>OX155897.1:13858436-14458436 GCA_944588485.1 Phosphuga atrata
AGACAGACAAGACTAGACAGACAAGACTAGACAGACAAGACTAGACACACAAAACTAGACAGACAAGACTAGACAGACAAGACTAGACAGACAAGACTAGACAGACAAGACTAGACAGACAAGACTAGACAGACAAGACTAGACAGACAAGACTAGACAGGCAAGACTAGACAGACAAGACTGGACAGACAAAACTAGACAGACAAGACTAGACAGACAAGACTAGACAGACCAGCTATTGCAATATTTCGAAGTGGTTCCAAAAATATCCCACCATTACAATACTTGGATGATTGTCTAAACGGCATTAAAATGTCATCACCTTTAGGCATCAAAAAGTTGGGACAGTTTTAATACGGCCGTGCCTTAAAGAGTTAAATGTAAATTTGTCTTACTTTAGATAAGGATCAAATTCAGTTAGTAAACAGCAACAACAAAGTTTTCGTGAAGGGAAAGAAACGAGCCCTTGGGCACGTACGGGTAATTTAGTCCACTTGGCCGAGCCCTTTTCCTTAAACACAGCGTGCATTCAACGAGGAATTATCATAATTCTTGGGCGCAAGTTTGCTTTGGAGCGGGGTTGAAAAGGTGGTTTAAAGGAACGGCGGGGCTGCGCCCCAGGCGATTAATTAATAATTAAAGGCGCACGTGCCGGCGGTGCCACGTAGCAACCGCTGAACTCTGACCCCTTTTTAACCCGAATATTTTTCCTTTTCTTTATCAGCTTTTATAATGTGAAGACGACTTGTTTACTTATTTCTCGTTAAATAATTAATTTAGCTAGAACAGTCGAAATCTAAAATCTTCAATAATCTTGAATTTAGTCCCATTCAAGATTATTGAAGATTTTAGATTTCGGTGGCGGCCTGTACTGCGACGTTTATAGATTTATAATGCAAGATTACGAACAAACGCACTTGTTTCAGTTTGAATTTCATCGCAAATACGTATTTTCCCTTCACCAACCGAACATTTCCGACGCTTGATGGGAATTAATTTCCTGCGCTTTCAAACTGTAATCAACAAATGTTATCTAAACAAAAAACATTTAAAAATCTAATAAATCGGCCCGGCGCTTGCACCAAACATAAACACTGTTGTCCGCTCATAAATATTATATATTTACAACCTTACCAATAGCCTATTTAACCTTACCAATAGCCCTTATCATTTTATCTTATCACCCCGGAACCTAACGTAATAAGCTGAATTTTTGGATAGACCTTTATTATAGCATTACAAATGTTGTCTCAAAAGTCACATATGCCTACATGTGAGCGTCCATAGATATTCAAGGTCAAATGGCACAAAAATCAGTTTTTGGAGAATATCTCGTTTTTCTGCCTCCTACCGTATTTGCATTTATTATGAAAGTTATAGACAATAAATTTCTCTAAAAATTTCATCTAAGACCTTTTTTTATTCGTCGAACTGTTCATGTGATAAAGGACGCAGAGAGTGAAGCGCTCAGCCATACGTACCTTAGCGCAATGCAAATCCTGAATCCCAAGGTATTATACCGTTTTTTTTACATTGCATTGACCACAAGCTAAAGAACATTGTATCCCTAACTTATGGCATCCTACACGCGAGCCACAGCCATTCTTGCAGTTCCAGAATATTGAAGTAAGTAGTTCATCTGTTTTTTTTATTCAGATGTTTTCTACCCTTTGGGTATAAGCTTCCCTCTTATTTTGCCAGTTATCACGATTTTGTGCCACCTGGTACCAGTTCAGTCCTGCCGCTCGTTTCAAGTCGTCGCTCAAGTTCATCTGCTGCAGGTGGTAAAAGTGTTGTTACCGGCGTTAGGGTTTCATTTTGCAGTACCCAACCCCATTCATGGGGTTGAATTAGAATAGCATTAAAATATATTACTACAGGGTAGCGGGTAGGCACTCCATGCGACCCCAGCAGGGATAGGTCTACTTCAGGGATGAGCCTCTGCCCACTGCCCTCGATTCTCCCCCCACCCCTGTGTCGGGAGGAAATCGGTTCCTACTCCTTAGATCCTACCAATGAACCAAACTACCCATCCCAAAACTATCACAGTAGGAAGAGGTACCCAACTGTGATTACATAGTCCCACGAGCACAATGAGATATGATAGTTAAGGATGAGAGATCGCCATGCGACCCGACTAGCAATCGGGTCCGCTGTTGAGAAATGGACTACCGACCATGGGACTGTTCCCAGCCAGGCAAAGCATGGAAAGTGTGCTACTGGCCCCCACAATCTTAGAAGACTTATGAGGATTGAAACATGGAATGTCCAAGGACTCATAAAAGCTGGAAAACTACAGATAGTAGAAAGAGAAATAATACCTTACGAAATAGTGGGAATATCTGAAACTCACTGTAAAGGACATGACCACTTCAGAACAGAAAGTGGCAATATGATGTACTACTTAGGACATGAAACAGAGAGCAAACACGGTGTAACATTTCTGTTCAGCCCGAAATACATATCATCAGTATTAGGGTATAACTGCGTAAGCAGCAGAATAATGTCTATAAAACTTAACACAACACCTACCAAGCTCAACATCCTCCAAATATATGCCCCTACTTCAGACTAGAGATGGGCATAATCGAGTGACGATTATCGACTATTCGATTATTCTAAATCATACGAGTTCTCGATTACTACACGTGCGAACGAGTGATGAATGATCACTCGGACTAGAGCTGAATCATTCGAATTATTCTGGTTCATTCGAATAGTCGATTATCACTCATGCACATGAGTTACGAATGATCACTCGGGAGTTGAGAATCGCCGTTAGTAGTAAATCAGCCGTTAGTAGTAATAATGGAAATATTATGAATGATCATTCGGACTGGGAATTCGGAGTTGGGCGTTAGTAGTCGTCGGCAATGCCGAGATGCGCATAGTCGAATTATTTCGTAGTGAGTTACGAATGTTCATTCCGACTGGGAAAGCGGAATCTGGCGTTAGTAGTCGTCGGCAGTGTCGAGATGCGAAATCGAATGACTTTAGTATTCGGAATCTGCAGGCGCCACCACTAATACCTTTGTTACAGGTTTTTTGTTTGAAAATGAGGAAACAAATTCTAGTTTTTGAAGTAGAATCTTTTAAGCAGTGATGGGTCACACTATTTTAAAACTTTCTAACAAGTTTTAGTTTGAATTTTTTAACAAAAGCTAGGGTTGGTGATAAAGTAACAAAATTGAATTAAACAACAAAATATGAGTATTATGGATCATATTTAGAATCCAATATTATTTAAATTAATTTATTTTACTGCCATAAAATATGCTAACGATGGAATACGATTATCAAAGATTTCTTTACATTTTTCTTCATCTAGCGTTTGTTTATAAAATGCTCAAATGTTTGTTTAGGAGAAACAGCCGCTGGAAATGTTGAAACCTCTCTATAGAGGCACATACATTTATAATATTTTTATATTACATTTATAAATTACTAGGATTGTAATAGAGTATTGCAAAAATGCAATATTCTCTCTATACGCGTTAACTTCCGCGAAAACTGTCCGAAAATGCGTCAAATTATTAACGAAACTGGCTTAATTTAAATAAATTGCATTCTACAGGTATTATTACAGCTACATGCAATAATAACTGATAGAATATTTTTTAGGGTAAATCGAGAGATCATTCGATTATGAAATCATTCGATTATTGAAATCACTCGATTACTAATCATTCGATTATCGAAATCATTCGATTATGGCCATCACTACTTCAGACGCATCCGATGAAGAAATTGAGGAATTCTATTCGGACATCCTAAAGGATATAGCTAGAATACCAGAAATAGAGATCGCAATAATAATCGGTGACTTCAACGCGAAAGTTGGTCCCATTCAAACAACGGAACACCACTTTGAAAACTTACTAGGAAAATGGGGCCTTGGAGACAGAAATGAGAGGGGAGCGCCTATTGTCATTTTGCGCTGACAAGAATATGGCCATCATGAACACAATGTTCACACATCACCCACGGCGACTATATACGTGGAGGTCACCTGGTGATAGATATAGAAAACAAATAGATTTCCTGCTGATACCACAAAGATGGCGAACAAGTATAAAATATACCAAAACCTATCTAGGCGCTGACTGCGAATCCGATCATCAGCTACGTATAGGAGAAATAAAACTTCAAAACCCCCCTCTATGTCTAAAAATAGGTGGGAATAACACCGAATATAGAACCAGACTCTCCGAAAAACTCCAAACACTAAACATCGGAAACACCAAACAAATGGACGAGATCCAACTTTGGAAGATGATGAAATCGGAAATGTTAAAAATAGCCAATAAATTCAACCACAAACCCGAAAGAAGAAAAACGTGGATAACAGACAGAACATGAGAGGCTATACAGGAAAGAAAGGAACTAAAACAAAAAGACTTGAACAACGAAGAACGACGTGAAGACTACAGTAAACTATCCGAAGTATTAAGGAAAATGTCTAAAGAAGACAAAAACGGCTATATATCGACAATATGCAGAGAAATCGAAGACCATCATCTAAAAAATGCATCCAAAGACATTTTTCCCAAAATCAGAGAGATAACCAGAGACTTGAAATCGCGAACGATAATTGTAGAAAACCAGCAAGGAGAAGTAATAACGGAGAAAACAGAGGTTGCAAAGAGATGGAGAGAGTACAGTCAAAACTTGTTCGAAGATCAACCAGGAGACAACCCACCTGAAATCCCTAACTCAAAAGATCATGAACCAAAAATCCTTAAATCCGAGGTGGAGTGGGCTCTCAAAAAACCTAGAAAATCTGCATGACCTGACGGAATAGTGGCAGAAATGATTGACGTGTCTGATGAAAATATGATATCTCCTGCATATACTGTGCAACAAGATCTGGATATCAGGAGTCTGGCCGACTGACTGGGCAACCTCAGTATTCGTGCCAATCTACAAAAAGGAGCAAAGACCCAATGTTCAAATTACAGAACGATATCCTTACGATATCACACGTCAGCAAAACACCTTGAAATCCTACAAAAACAAGCAGGTTTCATGTCGGGACGAGGCACGCGAGAGCACGTTTTGAACATCAGACAGATAATTGAAAAACTAAGGGGGTTCAACAAACCTTATTTTGGTTGGATACCTTTCTTAGGTTGGATACCTTTGTTTTATTGACTACAAAAAGGCATTCGGATCAACTAAAATGGAGCAAATTATGGACCGTTATGTCGGAGATGGGAGTACCTAGACATCTTATTAGCCTCACCGCCTACCTATATCAATCTGCAGAAGCACAGGTCAGAATAGAAGATTGCCTCAGTGACCCCTTCAGAGTATACAAAGGAGTTCATCAGGGGTGCATCCTTTCACCTATTTTATTCAATCTCTGTGGAGAATGGATAGTCCGCAAAGAAACTCACAACTGGGATGGAGGAATATCTATACGAGGCAGCAAAATATCAAATTTACGGTACGCAGATGATACAACATAGCTGGGAAGTACGGAAGAAGAGATCAAGAACCTGCTCCAGAAGGTGAAAGAAATCATCGGAGAGGTGGGCCGAAATGATTAAAACAAAAACCAAAATAATGATAATAGGCTGATTCCAAGAAAGACTGCAACGCCCAACGTATATTGATGGAATCGAGGGAGTAAAGGAGTGTATTTGGGCTCACAAATTTCAAGAACTGGAATCTGTCAAAAGGGAAATAAGGAGAAGAACAGCTATGGGCAAAACCGCCATTGCCAAACTTTCACGTATTTGGAAGGATCAGCATTTCCAAAGGAACCAAGATGGCAGTCATAAAGACAATTATATTTCCTATAGTCACATACGCTGCGGAATCCTGGACACTAAAAATGGCTGACAGAAGACGAATTGATGCGTTTAAAATGTACACCTGGAGACGCATGCTCAGGATATCATGGACGGAAAAACGTGCTAATGAACCCATTCTACGAAAACTTAACATCGTCGATCGACTGAGCAAAACTATCCAAAAGTCCATCCTAAGATAATTCGGTCACATATTGCGAAAAAAGGACGACTCACTTGAGAAATTGATAGTGCAAGGAAAGACAGCGGGTAAGAGACCACGAGGAAGATCACCATCGCGTTATTGGCTGTCATTTATTCAGTCTGTTTTGCTAAATCACCAAGGGCGGATATAGCGTTCATCAACACGTGCAAATGATAAAATTGTTTTATCAACATGGGTGCTCTGTTCGGGCAACGTTCCGCGCGCTGCGTCCATTTTACGATTGCATTAATCGTCGTACCGAAAGAACTATTCGCAGTGTGGTGGATAAATTTGAATCCACTGGTTCAGTAAACAATAAACCAATACCAGTATGACGACGAAACGCAAGAGAGAGCGCAGGAGAATCCGAGACAGTCGATATCGCGTCATTCACAAGAACTCGGCCTTTCACAGACCACAACTTTGTGTCGTAACTTAGGCATGCACCTGTACACAATGCAACTGACCCAGGAGCTGGAGATATAAAGGGTCTTCTAATGAGGACTTCCGAACTTTGACAGTTGCTAGCGGCCATATTGTTGAAGCCACACCTGTCGAATTGGCTGTCATTTAATAAGTCTGTTTTGCCAAATCATCATGGATGGATGTAGCGTTCAACAATACGTGCAAATAATAACATTATTTTATCAAAATGGATGTTCTGTTCGCGTGCTGCGCGCATTTTGCGATCGCCATAATCGTCCTACCGAAAGGACTATTCGCAGTGTGGTGGGTAAATTTTAGTCCACTGGTTCAGTATACAATAAACCAACACCCGTACGACGACAAAACGCAAGATCTGCTGAAAACATCGCCGCTGCCCGTGAAAGTGCGCAGGAGATCCGAGGCAGTCGATTTCGCGTCGCTCACAAGAACTCGGTCTTTCGCAGACCACAACTTGGCAAATTTTGCGTCGCAACTTGGGGCAACTTCTTCTTCTTTAACTCCTTGAGGCGCGTAACTTTAGATAGTTTTAAATATCTTGCTGTGCATTGTTACGTATCAAAGGTGGGACACTTTTAATACCGCCATGCCTCAAAGAGTTAAGTGCCATCTCCTCTTAGAGGGTTGGCTATCATCATAGCTATTTTCACTTTTGATGTTGTAGCTCTAAACAACTCAACGGAACTACAGTTGTACCATTTTCTTAGGTTATTTAACCCGGAAATGCGTCTTCTACCTCTGCTTCTTATTCCCTGTATCTTTCCTTGCATAATATTCTGCAACAATACATATTTCCCTCCCTCATCACATGACCCAGATACTGCAGCTTCCGTATTTTAATTGTGTTCAATAATTCCCTTTCCTTTCTCATTCTTACCAGTACCTCCTCATTTGTTACCATGTCTACCCAACTTATTCTTAAGATCCTTCTATATGACCACATCTCAAATGCTTCCAGTAGATCACTTATATCTTTCTTTAACCCTTTCAGCCCTGGATTTTTAAATTTGAAAAAAAATATTTTTTTGTTAATTATTATTGATGGGGAGCTTCTTAAGACCATAAACATCAAATTTAAACTCATTTGCTTAATTAGTATAGGAATTAATTAGTGGTGGCAAATGCGACCAGCAGGTCCTAAAGCTAAAATATGCTAAAAATGAAAACTTACATTTATTCTAATAAACTTACAGTTTCGTAAATAAACACAAACATAATTTATTTAATATGAAATTTTTGGAAACAATTCCTAAATTTGCACAAGCAGAGGGGCACTTCGCACTGTATTCGCGAGCGCCCTTCGCATGTCTGGAGTTTGCAGCTTCGAAAACCTTTTTCTAAGGTTTTCGAAACGATTGCGAGTTATTTGAACATCATCCACGAGTTTTATTTTGTGGCAGGTCCATCCTCAATCTGGGAAAACTCGCAAATTATGCCCATGAAAACATGCAGAGCTACAAGATTTTTAGTTTCTTCCGTGTTTGTGTTGATATTTTTTCCGCTTTTATGAATTGAGTATATGTTGGTTTTTTCGTCAAGTTCAGTGAAAATATTATTTGGAAAATATTTTGTAAAATAGGTCATTGGAGTTTGACACTTATTGGTATTTTCGTCATCACTGCCAGAGGGAGTACAAATAACGTTTGGCGGAACAAACACATCTCGCTTCCAATTATTTTTTTCTCGTTTTCTTTTTTAATTTTGAATTTTGGACTCTTCTTGGATTCTTCTCTTCATCTGACTCTTCATCTAACTCTTGAAATATCCATTTCGTTTAAATTTTCCACTTCATCTTCTCTACGTCCGAATCAGGCAATGCAAATATTGCTGCATTTGCATCCTGTAAAGTTATTTTTCGGGTTAATTCCTTTACATTGCTATAAAAAGTCATTGGAGCAATCCCATTATTATCTAAGAATGCACAGAAAACAAATTATTTTTTTATCAATTTTTGCGTAGACACCCAGTGGTGGCAATTGCGTACACTAATTTCAAAGGGTTATGACAAGGATTATTTGGGCAGAATCCTCAAACATTTTGCGTTCTACTTATCAAACATATCTTACAGTTCGCATATTAGTAAAAGTTTAATCAATATTGGGTTTCACGCAGTAATTATTCCTATTTACCAAATAGATTGTTGAGGTTATCGGTATCCATCTCTCACGACTTTATAAAACACTTATTTACACACAACACAAGTCAAGTAATGACATAAACTGCGCATTTATTTTGTTTAGGAGGCTTTGTTTAAGTGACTAGTGATAAACAGCAAAAATATGGATTGTCATAGTAAGTAGAGACATGTAAATGTTGCGGTGGCAATTGCCACCGCCAGCGCCGAAAGGGTTAACGTCCAGGATTCCTTCCCATATAGCAATACCGAGAAATAATAGGATATTCTGACTTTAAGTTGTAAGTTAAGATCTCTATTGCATAGCACATTTCTCACTCTGTTAAATATGGTTCTGGCTTGTCAAATTCTTGTTGTGATTTCTTCAGTGTACTCATTACTTTCATTGATAGTTGTTCCTAAGTATTTGTATTTACAGACTTTACTAAATCACCATTGATCCATAGGTTTTCCTGTTGTTTCACTGTTTTTGCAATGGTCATAAATTTAGTCTTTTTGATGTTTAATGTAAGTGCGCTCTCCTCGCTGTTCGTTACTACTTGATCCACCAAGATCTGTAAATCTTCTATTGTTTCGGCAATAAGTATGGTGTCAACTGCATACCGGATATTGTTAATTAAATTAAAGGTATTCCATTTACTTTTACTCCCGTTATTGTTTCTTCTAATGCTCTCTGAAAGATTTCTTCCGACTAAAGATTAAATAATAGCGGCGATAGTACACATCTTTGCCTTACACCACGTTGTATTCTTAACTTTGGGGCAACACCCGTACGAAATTCAACTGACCCCGGAGCTGAAGGTAATCGATCATGGACAACGACGTGTGTTCGCTGAATGTGCCCTGGAGCAGTTGGAAACTGACCGTCATTTTCATTAAAAAATCATCTTCAGCGATGAGGCCCATTTCTTGATGATTGGGTGCGACAATAAACAAAATTGTCGAATCTGCGACGATACCAATCCACATGAGATCTAAGAGCGTCTAATGAATCCCGAAAAGTCACTGTTTCGTGTGGATTTTGGGCTGGCGGCGTCATCAGTCCATATTTCTTTAAGAACGACTTGGGCCAGGCCTTCACTGACAACGGCGAAAGGTATAGGTCGATGATTAGCAACTTCTTTTGGCCTGTATTGGATAATATGGACGCTAACGACATGTGGTTTCAACTGGACGGTTATACGTGCCACACAGCTCTTGCCACATTGGACATTCTGCACTAGCGATTTAAAGGCATGTCAACTCACATGGAGGTGATGTGATCTGGCCACAGAGATCGTGCGATTTGACACCGTTAGATTTTTCTTGTGGGGTTTTCTTAAGTCGCATGTCTATGCGAATAAGCCACAAATCACAGCGACCCTCAAAGCCAACAACATCACGCGGCGGACATTTGCTGGATGTTATATTCCATACATCAAATGAGATCAAAGAACAACAAAGCTCCCGGAGAGGACAATGTAGTGTAGTGACAATGCAGATACAATAAAAATCGGTGGCCCACGTTTACTAGAAAATATCACAGTGCTATTTAACTTGTGCATATACAATAGTACAATGCCAGACAAATGGCACAATGCCATCGTAATACTACTCCATAAGAAAGGTGATATAGCGGAACTTGAGAACTACAGACCGATAAGCCTTCTGACCCATCTCTATAAACTGTTCACAAAAATAATAACAACGAGACTTGAGAAAAAATTGCATTTCTATCAACCTCTAGAGCAGGCGGGCTTCCGTGCAAAATTTGGAACAAACGACCATCTGCAAAGCATAAAAACGTTGATTGAAAAAAGCATCGAATATAATAGACCACTAGTCCTTGCTTTCGTAGACTTCCAAAAGGCCTTTGATATGGTAGAGCTGAATGGGGTCCTCAGTGCATTACAGGAGTGTCGAGTTGATTATAGATACTCAAAGCTGCTTTACAATATCTACAAAAATGCGACAATAATGGTTAAACTCCATGAAAATACTAAATGCATTCAAATGGGCAGGGTTGTCAGACAGGAAGGCACGATGTCGCCCAAACTTTATCACAGTTTTGGAGTATGCTTTTAAAAAACTCATTTGGGAAAATAAGGGCCTAAACATAGATGGTCGAAACTTAACGAATCTACGTTTTGCGGATGATATAGTTTTGCTCTCAGATAACCTTAAAGACATTCAAGATAAGTTACAAGAACTACAAAAGGTATGTGTTGACGAAGGTCTAAAAATGAATCTTTTAAAAACAAAATATATGACAAATTTAGTTCCCAGTGAGCAAATTCTCATTGGTGCTGAGGAAGTAGCTCTGGTGGATAAGTACAACTTTCCTGGTCATGAAATCCAAGTCTCACGAGACAACCAATCGTGCGAAATGAAAAGAAGAGTTACACTATCTTGGGCAGCCTATGGAAAACTTGCGGAAGTCTTTAAAAGCGACATACCACAATGTTCAAAGAGGAAGGTGTTTGATCGGTGTGTGTTGCCCGTCGTGACCTATAGAGCTGAAACCTTAACACTAACCACAGCAAGTGCTAAGAAACTTATGGCAACACAGCGCAAGATGGAAAGGTCCATGCTCGGAGTGTCACTGCGGGATCATATAAGAAGTGAAGATTTACGAAGAAGAACCGGCGTCAGATGTAGTTATCCAAATTCGCAAACTCAAGTGGAAGTGGGCTGAAAATGTGGCACGAATGAGGGACGGGAGATGGGCGAAAAGGCTGCTCGAGTGGAGACTGCGCTTGGATAAAATAAATAAGGCAAGACCCCCTACACGTTGGACGGACGATCTAAAAAGATGTGCAGGCAACTGGATACACAGAGCTCAAGACAGGAGGGAATGGGCAGAAATGGTGGAGGCTTATGTCCAGCAGTGGACACAGAGAGCTGAATGATGATGATGATGATATTCCATACATAATGGCATCGATGGGCATTTCAAACAAATAAAAAATTTGAACACACACAAAATGAAAGGGTTCATTTAAATTTAAACATAGGAAGCGGTTAGTGAACAGTCGGACATTTGCAGGATGTTATATTCCATACATAATGGCATATATAATATAATAATCCCACGCACTTTGTTTTATTTAAATTTAAAGATAGGAAGTGCTTAATGGAAGACCCTATATATAAAAATAGCATTCACAATCGACCAGGCGCCTCCACCAAATATAAACACTGTCGATCATGTCGCAAATTTATTCTGAACGAAATTAAATTGATTATCGTTCGTGTTTTCCGTGCGGAAAGTTTATTATCCGCTTTTTGTCTATCCAGAAGCGAAATTTATCGCGGGCAATTTACCTGAATTAGTCGCCAAATTAACGCTCAATTTAAGCGTCCCGACGCCCCAGCGCCCATCGATCCCACAAAACCCACGCGCAAAACAAACCTTCAGGATAAGACTGTCAAAATATAGTAAAATTTGCAGAAACAGACTTTTATAGACACATTTGTCTATACGTTTTGTCTACTATTATAAACAGACTTGTCTAGACCTATTGTTTACTGTTATAAACAGATTTGTCTAGACGTCTTATCTACTATTATAAACAGATTTGTCTAGACGTCTTGTCTACTATTATAAACAGATGTGTCTAGACGTCTTATCGACTATTATAAACAGATTTGTTTAGACTGTCTACTATTATAAACAGATTTGTCTAGACATCTTGTCTACTTTTATTATAAACAGGGTGAACTGAACATCGTTCAACATATATTCTATATTTTTGATGATTTTTTTTATAATAAATAAAGAAAGACCTTTATTATTATTATTATTATTATTAGCGTATTCTCCCAATAATGGAAAACGTTAAGCAAACAACTTAATCCAGTTTTCTTTTAGTTCTTCTTATTTTTGCAATAAGCTTTCGTTCTTTCCGAGAAACCTTCTTCCGACCACTTCGGTCTGCACTGCTTTTGCTTTAGTTGCTCTGATGTAACTTCCCATTTGTTTACTTTGTGTCTAAAGGTGTCTCTTTCTAAAATGTCTATTGTACATATGTTAGCGTTTCTGATGTCTTTTCGAAGTTCGTCTAACCAAGGTGTCGATTCTTCAGTGAGCTAACATAATCTAATATCCTTTTTGACAGTCGATTTTCTGGTAGTCTCGTTAGATGTTCAAAGAATTTCATTCGTCTTTTCTTTATGTCAATTTCAATGTTTGAAAACTTTTCAGTTGTTTTGATTGATTGTAGCATGTAGCCTTGGGTATATCTTGCTCCTAGGATTTTTCTGATGATCTTCCTCTCTTCCTTTTTGATTTTTTCTAGTTCATGTTTTCTGTTAAGTGTCAATGTTTTGCTTGCGTAAAGGACTGTTGGTTTTATGACTGTGTTGTAATGCCGAATTTTTGTCTATCTTATATCAAGCTGTTTGACAGCAGTCTCCTCATCCTCTGTTAGTATCGCCAGATCATCCGCAAAAGCGATGGTATGTAGAGGTTGTTTTTTGGAAAGCCCAGTCGGATCGGTTTCCAAGACTCACATTTCTTGAGTTCCTTCTCCCATTTTTCCATAACCTTGTCTAGCACGATGTTGAACAGAATAGGAGAGAGTCCATCTCCTTGTCTCACACCTGTTCGAATGTCAAAGGGTTCTGAAATTTCTCCCATAAATTTGACTTTAGATTTTGTGCCAGTCAGTGTTTGTTTTATGAGTTCTAGGGTTTTGAGATCTAGTCCTCTCTCCTAGAATTTCTAATAGTGAGGATCTGTCTATCGAATCGTATGCCTTTTTGAAGTCTACAAATGGACTATTGTCTGAGGGCTCGTAGTTTGAGTATGGTTTAGAGGTTGATAATTTGTTCTGGGCTGAATCCTGCTTGGTATTCTGATAGTTTGGGTTCTAATTGTTTTTGTGTTCTATTCAAGAGATAGGCTGATAGTATTTTGTAGGTGACAGATAGAAAGAAACATTCCTCTATAGTGTGTTTACATCTAACTTGGAGCCTTTTTTATGGATTAGAGCTTAGGATTAGAGCAATCTTCCAGTCATCTGTGAGCTTTTCGGTTTGCCAAATGTTTTGGATTATTTGTGTAATTTCTTTGGGACCAAATTTTTCAGAAGTTCAGCTACAATTCCCTCCTCCCCGGACGCCTTGTTGTTTTTAAGTTTCTTGATGTGTGAATAAATTTCTTCTTGCGTTGGTGGTGACGAATTTTCCGATGTGATTTCTGGCTGTACTTTCTTGAATCTCTCTTTGGCTTCTGGATAATTTAAAAGCTGTGAAAAATATGTAGCTAATCTTGGCAATTTTCCTTATTTGTCAAGGCTAGTTTACCATCTTGCTTCCGAAAGCAAGGGTTCTATGGGGAATACCCTTTAATTTGATTCGCAACGATTTTGTAGAAATCGTGTGTGTTGTAATTTTTGAAGTTGTCTTCAATTGACTTCAGTTGGTCGTTGACGTATTTCAGTTTATTTTTGTCTAAAATAATAATGATAAAATAATAAAGACAAAATAAACTGAAATACTTTCGAAATACGAAAATTTTTGTCTCTGTCTCTTCTGATTTGTTACAATTGTAGTTTTGAAACGCCTTTTTCCTTTCTTCTGGTGCGTTCTCACATACTTGATTCCACCAAGGATGTTTTGGTTTCTTGCTAAGAGGGATTAGGTTTTTCGCAGTTTCCATGATTTTAGTTTGAAAATTTTCCCAGAACTCTACAGATTTTTCTTCTCATTCTTCAGTTATTTTGGAGTCCTTGATTTTGTGTAAATAAAATTTTGGAATGACCGGTGCTTTCCTATTGAATTGTGTGAATTTGATTTTGGTTGTGTTTAAATAACTATCCTAATTTATGTTTGCGCCTCTGCGCTATTGCACTTCGGTACTAACATCAATTCGGATCATTATTTAACCTTTATTATTATTATAAATTGAGAGTAAGATTCAAATCATGGATTAATTTTCTTATTCGACTTTTCCTGTTTAACCTTGGCGTGTGGAAAATGGATTTCCAAAATATACGGTATATATAGATTTTTAATTGAAGACATCAAATTTCCAATCCAAACCTCGCTACCATCAATACTCCCCGAGATATTCCTTCAGGTAAATCACTTAACATTTCCCAACACCTATTTTTTACGTTTAACTCCGTTTATTACAATATATCATGTCTGTCCTATTCCAACAGGCACCGATTGATCCGGAAGTATGGCCTGAACATGTGCCGTCAATGCTTACTGGAGTACGCGAATAACATTGGGTTCAAGAAGCTGGATTAAATTAAGTGCTGTTGGAGGTTCAGTTTTACTTGAAATACGCAAAATGTCATGGAAGCATCAAGTCTTTTTTTGTTTGTTGCGGAATTTTGTGTGAATTGTTTGTGTTGAAGTTAAGGAACGTGTTAAAATCCACTTTTAATTCTAGAACCGAGATATAAATAAAAGACTGGACCAAATATTAATCTGGAAATAACGTTGAGTGCAAAATATTTCGCACGATTTCTTATTGTTGCGGTTTCTTTTTATTTTTTGCAATCTAATGAAAACTTGTGCTGATTCCGATACGTCGAAAATTACGCAACGTGCGATAAAAATCACCGACTCGTATTGATTTTCCCTTCGGGGTAAAGAAGCGAAAATTTCGAGGAAAATTTCCTCACAAATTTTCATTGCAAAAAAGAATAAATGAACGTTATTTATTCGCGCAAGACACAAATGCAACCGTTTGCAAGAATCAGAAATGAACTAAATAAAACGTCTTGTCTGTCTAGTTCTGTTGACTGTCTAATCTTGACCGTCTAGTCTTGTCAGTCAAGTTTTGTTTGTATAGTCTTGTCTGTCTAGTCATATCTGTCCAGTCTTGTTTGTCTAGTCTTGTCTGTGTAGTCTTGTCTGTCTAGTCATATCTGTCTAGTCTTGTTTGTCTAGTCTTGTCTGTGTAGTCTTGTCTGTCTAGTCATGTCTGTCTAACCTTACCTGTCCAGTCTTTCAAGTCTTGTATGTCTATTCTTGCCTGTCTAGTCTTGTCTGTCTAGTCTTGTCTGTCTAGTTTTGTCTGTCTAGTCTTGTCTGTCTAGTCTGTCTAGTCTGTCTAGTCTGTCTAGTCTGTCTAGTCTGTCTAGTCTGTCTAGTCTGTCTAGTCTGTCTAGTCTGTCTAGTCTGTCTAGTCTGTCTAGTCTGTCTAGTCTGTCTAGTCTGTCTAGTCTGTCTAGTCTGTCTAGTCTGTCTAGTCTGTCTAGTCTGTCTAGTCTGTCTAGTCTGTCTAGTCTGTCTAGTCTGTCTAGTCTGTCTAGTCTGTCTAGTCTGTCTAGTCTGTCTAGTCTGTCTAGTCTGTCTAGTCTGTCTAGTCTGTCTAGTCTGTCTAGTCTGTCTAGTCTGTCTAGTCTGTCTAGTCTGTCTAGTCTGTCTAGTCTGTCTAGTCTGTCTAGTCTGTCTAGTCTGTCTAGTCTGTCTAGTCTGTCTAGTCTGTCTAGTCTGTCTAGTCTGTCTAGTCTGTCTAGTCTGTCTAGTCTGTCTAGTCTTGTCTGTCTAGTCTTGTCTGTCTAGTCTTGTCTGTCTAGTCTTGTCTGTCTAGTCTTGTCTGTCTAGTCTTGTCTGTCTAGTCTTGTCTGTCTAGTCTTGTCTGTCTAGTCTTGTCTGTCTAGTCTTGTCTGTCTAGTCTTGTCTGTCTAGTCTTGTCTGTCTAGTCTTGTCTGTCTAGTCTTGTCTGTCTAGTCTTGTCTGTCTAGTCTTGTCTGTCTAGTCTTGTCTGTCTAGTCTTGTCTGTCTAGTCTTGTCTGTCTAGTCTTGTCTGTCTAGTCTTGTCTGTCTAGTCTTGTCTGTCTAGTCTTGTCTGTCTAGTCTTGTCTGTCTAGTCTTGTCTGTCTAGTCTTGTCTGTCTAGTCTTGTCTGTCTAGTCTTGTCTGTCTAGTCTTGTCTGTCTAGTCTTGTCTGTCTAGTCTTGTCTGTCTAGTCTTGTCTGTCTAGTCTTGTCTGTCTAGTCTTGTCTGTCTAGTCTTGTCTGTCTAGTCTTGTCTGTCTAGTCTTGTCTGTCTAGTCTTGTCTGTCTAGTCTTGTCTGTCTAGTCTTGTCTGTCTAGTCTTGTCTGTCTAGTCTTGTCTGTCTAGTCTTGTCTGTCTAGTCTTGTCTGTCTAGTCTTGTCTGTCTAGTCTTGTCTGTCTAGTCTTGTCTGTCTAGTCTTGTCTGTCTAGTCTTGTCTGTCTAGTCTTGTCTGTCTAGTCTTGTCTGTCTAGTCTTGTCTGTCTAGTCTTGTCTGTCTAGTCTTGTCTGTCTAGTCTTGTCTGTCTAGTCTTGTCTGTCTAGTCTTGTCTGTCTAGTCTTGTCTGTCTAGTCTTGTCTGTCTAGTCTTGTCTGTCTAGTCTTGTCTGTCTAGTCTTGTCTGTCTAGTCTTGTCTGTCTAGTCTTGTCTGTCTAGTCTTGTTTGTCTAGTCTTGCCTGTGTAGTCTTGTCTGTCTAGTCATGTCTGTCTAACCTTACCTGTCCAGTCTTTCAAGTCTTGTATGTCTATTCTTGCCTGTCTAGTCTTGTCTGTCTAGTCTTGTCTGTCTAGTTTTGTCTGTCTAGTCTTGTCTGTCTAGCCTTGACTGTCTAATTTTGTCTGTCTACTCTTGCCTGTCTAGTCTTGTCTGCCTAGTGTTGTCTGTCTAGTTATGTTTGTCTAGTCTTATCTGTCTAGTCTTGTCTGTCTAGTCTTGTGTGCCTAGTCTTGTGTCTAGTCTTGTATGTCTTCTGCTGTTACGCTATTGGATGTCTCCGGCAAATTTTTGGAGCAACTCTTGTTATCACGATTGAAGAGAGAACTGAGCCGGGGTCGAACAGTCGGAAAACCAATATGTGTTTAGAGATGGTAGATAGATCCACTATCAACGCCCTAAGCGCCGCATTGGAGATTGCAGAAAATGCCAAATTTGCTACGCAGAGAACTAGGCACATGTGTGCTCTTCTAACATTTGATGTTAAGAATGCCTTTAACAGTGCATCCTGGAAACATATTATGCCAGTTTGACAATACGGACAGTTTGACAATAAGAACCTACCTCAGCACTAGAAGGAAGCATACTACTGCTACTGGGAGACCGGAAAATAGAAGAACGACAAATTAGTAGCGATGTCCCCCAGGGCTCAATTCTAGGACCTACCTTGTGGAATGTGCGCTTTACGACGGAGTATTAACAATGAGGGGCTACCTTTAGGGGCTATCGTAATCTGCTTCGCACTAGTCGTAACTGCGAGAACAGAACTAGAACTGATGCAAACAGCAAACCATGCAATAGAACAGATCAGTGCGAGGATAATATCGAAGAGCCTGAGCTTGGCGCCTGAAAAAACTGAAGCCGTTCTTCTCACAGGCCAAAGACAACTAAGCCCGTAAAATTTAAAGTGGAAGAGGTGAGAAGGAAACTTCCCGCAGGAAAGGAAAGGAAACTTCCGGCATCTTAGGTGACATCGCCTCGGGTGCGCGATCTGAATCATTTGCTGAATTCCCATAGAAAGGAATGCGTCAAGGCTGTCGACCCATGTCTTGATTTCTGCTGACTGTAACCTACTGTTTCGTGATTGAGGCGAGGACCCTACTTCGTATTCGATCCTGTAGTATAAATCTCCTAGGCGTGTTACAATTGTTCCCGGGATCTATTTATCTAACCGAGGATTATGCGACAAGAAATAGACGGACTGCGAAGACTAGAACGAGCGGAAACAGGAGTTCGGAACTCTAGTCTCCGCTCTTCGGTTTTCTCATGCAACGTATGTTCCTTCGTACCAAATTAAGACGTGGGCGTAATTATCGTCCCAGAAAGAGTCTTCTTGCTGATTGTTCCGTAGTTACGTAGGGATCTTATCGGTTTTGGCGTAGGAATTCATTTAAATTTTGTCGTAACATACTTCCTGCAGCCGACATTGCCTTTAATGCATTCTTGACCGTTTGAACGCATTCATTCGTAGCTGGATGGTATATTTCCGAGGAACTTGACGCCGCTTGTTTTCAGAAATTCCGCGAATTCAGTTGACAATAGCTGTGTTCGATTATCAGACACTATAATTATGGGAAAGTCATATAAGTAGCAGCTGTAGCGCTTGCCACTTTCACCTTGATCCACTTACTATATGCATCGACGACAATCAGCAACATCTTGGCTGCGACTGGTCCTGCATAATCGATATGAACTCATTCCCATGGCTCTTTGGGGCAATTCCAATGATGTTCGATGAATTTTGGAGGAAGGTGTGCGTGTTTTACGCATTCCGCATATGATTTAGCAGTACTTTCAATGCTGTCATTTATGCAGAAAACAAATGAACGGACCAATACTTTCATTTTTACTATCCCCAGATGGGCTAAGTAAGGTAGTTTAATATCTTTCGCTGAAGAACAGGTGGTATGACCGTTCGATGTTAGAAGGAAACTAAATACCGAAGGAAACCATCAAAGGTATAACCATCAGTTATAGACAAAGGATTATCTTTTGGGGCGCATATAACCGAAGCGGCAGGAAAAGGAATGAGGACAGACAATGGCAAGCATACAGCAACTAAGGTTAAACGTAGCGGCACCAAAGCAGAGCTCACGTAGAGTACTTAGCACTGTAGTTCAGTCCGTTATGTTGTATGGCGCTACATTGTGGGCTAAAGAACTACAGAAAAAATGAAATCTCCAGAAACTCGTAGCCGGCTAGGGGAAAATAGCTCTGCGTGCATGCAGCTCTTACTATACGGTTTCAGGGGAGGCCGCTGAAGTTATCTCGGGAATACCCCAAAAAGACCTGCTCGCAAAGGATCGAAAAAAGCAGCACGACTCTAATTATAGCAAGAAAGATAAACAACTTGCCAGAGAAGAACTCATTGAGGAATGGCAAACTACGGTTGCTTCAGGGATTAGCTCCACAACATTGGTAGAGCAACGGATTTCCCGATTTATGTGTATATTTTGGAAAAATAGTCAGCATCAGTCACACCATCTTCCACTGCAGGAGATGGCAAACGGAAAGAGAGGAAGCTGAAAGGATCATGGAAGAACCTATTGCGATACCGGGGTGGCGCATACTAAAAGCCAAAGTGGATTAGGGGGTTTAGTTTCCCCCGAATCACATTATTAGTCTATCTAGTCTTGTTTGTCTAGTCTTGTCTGTCTAGTCTTGCCTGTTTTTATTCATCTAGCTAGTCCCGTTAATACTAAATATTGTTTTCTGTGATTTATACTTGTCCCTGGATAATAATTCATATTTTATGATAAGAATAGTTTATGATCCGTGACTGGTTTAATTACCTTTGACTGTCTAAACACAGGTGTAGAGTAATTAATGAAAGAGCAAACAGAACCGGTCGAGAGTGAGCAAACATTTGAACAGGAATTATTTTATTTTTTCATTATGAGACAAATAAAGGACAAAAGAAAAATGGAATAGTTCTTCGACGCCGAAACTTTTTCTAATCGATTTAAACTCTGAACTAGATCTAGAGAATGAACTAGGTCTAGAGAATGGACTAGATCTAAAGAATGAACTGGATCTAAAGACTGAACTAAATCTAGAGAATAAACTATATCTAGAGAATGAACTAAGTCTAGAGGATGAACTAGATCTAGAGAATGAACTAAGTCTAGAGAATTAATTAGATCTAGAGAATGAACTGGATCTAAAGAATGAACTAAATCTAGAGAATGAACTAGATCTAGAGATTGAACTGGATCTAAAGAATGAACTAAATCTAGATAATTGGATTGATCTAGAGAATGAACTAGATCTAAAGAATGAACTAAATCTAGAGAATGAACTAGATATAAAGAATGAACTGGATCTAAAGAATGAACTAAATCTAGAAAATTAATTATATCTAGAGAATGAACTAGATCTAAAGAATGAACTAGATCTAAAGAATGAACTGAATCTAGAGAATGAACTAGATCTAGAGAATGAACTAGATCTAGAGAATGAACTGGATCAAAAGAATGAACTAAATCTAGAGAATGGATTAGGTCTAGAAAATGAACTAGATCTAAAGAATGAACTAAATCCAGGGAATGAACTAGATTTAGAGAATTACTAGGTCTAGAAAATGAAGTAGATCTAGGGAATCTTTTGAATCAATTAAAACAGGACTAGATCTACCTAAAGCAATTCTCAAAATATTTTGTATAACCAAATTGAGACTACACAGACAGAAAAACTTGTTCTACGCGATTTAGTCAATCTAGACTAGATATTAAATTACAAACTAATTATCTATTAAACCCAGACTAAGACTAAGCCTCAACATGAATTATCACATTTAATTGACGTTTAGAGCTGAAATACAAAACGTACATGTTTTCCACATTCTTCTCTATCAACTAACAATAAAACGACCAGCCAAGCAATTTAGATAACACATCTGCAATCTGTAAACTGAATATTGTACGAGTGCTTGTCATGTGCGCCGTTGTAAATAATACGAAAATAACATATCATCCAGTCGGATGTTTTTGTGTAGTGGAATGTGTGCAGGACTGCAGAGGCAGCAGTAAAAAAATGTTTGTGTAAATGCTCTTGCTGACTGCCACGTAATCTGATCAGAGTCGGCCATAACAGGCGACGATAACGCTTGCATACGGACAACGTTTACACGGTTTGAATAATAAAATTCCTTTGCGGATTTATGCAGATGGTACGCAAAAAAAAACCAGTCGTGTTTGTTTTTTTGCGGAATTTTTCTCTGTATTACACAATTCGCGATTTGTTTGAATAAACAAAACATGTTTTTTTATGCAACTTAAGATTTTAATATTACTTAGTTTAATCCATCAATTACATTTATATTTTTTGTCTACAACCTTTCAAGTTTCCTTTCAATTATAATCTCAAGTCTAGATGTAACAAACTTGTTCCAAATGATTTAATCTACGAAATAAAATCTTGTTTTGCTCCAACTAGATCAACCTTCAACAACCCTTTTTACAACCGGCCAGCTGCAAGAAAAATAGGTGAAAAAAAAATAATAATTGATTATTTATTATTTAAAACAGCCTTGATCCAACCACTACACAAGAAAGGCAGCATGAAAAACAACAACAACTATAGTCAACAACTATAGAGGAATGTCCCTCTTACAGGTAACAAACAAAATTCTCTCACTTGCTATCCTGGAGAGATTAGAAGCTGAAGTAGAGCATCAAATAGGCGAATACCAAAGGAGTTTCAGAAAGGGTCGTTCAACTGCCAAATAGATCTCAAAACAATCATCAGATATTTCAATCTAAGGTCCAAACCGTACGTGTCGGTCTTTGTGGACTTTGAAAAGGCCTATGATTCATTAGACCGCGGCATCCTGCCGAACATCCTCAACGAATTTGGGGTTGACCTGAAACTGCTGGCACTAATTAGAGCCACCCTATCTGAAACAAAATCCAAAGTAAAGTTCCTAGGATGTCTATCGGACTCTTTTGAAGTCAAAACGGGAATCAGACAAGGTGACGGACTCTGCAATGCTTTTCAACTGCGTTCCCGAAAAGATTATTAGGACCTGGCGAACACAATTATTAGAAGCTGAGTGATACCCCTATGAGAATGGGAACAACATCCAAGGGGATTGTGGTTGACTGTCTAGCATTCGCTGAAAACATCGCCATTCTGTCAAACGACATATAAACTGCTAGGATGCAAATCGGCCTTCTAAAAGAAATCGCGGAACAAACTGGCTTGCAGATATCATTTGGAAAAAACAAGTAATAATCCACATCGGCTTAGGTAAAAAATACGGGATTTTTTTAAACTTAGTGTTGCGGACTTTTTACCTAGTGTAACTATTGTTAATCATCTTTGGCACTCTTTAACTAAGATCCGCAAGCAAAAATTAAGCTTCTATGTTGTCTGGTTCTATAAATATTCGTGTTTTAGTTGAAAATAATTGTTGACATTTCCAAGATGACAGATAGTAAACCGAACTGACTCGACGTTGCCACGTTTATTTTTGTTTATATGCACATTTATATGAAAAACTATGATTTTGCCAATACAATCTTAAGCGTAGTATTGAAGTTACATTCATATTGCAACGCACAGCCACGCCACAAACAGCCACAATGTCTCGAGTGAATGATTTAAGTGTACTGGATATCCAGCAGATTCTGCAGGATCCAGACGAAACCGTCAAGAATTTGCTTGAGTGGAAAGTGATCCCGCCGAGGGGTCGTATAAATGCTCCAAGTGCAAAAACGGCGTCTTGAAACTGTGTCGGCATACTTCAAGGTTGATTGTTTTTTTGGTACTTACTTATTAACGCCACCACCAGAGAAATTGCAAGCACAATTTTGCGTTTTTTTGCTGAGGTGGGAGTTTGATCACGAGCGCCAGCCAGTTAGCAATCACACCGAACCAAAAAAAACACTTTCATCTCGAGTAGTAAATGCAAATGTTTCTACTGATTTCGCTTGTAAAATCCATAATTCGACTAATAAATCCAATTCGAAGCGAATTGTCAGAACTGTCAATACAAATTTAATTGTTGGTTTGGTCGTTTCTATGGTAACATATTGCATTCTCATAGAAGGTGATACTTTTCAAGTCAAATGTGTTAATTTTATTTTGGTTTTTTAAATAGTTTCAGGCTCGTTTTACGTTTGTACATACAATATTTCATTGAAATTGATGTAATTAATAAGAAAGTCTATGCAAACTTGGTTAGTTTGTGTTTTAATCGAGAAAATCATAAATTTAAAATGCTCATTTTCGTCTCTAGAATGAAAAAATGTCACTTTCATGTAGGGTAAGCCGTGGGAAAAATGCCATTTTCACATATATCAGTAGAAAAAACATTTTTTTTATTATTTCGGAGAAATATTTGGGTTTTTGTAATAAAAAAATTGACATTTTCAACAAAATAACTGACGCGTATAACTGGTCACACAACTGAGAATGTAGACACCATTGGGTCAGCGTTGGCAAATTTTATTTTGATAACATAAATTATTTAAATTTTTCGCATGTTTGTGTAAAGTATATACAAAATTGGCTTCCAGAAATTATTTGTCTATTCTGAATATTCAGAATATTTTAGGAGATCCCGAATAAACAATTCAAAAATTTGTTGAATGAAAATTGATACCATCCGAGTTGGTTAAACCAACGGTCGCGGCGGACAACCTAATCTAACCAAGATTAAACCAACGGTCCTTGCCACATTGTCCTATAATATAGGACAATGTGGCAAGGACCATTGGTTTAACCCCGGTTAGATTAGGTTGCCCACCGCGAAGCGGGCAGATAAATCAAGACAACATACGCGCGGCAGCGCGAGCTCTCGATTCAATATAGGACAATGTGGCAAGGACCGTTGGTTTAACCCTGGTTAGATTAGGTTGCCCACCGCGAAGCGGGCAGATAAATCAAGACAACATACGCGCGGCAGCGCGAGCTCTCGATTCAATATAGGACAATGTGGCAAGGACTGTTGACAATGTGGCAAGGACAATGTTGGTTTAACCCTGGTTAGATTAGGTTGCCCACCGCGAAGCGGGCAGATAAATCAATAAATCATATTAGATTAGCTATCCTAAAAAAAGTATTGATATTTTGATATGCATATGGGATAATATTTTTCTTTAAAAAAAATGGCAACTTCGAGTTAGTTGGGTTCGCATCTACTATCTGTCATCTTGAAAATGTGAACAATTATTTTCAACAAAAACACGAATATTTATTGAACCAGGCAACGTAGAAGCTTATTTTTTGCTTCCGGATCTTGGTTAGTGAGTGAGTAAGAGTGCCAAAGATGATTAACAACAGTAACACCAGGTAAAAAGTCCCCAACACTAAGTTTTAAAAAATCCCGTATTCTTTACCAAGTCCTTTACAACAAAAAATGCCTGTCCAAAAATACCAAACTCCGTCATCATGAAACTGTTCTGAATCCAGTAATTATGTATGCAGCTGAAACCCTATCCCTAAATGCTAACAAAGGATTCCTCGAAGAACGAGAAGAAAAATCGCAAAATCGTTAGAGGTGTAATGGGATCGAATTACAAGCAAGGTATCCATCATAAAAAATCCAACAAAGAAATGTACAGTGAAATAGAGAAAATTACAGAAACGATATGTAAGAGGCGGGCACGGTATTAAGGTCAACTCAAACGAATGGACTGAAACAGGCTGACAAAACAGATTTTTCAATTTTTTGACTCCAAACTGAAAACCACCATTCCCTGGTTTATGAATACCAAAGACCTCAAAATACTGCATTTAAAACCAGACGACGGCTTCAATAGAAATCTCTTCCGCAAAAATTTTATTATTAAATTTAATTATTATTAGAAAGATATTGACGAATGGAATAAACCGAGATGAACCAAAAGAAAGACAAGGTACCACCTGGATAGCGGAGCGCAAGCTGGGCCACTCACAGAGAATGAGGGAATTCTGGGCTCAGAAGAAACTGCCAACTATAGCAAGACTTGCCAACTATAACCTAACGAGGTTCTAGATGGCCTCAACGAATAATAATAATAATATTTCCTGTAATATAAAAAAATAAAGGGCTACCGAGGAGAAAAATTATTTAATGAGAAATTTTGAAATGTAAATTCAAAGGGCCGGATGCGACCCGCAGGTTGCTCATTCCAGATCTTAAATCAGACTGATTAAAAAACAAACAAACATACTTGACGATTTACTTACTCAACCTAACTTAGATCGTAACTAATTAATCCCAAAATTGAAAGACCACTGGATTAGACGTGGATTATCATAATAATTTAGTCTGTATGGACTAGAACTTGGTCACAGTTTAAGCGTTTAGCTTTTTGCGCTTGGTCACATACCATTATATTCAATTTCTCACAAGCATCGCAAAGCAGAAAACCGTACGAAATTATTGATTGGATCTCCGCAAAGTAGAATGTAAGAACTTCGATTTTTAGAAATTGTCGTAGATACCTTATTTGAACAGCTTCCTATGTAGTTTGGAGCACATTTAGACTGTACCATTCAAGGTGTTGTTCTAAATAAATTCCCAGGAATCGTTTAATTTCGTCTTTAATTATTTTTAACTGGATTTCTATTTTCTATGGGGTAGTTGCTACGTGCTGTATGGAAAATAACATATTCTGTTTTATTTCTGTTGAGAAAGATACTGTTGTGCACGAACCATTTGCTGAGTGTATCCAGGAGCATGTTGGTACGCAGTGGGTTGTTGGAAGCATCTTTTTCGGAGACAATAAAACTAGCGTCATCAGCATATACGGTGCAGTGTTGATCTCCAATGTAGCTGAACAGGTCTGCGGCATATAGTAGGAATAGAGTCGGAGCCAAGACACTGCCCTTGCGGGACACACATGTTTACACAACTGAAGTCGGATTGGCCAGTTATCGATCCGCATTTTACATTCATGAATTGTTTCCTATTTGTGAGGAAAGATGTCAGCCATCTAGCAGATTTACCTCTTATATCGTGATTGTAAATTTTGTTAAGGAGTTGCCTGTGCGACACACAGTCGAAACCTTTCGCAAAGTCGCAGAAGATACCAATCGGGTGACGACTAACAGTACAGACTAACTAATCCTCTAAATTTTCACACAATTTTAAACAGAGAACTGTATTTTAGTCGAGTAAGTCTAGACTAAACTCCTGCGGTGATCTTTAGGTGGATTGAGTAGCCCAGCGACCGCTGTTGCCGGTCCCAAGCCCGGATAAAGGAAGAGGGTTGAGGCGTGGGGCTAATATCCCCACCCCCGTAAAAAAACACTTATTCAAGATTTGCCTCGGCCTGGACGGAACCAACGGCAACGACACGGCAAACGAAATAAGGACAACGATTTAAGAATTTGTACATTGAACGTGCGAACGATATATAGAACTGGTGCACTGAAACAGT
Source organism: Phosphuga atrata (assembly GCA_944588485.1). Lineage (NCBI taxonomy): Eukaryota > Metazoa > Arthropoda > Insecta > Coleoptera > Silphidae > Phosphuga > Phosphuga atrata. Next base: position 13,884,809 of record OX155897.1, read on the forward strand.
TAACCGATACCTTTCAAGAATACCAAACCAATATAACTGCCATACAAGAAATAAGGTGGCTTAAAAATGGAATTTTGCAGAACCGCAACACCGACGTGTATTACAGCTGTAGTGACAGTGAGCACGCCTTCCGTTGTGGATTCGTAGTCAACGGAAAAGTTAGGCAACTAGTCATGGATTTCGCCCCAATTGACAAGAGAACATGCCGGCTCAGAATCCGAGGAAGATTCTTCAACATAAGCCCCATAAATGCACATGCCCCACGGAAGACAAAGAAGACGACGAAAAGGATGTCTTCTATGACAAGTTAGAACGAACATGTGACCAATGCCCAGCAAACGACAAAAAATCGTCCTGGGCGACTCCATTTTCTTTGCCATCATGTCTATATCCTCTATGGTGTTCCACTCTACCTCTTCTAATTTCCTCCTGTATTCTTCTGTCGCCTCCTTCCTGTCCCATCCTTCCACCCATTTCTCGGCCTTAATATCTTTCTCCCTTTGCTGCTTCAACGACACCACTACCGGCATATGATCCGACTCACTTCTTATTCCGATTTCCATCAGTTTTATTTGCCGTCTTGCCGCATCATTTGTAATTCTCAATTCATCATTCTCAAGCACGATCACGACGTACTTCTCATTATCCAGACTGGTCAGCAACGGCAGGCTCTTTCCAAACACCTCCATCTTATACTTGATCCTCGTGTGAACCAAAAGCTTTGCAATATCTTTGCCCAGCGTGGAGTACATCGTCTCGACAAAGACAAGAATTTTGGGGTCATTGTGAAACCGAGCTTCAGTTTTATGATCGTGGTTTTGTGGCGGCTTTAAATCGTTCAGTATGTTACATTTAATGTCTGCTGTTGGTCTAGTATTCCTTTGAAACCATAAATAACCGATATTCAAATCAAAAAAATTTAAATCAAAATTTATAAATTATTTTGAAAATCCAAAAATTTTGATTTCAATTGAAATCAATTTTTTTTTATTTTCTAATTTGCAAAACAAATGATTTTTTTAAAATAATCTTAAAAGTTTGAAATATTCTTGAAATAATCTTTGAGATAAAGGAGGAGGGTTGAGGCGTGGGGCTAATAACCCCACCCCCGTAAAAAGACACCTATTACGAAACATCAAGATTTGCCTCGGACTGGACGGAACGACACGGCAACGACACGACAAAGGAAATAAGGACAAGGATTTAAGAATTTGTATTTATAGAACTGGTGCACTTAAACAATTAACCGATACCTTTCAAGAATACCAAACCAATATAACTGCCATACAAGAAATAAAATGGCTTAAAAATGGAATCTTGGAGAAGCGCAACACCGACGTGTATTACAGCTGTAGTAACAGTCAACACGCCTTCGGGTGTGGATTCGTAGTCAACGGAAAAGTTAGGCAACTAGTCATGGATTTCGCCCCAATTGACAAGAGAATATGCCGGCTCAGGATCCGAGGAAGATTCTTCAACATAAGCCTCATAAATGCACATGCCCCCACGGAAGACAAAGAAGACGACGAAAAGGATGACTTCTATGACAAGATAGAACAAATATGTGACCATTGCCCAGCAAACGACATTAAAATCGTCCTGGGCGACTTTAACGCAAAACTGGGTAGAGAAGTCATCTATACTGATCATATATCAAGGCACAGCCTCCACGAGGAGACGAGCCGCAATGGAGAGAGACTGATGAACTTTGCATCTGCATGAAATATGATAGTAAGTACCACAAGATTCGACCACAAAGATATTCATAAAAGAACCTGACGGTCACCAGATGAACAGACATTCAATCAGATAGACCACATCCTAATTGACGACCGTCACGCATCCAACATACTACACGTGAGAATTGCAGGGGCGCAAATGTAGACTCAGACTACTACCTAGTAGTAAAACTGAGAGCCAGAATATCTACGGTCAAGGAAGCTCAAATACAACTTAGTGAAATTGAAGGAAGATACATGCAAGCAAGAGCTTTCCGAAATTATAAGCAACAAACTACAGCAACCAACAGAAAATAGAGAAATCGGGGCCGAAGAGCGATGGGAAAAGTGCAAGACAGCAATAAAAGCAGCCGGAAGCGAGGTAATAGGCACGACCACGGGAACCAAGGCAAATGGATGGTTTGACGAAGAATGCCGAGAGGCAACCGACAAGAAAAATCAAGCTCATAAAGCAATGCAGCGAAGATATAACACAAGAAACGCAGATGAACTATACAAACGGAGACGAGAAGAAAAGCGGGTACACAAGGCAAAAAAGCGCACATTCGAAAACAAGAAAATTGCATAAATACAGGCCTCACGGAAACAGAATGGAACCAGGAAATTCTACCAGAAGGTAAACGAATCAAGGAGGGAGTTTATACCCAGAATCACTAAGTGCAGAGACAAGGAAGGAAAAATCCTAAATACAAAGCCCGAAATACTTAAACGCTGTACGGAACATTTCCAAGATCTGTTAAACGATGACGAAGAAGCTGGAACCGTAGCTACACAAGCAATTCCGACTGCACAAAATGCATATGAGGATAACCTCCGCACCAACATACGAAGAAGTCAACCGCAATGAAAAAGCTGAACAACTATAAGTCGCCTGGAGAACTACTTAAAAGCGGAGGAGAAGCACTAGCAGACCAGATCCATCAAATAATAATAGACGTATGGAACACCCAAAAAATGCCAGCGGAATAGAACCTTGGCATAATATGCCCCCTGCACAAGAAAGGGGACCAACTACTATGCAGCAACTATAGGGGAATTACATTCCTCAACACGATATACAAACTCCTCTCCAACATACTATAGAATAGACCAGTGTTTTTCAACCTTTTTCATGTCGCGACCCCCTTAGTTTTAAAACATATTTCGCCCTTTTCACCCCCTACCCTACACTATCCTCCGCTGTATCTAGCTTGCATTTTTTTATGACACAAATATCGAATCCGTACATCAATTTTACTTATTTTTATAATTAGATATCGGCTAAATACGTAATTACTTACATATAACATACACATTTTTACCGCATCGGCAAACGCCTCCACGGAGAAGTGATACGACAATAGCAATGCAATCGCCCCTATCTGTGTTAATAATTTAATTTCTCATAGAGGGAATATTTGCAATATATATTTCAAATATAAGTTTCTAAAAAGATCAAAACAACCATCAGCTTGAACTTCTAGTGAGAGTAGTGAAACAAAAACAAGGAAAAAGCGTCTGTATGAGGACAATTATTTAAAATTCGGAATTACTGTGATAAAGCAGCGATGCCAAACGCTTGTTGGATGCACAAGCTCTTGCATCCAAAACACGAATAAATTGGTAAATTCTATTAAATGAAAAGCGTTACAGATACGATTATTTCGAAACATTTGTGAAGATGTGGGTTCACTGCACCAAAGTTAGCTTCACACAGAGTTTAGGTGGTTATCGAAAGGCAAAGTAGTGACAAGAGTTTTGGAGCTTCGAGCTGAACTTTTGGTGTATTTACTGCAGGTCAAATCTGAATATACCAATTTTATTTGTGACCCGGAATTCCTTTTGAAATTGTAAACTTTTCTTTCTGACCTATTCAAGCATTTAAATATTTTGAAAACAATACAACTTTACGAAAACAATAAACCTCTGGTCATCATCCCTAAAGCAAGATAAAGCAATTTTTTCTACTCAGTATTATACCTATTGGAGAAGTGGGGTCTGAGATAAACATCAAATCATATATACCTGGCATGGAAATTGTATTGCAGAATTTGAAAGAAGAATTGTGTCATTATTTCTCGGTGGAAGAACTTTCAGAAAACACTGGGAAAAGGTGGATTTTAATTTTAAAAGCTGCTACAGATGCGGCAAGTTGAGGAACCAATCTAAAAGAAAATCTGTTGGAATTATATGCTGATGGGATATAACACTTGGAATTCACGTTGGATAGCTTTTAAAGAGAAAAACAGAATATCCCCAATTAATCAGTGAAGCTTTGTTGTGTTTGATTCCATTTGCCATCCCCTCTTTGTCCGAGTTGACGTTTTTGTCGATGGTCAAATAAAAGGCAAACAGAGAAATCGCCTAAATTTAAAAAAAAGATATAGTTCTATGTGTAGCAAGCAAAAACGGATCTGCGATGGGAAAAATTGATTAACAGGAAACAGGCACAACCATCACATTAATGTGAATGTATGCCTAAATAACCTATTCCTCGTGTAAACAATGATTCATGTGACTCGAAGGTATTTGTTGATTTGTGTTAAACTAATTTGTGTTCTAACTAATCTTTAGTTTTTTCTTAATAAATCTAACATTTTGAAATAGAATGATTTTAAGGTAGTTCTCTTTAAGGTAGTTCTCACGTAAAACGGCTTTGCTTGATAATTCAACTATAAGGGCTCTTTATTTTTAATTTTTAAATAACTACGATCCCTTTAAAGAGGCTTCACGACCCCCTTAAAAAGGCTTCGCGACGCCCACGTTGCAATAGACCAGGGGTCTCCAAACTTCCCAGCCTTAGGGCCATACTGATTACTCCAGTAAGTTCCGAGGGCCAAAACCATAATATCATTGTTGCCGGTGGTAAAAAGTGAAATAGTCCACTGATGAAAAAAAAAGTCCGAAAAAGTACGCAACGTTTAAAAAAGGCTGCCAATCGGACTAAAGTCCGCAAAACGGCAACACTGCAAATTATTAATATTCCTGTCATTATCTGTAATTTCTAGATTAGTCGTAGAGTACGAGCCATGAGGAGTAACGTGACACGACATCTGGTGGACACAAGCGGAAATAGGTAGTACCTTCTATCGCTAACAGATGGCGCTAATAGCACGTACAGAATAATCTCGTTGGTTCCAGAAAGTTCTGGTGTCTTCCACTCACTTCTAGATGGCAGTAATTGGAATATATAAGAAGGCTAGTGGCGCAGCCACAAGTCAGTTCCTATGACACTGTTGTGAAATAAAATAGTGCGTACCTCCTTAAAACGTGTTTGTGCGTGTTTAAGTTTAAGACATCTTTGTAACAGTATTTTGATTTGAATTGTTGCTTTTGTGTGTGATTTAGTAGTATGGAAAAGAAGCGAAAAATTGATAGTGAATGCAGAAAATTCAAAGATCAGTGGAACATTCAGTATTTCGTAATTGAGTCCAGTAACAAGGCGCTATGTTTGATTTGCAATGAAAGCATAGCCGTTCTCAAGGAATATAACATTAAACGTCATTATGAAACAAAACATTTTCAAAATTACTCAAAATATACAGGAAATTTGCGGACAGAAAAATTCGAAGCTATGAAGCGCGGATTGAAATCGTAGCAATCTTCATTTACAAAACTCAAAACTGAACAAGAGGCTGCAACTCGTGCCAGCTTTCGTGTGGCTCTTGAAATTGCAAAACGTGGAAAACCATTCACCAATGGAGAAATGATCAAAGAATGCATAATTGCAGTAGCCGAAGAAATGTGCCCTGAAAAGGTAAATTTATAAAAAACTGTCAGTATGTCAGCAAACACTGTGGCTCGAAGGGTAGAAAACACCGCTGAAAATATATCAACAGTTCGACAAAAATGGACATATTGGACATAATGGACATATGGACATAAAATTAGAATACTTCAGTAAACTAAATTTAATTTGCTATAAAAAATATGTTCTCTAAAAGGAGTTTTCAAGTATGCTAGCTCTCCACGGGCCGGACGAAATCTGTCCGCGGGCCGGATGTGGCCCTCTGGCCGTAGTTTGGAGACCCCAGCAATAGACTATTAATCGTTGCAATAGACTATTAATCTATGCTGAAGATATCGTCGGACAGTATCAGTGCGGCTTTCGACCAAACAAATCAACCACTGAAAAGCTGTTTACGCTACGACAGATATTGGAGAAAACGCATGAATGGAGCATAGACACATATCACACATTTATCGACTTTAAGGTGGCATACGATAACGTTAACAGATCGAAGCTAATCGAAGCTATGCAAGAATTTAAGATACCCCAAAAGCTAGTAGAACTCACTCCGATGATATTAACAAACGCAATGCGATGTCATCGGAGTGAATTCTACTAGCTTTTGGGGTATCTTAAATTCTTGCACAGCTTCGATTAGCTTCGATCTGTTAACGTTATCGTATGTCGCCTTAAAGTCGATAAATGTGTGATATGTGTCTATGCTCCATTCATGCGTTTTCTCTAGTATCTGTCGTAGCGTAAACAGCTGGTCAGTGGTTGATTTGTTGGATGGAAAGCCGCACTGATACTGTCGGACGATATCTTCAGCATAGATTAATAGTCTATTGTATAGTATGTTGGAGAGGAGTTTGTGTTGAGGAGTGTAATTCCACTATAGTTGCTGCATAGTAGTTGGTCCCCTTTCTTGTGCAGGGGGTATATTATGCCAAGTTCCATTCCGCTGGCATTGTTTGGGTGTTCCATATGTCTATTATTCTGCTAGTGCTTCTCCTCCGCTTTTAAGTAAATCTGCTACGATTCCATCGCTTCCGTCGATTGGTGTGCAGTCAAAATACAAAGTGCCACATCAGAGCAATTTAGCACACAAATAGGACTGCGGCAAGGCGATGCACTGGCGAGCCTGCTATTTAATATTGCAACATACAGGGGATATACATACTAGAGAAAGTAATTAGGGACTCCAAGGTACAAACTACAGGCACAATCTTTAACAAATCGACCCAAATACTGGCTTATGCGGACGACATAGACATAATAGGGAGATCGGTCGCATCGACCAAGGAGTCATTTATAAAAATCGAGGAAACCGGCAGAACAATGGGTCTGCAAGTAAAAGAAAGCAAGACGAAACATATGATAGGAAACGTGAATGTAAGAGCGAATAGGATTGGGCAAAACCTGACCATCGGAGAATACAACATCGAAGTGGTACAGGAATTCCTATATCTGGGCTCACTAGTAAATAGGCAAAACAACGTGAAGGAAGAAATTAGAAGAAGACTGAATTAAGAAGACTGACTTAGCAAATAAATGTTACTACGCCCTCAGGCAACACTTTATATATCCAGGACACTTATCCGACCATCCAAGATAACTCTATACAAAACACTCATTATACCAGTTCTAAAATACGGTTCGGAGGCGTGGGTGATAACAAAAACGATGAAAAACTAATTGCCACCTTCGAAAGAAAAATATTACGAAGAATATACGGACCCATAAATGTAGACAATGGAGAAGAAGATACAACGCAGAACTAACTATATGAATTATATGGAGACAACGACATCATAACAAAAATTAAAGTGTATAGACTGCAATCGGCTGGACACGTTATAATGGTAGATGAAAAAGCGACCATTAAAAAAATATATACAAGCAAGCTAGAAGGGCGGAGAAAGCAGGGAAGACCCAAACTCAGATGGAACGACAAACTGGAGAAGGTGCCAAACTGGAGAACAGGCGTCAGAGACCAAGACCGGTGGAGAAAAATACTAGAGGAGGCCAAGACTCAACCCTCGTTGTGCCAATGATGAAGATGAAGAAGTCTAGACTAGAATCTTCTGTTCATATAGACCATTTTTTATTAAACTAAAGCTGCAATTGCGGAATGCTACATGTCATATATTCTTAGGAAGTAAACCAATATTAAGAAAAATCCTGAAAAACTGACGTGTGAAAATATTTAAATAATAACCGTGGCCATTCCAGAATTTCGGGTACACTTCGCAATGAAGATACAGTTTCCTGAGCCTCGTTCCATTGTCACCGTTTTAGCTGACTTTTTCTTAAGTTCATTCTTTTCAATTGATGCTACTGCTCCTACTGAGTGTCTAAATAAAATTGTTGGGGTGTATAGTATGCGCCATTCTAGGTTACCGTTTAATGAAAATTTAGTCCCCATAGACAAGAATTTAAATTGCAGACTAACTAACTAACTCTCAAAATTCTCACTAAAATTTGGACGTGCCAGAAAATCACATTCTAGTTGATTAAACCTAGAGTAGATCTTCATGTAGATAATTTTTTTACCCGCGCGATATTTATTATTCTGGTTGTATTTTTAACACCTTGACTTGTAGTTGGCAGTCAACGTTTTAAATTAGACGACGCATTTGAAAACCTAGAGAAAACTTTCCTACTGTTGAGGCTCGCATCAAAAACAATTACGATAACAGACACACATTATTTTAATGGTCACAAACACAGAAATTGTTTGTGCTTAGCTCAACACAACGCGCTGCAAAAATAAATATAGCGAAATGATAAATTTATAACACGCAGTTTGTGAATTATATGCGCTTTTTATGAATAGTATAAGATTTATGAATAACATTTATTAAACGGGATTTAAATATTTAGATGAATCGTTAAAATCATTGTTTGTCTAAGATTTAACATTCCTTTTCGATAGACTGAATTGACTAACAAGTCTGACGTCTAAATTCGAAATTACACTTGAAAATTTTGAGTATAAAGACCGATTCTCATATACGCGACAGTCAGCTACGCGACGTCACGCGACATCGCCTGTCAAATAATGATTACATTGTTTTAAATGGGCATGTTCTCACTATGGCTACGCGACATCGCCTGTCAAATAATGATTATATTGTGTTAAATGGGCACGTTCTCACTATGGCTACGCGACGTGCCCATTTAAAACAATGTAATCATTATTTGACAGGCGATGTCGCGTAGCCATAGTGAGAACGTGCCCATTTAAAACAATGTAATCATTATTTGACAGACGATGTCGCGTGACGTCGCGTAGCTGTCGCGTAAATTTAAGATTTAACATTCCTTTTCGATAGACTGAATTGACTAACAAGTCTGACGTCTAAATTCGAAATTACACTTGAAAATTTTGAGTATAAAGACCGATTCTCATATACGCGACAGTCAGCTACGCGACGTCACGCGACATCGCCTGTCAAATAATGATTACATTGTTTTAAATGGGCACGTTCTCACTATGACTACGCGACATCGCCTGTCAAATAATGATTACATTGTTTTAAATGGGCACGTTCTCACTATGGCTACGCGACGTGCCCATTTAAAACAATGTAATCATTATTTGACAGGCGATGTCGCGTAGCCATAGTGAGAACGTGCCCATTTAAAGCAACGTAATCATAATTTGACAGGCGATGTCGCCTGACGTCGCGTAAATTTAAGATTTAACATCAATTTTCGATAGACTGAATTGACTAACAAGTCCGACGTCTAAATTCGAAATCACACTTGAAAATTTTGAGTATAAAGGCCGATTCTCATATACGCTATAGTCAGCTACGCGACGTCACGCGACATCGCCTGTCAAATAATGATTACATTGTTTTAAATGGGCACGTTCTCACTATGGCTACGCGACGTGCCCATTTAAAACAATGTAATCATTATTTGACAGGCGATGTCGCGTAGCCATAGTGAGAACGGGCCCATTTAAAACAATGTAATCATTATTTGACAGGCGATGTCGCCTGACGTCGCGTAGCTGTCGCGTAAATTTAAGATTTAACATCCCTTTTCGATAGACTGAATTGACTAACAAGTCTGACGTCTAAATTCGAAATTACACTTGAAAATTTTGAGTATAAAGGCCGATTCTCATATACACTACAGTCAGCTACGCGACGTCACGCGACATCGCCTGTCAAATAATGATTACATTGTTTTAAATGGGCACGTTCTCACTATGGCTACGCGACATCGCCTGTCAAATAATGATTACATTGTTTTAAATGGGCACGTTCTCACTATGGCTACGCGACGTGCCCATTTAAAACAATGTAATCATTATTTGACAGGCGATGTCGCGTAGCCATAGTGAGAACGGGCCCATTTAAAACAATGTAATCATTATTTGACAGGCGATGTCGCCTGACGTCGCGTAGCTGTCGCGTAAATTTAAGATTTAACATCCCTTTTCGATAGACTGAATTGACTAACAAGTCTGACGTCTAAATTCGAAATTACACTTGAAAATTTTGAGTATAAAGGCCGATTCTCATATACACTACAGTCAGCTACGCGACGTCACGCGACATCGCCTGTCAAATAATGATTACATTGTTTTAAATTGGCACGTTCTCACTATGACTACGCGACATCGCCTGTCAAATAATGATTACATTGTTTTAAATGGGCACGTTCTCACTATGGCTACGCGACGTGCCCATTTAAAACAATGTAATCATTATTTGACAGGCGATGTCGCGTAGCCATAGTGAGAACGTGCCCATTTAAAACAATGTAATCATTATTTGACAGGCGATGTCGCCTGACGTCGCGTAGCTGTCGCGTAAATTTAAGATTTAACATCCCTTTTCGATAGACTGAATTGACTAACAAGTCCGACGTCTAAATTCGAAATCACACTTGAAAATTTTGAGTATAAAGGCCAATTCTCGTATACGCTACAGTCAGCTACGCGACGTCACGCGACATCGCCTGTCAAATAATGATTACATTGTTTTAAATGGGCACGTTCTCACTATAGCTACGCGACGTGCCCATTTAAAACAATGTAATCATTATTTGACAGGCGATGTCGCGTAGCCATAGTGAGAATGTGCCCATTTAAAACAATGTAATCATTATTTGACAGGCGATGTCGCCTGACGTCGCGTAAATGTATGATTTAACATCCCTTTTCGATAGACTGAATTGACTAACAAGTTTGACGTCTAAATTCGAAATTACACTTGAAAATTTTGAGTATAAAGGGCGATTCTCATATACGCTACAGTCAGTTACGCGACGTCACGCGACATCGCCTGTCAAATAATGATTACTTTGTTTTAAATGGGCACGTTCTCACTATGGCTACGCGGCAGCTACGCGACGTGCCCATTTAAAACAATGTAATCATTATTTGCCAGACGATGTCGCACAACGTCGCGTAGCTGTGTGTCGCGCATATTTATAGTCTGCAATTTAAGATTTATTCTTGCAATTTTATTAATTTAAGTTTTAAATAGTTCTATGCATCTGCAGAATTATAATTACTAAACAGATATAACTAGACAGACAAGACTAGACGGACAAAACTAGAGAGATAAGAATGCACAGACAAGATTGGACAGACAAGATTAGACAGACAAGACTAGACAGACAAAACTAGAGAGACAAGAATGCACAGACAAGATTGGACAGACAAGATTAGAGAGACAAGACTAGACAGACAAAACTGGATAGACAAGACAAGACAGATAAGACTAGACAGACAAGACTAGACAAACAACACTAGACAGAAAAGACTACACAGACAAGACTAGACAGACAGACTAGACCAGATATATAAGACTAAACAGACAAAACTAGACAGACAAGACTAGACAGACAAGACTTGACAGACAAGACTAGATAATTTACATTTTTACTATTATCTACATATGGGGTGTCCAAACCGTGGTCCATGGGCCGCATATAGACGAAGATAATTTGTTTTTTTTAATTATTTACGTTGGTCGCCCCTGATCTGCATTTAAGTTATAGATTAATGAATATAGATGTACAATAGAAACCCCTAGTTTATCTAATCCAAACAATGACTTGTTCGAGAAACTCAATTTTTCCAGTTCCAGATTTATAGAAAAATCGATGAAAAATTGCATTTTTTGCACAAAAAGTGAAACTTCTAGTTTATTCAATCCAGACATCAACGATTAGTTCGAAAAATATAGAAGAAACTTCTAGTTTATTTAAACCAGACATCAATGACTAGTTCGAGAAATACTAATTTTTTCCATTAGAGTTAAAAAAAAAACATGAAAAATCGTTGAAAATTTGTCGTGCAAAATTCTATTTATCGCTTTTCTAATGCAAATTTCTGTGAAAAATCTCTGTGTGATTATTGACTGTGTCAATGTGACGCAATAAGGATCCATAATCATCCTAAAAATGCAAAAATATAAACAATTAAACCAAAGAAAACAAAAGAATGTAGTTATGTAGAATAATAAATGAAACATAACATAGAGTTAGAAAAATAAAAGAGAAGTAAACAATGGGAATTAACTGAAGCAGCGGCACGTAAAGCAATAAAAAAATTCTATTTTCACAGCTAAATCGTTGTAAAACTGTTAAAATTGCAACAAATAACTGTTTTAAGTCAGCTGATACGGGTGGCGTAATAACAAAATATCGATTTTTACCTCCGCAACTAGAATTGCTTCAGCAATTTTCGCAAAAAAAAATTGCATTAATCAAGGGAGGTTTTATATTGTTATTAGATATTTAGTTAGGTGGCTGTGGAAAGCTCCCAGGAACGGGGGCGGCCCATCCCCCCGGGTGACCTTGACCCCACACAACAGCTGAACGACGACACAATAGGAAACTGATCGAAAAAAAATTGCTACTTACATATTTGCGAATTTCTGCGGAGAATCGGCTCAACGTCTACGCGGATTCATAACTCGCAAACGGAGGATAAATTCAACTGTTTCAGGTTCGGAAAGACGAATCACAATCACTAAATATATACGTTTTTAATCTTGCGATTCTTTTTTAAATTCAATTGTTTTTTCGTATTGACAAACTGTCTTAAAACATGACTTTAGCCAAGTTTTTTTGCAACAACTTTTTTCTTCGTATTAAATGTTCGAGTGTAACATATCAACTGGTACACGGCAATTTGTAGTTTCGTTTTTGACGCGCAGACACACACTTACACGTTCGTGTGTGAAAATAATCGATATTTGAAAACTCTCGAGCGGACGTACACAAACGCTGTTCATCTTCTGACAGACCACGGCGGATCGGAACGTTCCCATTGGTCGGATGCAAGCGCACGCGCCAATCGAAAGGCAGCATTTCACACACCCGCCAAGCCATACAATTCAAAATCCTTTGGAATTTTCCCATATTTATTTTCTTTGATTACGTATCAACTGCTCGAATTTCTAAACTAAATATTAATTTGAGATTAAAATTGCCAAATATAAATTATAATTATGGTTCTACATAACAATGCGCAACTCATAACTCATGCTCAACACAAAAACATGACATCAACTCGCTACGAAAACATCACACCTTAAATTATCACAGAATAGTATATTTTGCAACTAGGACGGCAAGTTGTCAATTGGTCACTAGAGCGAAATTGGGCGCACGGACGAAGTGAGTGCGCACATTCGCTCGAGAGGGCAATTGACAATACCGCCCGTGATGCAAATAATATTTTGTATTACTCATGCGAGGGGACGTATCTTACAAGTTTGGAATCCAGGGGCCAACCAAACAAAAAATAGAATAAAAAATGAAGAATTTGCTTTTATCACCATAGAATTTACACTCATTTTAAAACGTTTTATTTTGTAATTAAACAAAATTTCTGTCACTTTTTTAATATTGAGGTCTTGATTGTGTTAATTTTATTGTTTCTTGAATGTAACTTGGCGATATTGAATATTTGCGTGCGTTATCCAAGTTATGTGGTAATACAACTAAAAATGGAATTTTTCGCACTAAAAAACGTGCGTCAAAATAGTATGTTTAACGCATGAGTAATAAAAAAAAATTAAAGAATCGTGGAAAATATAACACGTCGAAAATATAACACTAGGATAATATCACATCCTAACCATTATCACAACATGTTTTAGAATGTGATATTTGGTAAAGTGTTTAGTCGCTGTGATATTTTCGCCGTCGGTTGTTTTATCAGGACAACGTCTATATCAGTACCTGCCAAACTGTACGCCGCGTAAGATTTTATACAGCGTTGCCACCTTTACGAAACAGTTGGCCCAGGCACAGCGGTTCTAAAAAGCAGCGGTTCTTTTTTTTCGCTTGTCGCATTTTGTTACCTACAGCTTCTTCTTGCCGTTACGGTCCGCTTAGGGCTTTGGCATTCTTCTCAATGTGGGTTGCCCATTTACTTCGGTTTCTTGCAGATACTTTCCATTTTGTCTTCCAGATCGCTATCACGTCTTCCTCCACGCTGTTCAACCACCTTGTCCTCGGTCTGCCACGCAGCCCGCGTCCTCCTATATAGTGACTTCCAGTTCCCGTTTGGGGTGCGTAGTGTTCTCGATTCGGTTTATGTGTCCTGCATATCGTAACCTACCGTATTTATTTGTTGCTACCAAATCTGGCTCATTGGAAATCTGTCCTAGCTCATGGTTCATTAAGATCCTCCCCCCCCTGGCCTGCATTTACTGGGGCCAATATCTTACATAGTACTTTCTGTTGATAATAGACAATAAGACATTAGAACAGGTCTCTCACTTCAATTATTTAGGCTGTGATACCACATATAAGAACGACAAAGATGTAGAAAATAAAGTTCACAAATTTCAGGCAATTTGCGGAACAATCAACAGAACTTTAAAACATAAAACGAGACAGGAGACAAGACTAAAATTTTACAAGACGATGGCCGTCCCTGTACTTACTTACGCAAGTGAATCGTGGATAATGAATGCAAGATCAGAAGGACAGATCCAAAATACAGGCAGCCGAAATTAGATTCCTTAGGAGCGATAAGGAATGGACTAGAACCGACAGAATAAGAAACGTGGAAATAAAAGAGAAATTAGAAATTTTCAGCGTAAACGACAAGATAGAAGAATATACAGATAAATGGAGACAACACATTAATCGGATGGAAGAAGAACGAATACCGAAACGAATCCTAAAATACCATCCAAACGGACGCAGAGACGTAGGTCGAACGAAGAAAAGATGGCCATAATCAAGATAACGTGAAGTTCGGAACAGGCAGTAATGCCTAACCCATAAAGGCAGAAGAAGAAGAGTACTTTTCTGGCTGTAGACTATACAGGCAACGATGGGGTGTAATGTTAGTTCGCCTCCCCGCGGTGCACCCTGGATAGCGTTTTATTTCATAAAACGTGAACTAAATGAACTAACAACAGCTCGCAACCATACAATCCTATTGATCACCTGGTTAAGATCATGGCAATGCCCGAGAACTGCGGAACTGAAAGACAAATGGGTAAGACAGTGGGCATTCCTGACACATTCAGGAATACCCACTGGGGTCCAATCGAGGACACCTTAGCAGCTCCTGAACGCAACCGACAATGCAATCGAATATATCCTATCATATTTTATTTGTATTTATATCAAAATTGTGATTAGCCATGCGCTAAATAATAACAGACAACGATTCCCTAGTTGTGACTTCTTCGAATATTTGGTTTTTGTTGTTTACTGTATATCTCAGATACTCTCTTCCGCCCATTTCCACGGTTGGTCCGATTTGCCCACCGCATCTAACCAGCGCCATATATTTGGCCTTCTCGGTATTAACTTTCAGTCCAATTTTTCTTCAGTTTTTTATGCCTCGTTTAATGCCCGAGTGTTTCTGGCTACTACATCTATGTCGTCCGCGAAGGCAAGGATCACTTTAGATTTGCTGAATAGTTTTCTTCGTTCGCTGTTCGCCGCTTTTTCTAGGGCCACGTTAAATAGTATTGCTGAGAGGCCATCTCAAGTTGTTGAGAGGTCATCATATGAGTTTCGATAAACGCAACTAGCAATTGTCAAATTTGTACTACTTGTGGCAAGTTGCTGGTTTCGGCAATCGCAACGAGCGATTTCTTCTGATTATTACGAATAATTTGTCCATGTTGTTGCCATCGGCTGCGACGACGTATTAAAAGTACAGTGCTGCTTCTTCGAGATCCATAGTCACACTGACTGTTGACCATGGATTTGAAAAGAATCGTGGCAACCGTAAACTGGGCCATTTTGTTGCTGCAACTGGCAATCTTTAACGAAAACTTTTAAAAAGTTGAAAAGTTTCTACAACTATAGTTGCTCGGTCTTCTGGATTAGTGGTATACCACACTCTTCCATTATCCTAAATAATTGGCCTCCTGTATATGCTGTCATATGCTTGTTTGAAGTTTATGAAGACCTACAAATAGAGCTCTCAAATTTCTGAACATGCATTCCATGAACTTCCTCAATCCAGAATATTTTTGTTTTTCTAGATTTTTTTTAGCTGTTGTCTGCCCGTTAAGTATGAACCTCCCACGTAGTCATTGCTCTTCCACGTAGTCCTGTTCTGGGCCGCTTGGTACCACTTAATGCCTTCTGTTCATTGCAGGTCGTCGTTCCATTGCATCTGTGGTCTTCCAACGCTTCTTCTGTTGTTCCATGGTCTCCATCTTATGATTTTTCCGCTCCATTTCCCTTCATTTCTTGCGACAAGGCCGGCCCAACTCCATTTCTGCTGTAGTATTTCATTTGTTTCATCCCTTACTTTTGTTTTCTCTCTGATCCAATCGTTTCTTTTCTTGTCTCTCAGTCATATTCCTAGTAGGCGTCTTTAGATTGCTCTTTGATTGACCCTTAGCTTTTCCATTACTGTTTCGGTAATTGCCCAGGTTTGCGAAGCACAAGTGACTCACCGGTGACTCACTTGTAGTGTACTGTAATCTGAATTATCGTTAGTTTGTCCTCCTCCAGAGTATATTGTATTTTAAGAGATAACAGTCAAGTCAGGTGATCGCAGACGAGACTACGCTATCTCTAATCTCACCCATCGTAGTGTCAAGACGTACTCGTACAAGGTCTTAGTCTTGTTAATACATATGTTGTTAAGCCTATATAGTTGTTTTATATACCTCTCCACTGGACACCCACTTGACCACCTCAATACATATCATCACTATGCACTTTTTAACTCGAGGGGGAGCCAGCGCTAGTACATCTTTTATCTTGCTGTATGCCGCTCAGAATTGTCTGATCCTCTCGTTTGCCTCTAGTTCTTGATTTGCCTTACCTCTTGTTAGTGTTTGCCCAAGATACTTATACGTTTGTACTTTCTCAATTAAGTTGCCTTCGATGGTAATTCTCCATCTGCTCTATCTAACGTCATGTACTTGGTTTTTCCAAAGTTAATTTCCAAGCCTATGCGTTTCGTGGCTTTATAGATATCGTCGACGATTGTGTTGAGTTCTTCCTTGTTGCTGGCTATCAGTGGTATATCGTAGGCAAACATTAGTAAAAATCAATTGTTTTTAGTGAATCTTCCAAGACCAGGGTAAATAGTTTGGCGATGAAGGAGATAGAGATGATGTAGAACAAATTACCATCGAATGTCAATTCTGGCAATTTGTAGGGCTTCCTGGAGTGCCCGGTTTCCTACTGTGTCAAAGGCTTTTCGGCAATCTATGATCGCTAGCCATAGCGGCACATTGTACTCTGTGGTCTTCTAAATGAGTACTCTCATTGTTTCTAGGTGCTCAGTTGTACTGAATCCCTTGCGAAATCCTGCCTGTTCGCTGGGTAGGTAGTAGTCCACTTTCGGGTAATCCGAGTGGATATTATTTTTGTGAACAGTTTGTAAGTTTGGGGCAATAAGCTGATCGGTCCGGTTTGTAGTTCTCCCGGTTTTCCATGTCTCCCTTTTAGTGAATCAGTACCACTAACGCGTTTGTCCAGTCTTCAGGAATGTTCTCTTCTTCCAGGCATTTGTTAAACAGCAATAGCAGTTGTGTGGTTAACGTTTCAGCATCTCCTCTATTATCCCGTCGTCGCCGAGCGCTTTCCCGTTTTTTGTGGGGTGTAGTGCAGCTCTAATTTCGGCCTGTGTAATTTCTGTCCATGTGCATGTCCTCGGAGTTTAAGGTAATGATTTTCATCCGTCTATCTTGTTCTGATATGTCGCTCTCTGCTTTTGTATCGTACAAGAAGTTTATGTTAAATTCTTGTGCTGCTCTTATGATTTCTTGCCTTGATCTACATGCCTCTCTTTGATTTTAGCTATTTCCTTTTTTGTGTTTGTTGCCAGCCTTCTGAATACCTTCGGGCCTTTGTACTCTCTGTATCATTTCCAATCACTTAAAAATTTTGTGTGGGTCATCAGTTTTTTCGCAGGGTAAGAGATTACACGATTACACATTACAAGCCTTCAAAGAGAAGAAAATTGAATCGGTTTCGAAAACGACCTTGTGCTTCATTTTCTGTGCTAGAGTTACTAGTATTTTCGATTTCACTTTGAAATCGATATCCTCGATTAACTACTACATTTGAGGTGTTGATGCAGTGTCAAAAAATCCATATTTTCCTTTTCTTTACAAAATGTGAGATAAATGTGAAACCCTACTGCAACTGCTAACAGCTACTGCCAATGGAGGAAGACAGCGAACACACGATGGTACCAACTATAGAAGAAGTTCTAACAGCAATCAACACGCTAAAGGCTAACAAATCTCCATGCATCGATGAAATACAAAACGAAATAGTGAAACAGGGCGGCGAAAAGCTAGTATGCTACCTACACCATCTCCTAATGGAAATATGGATGAAGGAACAGATCCCGCAAGGATGGAACGAAAGCATAATATGCCCGATACACAAGAAAGGCGATAGGATGACACGCTCAAACCACAGAGGAGTATCACTGGTGTGCAACGGATACCAAATATTCACGACCATAATTAACAACAAACTTAAGCATGTTGCCTCAAATATAATATAAGAATACCAAGCAGGTTTTAGACCTAAAAGATCGACAGTAGACCAAATACACAACGTCAAACGTACTCTCAGCAAAGCCTGGGAACACAAGCATACGACTCCATAAACAGAGACGAGCTACACGTGATACTGACAGAACTGGGCTTATCAGGAAAGCTGGTAAGACTTGTCCAACTCAACATGTCAGAATGCATATGGAGCACAGGTGCGGGTGCAGAGAAATTTATCTTTAAAGTTATATAAATTTATATAACTTTACTTGTGGACAAGGGCTTAAACAAGGCTGATGAGCTGGCACCGACGCTGTTCAGCCTCGCCCTGGAGCATGTAATAAGACTGGAATAGGGAGAGACAACTCGCTAATAAACAAATCCGTACAACTCGCAGCATACGCGGATGATATTGACATATTGGGACACACAAAACGAGCCACGGAGGAAGCTTATACAGCACTAAAATCAGCAGCCCAGACAATTTGCTTCCGAATCAACATCGACAAAACAAAGACGCTACTGCAAAGTAGAACGGGTACACCAAGAATACAAACAAAAGAACTTGGAACAACAAGACTTCAAGTATCTGGGCGTAAACATCAATAGCAAAGGCCTGGAAGACGCGGAAATTAGAGCCAGAGTGCTGATGGCAAATAAAGTGTATTTCTCATTGGCGAATGTGCTCAATCCCAATGTGATACAAAGAGACACAAAAATTAAGGTGTACAAAACAATCATCCGACCAATACTCACGTACGGCTGCGAAGTGTGGATCCTCACCGTAAAGAACGAAGCAAAAATCGACGCGTTCGAGAGGAAAATATTATGGTGGATCCTAGGACCAGTACGGGAAAATGAAGAATATAGGAGGCGATACAACAAGAAATTATATCAGGGCCTTAAAAACCAACCAGTGTCGATATACGTGAAACTGCAGGGTCTCCGGTGGGCAGGCCACATTATAAGAATGCCAGATGGTAGAATGCACAAAAGAATCCTGAACGGCCTAATGGAGGGGAAGAGGCCGATAGGAAGATGGGAGAATGAAGTAGAACAGGACGCCAGACGAATCCTTAAACTAGGAAGATGGAAGGAAGTTGTCCGGGTAAGAGAGGAATGGAAGAGGAAGCTAGGGGAGCCCACGGCTCAAATTGGGCTGTAGCCCAATGTCGCCAGCTACAGTAATCCAGTAATCTGAAAACCCAGTTAGATTAAAATGCACTGGCAAGTAATTTTTTTTTTAATAAAAAGTTTAACGTGATTTTTTTAAAAATCGATTTCCTAAGAATATTTGCAAATCCATTGCCTTTATCTTATTATTAAACGCCTGTCCATCTATACACTTCTTCTTCAGTGCTTCTACAGTACTAAACAGGATCTGGACCTCCTCCATCTGTCTATAACTTGTGCTTGGTGTCTTGATCTTAGACACTAGTATAGGAAGCTCATAGGCCTCCTGTATTCGCACGATTGTAGGCACGGTCGTCGGTGTTGTATGGATCACTGTGGAAGCTTGTTGACATCCGTGTATGCATGTACACCGTGTCTGCCCTACGGCGCACCGCGTACGCACCAAGCATCTAAAGATGGTTGTATCGAAGTCGAAGGTTGTACGAGTCTGTCGAAGGGACCGGATGTTTTCACGGTGATAATTGTTTTTCGGACAGATTACTTACGCTTTTGTTTTACGAGTAAAATGAACATACATCAAGATTTACTTATTACATTGAATCAAGAAAGGCCTATAACATGGGATAAGACTATCGATTATAAAAATAAGAAGCTAAAACATGATTCCTGGGAAGAAATCTTTACTCATTTACAGCCCACATCTTTCTTTTTGGAGTTTCCTATACATGGAGTAGGCAATGATTCATGACGCACGTCCTGCAGCTTGACCAGTTAAAACGCATCTGAGCCGTAGCTGACCGTTTTCTCGCCGTGTCATATACAAGCTAGTACAGGTTCTTGAAGAAACCGTGACGTGTACAAGAGGCCTTACAGTTCTTTATGTGGGTGACGAGTCACTATTAGGGGAGGTTTCGTGGCAGTTTATTGTGATGACTTTCCCAGAGCCATGCACAGGAGCCATATGTCATCATCACCACCGCATCTGTCTACTTAACTACTCTAAAATCAAATAAATGTAATCATAATAAATTTTCACAGCATTGTTAAATGTGAATATTATTTTCTTGTTACAATATTTTGAGAACTTGTTTTTGAATGGTAATTTTTTACTATAATTTTACCAGGAACAAATTCCACAAATTTTCTAGGAAAAGAATTACGCTATTAGTCGTCTAGTACTAGACGCCACTAAAAATTCCGAAGGTTTTATTGCTTTTTCTAAGAAACGTTTCACAATTCTAGGAAAAGATACCGATAATCTGACACCTTGACCACCAGGCCACCACCGCCTCCGTCTATACAATACTCTATCTAAAATCAAATAAATGTAATCATAATAAATTTTCTCTGCGTGAATATAATTTTCTTGTTCTAAGAACTTGCTTTTCAATGGAGATTTTTTACTATAATTCTACCAGGAACAAATTCCACAAATTTCCTAGGAAAAAAATTACGCTATTAACCGTCTAGTACAACCATACTCAAACTTTTTTTTTCTTGGGCCACTTTCAGATTATAGCTGTGTCCCGCGGGCCGCTATAAAAATCACATCTGTTAATTAGGTGTTAAAAAGTAAAACTATTACGTTTAATTGTTTATTTAAATTTTAATGAGAACGATGATATTGGGAACATTTTTTAACAATTACATTGAGATCTGGCTTGTAATTACTGCACGCTACTCCCAATACGTTATCGAGATGAAAATCTGTAAGCCGGTTTCTGTATATGTTCTTTGCATTCATCTTGGAATATGATTCACAAAGATATGTGGATGCAAACAACATAAGCAGAATTTGGTCAAATTATTTAACAGTCTTATATTGATCGGGCACTATTATCCAAAATCTTCTAAATAATTTATTATTTTGTATTTGACAATAATTTTGTTTTCACCTTGCAAACTTCAAACGATTAAAGCTGTAATTCTCAGTAATGTTTCTCAGTAATGTCACATATAAAAGCTAAAAGACACCACCATCTGTTATTTTGCAGTTCGGGATAATTTTTATCTTTTTGCTGTAAAAACAGCATTTGACGTAAAGAAAACCGTCCAACACTTTTCCTCTATTAAGCCAGCACGCCGAGGTATGTAAAAGAACGTCGCTATATTGGCTACCTACTTTTTCCAAAAGATTATTAAATCTTCTGTGGTTTAGTTCTAGTGCTCGCTATATAGACCAGGGTAGAAGCCTTCAATAATGGTCAAAAGTGAAAAAAAATAATAGTAGAATGAAACCGATTGGAAGAGGAACAGGATATAACAAAAATAAAAGGAAAAATAATTGACGGGCGATCTGAGGTCGGGAAGTGGAAGGGGGTGAGTTTTTAAGGGTGAAAAACGGTTCATCTCGATTTCCGGCAAAACTACAAGTCGTATGGAAAAAAGTTAAATAGAAAGTTGTAGGTAATAAAAAGATCTACAACTTTTGTATTTACACTTTTTTCACATAACCTCAAAATTTATGTAAAAAATTCGAATAACCAAATTTTTTGGTTTTTCATTTTTAACTTTTATAACAATTTTTTTTTAACGAAATTTGGTGAAAATTTATCTTTTCATGTC
Source organism: Phosphuga atrata (assembly GCA_944588485.1). Classification (NCBI taxonomy): domain Eukaryota; kingdom Metazoa; phylum Arthropoda; class Insecta; order Coleoptera; family Silphidae; genus Phosphuga; species Phosphuga atrata. Next base: position 13,906,933 of record OX155897.1, read on the forward strand.
CCAAACACACTGTAATTTTTTTGATTTAAAATATTTATTTTTTCACCTTATTTTCACTTCATATCGAAAAATCACCCTTATTTTCAATCGAAAATTCTCGCGTCAAAATTTCCGCTTTTTTAAAAAAGTCGGTGAGCTTTTTATTCGTTGAAATCTCTAATTTCTGATGGTGTAAAAATAAAAATACATTACTATGGTACATTACTATGCTAATAAAAGTTTTTTACTATGGTAAAAAAATGCAAAAAAAACGAAAAAAAATCGAATCCGGATTTTTTTCTGTCAATCACTGAGTACAATTTTGAGCTATTCATTAAAATCTATACTTTAATCACTCTAAAATCGTTAGATTCCATGTTACATTGATAAACGAAAAATTGCAAGTCGAAATATACTACAATAATTAACAACCAAACAAGTTAATATTTAATAAGACATCTACAATATTTTGAGAAAGTTGTAGAATCTTTTTTAAATTATATTCGTAGATGCCTATTCATTGCTGTTTCAAGAGAACTTGTATACCTGAGTGACCTACGGAAAATTTTAGCCCATCAAAAGGTATTTCATAGATACTAATAAAACTGTCATTGTTGTGGGTCAAGATATTGATCTTTTGGTCCTTTTAAATCAACTTAATTCAGATAATCATGACATTTATTTTCTCAAGCCGGGTTCTGGAAATGTGAAAGATCTATTTTTCACGTATAATAGCTTCAAATATGAACCTTTCAAAAACATTGTTGCATTTCTGCATTGTTTTTCTGGTTGCGATACAACATCTGGATTTTCCGGAAAAGGAAAGAAAAGTATCGTAAAATCATTATTAGACGATAAAAATTTGTCAAATTTGGCCAAGATATCGAAAGAAATGGATTACAATTAATCAAATCTATTTATAAATGTAAATATGTTAATATAACACTGAATCAATTAAGATTTCAAAAATATCAATGGGCAAAAATTAAATCACCTTTCTTATTGGCAAATCTCCCACCCACAGAAGGTGCAGCAGAACAACACTGTTACAGGGCATATTATCAGCTCCAAGCTTGTCTGGGTAACGAACTGGCAGCAACAGATTGGGGCTGGAAGTAACATCAACGTGGCATTATGCCCAAATTTACAGAAAAGTAATTAATTCCGGAAGTATTGCTGAAAACTATTTGCTGCAGCTGTGAAACTGGATGTAATAGTTTAAAATGTGGCTGCCGAAAACATGGTTTGAATGATGCACTGATTTATGCTCAAATTGTCATGGTTCTGAAAATTGCTCTAATGTGGAAGAAAAAAGCTACGAGGAAGTTGACGATTTAGATACAATTGTCGAAGAAAAACCGATGCAGACTAGAAATAATGATGAAGACGAAGACGGTGATGGTCTTGAATATTTCAACGATTTATTAGAAACGGGAAGGTTTGTCGAATCTAGCGATGCAGAAATGCCATTAAAGAGACAAAAACTAATGGATAAGTGATTAGAATTCAAGATAATGTATTTAGAAATAACATAAATCTTACTAAAATTTATGACATAAATGTAATTATGATTTCATAATACAACTTTTTTTACTGAAAAAAATTGCAGCAGTCACATTTTTTAGATGAAATCTCCTTTAAATCCTACCTTTAATTATATTGAAAACAACTATTTTCGCATATTTTTTGCAATCTTGATGTTTTATGGATTTCTATTTTTTTTTGTTTATCAATGTAACATAGAATCTAACGATTCTCGAGTAATTAAAGTATAGATTTTAATGAATAGCTCAAAATTGTACTCAGTGATTGACAGAAAAAATTTTGGATTCGAGTTTTTTTCGTTTTTTGCATTTTTTGAGAACATTTACCATAGTAATGTATTTTTATTTTTATACCATCAGAAAGTAGAGATTTCAACGAATAAAAAGCTCACCGACTTTTTAAAAAAAGCGGAAATTTTGACGCGAGAATTTTCGATTGAAAATAAGGGTGATTTTTCGATATGAAGTGAAAATAAGGTGAAAAAATAAATATTTTAAATCAAAAAAATTATAGTGAGTTTGGGACATGAAAAGATAAATTTTCACCAAATTTCGTTAAAAAAAAAAAAAAAATTGTTATAAAAGTTAAAAATGAAAAACCAAAATCTTGGTTATTCGAATTTTTCACATACATTTTAAGGTTATGTGAAAAAAGTGTAAATACAAAAGTTGTAGATCTTTTTATTACATACAACTTTGCCATTTAACTTTTTTCCATAAGACTTGTAGTTTTGCCGGAAATCGAGATGAACCGTTTTTCACCCTTAAAAACTCACCCCCTTCCACTTCCCGACCTCAGATCGCCCGTAAATTATTTTTCCTTTAATTTTTGTTATATTCTCTTCCTTTTCCAATTAGTTTCATCCTACTATTATTTTTTTTCGGTTTCAAAAATTATCGACCCTGGTCTAATAATTCTTCTATTTCTGTGTAAAACTGCCAATAATATCGAGATAATCTGTACATCTGGTTTGGCCTTTCATTGTAAGGAATTAAAAAAAATCTTTGAATATTAATTACTTTCTATTCAGTGCAATACCTAACAAAAACCGAACATTGTGATGTTGCTGAAATATCGGTACTGGAGTCAAAAGTTACTTAGCTAAAGAACTTCTTCAAGTGGACGTTATTACGAATATGCTTGGCGATATCTTCAATACGTCTCACACAGGTTGAGTCAGAGAGGTAGAATCACATTCTTATACAATACCTGCGTCGGTAAACGGTTTCATATTTTTAGCAAGAATATAACAAATTTCATACGATGCTCTAGTTACCACTGCATCTTGCGATATGCCACCATCATAACAGTTTGTTGTTGCAAAAATCTTTTCATAAAAGCCAATTTCTCATGGGTAATTAACTTTTTAAATAGATAATTAGCTTAGTAACTTTATTAATAGAATTTGAAACTACAACGGGTGGGCTTGCAACCTACAACTTTCGATAGCTTGTCGGCCGCAGTTTGAGTATGGCTGGTCTAGTACTACGCGCCACTTAAAATTCCAGAGCTTTTATTGCCTTTTCAAAGAAACATTTCACAATTCCAATAAAAGATTTATCAAAGGAAAGTTTCATAATTCTAGGAAAAGATTTATTGAATAGATTAAAGCTTCTGGATTTGACACTCGTGTAAATAAATTGGTTGCAAGTGATTTGTACAAAAAAAGGCAAAATAAAAATTGAATCATTCATTTTTTTGTTTGTATTATAAATACTTTGTAATAATAATGTTAGTAGTTTGGAATAATGATATTAATACGTTGTAATGATAATATTAATACTTTGTTAAAATAATATTCCATAATAATAATATTATAACCCCATAATAATAATATTACATGTAATACTAATAATTATTTGTAATAATAATATTAATACTTCGTAATAATACTAATAATTATTTGTAGTAATAATATTAATACTTTGTAATAATATTAATCCAGTTGGGGATTATGAAACTTAAATGGTTGATTTAAATGATCTAGGGTAACAAATAAAACACAATGAATAAAAAAAAACCATTACATGTAAGAAGGTGTCAACGCATTTATTTACACCAATATTAAATTAGTTTACTTTGCTTTCTTAGACTTAATCTTACGCATGTAGAATTCAAGTTCCTTTCCTTCAAGGATGTATCCGTCAGCCCTTCCACATTGTCCTGGACGAGACGCCAAACATGCTACATAAAAAATACTCAATAAATAAAAAGGAAATTTTTTGCAATAATTTGTAGCTGAAAACGAAATTGATTTAGAAGAATCAGAGTAACTATGACAAGCGGAATCACTGGACAAGTATAGATCCACTCAAAACGAGTTTTTCTATGAAAAATTTGTCCTCGCTATAGTTTTTTCATCATATTAAAAAAAAAAATTATTTAAGAATGAAAATGAAGTATTTTTTAAAGAATAAATTTACCCAAAAGTCTTCCAGTTTGGAACTGTTCTTCAATAGCAGGTTCAACTTTAGCGGTGCGTTGTCTAACTTCGTATTTCTTTTGGACCTTCTTACTGCACTTCTTGCTTAACAAAGCTTCTTCGGCTTCAGACTATAACAAATGAAAGCATATTCAGTAAGAAGAAATGAAATTAATAAAAACTCAGTTTTACCAAGTTTTAATATAAAATTAATAATAAAATCAGACATTTAAAACACAAGGGTTTTTTTCTTAATCACTGAATATTCAGATGACACGCATATAAAACATCATTTTTGTTAAATTTCTAATTATTGTCAAATTTTACACATTTGACAAAAAATAGGAATTTTGCATAGTTAACAATTTTGAAAAACAACAAATATACAACAGACTTGTCAGCGTTAACCTTTTCGCTACGGCGCGTCTTTCTAAAAGTCGTGTCCGTTGTACGCCATGCCGAGGGTCGTGCGGATTCATACGTTCCCTTAGTTTGGTACTTACTATTTGCGTATAAATACGGTTCCCGCAGTTTTTGGTAGTGATAAATGTGCTGTAGTTATAAGGCCGATTCTCATATACGTGACACTCAGCTACGCGATGTCACGCGACTCTCCCTCACTCTTCAGTCCATAACCCTTATGCAGGGTGTGGTGACATCAATTTGCTACGTTCGCATTGACTCCTCGCCAGCGCTCTCTATCTTGGGCAGATCTCATTACTTCCTGCATCCCTTGTCCCATCAGGAACGTTTTTTGTCCGGTCTATCCATCGTGTCGGCGATCTTCCTCTTGGGCGGCGGCCTTGGACTTTGCCTTCTACTATGAGTCGTTCAATATTGTCGAACCTCCTTGCCACATGACCCAGGTATCCCAAATGTCGTTGGTTTATTGCATTATATAGTCTGGTCTTTATACTGAGTTGTTGAATAATAGAGTCGTTTGTGCGGTGGGCTGTCTATGGAATTTGCAGCATTTTTCTATAGCACCACATTACAAACGCTTCTATTCTGCGTTGGTCTGAGGTCCGAATAGTCCACGTTTCGCAGGCGTAAGTTGCAACGGAGAAGACCAGGCTATGTATCAGTCGAAGTTTTGTGTTTTTGGTAATGGCTCGATCTTTCCAAATTTTCACCAGTTTTGTCATAGACGTTCTGGTAATCGCTATTCGTTTGCGGATTTCTTCCTCCGATCCACCTTTGTTGGTAACTACTGATCCTAGATAATCAAATCTTTCCACCACTGCAAATCCAGCCATGGTGTCGCCTTGTGGCAGGTTTTTATTTTGTCTGTCTATTATCATGATCTTTGTTTTGGCTCTATTAATCTCCAGTGCATATAAGCTACTCTCTTCTGTGAGTCTGGCCATTATATCCTCCATTTCGGCTTCCTCCGAAGCCAGAATTACAGTATCGTCACGCGACATCGCCTGTCAAATGATGATACATAATGATTACATTTTTTAAATGGGCACGTTCTCACTCTGCCTAAGCGACGTGCCCATTTAAAGGTCGATTCCCATGTGCGCGACACACAGCTACGCGACATCGCCTTTCAAATAATGATTACATTGTTTTAAATGGGCACGTCGCGTAGCTGCCGCGTAGCCATAGTGAGAACGAGCCCATTTAAAACAATGTAATCATTATTTGACAGGCGATGTCGCATGACGGTGGTCGCAGTGGTGAACGCATCCGTTTGCTATGCATGAGACCCCTGGTTCAATCCCCGGCCAAGCCGTGAAGATTTTTCATGGCTTGGCCAAATCTCAATTTTCAGCCGTGAGATATGCTGTAGCCACCTCGTGGCAAGCAATGGCAAACTACCACGAGTAATTCTGCCAAGAGAAACCTCTCAACTAGTGCCGTTCGGAACCGGCGATAAACTGAAGGTCTCGTATATTTGTGGATGATTCGTTCCACAAGTATGCGCGAGAGGTCGCCTACGCTCTTCAAGAAAAGTTTAAACTGAGAAGAAGTCGCATGACGTCGCGAAGCTGAGTGTAGACCTTTAAATAGCGGTTAAATGGCGAATAAAAGTTGATATGTCTACATTTTTAGTACAGTACTAGGGAGGTACTGAGGCACCAAAGGTCTATTTGTTTATTACCTGCTACGCGGATGTTCTAGAAATATAATGGTCACATATGTGCCCCCTCCACTTTACCACCCCGATCTGAACATCGCAGGTCGACGTTGCGAGGGACGCGTTACATACGAAAAGTGTGCCTCTATTGCACAGTTTTTTGCGTTGCATACGTTCTATACGTGGGACCAGTGCGTCTCTAGCTTTACTACTGTATTTCACCACTGATCTAAATACATTTAAAATAGAACGAATACCAGACAATTTGTTTTTAGTAAATTACGAGTCGAAGGCCCGTTCAGTTTTACAACAGAAAATGACAATTTCCCGTTTCGACGCGCAAGAGGAACGGAGTTTTTGAAGAAAAATTGAAAAATTTAAAACGTACCTACAGTCGCACCCAGCGGGGGCGGAGTTTTATAAAAGATTGTCTAAAAAAAAAACCTAATTTTTTGTTCGATTCACCGAAATAAAATCAAACGTAAACCACATTTTTTCGTAATTTTCAAAAAATCGTCATTTTTAGACCCCTTTTTGTTCAGAGGCACCTTACTCGATTAGTACAATTTAATAATCTCGGCAATTTGGCCGTTGGTTAATCGGACGACACGTTCAGTAATACGGCGGTCTGGAGACCGCTCGCGCTCTTCCCTTTCACCACTCTTTCTGATAATCCGGCGGTTGTCTGGTCCCACATGTGTCGGATTATCGAGATTATACTATAGTTTATATATGATAATTTTAATTTCCCATAGTAAGTACAAAAAAAAAAAACGCTTGCGTATTAATCCGCTTCCAGTACAAGGGACACAAAAATATTTTACGGCTGTATCCGGTAGCGAAAGGGTTAATTATTACAAAGACTACTAATTTGATATACAATACTATCATTACAAAGAAAACCCTTTCAATATTAAAACAAAAATGTTGATTAATATCTTACCAATTTAGCTCCCTTCCTGCGTCCCAAAGGTAAAATATAGTGTCCTTCATACCACTGTCTGAATGGTGTGGCGTCAATAACAACGATAGCATTCTTTACCAAAGTCTTGGTACGCACCAACTCATTGTTACTAGCATTGTAAACAACATCGATAACACGTGTCTTACGGGCAGTGCCTTCCGATCCCCAGGAGAAGTTACCGGTGTCAAGACGGAGCGCCCTGTATTTGGTGTTGCCTCCACGAGTGCGCACATGGTGCACTCTGTGTGGTCCCAACTTCGTGTTGGCAGCTGGACGTCCTAACTCGAACTTCCTCTTCTTGCGCAGAGGCTTGCGCTTGCCTCCTGTCGCACGTCTCTTATGCCAGTGATCCCGGCTGATACCTTGAAATTTCAAATGTTGTAAATGGTTGATAAGAGGATTAGGGAATGTTTGGGTGACGGTTTGAGTGTCAGAGCGCTGTGGAAAGTTGTCTTCAGCACAAAAGTCGGAAACCATAAGTTTTTATCATCATGTTTACATTAATATGCCTTAAATAATGCTGAAATATTTATTTTTGAAATTCATGTTGGAAAAGTTAAAGAGAAACAAGATAGTAAAATGCAGATTATTAACTCCGCCTACGGAATCGCTGGGTGGATTGAGTAGCCCAGCGGCTCGTTGCCGATCCCAAGCCCGGATAAAGGAGAAGGGTTGGACGTAGGGTTAACAACCCTGCCCCGTAAAAAAACCTATTATTACGGAATCTCAACATTATGAAAACAAAACTGATCAACGGAGACCTCAGCAATGGAAAAGGAAGAATGATTTGATATATTCACATGGAATGTACGAAGCTTGTATAGGGTCGGAGCTATGCAAGAAGTACGGACAAGTGCAAGAAGGAGGGGAATGGAGGATACGAATAAATCACGAGTTAAGAAACCTATATGAAGACCCAGATATAGTTGCCACAGTAAAGTCTTAACGATTGAAATAGTTCGGACACGTAATAAAAATGAAAAATAATCGCGGTCCAAAAATGGCATTTGACAAAAAACCAGAGGGGACGCGGAAGGCCTCGCTTCCGCGTCTCCGCGACCCAGAAAAAGATGGAGCGATGATGTGGAAAATGACCTAAGAGAAATGGAAATAAGAAGTTGGAGGTGAAAGGCTCTGGATAGAGAGGAATGGAAAGAAGTAATTGAGCAGGCCAAGGTTCTACATAGAGCGTAGTGCCGACAGAAGAAGAAAATGCAGATTTCAAGTTAGGATGGGTGGATCATTGTCATATGTGTGAACAGTCAAGGCCGATTCTCATATACGCGACACTCAGCTACGCGACATCGCCTGTCAAATAATGATTACATTGTTTTAAATGGGCACGTTCTCATTATGGCTACGCGACGTGCCCATTTTAAACAATGTAATCATTATCTGACAGGCGATGTCAGCGTCGCGCATATGGGAATCGACCCTTCAACAGTATAGTGCCACAAAGTTCTGTCATGGAACCCCCCCCCCCCCCCCCCCTTGCCCCGTTTATATCAGCGACATGTCAAACAACATCAAGTCAAACATTTGATCTTTTGCAGATGATATGAAATTATACTGCAACTCACTGGAAAATGATGGGATACCAGAGGAAGATCTTTCTTTAATGTGGTTAAGTGCGCTATGATTCACATTGGAACTAAAAACCCCCATATTAACTAGACTTTAAGAGCAAGCCCACTCACAACTGTAAATCAACAAAAGGATCTGGGGTTATTTTTCGGTCTTTCACGGTAACATCTATATTAAATAGAGTGGGGCCAGAACACTTCCTTGTGGGAGACCATTTCTTTGGATTCTCCAGCGGCTTTTTTATTTTGAAATTCCACATAAAACCTTCTGTTTTGGGGTATTGATTGAACTGATTTCGTTAGTTTGTAGTCTTTTGTGGTTTTATAGACTTTGATAAGCAGGGTTTTATGGTTTATTGTATCGTAGGCGGCTGTGAGATCGATGAACACAGCTCCTGTTATTTTGTAAATCTTCCTCTATGCGTTCCGAGATTTAGTACCTGACCACTGCCAGTAAATCAACAGTGACCAGTAAATCAACAAAAGGATCTGGGGGTTAAAATGACCCAGGACCTCAAGTGGGAATGCTACAACGCCAAAATAGTAGAAAGGGCAAATTCCCTGATCCGAGGGTTCTCCTGGGCGTATGCCTGGGGTGCCGCAGCAATAATCAAGAAATGTAAAAAGAATATTAGATGAGGAATAGCGAATTTGAGTTCCTACTTTTATTGCAGAATTATGGACAATTGGCTAAAATCTGGATCTTTAAAACGAAAAAGTTATGAACTCACTGAAGCTTCTGAAGCGACTGATTCAATGATAACCTGCATCGTCGGTGGAGACGAAATATCCCAGCAGACACCTGCGAGTCAAAATCATTCAAGTTCGTCTGCCTCAGTTCGCGAAAACAACTCACGACCAAAAAATAATCCGAGGAAAAATAAGGATATATGATCCTAGCTACTTCACATTGTCTGGCTTTGTTTCTGTTGGGAACGAATAAGCACCAGAAGGGCAATGCGTTATCTGTCATAAAATTGTTGCAAACAGCTGCTTGCTTCCATCCAAATTAAAAACACATCTGGAATGCAATCATTGTGGTTTTGTACATACAGGTGAATAAATCTTCAAACGTCGCGCTTTATCTCTTCAGGCAGGGTCATCCATGATGCAGAGAATTTTTAAAAATGAAAATGTAACTGAAACTTCATTTATTGTCAGTTCACACATAGCAAAATCTAGAAAGCCCCATACTATTGCCACGACACTGATTAAACCTTACGTGAAGGATGTTGTAAATTGCATATAAGGTCCAGACATGGCCAAGAAAATTGATACTGTGCGTCAAATAGCACTATAAAGGTAGACTTCTGAACAAAGCTGCTCTGGTGTCACTAACGCAGCGATACTGACGCGGCGGCATAGCGATAGTATTACGTACTATTGAAATGTATGAGGACTTTTTCTTGTGAATGGCTTGAAACTTACACCACTGGCGACGACATTTTCAAAGTTATCGACAAATACATAGAGAAAAATGATTTGAAATGGAGCAAGTGCGTTGATATTTGCAGCGATGGAGCAGGATGGAGCGATGGATATTTGCAGCGTTGATATTTTGCAGCGATTTGCAGCGATGCGTTGATATTTGCGGCTGCAATGGTTGGAAAAGAGAGTTGTTTCTAAAATGAAGCAAGTGGCAGACAATGTCTCCAGCAGCCACTGTGTCATCGAATCGACATTCTCTGGCAACTAGAAGGATGCCGCCAGATTTAAAAGTTGTTAAAACCTTAAATAGATCAAGGACTGAACTGTTGTATTCATAGGGCTACAATTTTAAAGACCACTAAGTGGGTACTATACTTCGCCATCAGTAGTGCTACAGCCCGTCGACTTTCTCCAGCCTGGCACGTCATGCTTTCCGGTCTCTGGCCGGACGCCGTCTTAGCCTTGGTCTCCCTCTGCCTCTACTGCCTGTTTGTATGGCCTCAAAGTTTCTTCGCGTTGGCACGTTGTTGTCATAGCGTGCTACATGTCCTGCCCATCTTAACCTGCCCTCTCGATTGTTATTATGTCTGTTTCCTGACCCCCTGTGTAAGTTATAAAGCTCAAAATGATATCTTCTTCTCCAGACGATATCCTCTTGGACAGCACCATAAATCTTTCTTAGGATTTCTCGTTCAAATATTGATAGTAACGTCTCATCTGCTTTTGTTAGGGTCCAGGTTTCCGAGCCATAGATTAAAACTGGGACAATTAACGTCTTACTACTACTATACTTCGCCATTACAAAAAATACATAATGATGGCCCAGTTCCAATGCAGCGCTGGATGAACGAAATTCGACGGCACGGAGGTCGAGACTGGATGAGACAGGCACAAGATCGCGAAGAGTGGAAGATGAGGGAAGAGGCCTACATCCAAGATTGGATCACCAAATCACCAAAAGGCCATGATGATGATGATAAGGCTGGTACTGGAGTTCATGGTTAGCTGGTTCCTGGAGTCCCTATTTTGTTTGTCCCTACATTGTACTACTGGAAGAAGTGCTATGACAAATCACCAGAATCAGACTCATGAACTGAGGAATTTTCACTATAAAGTTCATTGCACCAAATGAGGTATGTCATCTTTGTGAGAGTGCCATCAGAGAGGAGTCTTAGTGTAGTCAAAAAATTCTGGATGGCCACTACAATGTACCACTCTATTCATCACAATAGCAATTGAAATCAACTCATGAGGGCACAGCAAAGAACTTTCCAAGGAAAGATGTTTCAAGCTGTGTCATATGTGCACTTTCTTAGCAATAGAGTAGTTATGTTATCATTTTTTGGGTCTGTAAATGGAATGAGATGAATGGATGGGGTTCTGATTAAGTAGTCCCAGAATCCCCAGCTCTCCCTTTCAACTGCATAATTTTTCTTGTCTCATCTCTTCTGGGCATTCCTTCCAAAAATCTTCATTTGGGTCTACAATTTTGGTTGTTTCAAATATTTACTTCTTAACGCGATAAAAAAATATTTATTTATTTATCGTATGGCTATCTGACACATTAGGAAGTGAACCCTAAAATATAACTGGGGTGTAAGGCTAGTTCAAGTCTGTAGTAGAATACTAGACGTGCACCCTGGATAATGCTAAATGTACTAACAAAATTGCCAATCAGATAATCTTATGTTACGTTAGGTTTATATATACATTGATCTATCATGTAAAATGCCAGTAAATTTAATCAGCCACTTTGGGTGGTTCCAGAGTTGGAAAAGGTTCATCAGCTGCATGTCAATAGTACAGCCCATAAGTGTAAGGTTTCAATTCCCATGGTACTTGATCTTTTTAGTCAAAGTTACACCCAAATCTTCCAAAGTTGGGTTCACCTTGGATCACTTTATCAGTAATGCACTCCCTCTCAATGCTTCCTCAATGAAGATTAGCAACTGGCCACCCAGGACAACATTTTTCTGTTAAACTTTAATGGAGAAGAAAGGATCCCAACACATGTTGTATCTTTTAAATCCCCATTCACCAGTTTCTCATTGCTCTGTAGAACCAGTCCACAAGATCACCAAGATAATATCTGCTAAATCTCAGACACATACAGGTTGTTTAATGGTACAATCTTCATTTTTGTACAAAGGCATGTAGGCGACACGATGGATTAACATAATATCTTAAAAATCGATCTTCCTGACTATATATATCAGCAGGCCTAAAAATAGTAGCCTCTGGAAACTCCTTAAGAACAGCTTGTTCTCCTTCCCATTTACTAGCCAAAAATTTAGATCCATTTCGCAAAAAAAACTTCTCTGGTTTTTCGGCTCAATTCAAAGCAGACACATGAATAAACCTCTCAATGCCCGCATTCCTGGCAGCCCTGGCTAGATCTCTAGCACCTATAACATGAACATCACCAAACTTGAAGCGTTTAGTCTCCCAATCACGACCGACCAAATTAATGACCACATTGGAATAATGCAGTGATTTTTCAATGGATTCTTGATCTTTCAAATTGTATGGTTGGAAAAGAACTTGTTCCCAATCTCCACATAATTTTAATCGCAAGGAGTCATAAAAATCACCTCTATATATAATTATACAAATAACTGGGGTGTAAGGCTAGTTCGCGTCAGTAGTAGAATACTACATGTGCACCCTGGGTAATGCTAAATAAACTAGAACAACTGGCAGTCAGATAATCTTAGGATCACCAGACCATAAGACACATTTCTACTTTACTTCTAAATTGCTTATAAGAGCAAACATGATACCAGACAAAACTAATGGTTTTAACCTTCTCAGGACCTATTGACTAGAAAACTCGGAGCCTCTGTCTGAATTTGCCACTTAAACATAGAAAGTATTTTATTCAAAATGGTAGTAGCTATCAACACTTCTAAAAAAGAATACAACAATAACAATGATAGGATGATGGGGGCCCTTATTAACCCTTTCGCTACGGGAACTGGATAAAGCCATAAAATATTTTCGTGACATGTGTACGGGAACCAGATAAATCCACAAGCGTTTTTTCTTTGTACTTAATATGGGAAAGACAATAATAGATAGTGTCAATAAAATATCAATAATAAAGATCAATAATAGGAAAATACAAATGTACTTAATATGGAACAGACTACGGGAACCATATTTATATGCAGAGTAAGTAATTATTATTTATATGCAAAGAGTAAAAGCACTACCCTCAGCCCGTACACAGGGCACGACTTGTAGAAAAGCACCCCGTAGCGAAAGGGTTAAGTAGCTCCAAAGGTCCCAATTTTGTTCCACATAATAATCAGTGTTTATGGAATAGAGTGATTTTTCTTCAAATTGCTTTTGATTTTCATCTTTAATATTTGCACTTTTCTAATCACAGTTTTCCATAAATCGAGGACTAAACTTGGTTATTTGGGCTTTACTATGAAATTTTCGGAACAGAATTGTTCTTCCAACTGCACACCTAAACAACATACATCTGTAATCGACTGGACCAGGATACTGTCAACACACCCTCACTAATCTACAAAAACCGTTTAGACAACAACCACCAAAATATATAGACACCAAATGATAATAATAAATGAGAGATCCAATGCTACTAGAGGAAAGACAATAAATTGATCGCTTGCAAAGTGTGAAACGTACCCAAAATATAAGATATTACAAAATACTGACAATAATCATTTATTATGATAGGTAGAAATATTATGTATATTACTGTGATTATGATAGGTAGAAATCGAAGAGAATGAAAGTGTTCTTGTTCAATTCTACTAAACCAATGTAATAGTTACGTTTAATAGTTTATCGAGTTGCACTTTTTGGGTATAAAACAAAAATAAACGTATAACAAGAACATGTTTTGATGTCAAAAACGCCATTTTGGTTATGTTTACAGATTCACAAATATTTCACTTTTCCAACATTTTCATGCAAAAATATTGTGGATTTTTGGCACAGGCAGACTTACAGACGATTATTTTAATTATTTCAACACTATTTTCGGCACAGAACGACGGATGTTTCGGGATTTTGAATATATAGTTAGAGCATGCACTTACCCATTTCGGCTGAAACAAACTAAAGAGAGAAAAAAAGGCTGCCAACCCAACAAGTCAACTTTCGCACCAGAAATTCCACGAACACCAACCAGAAAAATCAAATATATCCAAAATATGATTACTTGAATAAAAATGGTTTTTGTAATAGAATCAAATTTTAATAATCCTTGATTGTAATAAAATCAACTTGTAATAAATTATTTGTTTACTAGTAAAGTTTAACTCTAGTTGTGTCTAGAATATAAAGTTTCACTTATTGTACAGAATATAATAATATATGATACCTTTTGAAATTTTGTTTTCTTCAGGTTGGTAAATGTGGTGCGCCATTTGTTAAAACAATTTTGGAAAATGTTGGTGTTTTTATTTATTTTTTGCGTATTTAATTCATATTTACGATGAGTTTAAAGGTGGTTTCATATCATTTAAGGGTTGCTTAATCGATTGTGCTAAAAATTTAAACTATAAATTTCGAATTTATTTTGATTTTCCTGTATTATTAAATAATGTCATGTGATGTCAAAGTAAAGTTACGTCTACACTGACAAACATTGAGACAAACACTGAGTCTTGTATGAGGCAACAGGTCAATACACACATTTTGAGACATCATCTCATACATTCTGTATAAGCTCATACATTTTGAGTGAACAATTAATTAAATCTGTTTCTCAGATTTATTTACGAAATCTGCCATAATTTCAATAACAATATCTTCAGCGTCCTGTTAAAAGAACTATAGTAAGACACAGGTTAAATATCGCAAGGTATCATAAACTAAAACATATAAAACAAAACATTTTTATTATTAAACCTAAATCCAATTTAGAAACAAAATTCATCATCTCCGTTTGCCGCGGAACGAACCCCTGCCCCTCCTGCCCCTTGCACCAAATGACGGCCGTATCACCTTTTTCCTCTCCTCCTTGTGTCTCTTATTCCTCTCGTCAATCCAACGATCCCGCTTAGCCTTCCCCGTCGAAAACGTCATTTCCCTATTCCCTATCGACCTATTCAACCTCACCTCTACATCTTCATTCTCCAACCTCGCACCCAAAGTAGCCCTAAAAGAAGAAAACAAACATAAACTCCTAAATTCAAACAACTATTTAGTTTCTTTTGATAGCTAGATACTAGAGAGTGATAAAATAATTAAAGTGGTATATAAGTGTTATACTTGTTAATTTTTCGTTTCATGCCATGAACTCCTTTGAACTCTTCCCCTTGGCGGAGCTCAAACATTTTGGGTTCCGCGTTCCTTGCTGCTTCATCCTCAGCTTGTTCTTTCGCTTTGTGTTCCCTTTGGATCAGCTTGTGCTGTTTCTTCACCTCTTTGCTCCAAGTATGCTCATCGTCGGAACTCTCATCATTCGAATCTTCCGATGATTCCTCAGAGCTATTCTTGCCCTCCAACTCGTCCTAAACGTAAAAAACAGTTAATTCAAGTAATTTCATACTAATGATTAGTGTTACATCAACTGGAGCAAACTCTTGTCCAACGTATTTCTTCTGAAGTTCCTTCTTTTTCGTTTTGTCCAGTCGGAATAATACCGGGTTGAGTAACCGATATTCGTCTGTATTCTTATCAACCTCGAAGTCAGGATTTTCGAACATTGCTTTGAACCTGTCGTCGGCCAAAAGATCCCCAGCAGTTTTCTTCTTCTTCTTATCGTCTTTGTTTTGATCGCTCATGAGTTTAAGCGCAAGCTCTTTGTTGACTTTGGGCAGTTTGTGCAGTTGGACTCGGTTTGTTCTGTCTTTCTCGATGGTTTCCCGAATCTTCTTCTTGCGGTATTCATCAAATTCGAACGGATTAGCAACAGATTTAGCTTTTTTGTATAATCGTACATCAATGAAATATCTATGAAAAAATAATTTTTAATTTAATGATTCTCTAAATGTTTCATTAAGACTAAACTTAACTAGAAAATACGGTAGTTACGTATTAACGCCACCGCGCGATATGTGGTTTTGATTTATCTGCTCTGATATTACCTAATCTAACCCTCATCCAATATTTTTTCTCATTTTGGACCCAGAGGTCGCACTACCGCGTGAAATGTGGTATGGATTTATCTGCTCCATTATAACCTAATCTAACCAAATCTATAGCTGCGGTAACGTTAGTACGTAAGTACCGAAAATACTTGTCTACACCTAATCCAGCCCAATAGATAAGACTAGGCTGCACCAGTTTAAATTAGACAAAAATAAGACCAGATGATATAAAACTGGTTTAGACAATAAGACTGGTTTCAACAAGTTACAATTTTTTCTTACCCATGCATGTACGCCCTTAGCAAGTTTGTGCCTAATAAATGTTCGAGTCCCAGATTTTCCAATTCCGTTTTCGTGACAAACTTGTAATCATCATAAACAATTTCAGCATTATTCTCTTCGAGTTCTTCGGTGAGATTGTCCAAGAACGATGCCCATTTAGGTGCAGGCCCTAAACTAGGTATATAGTAAGTCTGCATTTTCATGTTTTCATTCGCTATAAACATCAATCCACTGTTTTTGACCACACAGAGATTATTGAATTCCGTCGAAGCTTCAATAGATGTAAACAGTTTTCCCTGTGAATAAAATAGAATATTAAGAATATTTTAGATATCATATTTTGTTAGAATACATTGTTTTTGTCCCAAATTTTCATGACTGATTTGTCCATGGAATAAATAAGGTCTTGTTGATAGTGAAACTCGACATCTTTAATCGGCAGTCCATACATATGGTCTTTAATAAAGTAAGGTTTATTCGAACGGATATCATGTAAGAGAATTTGTCCTGTTGCTGTCCCAACTGCCAACTGCAAGCCACCATCAAAAGCCAATGATGTAACCGAAGGAAAACCTTCCAATCTAAAAAAAAAAGTAATTCAAAATGATTGCAACAGATTATTCATTTACTCTTTGTTTTCATTGATGCAGTTAAATGCACAGTCCAAATTTCCAACCAGTGTTTTTGATCGTGGGTCCCAAGCTTCAACTCGTCCTTCTTGTGTGCCACAAACCACTAAATTATGTATAGGATTGATTGCGATTTTATTTATTGCTGAGGCAGTGCTCGTGTAGGGTGTCATGAATTGGCCCCTTTCTAAATTAAGTCTGTAGATGTCTGGGGAAGCTCCAACTACATAAAGGTCACATGTTGGGTAGTGGTATTTCAAGTCTCTACCAAATTTTGGTATACGAAGACGGTAGTATCTACCGTGAGCTACATGAAATTCTATATATCTATCACATTGCAAAAACACAATCTAAAATAATCATTTGAATTATTTAAGTTTGTCTAAATGTGGATTTATTTACTTTGCTGTAGTCATCGCTGATAACTTCAAATGTAACAGCTTCCGAGTCGAAACACCTTTCAAACTTTAACGATAGATTGTTGACATCGAAACATTTAACTCTGGGTTTGTAAGTTCCTGTGGCTAAGATGTATTGCCCATCATTTGAGACTCGGATGGAGGTGCTGAGGCCTGGCATGTCGAAGTCCTGTATGAGTTCGATTCTTCGTCTTATGTCCACATCTTTTTTGAGGAGGGCCCTTCGCTTCCTCTCGGATAACCACTAAGAAAAGAGTGACATGTTAACTCAGAATTAATTGAAGAGGTTTGGATTTACTTCTGGAAGAGATTTTCCTGCGCTGAGGTTGTAGATTTTCACGTTATTTAGATCGGAAACTTGCATATTTAGTGCATGTCAATGTTTAAAAGCATGGATTTTTTAGGTTAAGAAAGTCTGTGTTTATGAATGCCAGTGGCACCAACTGTAAAGTTTTTATTCACGAAAATTCAAAATCTTGGAAAGTGGCACCAACTGTAACGTTGATATTTACGAAAATTCAAAATCTTGGAAAGAGGCACCAACTTTAAAGTTTTTATTCACGAAAATTCAAAATCTTGGAAAGTGGCACCAACTGTAAAGTTTTATTCACGAAAATTCAAAATCTTGAAAAGTTGCACCAACAGAAAAGTTTTGATTCACGAAAACTTAAAATCTGCGACAGTGGCACCAACTGTAAAGTTTTTATTCACGAAAATTCAAAATCTTGGAAAGTGGCACCAACTGTAAAGTTTTTATTCACAAAAATTCAAAACCTTGGAAAGATTTTGTCAGATTTTCGACAGATTTGAATCTAAAATTGGGAAGGTTCTTCTTATAAATAGCTTCCAAATTTTTAAATAAAACATATTTTAAATAGCAACAAATAAAAATCACAAATCTAAATGGGATAAAAATTCCGTGGCGCTAAATACATAAAAAATATTCTACACAGCGCCAAACAAATTCTTGTTGTAAAACATAATTAATGTAAATAAAAGTGCGCGCTAAATACATACAAATACTCTACAAAGCGCTAAACAAATTCTTCCTGTAAAATATAATTAATGTAGGTAAAACACGGCTATTTACAAATTAAAAATCACTGTTTAGTTTGCATTGAGGTAATGCAGTTGCCCCAAGACCAAAAGAGCGACCACACAAAGCGTCGCAACGAAGGCCAAATATCTCCCCCTGATCGGCATCCCGAACAATCTAGCATTTAGTCGTAAGCTAGAAGCGTATAGCAAAATCGAATCTAGTTGGTAACTGGGCGTAGACTGATGTGCGAAGGGTTTCGCTCGAACCTCATGACCTATTGTTTGGACCAACTCGCACTCGTTCGTTAATCTTGCAGCCTAAAATAAAAAAAAAACAAAATTGGATTGGAAAATAGAATGGAACCTTTACTTGCGGATGAGGTAAAGCATCCTCGATGGTTGTGGCTGGTTTAAAAGTTATGGAATCGGGGAAAAATGCGAGAACGTTTGTTTCGCAAAAATCGTTATTTATCAAGTTATTGAGAAAAGGGTATAGCCGGATTTATATATGAAATTTGCCCCCGCGGAGTTTTCTCTTCGCACTTTGAGGATCGTTTTGGTTCCAAATAAAAATAATTCAGTCAAAATTTGAGCTCTTTATCTCTAGCCGTTATCGAGATATTAAAGAAAAACTGGTTTTTGGATCTCATTTTTTTTCCATAGTAAAATTGAATTTTAATAAACGCCGATTTTTTTTCCCAATACTTACTAGTAAGAGGAATGGAAAAAAAATTGTTATGATTCCAAGATCGAAATCCGATTTCTAAGAAAAGAAATTAAATTTAAATAATTTGTTTGACCGTATTTTTAAGTGTCATCCGCCAAATTTTGTCAGAAATTGTCTTCTGTACTCCTTTATACTTAGGAATTTTTTCAATTTTTTTGATGTGGTGGAACAATCTGAAAAAAAATTAAAACGATTTTTCTAATCGTTAATCATTTTTCTCTATTTGCTAAAAAAATACATAAAAAAATATTTGTCGACTACATTTTACACTACCTTAAATAACTAAACGAAATCCTAAAACATTAAAACCAAATCATGCAAAAATACATTTGAAAAAATCGTATGTTACTCAAGCTCATTCATTATTTTTAAATTTAAACTAAAAACTGGGAATTTGAACGCTACAATATCTTCCATTCTTGGTTTGGCCCGTCAACAAATGGTATCTGACAACTGTGATGAAGTGATGAACTCATTTGAAAACGACGTTTTGCCATTGAATTTTGGAATTGACGCTGTCAATAGAGAAACCTTACTTTCTAATACTAACATAACTAGAAAATTATATGAACTAAAAAATGACCAACTGATATTTATTTGTGATGCAACATATATTTTCTATAAAAAAAGTACAAATAATGAATACCAGAGAAAATCATATTCTGCTCAAAAAAAGTACTTCTGTGCAAACCATTTACAATATGCACTACAAATGGTTGGATTATAGATATTCTTGTCCCTTACACCAGGGGTTCTCAAAGCGTGTTCCGCGATGCACATTTAAGTGTTTCGCGAAAAAAATCAATATTAAAAAATATTATTGCTGTTATCAAAATTCTGCGTAGATTAATCTGGACCGGAAATACAGATTGTCCAACACCTCTCTGCATTGTATGTTGAAAGAAACTTGCCAATAGCGTGATGGCGCCCGTCATTTAAGGCGTCATTTCGATACTGAACATAAAAATGTTTTAACAAAAAACCTCATCATTTTTTCATCGACTCGATCGAATCGATTGTCACATCGACCTCACGGCGGCATATGACACCATCAACATCCGACTCCTAAAGCAGAAGATATATAACAATATCAGGAACCTGCTGTAAAATCGGAGGTTCCTGGTGGAAAGCGAAGTAGGTGGAGGAACCGTGCTGGCACCACTACTCTTCAACATATATACCAACGACCAACCCCTTCCTGAAGGAACAAAGAGCTATATATATGCAGACGATAGGGCAACCACATCACAAGGGAAAACATTCGAAGAGGTGGAACAACGTCTGAGTGCGGCCCTAGTAGAGTTAGAATCGTACTATAGAAATAACCAGCTGAAGTCAAACCCAACAAAAACGCAGGTATGTGCCTTCCATATCAAGAACAAGCAGGCCGGCAGAAAACTACAGATCGAATGGAAGGCAGTACAATTGGAGCATTGTCCCAACCCTAAATACTTGGGAGTAACACTGGACAGGGCCTTAACATTCAAGCGTCACTGCCTTAACACCAAACTGAAAGTTAGCGGAAGTAACAATATAGTCAGCAAGCTGACAAGCTCTAATTGGGGAGCCCAACCCACGGTTCTCAAAACCTCAGCACTCGCCCTCTGTCACTCCGCCGGCGAGTATGCATGCCCGGTTTGGTATAGCTCAGCGCACGCAAAACAAGTTGATGTCGCCCTCAACGAGACAAGCAGAATCATCACCGGATGCTTAAAGCCAACACCCCTGAACAAAATCCACCACCTAGCTGGCTGGAGCCACCACCGCTCCCCCTGCCATCCATAGAGAAGCAGCAGCACTCAAAGAACGATCCAAAGCAGCAGTATCTAAACGCAACCAAAGAGTACTATAGGGATGTCCTACGTCGCCAACGTGATGCTGTGCGGCGCACGCGACTGGAGTTGTGATCTTCAGGAAATCGGTGACTCCATCACGACAATGCTCCAGCACATTCTTCGCACTTGGTTCACAATTTTTTGGCGAAAAACCAGACTCCCCTGGTTCGACAGGCACCGTACTCTCCTGATATGGCCGCCTGCAAAGTCAAGGGACTATTGAAAGGAACGCGATTTCAGACAAGAGAGGACATTATGGCTGCAACGACAGCCGAGCTAAAGTCGATTCCAAAAGAGGCTTTTTCGGAATGCTTCCAACAATGGCGGCACCGCTGGGAGAAGTATGTAGAGTCCCAAGGAAACTACTTTGAGGGGGATTAGGTTTCCAATGCTCCAGGTATGCCAGTTTTTTTACCGGATACTTTTCTAACAGACCATGTATATAGGCTATAAAGCCTAGTCCCCTTTTAACTCCACTAGAAACAACATTTCTAAAATCCTTCCATGGTGTATATTTACGTCATAAAAGCAACGTTCCTTCCAAATTGTCTTCGGCAGTCTAGTAACTTTCATAAGCATTATGTGGCCAGCCGTAGGATTTTATTGAAAGCAGTGGCACTTTTTGGTGTTCGTAGATCTCGTTGTTATTCCTTAATCACCAGGTGCTATTATCGTACATTGTTCCAAAGAATTTTTCTTTCAAATATGTCAAGCGCATTTGAGTGAGGAGCCAGGCTTTACACCCATACCAGATTTCGGGCTTAATTATCGTTAATGTTTCGTTGGATAGTGTGCGATCTGAAGATTTGCGTTAGGGAGAAGTAGGCTCAGTTTGCTTGTTTGAAGCGTTTGCGCAACTCCGCCTTTTTGCCATTGTCTGATATTTCCGTAACGAGATACGTAAAACTGATGACAACTACTATGTTGTCTTCTCTTGTTGCTGTAACCATGGGCGTAGCCAGGGGGGTTTAGGGGGTTCGACACCCCCCCCCCTCCCCGAAATATGCAAAATATAACATAAACATTATATTTAAATAAGGAGAGACGAGGAGAGACGGCTCTCTTCAAGAGGACATAGTAGATGTTTAGAAACCCTTGTGTGTCAGTTTTAGAAGATTGTAGATTGTAGATATGGTGGTAACGACTTGTACTTCGACCTTTATAGATCTATTGTACCCTACCCTCCTCCTCCAAGCGTTGGTGTATTTGCCCATTTAGAGCGCCTCCTCCAATCCCGATTCCCTTAGGAATTTCGGGATCTGGGTGGGGTTCAAGACCTGAAGCTCCTCTGTGTTCAAGCAGTGAGCCCCGAGGTACATCTGTCTCTTGCGGAGTAGTGCTCCGCAGTCTTTGAGCAGATGTATGCGGGTTTCCTCTGCTGAGCCACAGAATCTGCATCCGTCATCCTCCTCTAGGCCTAGGGCCTTTAGATGTTTCCTAAGTCTGCAGTGTCCCGTCAGGCCTCCTGTCAGAATTCTAAGCTTGTTCCTGCTTGATTTCGGGCAAGCTTTTGTTCTCTTCTGGTTAAAAGATCCCAGCATCACTTTGGACTGCCTTAGCCCTGGAAGTTCTTTCCAGGTTTTCATCCATTGTTCTCTTGTTTCTTTATCTAAACTTTTGTGGATGGTGTTCATGCCACAAAAGGGTTCTGGATTTATAAAGGGACTACTGGATCCCTTGTTTGCTAGGTGATCGGCTTCTTCGTTTTCGTCTATACCAGTGTGTCTTGGTACCCAGTATAGCGTTCCTTTATTATCCTTGCCAAGTTTGTTTAGCTTCCCCACACAGTCCCAAACCAGTTTGGATCTGATGGTGTCTGAGCTAATGGCCTTAATGGGGATTTTAGCAGCGAGGCTATTTCGGTTTCTGCTCCCGATTATTTTACCTCTGCCCATTCCTTCCTTGCTGAACCTTACAATCGCCGATCTGGCAGCCCTTTCCAGCACAAGGTGCAGCGGAGTCAGATCCAGCAGCAGCTCCATTGCTGCTGTCGACCCCATCGACCCGGTGATGCAGACACACGCCAGTCTTTGAATCCTCTCAAACTGTTTCCTCATAGAGGCCAGCTTGGTTCTACTTCCCCACGCAACTGCCCCATAAGTGATTGCAGGTCTCACTATCATGGTGTACATCCATCGCAGGATAGTGGCTGTAGGCAGTTTAGTTTTCTCCTTCTAGTAAATGGTCTCAGCAGTTCTGCCATCTACCTTGAGATAGTGCTGTCGATACTCCTTCTTTCGAGGGCCGCTTTGACAGCCTCCTGTGAGCTGTTGTCAAAAGCTCCCTCTATATCCAAGAAGGTCCATCGCTACTTCCTTTGTTTCTAGTGCTGCTTCTATTTCATTTGTCAGCTGATACAGGGCGGTTTCTGTGGATTTCCCTGCTCTGTATGCATGCTTTGTAGTGGTGTACCTACCAGCACTATTTTCCTAAGGTAATAATCAATTACCTTCTCCATTGCCTTTAACATAAAATATCTAATGGGTCTAAATGACATCGGTTGAGTGGTGTCTTTCTTCCCCACTTTCGGAATGAATACCAACTTAGCCCTTCTCCGGTATATATCCGAGCGCTAAAGTACTTCTAAAAATATCTAGAAGATACGGCATTAGTTCTCTCCCTCCCTTTTGTAGGAAGGCAGGAACTAGTCCGTCCACGCCTGGGGCCTTAAAAGGCTGGAAAGTGCCGATAGCCCATCTGATTCGGTCCTCCGTACAGATGGACGCTTCCCTCCTCCAGTCAGCCCGACTTGGTTTCCTTGATTGCATCTAACCCTTGGTCTCCCTGTATCCTCTACATACCGGAAAATGGGTTTCTAGTAGGAGGAGAGCTCTTTGCTCTTCATCCTCCGTGAAGGGCCCATCCGGTCTCTTGAGAGTGGTTGTCATTTCCACTCTATCATTCGCTAGTGCTTTGTGCAGTCTAGCTGCCACCGGGATAGATTTTATGTTTTCACAGAAGGTCCTAAAGTTTTTTCTTTTTGCCCTTCTGATTTTTTTGTTGTAGGTGGTCAGCACCTCGGAGTATTCTAGTCAATTTCCGTATTGCTTGGCTTTGTTGAAAAGCCTACGTACTTTTGCTCTTAATGTAGACAAGTTTTTGTTCCACCATTTTTCATCCTTATGCTCCTTCACGGTTTTTACCGGGCAGCTGGATTCAAATGCCGTGGTGATTGCAATATTTATTTCTCCTACAGCCTGCTCCAGCGCGGTGTAGTGTTTAATACTAACCTGTACTGTCACCTGCTCTAGGTTCTCTTTTAGTTGGGAACTAAACATAGGCCACACAGTTTGTCTGGGGTTTCGAATGGAGGTGTTTTCCTCACTCGCTCCTTCCAGCTCAAACTCTATGATCTTATGATCTGACATTGAGGGTTCACCTGAAACTCTCCACTTTTTAATTAGTTTACTTACGTTAGCGTCAGTTTTAGAAAGTAAATTCTGTAATTGTATTTTCTTCAAACACCCCGCGAAACTAAACTGTTCTGATTGTTCTGGTGATTCTAATTCTAGTGTTGCCCCTCATCTAGAACATGGCTTTTGTTTTGCTCGTGTTTACTCGCGTTACCACCCCCTCTACGGCCTCCAACCGGCCCACCAGCGACCAAAATCAAGGCGAAGCTTCCTGAGATCGACAGAAGATTACGAGGAACCTAAAAGGAGTGGAGTTTTGGGGAAAGACCTCAAACCAACATTGGATGAAGCCGAATGAAGAACTGCCACCAGGAGGCGGTTTATTTTCTTCCTTAAATTGTGATGCTTCTGAATAAATAAATAACAAAAAAAAAGAATATTTTATTTGACTTTTAGAAATGCAAGGCAAACAAAGAAGACAATTAGAAAAAACAATGAAAGTAAGTGATAAAGTTCAACTTGCGTCTTATGAAATTGCCGAGATAGTAGCACTAAAATTAAAGCCACACACGATAGCAGAATCTCTCATTTTGCCTGCCTGCTGTGAAGTAATGACAATTATGTTTGGGGAAGAAGCAAATAAACAAATTTTGAAGATTACTGTGTTTGATGATATGATTCGTATGTAAATGATGTCCTGCAGCATTGAAACAGTCAACTAATATAAGTGGAAACGCGCAGCTTTTAGGCTCTGTACGATTTATTTATGAACAAGAGATACTAAATCAATGTTTATGCTGCAAATAACTTTTGGTTCGTACAACTTGTTTGATGCAATAGCAATGTATTTGAATGCTTTAAAATTATCATTGTGTCAGTATTTGTACCGATGCGCGTTGAAGCAGCGTCAATGACGGAATTAATCAAAGGATTTTTGACTTTAGCTAAAACCATAAATTCAAATATAATATTTCATCATTGTTTCTTGCAGCGAAAAGTTCTTGTCATAAGAAGGAATTAGACGACGTATTTGATAGTTGCCATGGTTAATTTTATTAAAATAAGACCGTAAAGAACCGAATTTTCAAACAACTTTATTCGTCGATGGAAGCAGATAATGAGTGTTTACTTAATCATACCGTAGTGAGGTGCTTGTCATGAGGAAAGGTTTTAAATCGAGTGTTGATATTAAAAAATGAATTACTTGTTTTTTTAAACAGAAAATCAAAAACATGTGTGAATTTTCTAAAAAATGATGATTGTTGCAATAATTTAGCGTATTTGGCTGATATTTTTGTTTACTTTAATACATAATATGAGTATGCAAGGAAAATTGAAAACATTCTTACGACAACCTTACCCTTTACCCTTTTGGTTTCTTAAACGTTTATATTATATTGTAGATGTTCCGCTTAAAAATATATCAGAGTTTAGTGTTCCCCGACTTCGAAAAGTTTGAGAACCCCTGCCTTACACGACTAATATGAACGATGCTGAAATTATGAAAATCGTCTTGAGCAATCCTAATGGTCTCATTAAGTTACTAAAAAATATTATATTATCTTAGTAGATGCTTTCGTAATAACAGAATATTTAGATCAACTAGAATTCAAAGTGTTAATGCCGGCTCTTAAAGTGAAACGTAATCAATCATCTTACTACAGTCGAGTCAAATCTATCCCGTCTTGTTACCAAAGTGCGTTGGGTAGTTGAAGTAGTTCATGGTAATATCAAGCAAAAGTTCAAGCTTTTAGATCATAAACTAAACAATAAACTACTCCCTAAAACTTGAATGAAATCTCTGGAAAAAGAATTAAATCTCTGTCGTCCTACCGAGAGGACTATTCGCAGTATTAGACGATATTGTTGTGATGGTGCTAATGGAAGGCGTACTGTTGCTCTCACATTGCAGCGATTTTATACTATCCTTCCCATGCTCGATATTTGGCTAAAATAATAAGACCTGCCGAAATATTAAGTCGTATGTTTATATAAAAAAATGTTATCGTTGATTAACTGACGATTCTTTCAGTCAAAAACAACTTTTATGTATTTTTCTAGCAATACCCTCCATAATCTGTAAATTCAGCAGGTTTTTTTTGTATAAAATTATTTTGAACATTATAATGTAAACTCCTAGGAAAGACACTAGGTCTTTCCTAGGAGTTTACATTATAATGTTCGATAGCCTCTTGTAAAAGTTTGTTTTCAATAAACATTTCTTCTTCTTCTAGAAATAATAAAACATGTTCATTGGAATGTAAGATGGTTTTTAATTTTTTTCACATTGTTCCACCACATCAAAAAAATTAAAAAAATTACTGAGTATAAAGGAGTACCGAAGACATTTTCTGACAAAATTTGGCGGATGACACTTTTCAAAAATACGGTAAAAAAATGATTTTAGTTTTATTTCTTTTCTTAAAAATTGCCTTTCGATCTGGGAATCATAACAAAATTTATTTATCATACCTTTTACTCGTAAGTATTGTGAAAAAAATCGGCGATTATTAGATTTTAATTTTACTATGGAAAAAAAAATAAAATCAAAAAAGTAGGTTTTCTTGAATATCTCGATAACGGCTTGAGATAAAGAGCTCAAATTTTGTTAGAATTATTTTTATTTGGTACCAAAAGGATTCCCAAAGTACGAAGAGAAAACTCCGCGGGGGCAAATTCCATATACATATCCGGCTATACCCTTTGAAAGTGTTTTCGAAATAGATCTAAAGAGTCTCTATGCCATTTTAACATTTGGAATGTCTATCTGTTCCAGAAACTAAATGGCATATATTCAATTTTGACTCCAAATTTCTCATGTTCAGACTAAAGTTTGCAAAGCTATAACTTGTTAACTAATTGAGACAACCAAACCAAATTTCAGATAATAAATTTATAATGTCTTTATGACATATTAACCAAATTTGGAATGTTTAGCTGTTCCAGAAATTAAATATCAGAGCTTCAATTTTAACTTAAAATTTCTCATTTTAAGACTCAAATTTGCAAAGCTGTAACTAGTAAACTAATTGTGACAACGAAGCCAAATTTCAGATACTAAATTTATTACGTCTTTGTGACATTTTAACCAAATTTGGAATGTCTAGCTATTCCAAAAACTAAATGCCAGAGATTTAATTTAGACTCCAAAGTTCTCATTTTAAGACTGAAGTTTGCAAAGCAGTAACTAGTAAACTAATTGAAGCAACCAAACCAAATTTCAGATAATAAATTTATGTCTTTTTAACATTTTAACCCAATTTGGAATGACTAGCTGTTCCAGAAACTAAATGGCAGAGATTCAATTTTGACTCAAAATTTCTCATTTTAAAACTCAAGTTGCAAAGCTGTAACTAGTAAACTAACTGAGACAACCACAACAAAGTTCAGATATGTCTTTATAGCATTTTAACCAAATTTGGAATGACTAGCTGTTCCAGAAACTAAATGGCGGAGGTTCAAATTTGAATCCAAAATTCTCATTTTAAGACTCTTGTTTGCAAAGCTGTAACTAGTAAACTAATTGAGACAACCAAACCAAATTTCAGATAATAAATTTATAATGTCCTTGTGGCATTTCAACCAAACTTGGAATGTCTAGCTGTTCCAGAAACTAAATGGCGGAGGTTCAAATTTGACTCCAAAATTCTCATTTGAAGACTCAAGTTTGCAAAGCTGTACCTAGTAAACTAATTGAGATAACCAAACCAAATTTAAAAAAATAAATGTATAATGTCTTTATGGCATTTTAACTAAATTTTGTATATCTAGCTGTTCCAGAAACTAAATGGCAGAGGTTCAAATTTGACTCCAAAATTCTCATTTTCAGAATCAAGTTTGCAAAGCTGTAACTAGTAAACTAATTGAGACAACCAAACCAAATTTCAGGTAATAAATTTATAATGTCTTTATGGCATTTTAACCAAATTTGGAATATCTAGTTGTTCCAGAAACTAAATGGCGTAGGGTCAAATTTTATTCCAAAATTCTCATTTTCAGACTCAAGTTTGCAAAGCTGTACCTAGTAAATTAATTGAGACAACAAAACTAAATTTCAGATAATAAATTTATAAAGTCGTTGTGACATTTTAACAAAATTTGGAATATCTAGCTGTTCCAGAAACGAAATGGCGTAGGTTCAAATTTGACTCCAAAATTCTCATTCTAAGACTCAAGTTTGCAAAGCTGTACCTATAGTCCATTTTTTTAAGAATGCAGTACAGGGAAGATAGGGCTTATTTGACCTTGCTCTCTGATTGGATTAAAGCGAGGAGAAGTTCACACCGACGAAATTTACTTCTACATCTCTCTTAGTAAGCTTACTTATCAACTCTCTTATCAAACCATTAATAAATTACCAATTTTATATTCAAGTAACTATATTTGAATTTAACGCCAAATTTTGTAAGTAGATTGAACATTTGTCATTGTGTAAATCAGCTTTCTATAGTCCATTTTTTTTAAGAATGCAGTACAGGGAAGATAGGGCTTATTTGACCTTGTTCTCTGATTGGCTTAAATCGAGGAGAAGTTCACACCCACAATATTTACTTCTCCATCTCAACCTCTTTTCTCTCTTTCATGTCACATACATTTGCAGCTGTTAGTTGTCAATGGCTGCCGTGTCAATTAACAATTATCATCTGATCTGTTTGTATCATTTAGATTTTTTGCGTTTTTCACCATTTATTTGTTTGTATTTTATTACTATTGTTGCCATTTGGAGTATTTAATCAATAATAATAATATATTCAATAAAACCATTAATAAATCACCAATTTTATATTCAAGTAACTATATTTGAATTTAGCGCCAAATTTTGTAACTAGATTGAACATTTGTCATAGTGTAAATCAGGTTTCTAGTTACTGCATTCTTAAAAAAAATGGACTATAGATACTGCATTCTTAAAAAAATAGAATATAGATTAAGTAGTAGTATCTCTCTAGTATCTCTCTTATCAAACTAACTTATCATCTCTCTTATCAAATCATTAATAAATTACCAGTTTTATATTCAAGTAACTAAATTTGAATTTAGCGCCAAATTTTGTAACTAGATTGAACATATGTCATAGTGTAAATCAGGTTTCTAGTTACTGCATTCTTAAAAAAATGGACTATAGATTAAGTAGTAGTATCTCTCTTAACAAAATTACTTAACAACTCTCTTATCAAACAATTTCTAAATCAACAATTTTATATTCAAGTAACTATATTTGAATTTAGCGCCAAATTTTGTAACCAGATTAAACATTTGTCATAATGTAAATAAGGGTTCTAGTTACTGCATTCGTAAAAAAATGGACTATAGATTAAGTAGTAGTATATCTCTAGTATCTCTCTTATCAAACTTACTTATCACTTCTCTTATCAAACCATTAACAAATTACCAATTTTATATTCAAGTTACTATATTTGAATTTAGCGCCAAATTTTGTGACCAGATTGAACATGTGTCATAGTGTAAATCAGGTTTCTAGTTACTGTATTCTTAAAAAAATGGACTATAGATTAAGTAGTAGTATTTCTCTAGTCTCTCTTATCAAACTCTTACTATTACTTATCAACTCTCTTATCAAACCTTTAATAAATTACCAATTTTATATTCCAATAAACATATTTGAATTTAGCGCCAAACTTTGTAACTAGATTGAACATTTGTTATAGTATAAATCAGGTTTCTAGTTACTGCATTCTAAAAAAATGGACTATAGATTAAGTAGTAGTATCTCTCTTATCAAACTTACTTATCAACTCTCTCATCATACCATTAATAAATTTCCAATTTTATATTCAAGTAACCATATTTGAATTTAGCGCCAAATTTTGTAACTAGATTCAACAGTTGTCATAGTATAAATCAGGTTTCTAGTTACTGCATTCTTAAAAAAATGGACTATAGATTAAGTAGTAGTATCTCTCTTACCAAACTTACTTAATAACTCTAATCAAACCATTAATAAATTTCCAATTTTTTATTCAAGTAACCATATTTGAATTTAGCGCCAAATTTTGTAACTAGATTGAACATTTGTCGTAGTGTAAATCAGGTTTATAGTTACTGCATTCTTAAAAAATATACTATAGTAAATTAATTGAGACAACCAAACCATATTTCAGATATTAAATTTATAATGTTTTTTTGACGTTTTAACCAAGTTTGGAACGTCTAATTGATCCAGAAACTAATATCAAATTGCATTTTGCCAGCTGCTCTGGAGGCGTGTTACTTTTAGGCGATATATAGTCTACATATTTTTAGACGATATCTATTTGTTCTACTTATTTGAATAATATTTATGTTTCTAGCACAATAACTTATTTTGTAAATCTCATAAATTCATATATCGTGCGTGTACCTCCAAAAGTGACCAAAATTGCGTCCAAAAAAAAAGTCCAAAAGTGAAATCAAAAATTGCCAAAAATGAGATGCGTTCACGACTATATTTCTTTATCATACTACCAAAACTCTCGTCATAGGCCTTTTAACGGTTAGTTAAGCGCATGCGCATCCGCCAAGTTTGAAAGGCGGGAATATTAAAGTTTCGGGCACATATGTAGTTATACGTCAAAAAGTTCACTTCTTGAGTTATAACATGGTGGAAATTGATACTTGTGCATACAAAATTTCAACTATGAAAAGGTCTATTGCCTAAAATAAATCCAATACATACTTGTATGAAGGGTGCCAGAGCTATAACAGCCCAAAGTATAACATTTAGTATACTGATGCTAATTATTGGAACGGATTCTTTATCCAGATTATCGTAATCCAAGATCCAAAGAACCCCTGAAATTGTGGCGGACACGTTTATCAAAGAGAAAATGCAAACGGCGGGCCCCAGTTGGCGATTGAAGAATTTAAGCAACTTCCTAAACTCCTGGATATCCTAAAATAAATAATTCTTTAGATTTAGTTTTGAAGTTTCTTACCCACTTACTCTCATCCATTCTACCGGTTGGATGGGATACTGGAGTAGTTTAGCGCGGAGGAATTGCAAGTACGAGGCCAGGAGTTGAGCCTGGAGGCAGTAGTTTGAAATGACTGTAGCTTGGATCATGTCGTGCCACAACGTGCAGATTACTAGTAAAACTTTCATCGCCATGATCAACTTATACGACCTAAGACTTGATACAAATTAGATTTAACCAAAATCGCACCGGTAAATCGAGTAAAGCTAAATTTTGTTGTTACCCATTCTCGATCCATTTGAAATCAATTGTGCTTTCAGCCATCAACAAATTAACCGAAATAAACGACAAGCTCATCCACAACAGACTGACCGCTACAAAAATCCACAACATTTTCACTAATTTCTTTTGACTTAGAAATCCTTCAGACAAATTAGACAACGACAAGAAAACCTTAAAAAGAACCATTACAAAGAAATCATTCTTGTTGATCTAATTTTACTCGTTCCATAAGACTGGGTAGTTGGTCATCATCCGAAGATCTAAACACAGCGACGGCGTAAAGATACCCGACCAGATGCAAACAGTTGGGAACGACGTAGCTGAAAATAGCGGAACCGTGACAAACTTGTTCATAAGTCGCTTCTTGTGCCGTGTCTCTTTCCAAACTTCTAAACCCAAACCCGCGGTCTCTCCGAAAGCACGCCATGTACTGGAGGATGTAGCCTATTACCATAAAGACGATCACTTGGAAGGTGTAAAGGTAACTAAACAAGTCGAGGCATGTGAAGATGTCTTGGGACTCCGTGGACAGAGGGCGAAGTCCGACGATGCTTAACAGACGGAGGTACGGTTTGAGGATTTTGTTCTTGCAGTAACTCAAGACTGCTGTTACGCTGTAATGGCTTGGAGCTTCAGGGACAGGAATCTCCGTAATATCACCAACCTAAAAATGAAAATAGTGGGAAGCAAAAAAATATTAAACTACTAAGCGTTATAAATGAATCTGTTGATGCCAGAGTGGGCAAAGAAAATGTGCCGCTTTAAACTGGAGATAAATTAATTTTAAGTTTTTACAATTTTAAAAATTGGATTTTAATACAGAAGGAAAAGTCTTATTTTCATAAAACTTTCTATACGTGCTACTTATGGAATTTGGTTTAAGAAGATTTTCTTGCAAATTTTCTGTAAAAATTGTGCAGTCTTGTATTTACAAATTAAGAATTGGCAGGCAAAAAACTATTGCCTAATAATTATAATAAATTAATCCTCCTTTGTGAGTTTTTTCTTTCTTTTGGACTTCCTTTTAAATTTTGACACAGATTATTCGGCGATATTGATGTGAAACTTTCAGCTAGGAATTTCAAACGGAATAATAAAGTAAAATCATTATTGACTTTCGACTCGGTCAATCCTAAACTAGGAAATGCATTCAGGTTCAGCATTACATTTGAGATTTGTCATGTGGCTAACTAAACCAGTTAGTGATAACCAAAAACTAGAATATTCTATCTACAATTTTGAAACAGTTAAGGAAGCCTGAAACTAGGATTCTTACTAAAACCAGTCAGACTTGCAATTTAAACTTTTAGATATCGACGAGTAGACTAGCTACACAATAAAATTTGGTGTAGACGTTACAAAATAAATTAGTTAGTGATAAATAAAGACTAGAATATTCTATCTAGAATTTTGAAAAAGTTACAAAAGCTTGAAATTAAGATATTTGTTAAAACCAGTCAGACTTGCATTTAGACTTTTAGATCACGACGACTATACTAGCGAGAACAATAAAATTTGGTGTGGACGTAACTAACTAAATTAGTTAGTGATAAATAAAGACTAGAATATTCTATCTAAGAATTTTGAAAAAGTTAGAAAATGTTGAAATTAGGATTTTTGTTAAAACCAGTCAGACTTGCATTTTGACTTCTAGATTTCGACAACTAGACTAGCAAGAACAATAAAATTTGGTGTGGACGTAACTAATTAAATTAGTTAGTTATAAATAAAGACTAGAGTATTCTATCTAGAATTTTGAAAAAGTTAGAAAAAGTTGAAATTTAGGTTTTTGTAAAAACCAGTCAGACTTGCATTTAGACTTCTAGATTTCGACAACTAAACTAGCAAGAACCATAAAATTTGGTGTGGACGTAACTAACTAAATTAGTTAGTTATAAATAAAGACTAGAATATTCTATCTAGAATTTTGAAAAAGTTACAAAAGATTGAATTTAGGATTTTTGCTAAAACCAGTCAGACTTGCATCTAGACTTCTAGATCTCGACGACGAGACTAGTGAGAACAATAAAATTTGGTGTGAACGTAACTAATTAAATTATTTAGTGATAAAGAAAGACTAGAATATTCTATCTAAAATTTTTAAAAAGTTAGAAAAACTTGAAATTAAAATTTTTGTTAAAACCAGACAGACTTGCATTTAGACTTCTAGATCTCGACGACTAGACAAGCAAGAACAATAAAATTTGGTGTGGACGTAACTAACTAAATTAGTTACTTATAAATAAAGACTAGAATATTCTATCTAGAATTTTGAAAAAGTTGAAATTAAGATTTTTGTTAAAACCAGTCAGACTTGCATTTAGACTTCTAGATCTCGACGACTAGACAAGCAAGAACAATAAAATTTGGTGTGGAAGTAACTAACTAAATTAGTTAGTTATAAATAAGGACTAGAATATTCTATCTAGAATTTTTAAAAAGTTACAAAAATTTGAAATTAAGATTTTTGCTAAAACCAGTCAGGCTTGCATTTAGACTTCTATATTTCGACGACTAGACTAGCAAGGACAATAAAATTTGGTGTGGACGTAACTAATCAAATTATTTAGTGATAAATAAAAACTAGAATATTCTATCTAGAATTTTGAAAAAGTTACAAAAACTTGAAATCAAGATTCTTGCTAAAACCAGTCAGACTTGCATTTAGACTTCTATATCTCGACGACTAGACAAGCAAGAACAATAAAATTTGGTGTGGAAGTAACTAACTAAATTAGTTAGTGATAAATAAAGACTAGAATGTTCTATCTAGAATTTTGAAAAAGTTACAAAAACTTGAAATTTAGATTTTTGCTAAAACCAGTCAGACATGCGTTTAGACTTCTAGATCTCGACGACGAAACTAGCAAGAGCAATGACATTTGGTGTGGACGTAACTAACTAAATTATTTAGTGATAAATAAACACTAGAATATTCTATCTAGAATTTTGAAAATGTTAGATAAACTTGAAATTAAGATTTTTGTTAAAACCAGTCAGACTTGCATTTAGACTTCTAGATCTCGACGACTAGATTAGCAAGAACAATAAAATTTGGTGTCGACGTAACCAATTAAATTATTTAGTGATAAAGAAAGACTAGAATATTCTATCTAGAATTTTGAAAAAGTTACAAAAACTTGAAATTAAGATTTTTGCTAAAACCAGTCAGACACGCGTTTAGACTTCTAGATCTCGACGATGAGACTAGCAACAGCAATAACATTTGGTGTGGACGTAACTAACTAAATTATTTAGTGATAAATAAACACTAGAATATTCTACCTAGAATTTTGAAAATGTTAGATAAACTTGAAATTAAGATTTTTGTTAAAACCAGTCAGACTTGCATTTAGACTTCTAGATGTCGACGACGAGACTAGGAAGAAGAATAAAATTAGGTGTGGACGTAACTAAATAAATTAGTTAGTGACAAATAAAGACTAGAATATTCTATCTAGAAGTTTGAAAAAGTTACAAAAGCTTGAAATTAAGATTTTTGTTAAAACCAGACAGACTTGCATTTAGACTTCTAGATCTCGACGACTAGACAAGCAAGAACAATAAAATTTGGTGTGGACGTAACTAACTAAATTAGTTACTTATAAATAAAGACAAGAATATTCTATCTAGAATTTTGAAAAAGTTGAAATTAAGATTTTTGTTAAAACCAGTCAGACTTGCATTTAGACTTCTAGATCTCGACGACTAGACAAGCAAGAACAATAAAATTTGGTGTGGAAGTAACTAACTAAATTAGTTAGTTATAAATAAGGACTAGAATATTATATCTAGAATTTTTTAAAATTTACAAAAATTTGAAATTAAGAATTTTGCTAAAACCAGTCAGACTTGCATTTAGACTTCTATATTTCGACGACTAGACTAGCAAGTGCAATAAAATTTGGTGTGGGCGTAACTAATCAAATTATTTAGTGATAAATAAAAACTAGAATATTCTATCTAGAATTTTGAAAAAGTTAGATAAACTTGAAATTAAGATTTTTGTTAAAACCAGTCAGACTTGCATTTAGACTTCTATATCTCGACGACTAGACTAGCAAGAACAATAAAATTTGGTGTGGACGTAACTAATTAAATTAGTTAGTGATAAATAAAGACTAGAATATTCTATCTAGAATTTTGCAAAAGTTACAAAAACTTGAAATTAAGATTTTTGCTAAAACCAGTCAGACTTGCATTTAGACTTCTATATCTCGACGACTAGACTAGCAAGAACAATAAAATATGGTGTGAACGTAACTAATTAAATTATTTAGTGATAAATAAAGACTAGAATATTCTATCTAGATTTTTGAAACAGTTACCAAAACTTGAAATTAAGATTTTTGTTAAAAACAGTCAGACTTGCGTTTAGACTTCTATATCTAAAAATTAAGATTTTTGTTAAAACCAGTCAGACTTGCATTTAGACTTCTAGATCTCGACGTCTAGACTAGTTAAAACATTACAATTTGGTGTGGACGTAACTAACTAAATTAGTTAGTGATAAATAAAGACTAGAATATTTGATCTAGGATTTTTAAAAAGTTACAAAAACTTGAAATTAAAGCTTTTAATTGGCATTTTTTAAATGTGGGATAGTCCACTCCGGCATCAACCGCCTCAAATAAAAGTTAGTTACATTCAAGAATATTTCATATTCTTATTACTTGCTTAATGAATGTAGTAAACTTACTGAGAAACTTAAAGAGGATTGGTGTCTGTTAATTCCCGTCCTTACATATTCTTCCTCCGTTTTAATCTGTGTGACCTCCATGGCTGAAATGTAATCGTTTAATTCACGTTTTTCACTAATGCACATGTTCTCGTCCATTTTAGTCTATGATATTAGACTAACACATAAATTGGGATTAAATAGTCTGTCCAGACTAGGCGACATCTACAAGAAAAGGAAGCTCATTGCTGTCGAAGTTGATGCGGAATATTAGATGAGATAAAAAAAAACGTGAGATAGATAGGATAGGATATAAAAAGTCTAGGGAGAAAAAATTGAGTGGGTAAAAACGAAGTAGAAATAAAAGATTTAGGGTAAAGT
Source organism: Phosphuga atrata (assembly GCA_944588485.1). NCBI lineage: Eukaryota > Metazoa > Arthropoda > Insecta > Coleoptera > Silphidae > Phosphuga > Phosphuga atrata. The sequence continues at coordinate 13,943,546 of OX155897.1, forward strand.
TTGGACTTTGTAATTAAAACTTTTACCTTATTTTCGTGGTTTCTCGATTCAACTAAATCTTATTTACAATAACTTTGGATTGTTGTTTCCAATGATTTCTGTAGTACGTTTGATAACCTCCCAAGTCGACTGTAATATTGTTTATTGCGGAATTATTGCTTATTTACCATAATTGTGTGCAGTGTCTGAAAGCGTTGTAGAAATGTTAAAATTTGCTACAAATCGCCGCACGATGATTATCGTAATGATCACACATTTAAAAAATCGCAAAACTGTTCGCAAGGATTATTCGCAATGATCCCAAATTATCGATAAAATTTGCATTTAACCAGATAATTGGAACTAAAATAGAATCTGCATCTGTTTCAGCAAATTAATTAGTATGATAATTGAATCATAATAGCAAAAGATTACACAAAAATAATCAACTTTTTTTAAATTTGTTATTAAATTTTATTATATTTGAATTAAAGTCTTGATCAAATATATTCTTCACTAAATATTTGCTACATTAAATATTTTAGCAGAAGTAATAGTTTCAAGGCAGAAAGGATTAAGTTTTACTTGAATTATTTATTTTGTTATGAAGGTTTAGAATTTGGAATTTAAGGAAAGATTTGAAAGAGATTGTGTAGAAAAAATAAACAAATTTTTTTCACAATTGTACCAATAAAATATTAATTCAAATAATTTAAAAATTAAAAATACTATCTAAAGGACCCGCTAAGTAACTAGATCATATAATACAATAAAATAGCGAGCCATCAATTTACATCACATTCAAATTGATAGTAAGGATAAACTTAAATTTGTACCGCTTAAAGTGTCGAATTGGAATACTAACGACGTTACACATTATTTACCAACGAGTACAATCATAAAAAAAGAAAAATCGCCAAAAACAAATAAAGTTATTATTAAATTGCGGTAAGTTGCGGGCAGGTAAATGCCTCCAGTTTCTTTGTCAGGGGTTCATCGCTCCTCTATCTCTCTCTATCTAATGGCGTTTTGCAGGACGCGCCAGAAGCTGCTTCAGACTGAACGACGAGACGCCGACGCCAATTCCGGCCAGGAGGAATGCAGTCGGGAACACTAATTTGTCAGATTGGGACGATGCATTTGATGCATTCTACAAAAGAAAAAAAAATAATATAGTTGATTTTTGATGAAAAAATAATATAGTGATGTTAATAATAGTGATTGATGGCTAGTTATAATTAGAGGTCTATAAACTTTTCTGCACGCCAAATCCATGAGCATCTCTCTGCAGACCTCATGGAACTTTTTTATTTCTTTTTTGCGAAGTGCTAGCTTACTATTACTTTACTATCTTCACATCTTCCGATAATTGAAGGGTAATTAATACGTCGACAATCCCGAATAAGAAAAATTTATATGTGATAATTGGTTATTTAAATGAACGGATAATTCGTTATTTAAACGGTCCAGGGTACATATTCTAGGGCACGGGTGGCAAACATTTTTCCGGCCGCGTGCCATTTTTTTTTTCACATTTTGAAATGCTGACGTGCCAAGTCTACTTTTGCAATGTGATAGTGACCGTATTGGCGTGAATATTTGACGTGTTTTGTGCTTAGGTGAAATTTGGAAATTTTTGTGCGCCTGTTTCAATTACAGGCAATTACATTTGATATTCTTACGGGGTCCCACAAATTGCCAAATTTCAAAATTGTAGCTTTGTAAATACGGGTTTTGTGAATTTTTTAAGTTTGTAAATTTTTGTGCGCCTTTTGCAATTACGGACGAACCAATCGACGGATTTTGATAAAACTTGATATGATTTGATATTCTTGCGAGATCTCACAAACTCCCAAATTTCAAAATTGTAGCTTTTTAAATACGGGTTTTGTGAATTTTTGAAGTTTATAAATTTTTGTGCGCCTTTTGCAATTACGGACGAACCAATCTACGGACTTTGATTAAACCTGGTATGATTTGATACTCTTGTGAAGTCTCACAAAATGCCAAATTAAAAAATTGTAGCTTTGTAAATACGGTTTTGTGAATTTTTGAAGTTTGTAAATTTTTGTACGCCTTTTGCAATTACGGACGAACCAATCGACGGATTTTTGATGAAACTTGGTATGATTTGATATTCTTGCGAAAACATACAAATTGCCAAATTTCAAAATTGTAGCTTTGTAAATACGGCTTTCGTGAATTTTGGAAATTTTTGTGCGCCTTTTGAAATTACGAAGAAACCAAGCCACGGATTTTGATAAAACGTGGTACCATTTGATATTCTTACGAGATCTCACAAATTCCCAAATTAAAAATTGTAGCTTTGTCAATACGGCTTTTGTGAATTTTGTAAATTTTTGTGCGCCCTTTGCAATTACGGACAAACCAATGGAGGGATTTTGATGAAACTTGGTATGATTTGATATTCTTGCGAAGTCTCACAAATTGCCAAATTTAAAAATTGTAGCTTTGTAAATACGGCTTTGGTGAATTTTTTAAATTTGAAATTTTTTGTGCGCCTTTTGCAATTACGGACAAAAATAGATTGAGAAACTCAAAAATTTATTTTAGAAAAGACTATTTTAGAAAAGAAGTAAAGCCGAGTTTAACAAATTTAGAAGGCATGCGTGAGAAGTAGTTCGCGTGCCAATAAAATTTTCCTACGTATCAGCTGTGACACGCGTGCCATAGGTTCGCCACCACTGTTATAGGGCAGTGGTTTTCAAACTATTGCCGTAAATCAACAAAAGGATCTGGGGGTTATGACCAAAAATGCCACATCGCCAAAATAATAAAAAGGGCAAATTCCCTAATCTATCGAATTCAAAGGACATTTAAAGGCCACAAGGACGGCGCTGGAGTTCGCGGTTTGCTCCTGGAATCCCTATTTTGTTAAAGACATTTTACTACTGGAACAAATGCATGTGGATATATAGGCGCATGCTAAAGATACCTTGGACACATAGAATAACGAAAAATGATGTAATATCATCATCGGACATGAAAGGAAACTTTTAAAAATTATCAAGATACGTAAAACATTATACATAGGTCACATTTTGTGCAACGACAAATTATATACTGCTAGAAAACATAATGTAGGGAAGAATAGAGGGTGAAGAAGGGAATAGGAAAAAAGAAAAAATCCTGTCTTCGTAATATAAGAGAGTGGACAGGAATGAATGTTGAAGAACTGTTCCATGTAACAAGACACCTCTGTGAGAGGTCTCATTCAGAAAGGTAACAATGGTGAAAGGTCGCATTCAGAAAGGTGGTCGCCAACCTTCAATGAGAAGACGACATCAGAAGAAAAGAACAAGTGCAACAACGAATAGAATATCCCTAGGAATATGATATATGTTTTCCAACTAATTTTGGGATGTTGAATCGATTGGTAAAAACTCGAAGTCTCTGTGATAAGTCGTTCAAAAGTTATGACATCGTGAAATCAGCGGAAAATATATTCCTAAAAATCATTATTTATCAAGTGAATGGAAAATTTCAAAATGTGTCTGAAAGTGTTTTCCCTGTTGGTTGCAAATATACAAATTGATATTCGCTAGATATTACTTGATGAAATTGGCAAAACCGAGCGAAATTTCGCGAAATTTGGTCGCCCGAGCAGAGAACTGGGAAACTATGTTTAAGGAAATCTAAGTGCACCCGTAGGGAAATGTCCTCCTGAAGACGATGCCGCAATCCGTTTTTAATTGTCTGCGACCGTTCTCGAGACATAGACATATGATGTAGAAATTCTGGAAAATTTCAATTCAGCAATTCGCAATAAAAAAATTGAATTTTACAATTTACAAATCGATTTGTTCGTCTTGTCGTCTAGTTTCAGTGTGCTGAAAATGGTTTCGTTGGCATTTGTAGTTTCAGAGAGGTTTGTAAAAAAAACGGACGATGAAAACGAAGATACGGCGTATAACACAGAAAAACTTCCTCTTCTTATTTCGCCGTACTCTCTAGAGAGCGTTGGCGACTCTCGTGCATACTAGTGGAACGCATCTATCCACTAATATGCGGGACCTGGACCTTCAGCTTATTGGCGGTACTGAAAAACTATATCTTGTTTATTTGTAACTTTAGAGCGAAATAAACTTGAAAATCGTTTTTATCACTCCGATTTCCTTCAGGTAACAAGAAAAAAATCACGAAAAAAATTTCCAAAATATTTTTCAACAAAAATCCATCAATCCATTTCCATCAATTCGTTCCAAAAATATGTGCTTTTTAGGTTTTTTTCGATTTTCTTGAGAACGGTAAAAAGCACCGAAATCATTTTTAGCACACAGAAACTACACGACAAGATGAATAAGTCGATGTGTAAATTGTGCGGAAAGATTCAATAATTCGTCAAGAAATTTCAAACTGAAATTTACCCGATTCTCGATTTGCGAAGTAGATGTCTCGGAAACAGTTGCAGATAATCAAAAACGGATTGCAGCATCGTTTTGAGAAGGTCACTCTCCTATGAATACACTAAGATTGTCCGCGGAAACTTCACGACTTTCCGAGATCTCTACTCAAGCGCCGAAATTTCTTAAAATTTTCTCCAATTCTTGCAGACGATAGTGAACGGAATGAGCTAGCGAAAATATTTGCATATCTGTAATCAGCAGCAAAAATGCTTTTAGAAAAGTTTTTAAATTTTGCTGTAACTCAAAAAATAACGATTTTGACAAAATCGATTTTCTCGCATTTCGTCGTTTCCGCAGTGTAGACTCCCCGTGTCGATGGTATTTCCTAACTGAAAGCTTCCTATGGAATATTATATACGATTTCCTAGTAATTTTGGGACGCTGAATCGATTGGTGAAGACTAGAAATCTCTGTGGTGATCCGTTCAAAAGTGTGGACATGGTGGACTTGGTTCAAAAGTAAATGACAGCGTGAAATCAGTCGGAAATGCGAGATGGTGTAGAGCGAAAAAATATATAAAACTTTTGTAACTTTAAACGTTTATTTGTAACTTTAGAGCGAAATAAACTGAAAAACAGTTTTCAGCACTTCGATTTCCTTCGGGTAACCAAAAAAAAAATCACGAAAAAAATTTCCAAAATTTTTTTCAACAAATATTTTTCCATCACTTCATTCGAAAAATATCTGCTTTCTCAACGTGTGTCTGAAAGTGTTTTCCCTTCTGGTTGTAAATATTTAATTTTCATTTTGCTAACAGCTTTTTGAGAGATATGACTTGATAAAATTGACAAAATCGAGTGAAATATCGCGAAATTTGGTCTCCCGAGCAGCTAATCAATATTTTTAAGGAAATATAATTGCAGGGAAATGACCTCCTGAAAACGATACCGCTATCCGTTTTTATCTGCAACGAGATACGGACTTTTGAAGTCGAAATTAATATTTACAAATGTTGATCAGCATCACTTGATCCATAGGCTAATTACATTATTCTGCTTAAATCATAATATAAACCCTAATATCCAAAAACGTTTTGTAAGAAATTTTAGTAAGCCAAAGAAAATACATTTTGAAAATCTATAAGTTAGAAAGATGGGCCCGATGTACTGAATACTGACAATATCAATGAGAAGACTCGAGCATTTGTTAATATTCTACAATATCACCATAATGTCAGTTTCCCACTTATTGAGAGTAAAACACTGCAAAAATATTGGATAACGATGGAGGTCAATGGTCAAACAACATGGTTTTCAATGTGGCAAATCAACCACAGCTATTCTTGGTCTGCATAACAAAATTCTCGCAGTAGTTGATAAGGGGAAATTTCCTATTGCATATTTTGCGATCTAAGCAAAGCTTTCGGCTGTGTCGGTCATACCCATCTACTCGAATATATAGATTTTAATCAAATATATAGATTTAGAATAAGAGGAAAGGCCTGTGTGTGGCTACAATCTTACTTAAAAAGTCGAACATAATATGTACATACATATGTACATATGTATAATATGTAAATACGTTTAAATTCTGCTAATATCGAATCCTCAAAAATGGCATCGCCTATGGGCGCCCTCAAGGAAGCGTTCTAGGGCCGACTCTATTTATTCTACATTTAGCTGATTTAGTCATGTACGCAAATAAAACCTTCACCAAATCAACTTTCGCCAAATTTCTAGACATCCACATTGAACAACACTTATTAATGTAAAAAAATATGTAGGTATAAAATATGTAGGTCTCTCGAAAAGAAAGTCTATTGTATTAGACATTTAAGAAAATTCCTAACCATGCAGGAACTTTTAAGCTTCTACTTTGCAAGTTCAGTTGGTTTTATTGTATAGAATCATTGCAAGAGGCTCATCCCCGGAATTAAAAAATGTCCTAAAGGTCCAATAAAAGGATCATACGAGCCATGTTTGGTCTCCCGACATTTGCTTCGTGCAGACTGCATGTAATTGAACTTGATGTCCTCCCAGTCAGTATATATAAAACCCAGAGTATAAAAACAAATTCCAAAAAACCAAAAATAAGGATAAACACGAAAATTAGCCCCGCCTCAAACAAGGACGACTATATGCGGCAAAGCGCCGGATGTTTTTGGTATACATCTATAATATGCTTCCACTAGAAATCACCCAGGAACCTTCAAACAAAATTTTCAGAAAGACTATGAGGAAATTTCTTATAATGAAATGTCCATATAAATTGGACGAGCTTTTTTAATCATGTAGATCAGTGGTTTTCAAACTGCGTACCGCGGCACCCCAGGGTGCCGCGGTACGCAGCGTATGCCCGGGGTTCCGCAGCAATAATCAAGAAATGTAAGAAAATTACATGAGGAGGTAAATGAATTTGAGTTTCTACTTGTATTGCTGAATTATGGACAATTGGAGGACAATCACTGAAGCTCTGAAGCGACTGATTCAATGACAACCAGCATCGTCGGAGGAGACGAAATATTCCAGCAGACACCTGCGAGTCTAAATAACTCAAGTTCGTCTGCCGTCGTCTGCAGCGAAAACGCAACTCATGACCAAAAGATAATCCGAGCAAAATAAGGAAATGTGATCCTAGCTACTTCACATTGTTTGGCTTTGTTTCTGTTGGAAACGAATAAGCACCGGAAGGGCAATGCGTTATCTGTCATAAAATTGTTTCTGACAGCTGCTTGATTCCATCCAAATTAAAAAGGCATCTGGAATGCAATCAATCTGATTTAGTACATAAAGGTGAAGAAATTTTCAAACGCCGCACCTTATCTCTTCAGGCAGGGTCATGATGGTCATCAAGGTGGAGAGATTTTTTTTAAATGAAAACGCTGAAGCTTCATTTATTGTCATTTCACACATAGCAAAATCTGGAAAGCCCCATACTATTGCCGAGACACTGATTAAAACTTGCGCGAAGGATGTTGAAAGTTGCATTTTAGGTACAAACATGGCCAAGAAGATTGATAATGTGCAGCTGTCAAATAGCATATACGCAAACGAATTTACACAATTTCAGAGTCTGTGGAAAACGAGCTTAGAGAAGGCTAAAAAAGCTAGAAGGTTAAAAATTTGTATTTTTTTTAGTTTACAGCTTTATGAAAGTACCGACGTTGCGGGACTTGCTGATTTTCTTGTGTTTGTAAGGTATCCATTCGAAATGCAAATAGAAGAAGAACTTTTGATGACTGAATTGCTTGAAACTTACACCACTGGCGAGGAAATTTCGACAAATATATACAGAAAAATTATTTGAAATAGTGTGTTGTTATTTGAAGAGATGGATCGGCTGCAATGGTTGGAAAAGTAAAGGGAACCGTTTCTAGAATGAAGCAAGTGGCAGACAATGCCACCACCAGCCACTACGTCATCCATCGACATTCTCTAGCAACTAGAAGGATGCCGCAAGATTTGACGCGAAATTTTTATAGCCCGATAAGGGTGCAGCGAGATTTTTTTAGCTCGATAAGGGTGCCGGGCAAAAAAAAGTTTGAGAACCACTGATGTAGATTGATGCAACATTTTTTGTAACTCTATTTTTTCTCTTCTTGACTTGCCTGTATGTATTTCTTTTGTATACATCTAACTGGCCAATAAATGAATTGAATTCGCGAAAATTTGGATTCAGAATTTCGCAATAAAAATGTAATCTTTCCAAATTTAAACAATGTCTACTTTCTATCCAGGTGATACAGCCAAGATAAAATTTTTGTTTCTGGAGGGAAAGGGGTTGCCAATAAAGTAATGCGCTCCGGGTGCGAGATATGTTCGGTACGGCACTGGTTAAAACTGTTCAAAATATGCGAAAATTTTGCGAAAATCGAGGAATTTGTGGGAATCTGCTACATAACTTCGGAGGCCGCAACCCTCCAGTTAAGAATATGGAATATGCATGTTTTTTTTTTAATATTTTTAATTCACTGTTTACACAGTTATAACATAGTAAAAAATATAAATGCTGCTTAAAAATGCTCTAATTAAGTTTAAAAATATATTTAAAATAGAGAAAAGAGCTGAAATTGAGCTGTTTAAACGCCGCCATTTTCGCGCGGTCTGTTGATGACGCCAACACTACAGACAGTTCAGTCCATTGTTTACTACAGCTGTTCTCGTTTTTAACTTCATGTTTTTTGACGTATGTTTTCTAATCTAAGAAGGTCACAGTGGTGTAGTGGGGAACGAATCCGCTCACTATACCGAGTTCCCGGCTTCAATCCGCGGGCAAACCGTTAAATTTTTCAAGGAACTGTGTTGTGGCCACCTCGTGGAAAGCAATGGCAAACTACCACGAGCAATTCTGCTGATAGTACCTCTCAAATAGTGCCGTTCGGAACCGGCGATAAACTGTAGGTCGCGCAGTATTCGCGTATTAGTGTGACGATGCGTTCCACAATTATGCGCGAGAGGTCACTTCAACTTGAAGTAAACGACTAGAGTTTAGTTTCTAACCTAAAGACTGCAATGACATGCAAATGTAAACAATACGAAGTTGTTTACATAGTATGTTACGTCACTTTCGTTTCAACCAATGGTGTTGCGTTTTACAAATTTGAAATTCCCTCGCTTAATTTGCATTTTCATTTATTAATTTTATAATTTCTTATATATAATTTATTAATTAACTTATGTATTTAAAAAGAAATTAATTACAAAAATAATGGTTTAGTTCAAATGTCTGTTTAATAAAGATTCTAAAAAAATATTTGACCCAAATTTAAATTTCATGCATATTCCCTATTGCTGCTCTATGGTATCAAAAAAGTTTGAGAACCTGGTCCAGATTGTTTGCATATTAAATTTTACTAAATTTGTTCTAAATTTGATGTCTAAAGTGCAATGAATGAAACAATGAATTTACTTTAGGTTGTGTGAAATTCCAAGCCAAATTTAATACGCCTTTTGATAAGAAACAATAATATCATGGCAATTATATTTGTGATGATACATTTTTTAGAACGGAAATAAACGGGGCAAATGCGTTTAAAATTTATCTAAAACTAAGTTTTATTATTTATAAGTATATATTATAAGTATAACATTTTATTAACTATACAATAATATTATTGTCTTAACAACAATCTAAATATATAATCCAAATTGATAATTCCTGATAGAGATTCGATCTGCGATTTACAAACCAGACTAGATCGAATGATATCCAAAAAGGTCCCAGGTGGAGTTCCCAGTTATGAAAACCCCACCTTGACTCTTACATAAAGCCAAAGCATTCGCGAAATAAATTGTCGCCAGTTCAAATCCGCTTCTATATTTAGAATTGTAAAAATATTGCATAATTCGCTCGCGGCAATTTTTAATGTAATCTTATATAGACATCAAGAAACTAATTGCTTATAGATTTCAAGAAACTAATTATTCCTTATAGGTTTAAAGAAACTAATTGCTTATAATTTAAAGACACTAATAGCTTGCAACAATTACTTTCTTTAAATCTATAAGCAGTTGGTTTCTTTAAATCAATAAGCAATTAGTGTCTTTAAATCTATAAGCAATTAGTTTATTTAAACCTATAAGCCTTACAGGTTTAAAGAAACTAATTGCTTATAGATTTAAAGAAACTAATTGCTTATAAATGTAAAGGAACCAATTGCTTATAGATTTTAATATAAATAATTCTTTTTTTTGCACGGTCTTGTGCGTTATTTGGTTTTAGGTCCACGATCTTTAGGTCACTATTTATCGTGACCTGCCATCGCTGCTTCGGTCTTCCTCTGGGACGTTGGCCTTCAATCTCAAACTGGAGGCAGAGTTGACAACAGTATCAGGAGAGATATAGATTTAATAATTATTAAATCTATAAGCAAGCAAAGAATAGATTAGAAAATAATTGGTATAGATTTAAATATTCTAGTTTTATAGACTGAAAAGCCCTGTATTTGTATACTTGTATTAGCAATTCAAGCGGTGGCGGCCTAGTAGTCAAGATGTCGGATTATTTGACCATAGATTTTCTGGTGACGACTTGTGCTGTGACTTTTATAGATCTATTGCAACACTTATAAGTTATATACTATTCTTTTTCTTAAGGTGCCGTACTCTCTGAGAGCTTAGGCAACCTCCCGCGCATACTTGTGGAACGCTTCATCCACTAATATATGGGACCTAGCACTTTATCGCCGGTTCCGAACGGCACTAGTTGAGAGGTTTACTAGGCAGAATTACTCTTGGTAGTTTGCCCTTGCTTTCCACGAGGTGGCCACAGCATAATTACTTGAAAATTTTCACGGCTTGGCCGGGGATTGAAGCCGGGATCTCGTGTATAGCTAGCGAATGCGTTCACCACTACACCACAGTTTCAACACTACACCATGTTTATATTACATAAGAACGTATATACCATAAGTCCTAGGTTGAAATCTGGAGCGCACGAGTATGAAAATAAACCATCGTCCTCCTGTGCATGGCTCTGACAAGGCCAGCAGAATAAAATCTCGCCAAAAATTGTGGCTCACCACCAACCCTAAAAACTGTAAGGTCTCCCCTATACTTGTGTCTAAGATCTTGACACCAAGCACAAGTGTAGGTGGATAGAGAAGGTCAAAGTCCACTAGGACTGTAGCAGCATAGGAAGAAGTATTTGCAATTGTAGTAATCATAACATAGCTTTATTATTATTATATAGACTATAATTGAAGTAACTTAACTTGATAGTGAGTTTGAATCATTCTAATGTTTGTTTGATTGAGACCTTTGGATGCCTTATAATAGCTTTGGAATTAAACAAATGTGTTGATTTAGTTGTAGAATGTTTTTGCCAAGAGTAAAAAAAATGAACCCGTTTCGCACATTTTGGCCATCATACAAAAGTATTTTACGGCGACTTTTTGCTAATAATAGATAAGCGCCACAAAACATAACAAAAATCTAAAAATAATTAAAAAAATATGTTTAAAACAGACAAAAATATAAGCTAAATAACTTGCATGAGAAATTAAAAAGTTTGAGGCCAGTTTTCTTTTGGAAATTTCGAGATTAGTAATAAACTAATTTAAGTTACATTGTTATCTATTGAAAACAATTTGTATAAATATTGACAGTAAATTGAAAAATTCGCTATGTATTATAAGTACATTTAAATATTATAAGTATGTTTTAATCACATTTATTTTACCACTGAATTTTTCAATTCAGTGGAAATATGGATTACTACATAGTAACGGTCGCAACCACTCCATTCTTTAAATATTGAGATTATTAGTAGGATTTTTATTTTCCGTTCAGATGCAAAAAATTATTAGCAACATTTCTTATCGAGCTTATGCAATATAAGAAACGTTTTCAACCAGATAGTCCACGCATTGACGTCAAGAAATCTCGTGCTTGCCGCATGATCCAATTACGAATATGAATAAATTACGAATATCTGCAAGTGACGAAGGTATTTCCTGCTTTTTTTCGCACATGTATATATGTATAAGTTCTTATTAGCAGTTGATGTATTTAATTGTATTTTATTTACACACAGGATAATAACAATAACTTATTATTATTACATTTGCAGAAAATTCTATACATTATCAATCTAGTCTTCACTAAAAATTGATTGATTTAATCTTCGCTGCACCTAGTAAATTTGACTCAAATCACCCTAATTCGAAATTTATTCAGCAAGAAGCAAAATTAGATTCCATTTCATCAACTTTTTTTTAGATTTATTTATTTTTATTACTCATGCGCGAAAAGTACTTCTTAACATACATTATTTAATACGAGAAATGTCATGTCTCCTTGTATTTCCGCATAACCTGGGTAACGCACGCAAATATTCAATAACGCTAGGTTACATTAAAAAAAACTAAGAAATAAAAATAAAATGAACACAATCAAGACCACGGTATTAAACAAGTGACGTGAAGTGTCAGAATTTTTTTTCTTTACAAAATAATAATAAAATTTAAAGAAAACGTTTCAAAATGAGTGTAAATTCTATGCTAATAACGGAGACTGAGGAGAAACTAATTATGACGAATCCACACCACCGGAGACAATTGAAAAAGCAAATTCTTCATTTTTGATTCCATCTTTTATGGATCCCAAACTTGTAGCAACAAAAATATTGTTTGCAACACAGGCGGTATTGTCAATTACCCTCTCGAGCGAATGTTCGCACTTCGTTCGTGCGCCCAATTTCGCTCTCGCGTGATATTGCCAACTTACCGCCCTAGTTACAAAATACACAATTATAGTATGGCTATCTGACACATTAGGAAGTGAACCTTTAAAAGGTTACAAACGAACATCTAAACTATTTATGTAATATATCGACGCTGGGGTAGCTATCAGCAAGTTCGCAGGTCTGCCATTATATGATCGTATGGTATATTCTTCTGTGACATGTCTGATGGTTTGCACTTCTTCGCAGCCACAGAGAAGATATGGTTGCTTGTCCCATTTGTGTAGAGAGTATACACATCTACCATGTTGAGTTTTGATTCTGTTACGTGTGAACCATGTTTTGCTAAGTCGAAACCAGGTGGCTTTTGATTGATGTAAGGTATTTTGTTGCTTTGTTGTGCAGTCCAGTCTTGAGTCCATTCGTTGGTGAGGTTGAACTTATCGTCTACAGCGACCCTTGCTGTTTTTATTGGTGGTCGTCTAGACCAGGGGTCTCCAAACTACGGCCCGAGGGCCACATCCGGCCCGCGGACAGATTTTGTCCGGCCCGCGGAGAGCTAGCATACTTGAAAACTCCTTTTAGAGAACATATTTTTTATAGCAAATTAAATTTAGTTTACTGTATTGTATAGTGTGTAAGTATTCTAATTTTATGTTGAATAATTATTAATATGACATCTACATTGATATGGTCATGGGCTAACTACTCATAACATTGTTGTAGGCTTATTGTTATTGTTTTTGTGATAAGTTGGATAAAGAAACACAGAATTGTAATGAGTAAAGACATGTATAATATGCAGAAAATTTAACTTCAGTATATAATAACTAACAAATTATTGAAATGAATCCAACTAACATTTTATACATTTTAAATAAAAACATAACTTATAACAAGCATAATGACATATGAAATACTAATGAGATTTATGTAATTCAGATTTTCCACTGGCAATAGTTTGTAGTTGTGGACTAATTTTACTTGTACCAATTATTAAAAGAGATTTAAGATGCTCATCAGTTAATTTAGATCTGTAAACATTTTTTGTGTACTTCATTTTGGAGAAGGTCTTCTCACACAAATAAGTAGTACCAAAAACAGAAAACAGCCCACGAGCAAATTTATGCAAATTATCAAATTGTGTCAGTGGCAGACTCTTATAAAATTCCAACAAATATGAGTTTTGATATTTGTTCTTAATTATATTACTGCACTGTAGATCAATCATTTCCATTTGAAGTTCCGGGGCTAGGGTTTCAATGTCAGTATCAAAAGGATTCTGAAAAATCTTAATTTGATTCGCAATGGCATCAAAGTCCGAGAAACGAGTATCAAAATTTATTTTCAAAGCACTCAAAGTTTCGATTGCAAAATCGATAGGAAACTCAGTCTCAGTGGTGTGGCTGAATATTTCACATGTTTTAAAATGTGAAAAACATTTACTTCGTAGTTGTGATTGAAACAGTATCAATTTCTTCCGGAATGATTTGATATTAGTGTATAAATCAGGAAGATGCTGGTTTTCTCCTTGCAATCTCAAATTCAGTTCGTTCACATGTTTTGTCAAATCAACATAGAATGCTAACTTCCACAGCCATGCGTTGTTTTGTAATTCAGTAAGAGGGCGATGCTTTTCATTCAAAAAAAATTCGATCACTGCTCGAAGTTCAAAAAAGCGCTGAAGGACTTTCCCACAACTAAGCCAACGTACGGCAGTATGATAAGGAAAGTCATTTTCTCCAATCTCTTCAATAAATTGTCGGAATTGTCGGTGATTCAGCCCAAAAGATCTGATAAAATTAACAGTTGATATGACTGGTTTCAGAACTTCAGACATATCCAAACATTTTCCGCACAAAGACAGTTGATGAATGATACAATGCAAGACTAATGGTTTTGAACCACCGTCATTTTCTACAGCCTTTGACACAAGAGCGACCACTCCTTTATCTTTCCCACTCATGTTTTTGCCTCCATCAGTTGTAATACATTTCAAGTTTTTCCATCGAAGGTTCTTTTGATTAATGGCCATTTCAACTCCTTTAAAAATATCTGTACCAGTAGTTGTGCCATGAATACTATACATATCAAGAAGTTCTTCATGCACTTCATAGCTTTTATCTACTCCTCGAATATAAATCAACACCTGAGCAGTATCTGACACATCCGTTGACTCATCCAAGGCTAAAGAAAACCACTCAACATGTCCATTTTTGTCGAACAATCAACATGATATATTTTCAGCGATGTTTTCTACCCTTCGAGCCACAGTGTTTGCTGACATACTGACAGTTTTTAATAAATTTACCTTTTCAGGACACATTTCTTCGGCTACTGCAATTATGCATTCTTTGATCATTTCTCCATCGGTGAATGGTTTTCCACGTTTTGCAATTTCAAGAGCCACACGAAAGCTGGCACGAGTTGCAGCCTCTTGTTCAGTTTTGAGTTTTGTAAATGAAGATTGCTGCCATTTCAATCCGCGCTTCATAGTTTCGAATTTTTCTGTCCGCAAACTTCCTGTATATTTTGAGTAATTTTGAAAATGTTTTGTTTCATAATGACGTTTAATGTCATATTCCTTGAGAACGGCTATGCTTTCATTGAAAATCATACATAGCGCCTTTTTACTGGACTCAATTACGAAATACTGAATGTTCCACTGATCTTTGAATTTTCTGCATTCACTATCAATTTTTCGCTTCTTTTCCATACTACTAAATCACACACAAAAGCAACAATTCAAATCAAAATACTGTTACAAATATGTCTTAAACTTAAACACGCACAAACACGTTTTAAGGAGGTACGCACTATTTTATTTCACAACAGTGTCATAGGAACTGACTTGTGGTTGCGCCACTAGCCTTCTTATATATTCCAATTACTGCCATCTAGAAGTGAGTGGAAGACACCAGAACTTTCTCGAACCAACGAGATTATTCTGTTACATGCTATTAGCGCCATCTGCTAGCGATAGAAGGTACTACCTATTTCCGCTTGTGTCCACCAGATGTCGTGTCAAGTTACTCCTCATGGCTCGTACTCTACGACTAATCTAGAAATTACAGATAATGACAGGAAAATTAATAACATGCAGTGTTGCCGTTTTGCGGACTTTAGTCCGATTTGCAGCCTTTTTTAAACGTTGCGTACTTTTTCGGACTTTTTTTTTCATATATTTCACTTTTTACCACCGGCAACAATGATAATATGGTTTTGGCCCTCGGAACTTACTGGAGTAATCAGTATGGCCCTAAGGCTGGAAAGTTTAGAGACCCCTGGTCTAGACCAAAGTCGGTTATGGTTGGCATCTTCGATGTCCTGATGAATTTCCTGGTAAATTTCTGTTGTATACGATCTTTTTGTACTCGTTCGAAGTTGGAGGGGTGGGATGTGGCTTAAGATGGCATGACCATAAGACAAATTTCTACTTTATTTTAGAAATTCGGAGTTTGAGGCTCGATAGCTAGTTAATAAAATTTAAAGATTCAGCTCTGGGCACTAGGTGAAACATAAACATAATAATAAATGATAGCACTAGACACTACGTGTAAGTTTCACAAATGAGTTTTATTTAAACTCTTTATCGATTTCGGCTTCTGATGCCTTCGTCAGAAGATTACGCAAACTGAAGGATTAATATCTAAAAGACAAAGAGCACGATCTAATGATGTCTAACAATAGTACGGACAATCTTCAGTCACTTTTAGCACATATTCAAGATACTCCATATGAGCCGTTTCGCTGTTATTTTTAGTAATTTTTTTTAATACATATATATATTATCATCGGTGAGGGATAACGAGATTATTTTGGGAAATTCCTAATTAGGATTTGGCAGACGTTACAGTGGATTAAATCTACCTGGTCGTTTAGAAGTATAAACATCTTAACGACCAGGTAGATTTAATCCACTCTAATGTCTGCCAAAGCCAAATTAGGAATTTCCAAAACTAATCCCGTTATCCATCACAGATGATAAAAGGTATATGTATAAACATGTAACATCTTTGTATTTTGCGCAATGTTCAGACGATGGCATAAGTTGCTGAAATCGATAAAGAGTTTTTTAAATAAAACTAATTTGTGAAACTTACACGGTCCTAGTGTCTATTATTTATTATTATTTCGATAACAAGATCTCTATAAATAAATCTAGTCATAGTGTGAATTGAAAAATTCACATGTTTTTAGCACTAATTTTTGTGAAAATATTATATAACTTGTGAAGCTATATAAATCTACACACTTTACCCGACTCGAGTTTCGACTGTTGAAGGTCATTTTCACTTGAAAAACTAATTAGTAATTTAGTGTGCAATAATTTTACGATTTTATATAGTTTACAACTCAAGATTTAGTGTAATTAGTCTACTTCTAGACATCTTGAAAAATTAACTTTGTTTAAAAACTACATTCTAGCTAGATAGTTCTAATTTTCATTGTTTACTATTTTAGTTAACTGCACGAGCGTGACGGGCCCCAGATGCGATGGATACTGCCAAATGGAGTAGATCCTTTTGTTCTCTATTTAGAAACCGCCACCTGCCCTGCTCTTTAATTTGGCGAATCCCCGTAGATTCTAGCGGACGTCTGCAAAATAGGTGTTTTACGGTGTCCCTGCTCCATCCGAGACGCAATCACAATTAAACTACCAAACAAACTAAAAGACACGTCGTATCGATTGGTGCTGGTCCGGTTCGACTGTTAGGTGTCCCGTGAAAAGGGGATCCCCGCAAATTAGATGAAAAAAAAAAATCGCGTTGAAAAATTCAGATTTTTGTTATAAAATGTGAGCGGAAAAAATAGGATGCCGCAGATTTCGTATTTTTCCACCGCCCGTTGCGGGTAAACATCTCGCGAAACTTGGTCAAAATTGTTCACAAGTTTGGAATTTTCACAATTTCCGAACGAACCGGTTTGGAGTGGTCTTCAATCAGAGAACAATAATAAAGGAAAAATACATGACATGTATTCCACAGATGTGATCGAAAAAACTTTTTTTTTTGTTTTCTTTTTCCACAGCTCAGGGTGACCGGTGGTCGCGTACTTTTCCGCATGACGTCAAAAAGGTGAAATCGACGCGGCAAGATGCAGTAAAAATCGAGCCGCGAACTAAAGTTGCTCCTCAAAGGTCCTTAAAACGATTTCCTGCTTTTGGCACCTGCGGAAAGACCGACACGGGTCGAAGGTCCGTCAGTTTTAGAACAGAAAATGACAATTTCGGATTTCTTGAGGAAAAAGTGAACGATTTAAAATGAACCTATAGCCCCCCCCCCCCTCGTGGGGGCGGACCTTTATAAAACCCGTAAAAAAACCTATGTTTGCCGCCCGAAAACGTAAACCAAATTTTAGGCCAATTTTTCGCAGTTTTCAAAAATCGTCCCCTTTTTTATTCAGTGACGGTTCGTTACTGGTTAAGTACATCGTAATAATTATTCACAATTTTATAAGGTTTATAAAACGAGATTTTGGCAAATTTGAGAACATATTTTCTTCTTTTATTTCATCATTATTTTCAAAAAATCCGAAAATTGTTATCGCACATTACTGTATAGTTTACTCAAAAAGGTTAAAATGCTCTATAGAGCTGTTCCGAACACTGTGATTTAAATGCATTAGTATTGCCTTTGCATTTATGTACAGTATAATCTTGATAATCCGACACATATAGGACCAGACAACCGCCGGATTATCGAAAAATTTCGGAATATCGGGATTAAAACAAAACAATAACAGTTTTACATATTTTATGTACAATTGTATTTCTGAAAGAATAAAATATGTATCTATATAGGTAAATGTTACATACAAAAAAATATATGCAAATAAAGAGGAGCGAATTGTGTTTATATTCCGTCATTTGCAATTTTTTGAAGATGGAAATATTCAATTCCCGGATATATTTGATACGGTTCACATTGATGAGAAATAGTTTTATCTATCTAACTGAGGAACACAGCCGTTATTACTTTGAACCAGACGAGGTTGCACCGCATCGCCAGACGAAATCAAAAAGATTCATAACAAAAAAATTGATTTGATTCACATAGCAATGAATGGTTTGATGGAAAGATTGGAATTTCCCCAATCATAAAAATGGATCCTGCAAAAAGGAATGGCAAAAATCGTAATAGAGGCACTTTCGTTTCTACACCGGTTGTTGTTGATAAAAATGATGAAAGTGGTGATTGAAAAAGTACTTCCAGCTATTAAGTCTAAGTGGCCTGCGAACGAAGTAAAACGATTTTTATTCAACAAGATAACGCTAGACCTCATATTTTACAAAACGTTTCAGAGTTTGTCCAACACGGAGCGAAGGATGAATTGCCCCGATATGAATATCTTGGAATTGGTGTCTAGACAAAGTGCTTATTATTCAACTTATCCGTCTACTATTTATGACATTTGTTACACAATCAAATCTGTTACACAATCTTTTAATGACATGCCTCGTGATACATTAAATAAACTTTTTCTCGAAATCTCTTCAAGATTGTATGATTGAAACAATCAATGACAATGGAGGAAATAATTATAAGCAACCGCATATGGCCAATGATCGTCAAATCAACAAATACTATTTTTATTGATGTATTTACGTAGTAAAACTATCATTTTTTGAAAATATTTTTTTTGTAAAAAAAATAAGTTATTATTATTTTAACTGGTATTATTTATTATAAATGGTTAGGCTTGGTCAAAAAATAGTTTTTTTTATTCCTTTAAATTGGCCCTTAGGGCCTCAAAAATGATATCCCAAAAGATTATGGCTGGGAAATATCTCTAAGTACTTGTTTTTCGAAATACAGTACGAAAGTAAGTATGCGGTTGATGCTTTTGTAACTATTAGCAACGCGTTTATCACAAAACTGGATTTTTCTTGTTGGCTGTACCCATAAAGGCCGATTCTCATATACGCGACATTCAGCTACGCGACGTCACGCGACATCGCCTGTAAAATAATGATTACATTGTTTTAAATGGACACGTTCTCACTATGGCTATGGGAATCGACCTAAACTCGTACAATTTTCAACCAATTCACTTCAAAATTTAAGTAGAACTTTAAAAATATATTGTCTACATAAGTACGTAGGATTTATTTTTTATATAATATAGTTCATTTGTTATTAACAATTTTCTGGCGATTTTTCTGCGAATTTTGAAAGTTTGACTTGGAAGTGCGAATGGCCGAATGGCCAAAAAACAATGTATCAAAAATATCCTACGTACTTCTAGCTGTTGCAATGTACAACAAAGAAAAATTTAGTGTTTCATCATTATTCAAAATTTATAGTAGCTACGACCGTGGACACTTCCAAAATAGAGAGGCCATTTGAGAAATGCTGCACAGCTGCCATTTTTAAATAAATGATTCTATAAAAAAATTGTTTTACAGATAATCATATGTACAGGGTGAGCAAATTTCAGCTCTATTATAAGAAAACGAAAAACGATAGAAAAATCTGAAAAGATGTTCTTAAATGGGATTGAGTAAGGACCATTTTAAGCCAAATTTCCATATTTTTCCATATTTGGAAACTGGAGTAATGACGTCATCTAATTTTGTTTTCCCAGAACCATACCAATATTTTTGCAAATTTCATAAAAGCTTTTTCTTTTTTATATTAGTGGATGATGCGTTCCACAAGAATGCGCGAGAGGTTGCCTAAGCTCTCGGAGAGTACGACACCTTAAGAAGATAACTAATATTACAATTGAAAACTTAAGATTATATATACTAACGTATATTGATAATCTGTGGTTAAATGCGTTTTTTTTTTTTTAGTTGGGAATACCGGTAATTGAGAAGATCTAATGTATTTCTAATGGACTTCGGGATAATGCGGGAATTTTTGATAATACTTTATTTTTACAAATTTGCTTATTTTTTAACGGGAAAAGAGCAAATTTTTTTTCTTTACAAAATTTGTTCAGAAAAATTAGCTTTTTACAAATATGTAAAAATATAGGTATGGTTCTTGGAAAACAAAATTCAATGACGTCATTACTTCAGTTTCCAAATATGGAAAATTATGTAAATTTGGAATTGGTAAAACCATACAACATTATAGATAATCAGATAAACTTAATAAAGACGGAACAAAGCTTGAATATATAAATATACTCAACCTTTCCGGAACTCTATAATACTAATGAGTCTTTTTAGGACTACCAAAAACAAATCTCGTATGAAATTTGTCAGTTATTCTATGCTTTCAGTCCACCTTCGTGGCACTCAACAAAAACCATAAAAATAACATTGATTTTTAAGATCATGTCTTTCCTTTAAGATCATGTCATGAATTAAGATTCATGTCTTTGGGAGTCCTAAAAAGACTCATTAGTATTATAGAGTTCCGGAAAGGTTGAGTATATTTATATATTCAAGCTTTGTTCCGTCTTTATTAAGTTTATCTGATTATCTATAATGTTGTATGGTTTTACCAATTCAAAATTTATCATTTATATCAATAACCTGCTAAGTTTATGTCTCTCTCACAAAATGTCAAAATTAAAAACATCTAACCCTAATCAACACATGGGATTTTAAGTGAGTGATTTACAAAATATTGTTCATGGAAGCAAAGCTGTGCTGATGAGAGATAAATCTCGAAACGCGTCCACAGATGGCTATCTACTCAAGGTATCGGAAAGACATGATCTTAAAAATCAATGTTATTTTTATGGTTTTTGTTGAGTGCCACGAAGGTGGACTGAAAGCTATAGAATAACTGACAAATTTCATACGAGATTTGTTTTTAGTAGTCCTAAAAAGACTCATTAGTATTATAGAGTTCTGGAAAGGTTGAGTATATTTATATATTCAAGCTTTGTTCCGTCTTTATTAAGTTTATATGTAAATTTGGCTTAAAATAGTCCTTACTCAATCCTATTTAAGAACTTCTTTTCAGATTTTTTCTATCATTTTTCGTTATTTTATAATAGAGCTGAGACATCGAGATTTCCTCACCCTGTACAAAGAATTTATTACTTTGTAATTTCGATTTATTTGATATTTTTCCTGAAAAAAAAAAAAAATCACATTGCCATCTGCAGACGTGTTTCGAAATTTATTTCTCATCAGGTTTCACTCAAGTTAAATCGACGCGGCAAGAGGAGGCAGTAAAAAAATCAAGTCGCGGACGAAAGACCAACACGGGTCGAAGGACCGCTCAGTTTTACAACAGAAAATTACAATTTCCCGTTTCAAGTCGCAATGGGGAATGAAATTTTTAAGGAAAAAGTGAAAAATTTAAAACGCATCTACAACCGCCCTTTGCGGGGGTGGATCTTATTAAAAAAAACTTAATTTTATGCTAAATCCGCCCGAAAAAAAAAATCAAGAAGTTAACCGTTAATTGATAAGTTTTTGGTGATTTAAAAAAAATCGTCTTTTTCGACCCCTTTTTTATTCAATGACGCCTCTTTACTCATTTAGTACATCGTAATTATTCACAATTCTAGATGGTTTTTAAGAGATTTTGAGATATAATCTTTGGGACTTTTGCTTTTTGCAATTTTTGGGACTATATAACTAGGCTTAAAATTCTCTCAGACAGTTTAGTCTTTAGGGTACTTACGTATTAACGCCACCACCGCTATATATTGGATCGAGAGTTCGCGATACCGAGCATATGTTGTCTTGATTTATCTGTCATATTATCTGTCCGCTTCGCGGCGGGCAACCTACTCTAACCGGGGTTTGTTTTAAAAATGTTTTAATTTTAAATAAAATGTTTTATTTTATGATTTATCATAACAATTTTAGGTATAAATTGGCGGCATTTAAAAAGTAGCGGTGGTGGCGTTAATACGTAAGTACCGTCTTTAGTTTTTATTATTTACTAGCTACTATTATTTATTAACTATACTATTTAATTAGTTTACTGCAATATTACAAAAATTTATAACTCTATATACTTTACCAGCTATAACCCACGGCTTCCAGGCGTGAATTTTTATCAGTCAAAATAATTCAGGTCAGCAATGTTTACGAAATATTGATTATATTGTGAAAATTAATAAGATAAGATTAACATTACGATAAGATTAAAACCATAAAATTGTTAGGAAGGCTGGATAAAATCAAGTTGAAATATGCATTTCTTTTAATCACTTCTTGAGGAAGAACTAGGAAGGTATGAACAAGGGCAATATCCTACTCTTTCAGTTTCAAAAGTTATGAGAGTAAATGTAATCATTAGCCTCTATCAGACTCCACACCATTGATGGAGGGTTAATGACTAATGACACTGTTTTGGATTTGAAATTTGTCTGGTTGTTTATAATTCCATATAGAATCTTTTAGTTCCTGGTATTACTCATAACTGCTATTATCTTCATTTATGTATGTTATCACTACAGTGGAAAGTCAAATTGACTGGATAGTAGCAGTTATGGGTTAATACTACAAGCTATAAGATTCTTTATAGAATTAATAAACATAATAATAATAAACATAATAAAAATAAACAGAATAGTACGAAATATAGCCTGAATATAATAAATATTCAACCTGTTCGCTAATCTACAAAATAAAGTTTTACTAGGACTTAGATAAATGTCATATTGAATTTTCATTCTAGATATGATTTGTCATATTGATTTTTCAAGTCCAAGTAAGACTAAATTTTATAGATTAGCGAACAGGTTTAATATTTATTACATTCAGGCTATATCTCGTACTATTATGTTTATTTAAATATAACTACTGTTATTTAAATATAACTAGTGAGTTTGAGACAACTGTTTAAAACATAATATTGCCTATTATGTGATTAATGTCCAAAAACGATTTATATTTTAAATATGGAATTAACCTGTGAGGATAGGACAATAAAGGAACAAACTGTTTAAATTTGTTACTAGCTACTAGTTTTGGCAATTTAAAATTGAATTAAAGAATTTTGCCATCATCAGGCTACAAAACCATCATCTGTATACATTTACATTTAAAATAACATTGCCTATGAAATAATAAAATACATGTTATATTAATTATTGATCTCTAAATGTTAACGAATTTAAGTTTGAATATTCTGTTGTAGTTGGTGGATTATTATTTATAAATAAAATGTTGAGTTATATAAGTAAAAATGATGTTACATACCTGTGGAACTGTTAACCGCAGAGCGAGTAACCTGGCTGTTGAAAGTTTCATTCTCCGACAAAATCAGCCCCCTGAACAAAAGA
Source organism: Phosphuga atrata (assembly GCA_944588485.1). Classification (NCBI taxonomy): domain Eukaryota; kingdom Metazoa; phylum Arthropoda; class Insecta; order Coleoptera; family Silphidae; genus Phosphuga; species Phosphuga atrata. The sequence goes on from OX155897.1 coordinate 13,967,278, forward strand.
GAAACTGTTGAAGCAAGTCTAACTCGTTTTCATGGACACGGAGAGGAAAATAAATCTTGAAAAAAACAAAATTTCCTCAACAAACGGAAATCTTTCACAGATTTGTGTTGTTGTTTTTGTTTTGTGGATGGCTTGAGCGTTGGACGGATTCTGCGGCGGACAAACCGAGACGGCCGATATTTAAACGGTCGTTACATAACCTATTCCGCTGCGGATCGAGAGATTTTGTGGGAAAGAATTGAGCGTCTCCTGCGTCAACGGTTTCGGGCAAAGTCTTTTCCGTCTGAGATTACATTTTGTATTTTTCGGCGGATTATTTCCGGAAAAATTGAGGAAACTGGCGTTTGACTTACCTGTCACATGCAGCGCAAAATTGATAAAGGCTGTCTCACACCAACCAAAAGTCAAGGTTATACGCAACTAGAATATTTTTAGAATGTCTAGTTTTGGAGAGGGATAGATTTAGACTCCAAAAATTCTCTAGCTTAATAAATAACTATTTTAGTATATGAATATAAATAAATAAATAAATTTTTAATTTAAGAGTATTAGTTGACTATACTAATTCTAGTTCATATCAAATCAAATGTTTGCAAACTACAGTATAAACTTGTTAATCCGGCACATATAGGACCAGACAACCGCCGCATTATCAAAAAAAAAAATCGGATTTTCAGGATTAAATAAAAATAATAACAATTTTACATATTTTATGTACAATTCTATTGCAGAAAGAATAAAATATGTATCTATATAGACTACGGGTGTAGCCAGGATTTAGTTTCGGGGGCGGGGGTTTAGAAAATAATTCGGGAGGGTTTTGCAGAAATGCCCCAATTTACATTCTAAAAGTGACACACATGGGTTCCTAAACTCCACATCTACCATGCTCTCTTCAAGATAGTCATCTCTACTCGTCCCTACTGTAGATTGTAGATATGGTGGTGACGACTTGTACTGCGACCTTTATAGATCTATTGTACCCCACCCTCCTCCTCCAAGTGTTGGTGTACTTACCCATTTAGAGCGCCTTCTCTAATCCTGATTCCTTTAGGAATCTCAGGATCTGGGTGGGATTCAAGGCCTGCAGCTCCTCTGTGTTCAAGCAGTGAGCCCCAAGGTACATCTGTCTCTTGCGGAGTAATGCTCCGCAGTCTTTGAACAGATGTATGGGGGTTTCCTCTGCTGAGCCACAGAATCTGCATCCATCATCCTCCTCTAGGCCTAGGGCCTTGAGATGTTTCCTAAGTCTGCAGTGTCCGGGCTCCTGTCAGAATTCTGAGCTTGTTCCTGCTTAGTTTCAGGCAAGCTCCTGTTCTCTTCTGGTTAAAAGATCCCAGCATCACTTTGGATTGCCTTAGCCCTGGAAGTTCTTTCCAGGTTTTCATCCATTTTCCTCTTATTTCTTCATCTAAACTTTTGCGGATGGTGTTCACGCTCATACCGCAAAAGGGTTCCGGACCTATAAAGGGGCTACTGGATCCCTTGCTTGCTAAGTGATCGGCTTCTTCGTTTCCGTCTATACCAGTGTGTCCTGGTACCCAGTATAGCGTTACTTTATTATCCCTGCCAAGCTTGTTCAGCTTCCCCACACAGTCCCATACCAGTTTGGATCTGATGGTGTATGAGCTAATGGCCTTGATGGCTGCTTGGCTATCTGACAGGATAGCAATTCGTTTTTTGCGGTAATTCCTGTCGAGGTTAAACTGTGCACATCTTTCGATTGCGTGTGCCTCTGCTTGGAAGATACTTGAGGATGTTCCCATGGATTCGAAGTATCTGGTACGAGGTCCAAACACTCCTGCACCAGTGCCTTTCTTTGTCTTCGAACCATCTGTATACCACTTGATGGCATTTTGCTCTATGTGGTATGCCGAGTATTCGTCGCTCCAATCGGCTTTACTACTACACATTGCTGTGTAGTTTTTCTCGAAGTGGTATTTGCATACCATTTCGTCTTTTGGTACTTCCAGCCAGGGGATCTTGGCAGCGAGGCTGTTTCGGTCTCTGCTCCCGATTATTTTACCTCTGCCCATTCCTTCCTTGCTGAATCTTACGATCGCCGATCTGGCGGCGCTCTCCACCACAAGGTGCAGCGGAGTCAGATCCAGCAGCAGCCCCAATGCTGCTGTCGGACACGACTTCATCGTCCCCGTGATGCAGACACACGCCAGTCTTTGAATCTTCTCAAGCTGTTTCCTCATAGAGGCCAGGTTGATTCTACTTCCCCACGCAACTGCCCCATAAGTGATTGCAGGTCTCACTATCATGGTGTACATCCATCGCAGGATAGTGGGGTTACAGCCCCACGTTTTTCCTGCCAGATTTCTGCACACCATTAGGGCGCGTTTGGCTTTACCTACCACTGCCTCAGCGTGTCTATTCCATAGGAGTTTGCTATCTAGTGTGATACCCAGATACCTTATTTCCTGTTGGTATTCTACTGCCTTCCCATCTATGAGTATGGGATGTAGGCAGTTTAGTTTTCTCCTTCTAGTAAATGGTATCACCGTGGTTTTGCTCGGGTTGAGTTTCAGTCCCACTGTTTGACACCATCTACTAGTTACATTGAGGCCTCTCTGAACAATTTCACAGAGCGTTCCCTCAAATTTCCCTCTAGCCATTATGACTAAGTCATCGGCGTAACCTTGACATTTGATGTCTAGGTCGTTTAGCCTAACCAGTAGTTCATCAACTACCAGGCTCCACATTAGCGGTGATAGTACACCTCCCTGTGGGCACCCTTGAGTTGTGGAGATCTTAATGGTGTCTTTTCCCACTTGTGTCTCCGCCGTTCTAGTTCTCAGCATTTCTCCCATCCACTTTGAGATAGTGCTGTCGATATTCCTTCTTTCGAGGGCCGCCCTGACAGCCTCGTGTGAGGTGTTGTCAAAAGCTCCCTCTATATCCAAGAAGGCACATATCGCTACTTCCTTTGTCTCTAGTGCTGCTTCTATTTCGTTTGTCAGCTGATACAGGGCGGTTTCTGTGGATTTCCCTGCTTTGTAAGCATGCTGACTCCTGTGTAGTGGTGTACCTACCAGCACTATTGTCCTAAGGTAATTATCAATCACCTTCTCCATTGTCTTTAACATAAAAGATGTTAGACTAATGGGTCTAAATGACTTCGGTTGAGTGGTGTCTTTCTTCCCCACCTTCGGTATAAATACCACCTTAGCCCTTCTCCATAGCTCCGGTATATATCCGAGCGCTAAGCTACTTCTAAAGATATTTAGAAGATACGGCATTAGTTCTCTCTCTCCCTTTTGTAGGAATGCAGGAACTTGTCCGTCCACACCTGGGGCCTTAAAAGGCTGGAAAGTGCCGATAGCCCATCTGATTCGGTTTTCCGTACAGATGGACGCTGCCCTCTTCCAGTCGGCCCGACTTGGTTTCCGTGGTTGCATCAAGCCCTCGGTCTCCCTGTATCCTCTACATCCCGGAAAATGGGTTTCTAGTAGGAGGAGAGCTCTTTGCTCTTCATCCTCCGTGAAGGTCCCATCCGGTTTCTTGAGAGTGGTTGTCATTTCCACTCTATCCTTCGCTAGTGCTTTGTGCAGTCTAGCTGCCACCGGCGTGGATTCTATGTTTTCACAGAAGGTCCTAAAGTTTTCCCTTTTTGTCCTTCTGATCTCTTTGTTGTAGGTGGTAAGCACCTCAGAGTACTCTAGCCAATTTCCGTATTGCTTGTCTTTGTTGAAAAGCCTACGTACTTTTGCTCTTAATGTATACAAATTTTTGTTCCACCATTTTTCGTCCTTATGCTCCTTCACGGTTTTTACCGGGCAGCTGGATTCAAATGCCGTGGTGATTGCTACATTTATTTCTCCTACAGCCTGCTCCAGCACGGTGTAGTGTTTGATACTACCCCGCACTGTCACCTGCTCTAGGTTTTCTTTTAGTTGGGAACTAAACATAGGCCACACAGTTTGTCTGGGGTTTCGAATGGGGGTGTTTTCCTCACTCGCTCCTTCCAGCTCAAACTCTATGATCCTATGATCTGACATTGAGGGCTCAGTATACCTCATTTCTGACTTTAGTGACAAATGTTGGTGTGTTCCCAACGTTGTACACAATTAAGTTCTCTTTAATGAGGTATTCTAAAAGGTACTCACCCCTATTATTAGTGTCCGTGCTGCCCCACATCTCATTGTGTGCGTTCGCGTCACATCCCAGGAAGAGTGGCAGCCTTCTCCTAATACAGTGTTCCACCAGCTTTTGTACTTCAATGGGTGGTATGCTGTTACCATCGCCAGGGAAGCATGCTGATGCGATCACTACTTCGCGGTGGAGACCCTCGATCTTGATGAGGGCCTGAATCGGTACTAAATCCCGCGTTAAAAATTCTGAAAGACATAAGTAATTTATGCCATTTCTTACCATAATGCAAGTTATAGGGGAGACCTCACGGCTGTCCCATACCAACTTACATTCCCTGTTGCTAAGGCCTCTGATCTTACCTCCGTAGGTCCAGGGTTCTTGAAACAGCGCTAGCACTAGGTGCTGTTTGGTGAACATCCTAGCCATCACAGCTGAAGCTGCTTTGGCATGATGGATGTTCACTTGGGCTATTTTGGTGCGCCTGCTGGTCATTCTTGTTCCTACTGACATTGAGTGTAAAAAATCGATTTTTTGCTTTTCACAATCAATCAATTTAGGAAAAAATTTTAAATTTTAATTAGAAGAAATAATCGATTTTTGTGATAAAAAATCGTTTTTTTTCTATTTAAAAAAAAAAACTACTTTCTCCTATATAGAAATAGAACTAAGTATTAACAATTTATGTGGTATTGAGTGTATAACTAAGTATTAAGTTATATTAAATGATTTGTATAGTATTAACAATTTATCAGAATAAAAATCGAAGAAATTGAAGTATAAAAAATAACCACATCGACGAACTTGAAATTTTTTTTCTAAAATACGATATCGTGTTTTCTTGACAATATTCCCCGCTTTGGAAATTAATCTTTCAGCTGGCGCGGAATTGGCCATCACAGAGAGGTTTTAGAGAAAATTCGGTTTGATTAGCGAAAGTTCCTTCAGAAACATTACTTAATGATTAATGAACCGCGAGTGATGATATGTTATGATTGATAACAGACACGTGCGTTTGGTTTACAATTCGTTGAACCACTTTGGTGGAACCAAATCACGATTTTGCGGACTCTGTCCAGAAAAAGTTTTATATCTGTTGTATTTACAGAATTTTCGACCAAGTTCAGTGTATATAAGCACCGAACATGTTTTGCTCGACCAAAAGAAATTTCAATAGCTTTAACTATGTTGCTGCCATTGTCAGTAGTAACGCTTACATTTTTTTCGTGAAACAAACCCCAATCTTAACAAACTTTATCAATCGTTTCTGACAAATACTCTCCTGTATGGTGATAGTGAAGTGGTTCAGATGCAATATGTTGCTTGATTTCATTTCAAAGTTTTCTATAAAGTGCACTGTCACGCCTAAAAAACTTCCATTCATCTATTGTGAGACATACGTTTTTCACTAATCGTAATTTTTGTATGGCAATGGTTTTTTTTTTCTTCATATTTAGTATCTGTGATAGTTTTGCAGCACGAAACCTTGTACAAAGAAGCTACAGTCTTCATTATTTTTTTGAAACTTACTACTTCTACCATACTGTAGGGTAGACTGTCCTGGCATATCACTTCTGCATGTTCTGAGTTGTTTCCTAATTTTTATCTCCATCTGAGGCGTATGCTAAAATTTTCGAAAAATAATGCTTCTCTGACACGCTTTAGCCCTCATAGACAAAAACATTGTTCGCGTTTGTTACGTCTCGTTCAATATCTGACACAGTTTTACTCGTAATTATTTTAGAAATGTATAAGCAATGAAAAGGAAATTCTGTAGTGTGACCTAGGAAGACAAAGTATTCATAAGATGTTTAGCGGAGTTTCAGGCCGGCAAATTGCTCACTACATTAAAAGATACAAACTTAAAACAAACGGAACACAGCCTGAATATATAAATATATTCAGCCTTTCTGGAGCTCTATAACAATTATTGAGTCTTTTTAGGACTACCAAAACAAATCTCATATGAAATTTGTAAGTTATTTTATAGCTTTCAGTCCACCTTCGTGGCACTCAACAAAACCCATAAAAATATAAGTACATTGTTTTTAAGCTCATGTCTTTCCGATACCTTAAATGGATAGCCATCTGTGGACGCGTTTCGAGATATATCTCTCATCAGCACAGCTTTGCTTCCATGAACAATAATTTGTAAACCACTCCCTTGAAAACCCATGTGGTGTTTAAGGTTAGATGTTTATAATTTTGACATTTTGTGAAAGAGACATGAACTTAGCAGGTTATTGATTAAACTGATAAGATAGAATTGCTGAAACTATCGTACGTTATAGATAATCATACAAACTTAAAACAAACTGAACACAGCCTGAATATATATATAAAAAAAAAATTACCACAATCTTAGATGATCCAGCTTATCTACCCAGTACAACGGACCCCACAACTTACCTTGAGAAAACTACCAGACAAAAGATCCTAAGCTCTAGCATTGACAAGGAAACAATGAATTATCTTATAGCAAGGGAGAAATCTTCACGGTGTTCCAAGATATATGGTTTACCAAAGATCCACAAAGATGGAGCCCCACTACGACCAATAGTAAGCTCCATTGGCTCACCGGTCCAACTTCTTGTGAAACATTTAGCAAAATGTTTACAACCATATGCCGAAGATTGTGATTCCTATGTCCACAATGCTGAACACTTCATAGACATACTGCAAAATCACCAACTCCAGCCCGGCCACCTCCTTGTGAGCTTTGACATTGTATCTTTATTCACAAAGATACGTTGAGGCCTTAAACATTATAAGATCAAAATTAAAACCAGAAAAGTATGTATCAGATCTGGCAGAACATTGTTTAAAGAATACATACTTTAGGTACGATGGTCAAATATACAAACAAGTCCTAGGAGCACCAATGGGTTCCCCTCTATCCCCAGTAATAGCAACATATTTCTTACAGATTTTGAGGAAAAGGCAATCTCATCAGCCACACTTAAACCTACACTCTGGTTAAGATATGTTGACGACACATTTGTTATCTGGCCCCACGGCAGACCAGAGCTGGACAAATTCCTTTACCATCTTAACTCCCAACACGACCAAATTAAATTCACAATGGAGATAGAAAAGCATCAACAACTTCCTTTCTTGGATGTTTTGGTACAGAAGAAACCTGACGGCACTTTGAGCCACACTGTGTACCGGAAACCAACCCACACAGACAGATATATGAACGCTTCTTCGCACCATCATCCCAAACAACTAGCATCTGTAGTCAACACTCTTACCATCCGATCCAAAAGACTAGCCGACCAGCTTAACTTACCGAAGGAATTGAGGAACTTACGAGAAGCTCTTTCTTCAAATGGATATCCAAACAGATTAATATCCAGAGCTTTCCGTCGTACAGAGAACAGTAGCCAAACAACTGAAGAACGACAGAAACCCGTTAGCACAGCCTAAAAACCTACCATATGTTCATGGATCAACTGACAAAATCGCCAGAATCCTTAAAAGACACAACATCGACACCATTTTCAAACCTAACCAGAAAATATCCTCCATGCTACGCAGCGTTAAAGACACCATCCCGTTAGAATCCCATGGAATTTACAAAATACCTTGCGGAACATGTGAACGAACCTACATTGGACGTACCAATAGAAAAATATCTGCTAGGATTGAAGAACATGTAGTTTCAGTAAGACACAGAGACAAAGTTTCATCGGCACTTGTCTAACACACAAACACCGGTCACTGGATGGACTTTAGAAATTCAAGGACTGTTGCACAGATTAGCCACGAAATGTCTCGAGTATACAGAGAAGCCATAGAGATAGAAAAACGAGACTACTGCATGAACACGAGAGACGATTCCTTGAGACTGCCCCCAGCATGGCGACCGATCATATCCACCCTCAAAATGCAATCCCAGACACCACAGACTCATGTACGACCAACAAGACAAACAAACAACCGAACCGAGGCACCGCACACAACGCGCATGACCCGAAGCCAGACAGCTATAAGTAGTCGCATCGCACGAACGAGCTCTCCATTCACGACCCACCGTCCGTACCGTTCACGTCGTGACGCGTGCTTTTTACAAATTGACGATACACACTCAATTGCCCGATTGCCACCGTATACCACCACATATTGATGCCTAAGTACATGGCATCAACCCGCAATAAAAACCGGACCGCCGACAACTCGCCCTCCCCGTCGATGGACCGCACGGACTCCCGGCCAAGCTCCCCTCTGGCCTGCTCCTCGCCGCCGTCATCATGCAACTCCTGCACCTGCAGCCGCATCATAAGCCCCTCACCGGAGACCTCCACCGGATCTAGGACCCGTCCAGCGACAACACCGACACGTGCAGGTACCCCACAACCCCCCTACAGCTCCCCCCCAGCCCTTATGGCTCTAACCATCCCTCCTCCACCACCTAATCCAGCCCCCACGCCACGCAAACAAATCTACACCGCTACCGTCCACAAACTCCCCGCAGCATACCATAATTACAAATCCCTCTTTCGCATAACCAATCAGATCCATTCCTTGCAATATATCACTGTCACCCTCAACGGTGACTCCGCCTGCTTCAAGTCCTATGACTCCCAGATTCCTGACAAGCTCAAAAAAATCCGCGAGCTTGTCGGCGAACCTCTACCAATTTCCACTGGCCCCAAGGGCAAACCCAATTCCCCCCCATCCTCCAGACCAAGACCTGGTGGCCCCTATATGTCCTGCGTGGTGCGCGGTGTTCCCATGGACACCACTCCCGAGGAGGTCATGGACCACCTCCGGGAGCTGCACCTCCCAGCTGTCAGGGCATGGAGGATTACCGCCAGGGCAACCAGCAGGCCCACCAACCTGGTCCGGGTGGTAACCCACTCCCAAGCCACCCTTGACCATCTCCTTGCGAACGGGCTTGTCATCTTCTGACACCGGCACATCGTCGAGCTGTCCAATCCCTCTCCTCCTCAACCCTAGCAGTGCGGACGCTGCTTTAAATTCCATGACTCCCGCTCGCCCTGTTCCGCCCCCCTTACCTGCGCCTTCTGCGCTGGGCCGCACGCTTCGGCCCAATGCCCCAACCCAACCTCAGTCCGCTGCGCAAATTGCGACGGACCCCATCACACAAGCTCCCCCCTTTGCCCCAACCGCCCGGCGGCTCCCCTTTCGCCAGAAATGACAGCCCCTCTCAAATGCCTTGTCCCTATTCCCAACCCCCCTGCTGACGGTATTGACAACATCGTCAGGTTAATCACCACCAGCCTCCTCAACTTGTTCCCTAATGACCGCAACAAGGTCATAGAGACGGTAACACCCCTGGTCAGGAACCTGTTCGGACTCGGGTTGAAGTCGTCCGTGTTCAGGAACACGGTCCACTTCACCCTCATTCCGACCACCTCCGGGAGCTGCACCTCCCAGCTGTCAGGGCATGGAGGATTACCGCCAGGGCAACCAGCAGGCCCACCAACCTGGTCCGGGTGGTAACCCACTCCCAAGCCACCCTTGACCATCTCCTTGCGAACGGGCTTGTCATCTTCTGACACCGGCACATCGTCGAGCTGTCCAATCCCTCTCCTCCTCAACCCTTGCAGTGCGGACGCTGCCTTAAATTCCATGACTCCCGCTCGCCCTGTTCCGCCCCCCTTACCTGCGCCTTCTGCGCTGGGCCGCACGATTCGGCCCAATGCCCCAACCCAACCTCAGTCCGCTGCGCAAATTGCGACGGACCCCATCACACAAGCTCCCCCCTTTGCCCCAACCGCCCGGCGGCTCCCCTTTCGCCAGAAATGACAGCCCCTCTCAAATGCCTTGTCCCTATTCCCAACCCCCCTGCTGACGGTATTGACAACATCGTCAGGTTAATCACCACCAGCCTCCTCAACTTGTTCCCTAATGACCGCAACAAGGTCATAGAGACGGTAACACCCCTGGTCAGGAACCTGTTCGGACTCGGGTTGAAGTCGTCCGTGTTCAGGAACACGGTCCACTTCACCCTCATTCCGACTTCCCCCCCTGATCACATTGTCCCGGAGCCTCCCGCAGCAGACCCCCAGGTCTAATCCCCGCGTGAATTAAAAATAAAAAATAATAATAATAATAATAACAACAGCATCCTCGAACTACACACCCAACCCCCTGAAGCCAAATCCCCTTCAAGGGAGTGGTTTACAAATTATCGTTCATGGAAGCAAAGCTGTGCTGATGAGAGATAAATCTCGAAACGCGTCCACAGATGGCTATCCACTGAAGGTATCGGAAAGAAATGATCTTAAAAACAATGTTATTTTTATGGTATTGGTTGAGTGCCACGAAGGTGGACTGAAAGCTGTAAAATAACTTACAAATTTGTTTTGAGATTTGTTTTGGTAGTCCTAAAGAGATTTGTTTTAGTAGTCATAAAAATACTCAATAATTGTTATTGAGCTGCGGAAAGGCTGAATATATCTATATATTCAGGCTGTGTTCCGTTTGTTTTAAGTTTGTATGATTATCTATAACGTAGGATGGTTTCACCAATTCTATGTTATCAGAATTAAAAGATGTTTAGGCTAGTCAAATGAACGTAATACTTCCCATATAATTCCTATTCTATTAATTTTTAAAAACGTATTCATGTCAATTCTACCATGACACGTTTGCTTTTAATTTAAATGTTGTGGTTATAAAACGTTTGGCTCAAGCAAGAAAACCTAACTTTACAGATTTCAGAATGTTGCTGTCATAAAGATCATGCTGATTCCATTATTAAATATATTAATTTGTGATACCCCGTTAGCCTGTAGGACAGTGGGAGTTTTCGCTTCATTTGTTTTTTTGTAGTATTACTACATGTTTTTAAATTTTTCGGGCAGTTTTTGCATTGTGCTATGGTATTATCCTTCTTCATTATAAAATAATTACGCCAGCCACTTTTAGGTTTTTTACAAGACATTTTTATTGTTAAATAATTATGGGCACTCTCCAAAGAAAGAAAACTGTTGAAAAGAAATGAAACTCTTTTACATACATACAAATGCCGCCCCGAACTTAATTGCGTATTTTCATATCCGTCGCAAATATCGATTAAAGCGTGTAATTTACATAATCGATTTATTATAAATCGATTATTGTTATTAAAAAAAAACGACTTTTCAAAATCGATTATATGAAAAAAATAATCGATTAAAATGAAAATCGATTATTTTTTCACATCCCTAGGCCCTTGGGCCCACAAGAATTTATGGGCCCCTGTAGGAAAGTACAAAAAAGTGAATGTACAAAAACATTTTTCTGTTATGATCTTATATTTTTTTATGGTTAATTGGTACAAATCAAATATACATATGTAGTTAATTAGATAAATATACTGTTGGTTTGTAAAATGGTTACGAATACAAAAGTTCAAATTCAAAGTCTATTTTTTTGAGGATATCGCTTTCTATGCACAAAATTGACAAATTAGTTAATCGTTCTTGTAACATAGTTGTTCGTAATTCATTTTTTATTTTCATTAGCTGTGAAAATGATCGCTCTCCACTACAATTGGTAACCATTAAGCAAAGAAACATTCTAGTAGCAACTTCAACATTTGGAAAAGTTTCTTCTAATTTATCAGACTTTATTAATTCATGTAAGGTTGAGATACTCAAATTTGCTGATTACTTTGCTGTTCTTTGATGTTCTTTAAATACTCCCTTAAATGAAAACATTCTGATTTCAGATCAAATGCATTAATGTCTTCGTGATAGAATTCTTCAAATTCATTGAATTTTTTGTCAACTCGTCAGTATCGATTGTTATTAATTGACAAAGAAAACTAAAACGATTGTCAATTTCTTAGTATGCTGCCGAACGATTTTTTAAATGTGCATAGTATGTTACGATTGTAGGAATATACGTATCTACATGAAATTTTGTTTTGCCATTCAACCGTACAGATTCTGATCATCCTTCAAAAAAAGTGACGCGTGTACTGCGAATTTTTTTCTTTCAGACTTAACTTTATAGTCAGCATTTGGGTTTTTTTGTTTAGCAACCGATTCGTACTAATCGAATTTATTGCGTGCGTTATTGACATAATCGATCAGAGATGCGTAAAGTTTCGTTGCAACGTCCTTCGCAATAGTGCTATTTTGTAAACTTAAGCTTGTTTTATTCATAATTCCCAAAAGATTATTCCATATCTCCGTTAAAAGAATATTATTCAATATTTCCATTTATTTTTTGTTAGGCTTTGGCCTTCGTTTCTTGTTTCTCCTTGTTGATTGATGTCACTTGCAATTGGGTTGTTGAATAAAAAAAATTATCGATTTGTTTTATGTATTTTCAAACCTTATTATAAATAATTTGGATGTGCGATGCGAAAAAGTTAAAAAAAAATTATTCAATTAATTATAAACAATTTAAAAGTGATAAAATTTTGAAAATAATCACGTGGCTCCAAACGCGCAATAATTTGTTTGTGAAGTCGAAAGGGTGAAACTTCATTCTAGCATTCAAAGACGGGAGACGGGATGCATTCTCTCGCCGGCTAGAGTAGTTCCAGTTGTGTTGTTTCCAGATGTTGGTAGTTCCAGTTATTATTTACTAAACTACATTAGTTTATAACAGTTTCACAAAAATTCTCAATTTGAAATAGTTCTTAAGTCGAGATTTAGACAAACGGGTTATGATCTAGAAACATTCCAATGAATTTTTACTAAAACCTGGAATTTAACTTAGAGTAACAAACATTGCAATAATAATATAATATAAAAATAATGTTATCAATGTAGTTTACAAATACATAGACAACATATTATTGTTTATTTATTTTGAGTTGTTTACTGTATCTCCTATTATCTTATCGCTTGATTTTTCTGATTTAAATATAGTTTATAGACAGCGTGTGCACGTTTCCAGATATTGCTAAATCCTAATTGGAATTATATCGCATGTACAGTTATTAGCCTTACTAGATGGACAAGATTAGACAGACAAGACTAGACGGACAAGAATAGATAGACAAGACTAGTCAAGCAAGACAGACAAGACTAGACAAATAAGACTAGACAGATAAGACTAGACTGATAAGACTAGACAGATAAGACTAGGCAGACAAGACTAGATAATGAAGACACGACAGACAAGACTAGACAGACAGACAAAACAAGACTTTTTTATGGGGCTTAGCTAGGATTCGTTTCTGCCTTTGTTTCAATAGATCACGTTTAATATCTAGGTTTTCTATTCGCGATTCTTCCTTTCCTTCCCTTCACGAAGTCCTTTATATTTGAATTTATTTGAAGTCTCCAATAAGTGAGGTCTTCTGCATTTCTTTCCCATGTGTTGTGCGGTATATTGCATTTCCGCATGTTTTCTTTCGCCCTGTCCTTGTATCTTGCCATTTGGCCACCTACTTTTCTTTCACCGTGAAACAGCTCCGAGTACATTGTCTTTTTAGGTAGGCGTTGATTTCCCATTCGTTTGACCTGCCCACACCATCGCATCTGCGTTTTAATTGATTGGGCTTCTATATCAAGAATACCGGCTCTGCGGAGTACATCGGAGTTTCTGATGTACTCATTAGGGTGGAGCACGGATGTATGCAAAAATATTTTTTTAGAGATTTAAAGTTGTAATAGGGGGGGATTAGTGCATTATATTAAAGTTAAAATAAATATAATTTTTGAATAAATTTGATGAATATCTTCTGCCTCCGCACTGACCTCAAAAATTAAAATTTAATGATTAAAGTCTAGTACAGTTATGGCCAAATATTAAGCTTTACTTAATGATATATGGGTGCTAAATGATACGCAATATATAATTCAATAATATATTAATCACCTTTAATCAAAAACACAACAATTGTTTTATAGAAATACTAAAAAAAAAAACAGTTAATTTACTCGAAAATCTTGTTTTGTCTCAAATTTAGGCATTACATCCCGTGATTCCAATTTGGAATTAGGTTTTATTGCACCTAATCGTGACTTTTTTGTGCATTGAGAAGTAGCAGCTATCGTCGTCAATTTTACAACTCGTTCAAATCTTCCGGAAAATCACTTGAAAGTAACGCTGAGACAATCTTGTGCAGGTACTGTTGATCTGTTCTTAAATCTTGAGTCATTTCGGGAAGCAATTTTCCTTCAATGCTGAAATTTTTTAACAGGCCATTGTTCACAAGTCTCGAGTGCTTTCCCCAATGTCACAGTGTAATACTTAGGTCCCGAAGTACCCCCGTCAAGATGAAAAACAAGAAAATCAAAGGAACTTCGTTCATATGGAGTAAACAAATTATCCACTGGAGTGGTTTGTGTAGCCTTTTTTAAAGCAGTCTTATAACACCACCATACCTGCCAGTATTTACATTGGTACCATCACAAACGATTGCCTTAAGATGATGTTGGGAAATTCCTACATGTGATAGAAACCTTGAAATCGCAGTTTCTATTCCTTTAGCTGAACCAACCAAAGTACTACGTACTCCATTGAAATATACTCTGGCTCTTGAATTAGTGAGATGTGCTCCTCAACTGTCATAGTCCTGTAGCATTTGCCACCGTTTTTAATATTCTTCAACGTTTTGTCTTTTCTCCCATCAAAATATAAAGCAGACTGTTTTGGGATTGCGATCTCCTTCATAAACTATTGTCTAGTTTTAGTTCTCTCTCTTCGTACTTTATCGTACTCTCGAGGTACAGACCCTCGATATCAGACTTAATGTCGAATAAATTAGACGACGCAATCGCTGCTGCTGTTCTATCTGATACTCCATACCTCTCGCAGGTCTTCGATAACGGAGGAAAATCGACGCATACTTTTTTTCGGAATGCCTTTGTTTATGGTGGAATTATCTGAACTACTACGACTTTCAGACGCTGACGATACCGGAGAAGTACTAACTTCTATAAGAGGTAACGAAGTATTTAAGGCTTTAATTGGGCGGTTTTCTCGTTCCAGTCTCTTCTTTTGAGTCTTTTGCAACTTCTTCTATGATCAATTAAAAAAGAATGTTATTGTTTGGGAACCTTTTTATCCTTGAGATACATTGAGGGAAATCTTTACACTTGCATTCTGCAATATCAAAAAGTACCTTACTACTTTGTCGAGAACTTTTGATAGACGCCTTTTGATAGACACTTTTTCAGACACAGACTTTTCAGACAAAGAGTAGGTTTTTGCATTTTAAATGGTATGCTTTTAACATTTATTGTTTTGTACGACCTTTGTTCGTGTTACTATCGGAATAGATGCAGTTTGCCATATATTTTCAATTCTGGATGTCACTATATCTGCTATTTCTGAAAATGTGGGCTCTTTTGCAATTTCCAATTTCAACTTTAATTGATGTCTTTTTTTCAAAAATTCAATGACGTTGCGGAGGCTATTACTATAAATCAAATCAAATAATATTTTGCATGCATTAATTTGAGACTAAAAGGCACCGATTTTTCACTATTAGATCACTCACAACCCTAAAAAAATATTTCGCTCCACCCTAGTACTCATATCATTTTATGTTCATAATTGATTTTAGACAACAAAGGTGGAGTTTGTCTTTTTTAGCAATGTGCCGTCTATAGATGCACCATGTTTCTGCACCATATAATAGCGTCGGTATTATGGTACCTGATAGACTTTAATTTTTGTTCTGGTGGCTACATCATGGATCTTACATACTTTTTTGCCATAGTCTTCCATAGGTATTGATGCTTGCGCTATACGCCTATCTGTTGCTTGATCAATTTTGTTATCAGTGGTTAAAGTGCTCCCGAGGTAGTTGAAGCTGTTAACTTCCTTTAGCCGATTGCCATTTATGTGTATGTGCATCGGGCTTATTAGTAGACACTTGTTGCATGACTTCTGTTTTGCCGTAGTTGATTTTCAACCCAAAACGTTCACATGAGTTATTGGGCCTTGTGATACTCTCTTGTAGAGCTGGTAACGAGTCGGCTATTAGGCAGACGTAATTTGCAAAGAGTATTTCGGTGATTCGGGTAAGTTGTGTTTTAGTCGAAGCTCTTAGTCTGGATATATTAAACAGTCCCCCATCGTATCAGTATTTTATGTAGATGGCATCAAATATGTCTTTAAGGGCGTGCCTTACGACAACACTGAAGTAGTGTGCGAACAATGTTGGTGCTAGAACGCATCCCTGCTTGACTTCGAAGTTGGTGGGTAGTGCTCCATTATGTTGTACTCAGCATGTCATATCTATGTGTAGTTGTCATACCATATTTAGGAACTTTCTTGGGCACCCTAACTTTCTTAGGACTATCCATAGAGCTTCCCGAGGGACTTTCTCCAAGTCGACGAAACACATGTATATCGGTTTGTATTGTTCCACGCTGTTTTCTTGTAGTTGACGTATGGTGAAAATTGCGTCGCATGTGCCTCTGTTTGCTCTGAAACCGCACTGATCCTCAGGAAGTATTTCCTCTGCCATTGGCTGCAGGCGATTCAAGAGTATTGTAGCTAGGATCTTGCCTGCGTCATTCAGTAAGGAGATACCCCTGTAAGAGTTACAGTCGGACGTACTTCCCTTGTCCTTATATAGTGTACATATTGTGGATGTCTTGAATTCTTGGAGTACTGATTCCATTGACCACATTTAGTTCACAAAGTTTACTATCTTCTGTTGCAGAAGCATCCCACCTTCTTTGTAAACTTCCGAGGCTAGTCCGTCACTTCCAGTTGCTTTCCCATTATTTAGTTTTAGAGTAATGGCTTTTTCCACTTCTTTTAGCATCGGCTTCCTCCCATTTTCTCTTATCTGGTAAGTTGTTTATGTCCGCTGAGCTGTTTGCATTTAAAACAGTCTTATAGTATTCCATCCACCTTTCCAATATCTCTTGTCTATCCGTGAGGCGTCTGCTGAATTTATTGGCACAGGTTTACGTCTAGTGGGGCCACATATTTGGTTCAGTCTCTCATAGAATCGCCCAATCTGGTGTGTGTCTGCCAACGATTGTAGCTCCTCTTGCCACCATTTGTCTTTGACCACCCGGGTTATTTCTCTTAGGTTTTCGTGCACATTTAGTTAAGCAAGCACCGTTAAGTTAATTTGAAAAGTGAACCCCCTGAAGTTCCCGTGCATCTTGGAACTGCTACTCCCATAACCTCAAGATGTTGTTTGTATGTCGCCCTTACATCCCCCTTTGATGATTAGAGGTTCAGGTACCAACATCTTATCTTATTTTCGGCTTGGAGCCTTTCCCACTCGCCCTTTTCGTTCATGGACATGATATCTGTTATCATATTGGCCCTTGCAGACCAAACATCTTCACTTGTAATCATTAGATCGATTAGGCTTGTTTAATTTAGATCGATTGGGCTTGTCATTATTATTATTCTTATTAAATATTATTGTCGTTATCATTATTATTTTATTATTGTCATTAGATCGATTTAGTCTTGTGCATTATTTGTTTTGTTTTCCCATGTATCTCGCTCCGGTAGGCACCTGTGGCATTCAAACACGGTATGGCGCACGCTGTATGCGAGACTACAGTATTCACAGATGGTTGCCGTTCCGATGTTATTCATATAATACCTATACTCAGGCCGACGAGAGAATGCAGCTATACTGCGCCGAGGTATGAGCGGCGAGGGACGCGCCGAGGTACGCGCAGGTTTGTTTGAGACGAAAACTAAACACCGAGCACTCGGAATAATGTGGGGGTATGCGCAGAACAATGCTAAACTCGAGACGAAATGCATTCTCTCGCCAGCCCTAGTATAAGTGAGATGAAAGTTGGTGTCCTCGTGTTGCCCATCGCTCAACGCCAGGGATTAGGACCCTCGTCCATTGTCCCTTAGTTGTCAAATCCTATTTGCATTCCCATTCCTCATACAGTCGTGTTCTAGTAGCTCTCTTCCTGTCGCCCTATGTGCCATCGTTGCTCATTTGTTTCCAATTGAAATGTTCTTCTATTTCGCGCACCATAAATTCTATAGATAGTATATTTGTGATCACAAGGGCAGCATCAAGTGAAACAGTATGCACACACACCCGCTACGCCATTCTCTGTTTTATAGACTATAACTTATGCTATTCCTTTATTATCCTCCATAGCAGTTGCCCAGAGCAGAACTGCGTAGATCATGGTTGAATGTACTACTGTACTCATAAGCCTTCGCTTGCTGCTGACCACCGACATTCGGCATTATTTTGTCAAGCGCTGCACCGGTTTTAAGCGCTTTATCTGCAACTGTGGATACATAAGCATTTGTCGATAGTTACATCTAGGTCGGTGTTTCCCAACGTGGGGCCCACGCCCCACAGGGGGGCAATTTGATTGTTAAGGGGGGTAATTCGAAAATGGACCCGACGTGAGTTTAACCCTTTTGCTCCGGGCCATTTAAATGCAATGCTATATTTCGGTGCCGAAATTGAAAGAAAAATGCAAATTTTTAAATAATAAATATAAATTTCTTTTGACGAGAATTTTGAATCAATAAAACAAGGTCGTCTTGACGCGCATTTGAAGGTGAACCATAGTGCTAATATTAATTCAGATTTTAATTAGTTTCAAACTTTAGAGTTTGAACCATCCGTTATACGCCAGAGCAAAGCGAAGTAGCAGAGAGAATGAATAGATGAACTATAGTAGAGAAGGTCAGATGTATGCTCCTCCAATGTAAACTTGGAAAACATTTTTTGTCCGAGGCAGTCCAAGCAGCAGTTTATCTGATTAATCGAAGTCCCACGTCAGCGTTGTACGGGAAAGTTCCGGCGTCTTTTTGGTTCAATGAAAAGTCCAACTTGAAGAAACTAAAGGTTTTTTGCAAATTGTAGGCGGAAAATTCGAATCTCGATTGAAGAAATGTTTCATGATTGGATATTGGTTGGATATTGGTTACACAAATGGTTACACGTTTTGAGATCCAGAAGAGCAAAAGGTCATCCTTGGATGTAATGTTATCTTCAACGAATCCAATCCTTTTCACCAATCCATTTTCATTCAAAGCACTGCCAAATGAAGACTGGATTGATCCTGATGTTGTAGAGCCAATAGAAGTAAAAACCGGAAGCAGTAAAGATGAAGAAGAACTCTATTAGAAAGAAGACTTCGACCGCAGCAACGAGAAAAGCGAACCTTTGGAAGTGAGACTCGGTAAAATGGGGACTTACGAAAGCTCACAGGAGAAACAGGACAAGACAAAAGAACCGGAAAATGAAGAAACATGTAGTCGATCTACGAGAGGAAACAGGCAACGTTATCTGCTGGACTATTACCTGGACGATGAAACAGAAAATTATGTAATCCTGGCGTTGCACGCCGAAGTTTTCGTGGAAGATGTACCGAGCAACTACGAGGAAATCGTCACTCATGAAGACACAGAAAACCAAACCTGTAAATTAACACCACTTTCCGAAGGATACACACTCAATAGCAACTGGGTTTTCAAGGTTAAGCGCGCGAACATTGAGCGCTACAAGACTAGACTTGTAAACAAGGGTTGTGCGCAGAAATATGGTTTTGACTACGAAGAAACATTGGCAAGACTTACGACGCTGAGAATCCTATTATCCGTAATCGTCGAGAAGAACCAGTCTACCACATGGATGTTAAAAATGCATTCCTACACGGTGAAATTCAGGAGGAGCTTTATATAAAAAATTCCGACGGTTTCAAGGGCAAAGAAAATTCAGTCTGCAAACTGAAGAAAGCGTTCTACGAACTGAAGCAAGAACCGAGAGCGTGGAATCAAACCATCGACAAATTCTTAACCAACCTTGATTTCAAAAGATCTGAGCATGTCGGAAGAACGATAACACCTACATATTCCTGCTTCTTTATGTTGATATTATTGTTTGAGGGAAAAACTCGAGAAAATTCTATTTTTCCAAGAAGAATTGAGAAGAAAATTCCGAATGAGAGACTTGGGGGAGCTCAAATCGTTCCTCGGAATCAATATCGAACGGACTAACGAGGGTTTTAGCTTGAATCAAAAGAATAACCTCCGAAGAATGCTGAAACGCTTTGAGATGGAAAACTGCAACCCAGTTCGTACGCCGATAAAAACAATGCCGATACCGAACAGCGAGAAGAAGCTCGCCGATAACAAACCCTCCGAGAACTTGTTGATGACAAGACCTGACCTGAGCTACTACACTTAACTATACTTAAACTTAACTATTTCAGCAGATATCGACATTTGGAATCGAAAAGAACCGGAAGTCGACGTCTGGATTCCTGATAAAAATTTTTAGAAACACCGTCTCATTATTGTCGATCATCTGAGAATACTATCGGCTGATTTAAAAGAAAGATTTTCTGATTCAAAACAAATTGCTTTTCCAATATGGATGCAGCCAATGTGTGTGGATTTGTCTGATATACCAAATATACAGTATGAAGAAGAACTCGCAGAATTGCAAAATGACGAGTCAGTTAAAACTTTATTTAATATAAAAGGAGCGATTGCATGGCATTGTGAGGAAACAGAAATCAAATAACCAAATACAACCAAATGTGCAAGAAAACTTTTGTTACCGTTTCCATCTTCATATTTAGCTGAATGTAGATTTACTGATTTAAATGCTTTACTGGTAAAAAAAGAAATCGTCTGGATATAACAAAGCGGGGGGACTTGAGACTGAAGCTAACCAATAGATGTAAAAAAAATATGGAACCTAAAGGTAGACTTCCGAGCAAAGCGGCTCTGACATAAGGCATAAGAATTTTAGAAATTCTTAGGTGGGGCATATCACAAAAAAGGTTGGGAAACACTGATCTAGGTATTTGACTGATTCTTTTGGTGTTATTTTTCCCCCTTATCGTAAAAGTAACGAGTGCTACCTCCACTCATCCCCTCCACCATCCTCATCACTTTTATAAATACTCCCTCCACAGATCTTCGTCCGACCTGCACTTGTCTCTCTAGTCTGTCGAGTCTTGTCTGTATAGTTTTGTCTTTCTAATGTGTAGTCTTGTCTGACTATTCATGTCTGTATAGTCTTTCTGTCTAGTCTTGTGTGTCTCAAACTTTTGCAGCAACTTTTGCTATCACGATTAAAGAGGGAACTCGAGGCGGGAGTCGTACTGTCGGTAAAGTTTTGGTTCAGTTGTCGGTTTAGGGAAGGTAGATCCACTATCAACGCCCTAATCGCCGTATTGGAGATTGCATAAAAGGTCAAACGTGGTACCCAGAGGACTAGGAACATATGTGCTCTCCTAACATTTGATGCTATGAATGCCTTTAACAGTGCATCCTGGAAACATATTATGGACAGTTTGACAATAAGGGGCATATTTCCTTACCTACTAATAAGAAGACCTAATAATAAGAAGCTACCTCAGCAATAAACCTAATAATAAGAAAAAAAAACCCTAATAATAAGAAGCTAGCTCAGCAATAGAAGCATACTACTACTAGGAGATCGGAAAATAGAAGAACAAATTAGGTTGCGGTGTCCCTCAGCGCTCAATTCTAGGACCTACCCTGTGGAATTTGCTATACGACGGAGTATTAACAATGAAGCTGCCTTTGGGGCTACCATAATCAGCTTCGCGGATGATATTGCACTAGTCGTAACAGCAAATACAGAACTAAAGCTGATGCAAACAGCAAACCATGCAATAGAAGAGATCAGTGCGTGAAAGAAATCTGAGAGCCTGAGCTTAGCGCCTGAAACAATTGAATCGGTCCTTCTCACAGGCCAAAGGCAACTAAGGCCCGTAAAATTTAAAGTGGAAGGGGTAATAATAACACCGAAGGAAACCATCAAATACCTCGGAATAGTTATAGACAAAGGGTTATCCTTGGCGACCTATATAACCGAAGCGGCAGGAAAGAGAATAAGGACAATGGCATGCATGCAACAACTAATGCCAAACGTAGGGGGGGGGGCAAAGAACAGCTCACATAGAGTACTTAGCTCCGTAGTTCAATCTGTTATGTTGTATGGTGCTCCATTAGGTGCTAAAGAGCTACAGAAAGAACGAAATCTCCACAAACTCTCAGCCGTCCAGAGGAAAATGGCACTACGTGCATGCACGTAGTGCCATTTTAGCGCTTGTAGCGCTTACCATACGGTTTCAGAAGAGGCCGCTGAAGTTATCTTGGGAATAGACCTGCTCGCAAAGGAGCGAAAAAAGCAGCACGGTTCTAATTATAGCAAGATAGAAAAACAAATTGCCAGAGAAGAACTCATTGAGAAATGGCAAAGAAGATGGCTGCTAAGTCAAAAGGACAATGGACCCAATTGCTAATACCGGACATATCCTCCTGGATAAATACAAAATATGGGGAAACTAGTTACCTTCTTACCCAGGTACTAACCGGCCACGATTGCTTTAGAGATTACCTCCACAACATCAGCAGAGCATCAGACGATTTATGTGTATAATGTGGAGAAACAGACAACGTCAGTCACACCATCTTCCACTGTTGAAGATGTCAAACGGAAAGAGAAGAAGCTGAAAGGGTCATGGAAGAATCTATTGGCCCCAGAACAATAATTCGATATATGCTACAGGGAAAAGCAAACTGGAACACCATACAGGGGCTAATTCATACAATAATGACAGAAAAAGAAAATTACGAGATGCAAGCCCCAAAAAGACTTTCACAAATATGGAGTAGATTAATTATATGTCATCCGTCACTCCGAGGATATGCGCGTATGACAGACAAGACTAGACAGACGAGACTGGACAGACAAGACTAGATAGACAAGACTAGATACAGAAGATTAGACAGACAAGACTAGACAGACAAGACCAGAGAGACAGTTTTGTGTCTATCAGTAAAATCTTAATGTTATCAATCTATCGTTTTCCCTGTTTCAAAGTGCACTTACAATTAGATAATATCAATTTATATAATTGTTATTCAACAATTCAGATGCGCAAAACAAAACACGCGTGTCCATTTAAACAAGACGATGTTTATTTCAGCGACGAAAATAAACAACACGTTATGACGTCAAATTACAAATTCGAGTAAATTGCGCACTTGCGTCTTACTAGACGGTGATTTACGGTCGCGAACTTTACTACTTAAATTTGTCAAAACTAGATTGAGCCAATCCAGTTATTGATCCCAGACTGAAATCGCTGCACAAATATTTGCAAAAACAAATTTTAATTAACGCGATTATGCGCGTGCATTCCCGAACGTATTTTTTTGCGAATAGTTAACTAATCGGACAAGACTAGACATACTTTCATTGCTAATTATCGGTGATTAATTGGCTAAGAATTTTAGACTCGTTATCTTCTACAAATAATTGATTGACTATTAGGAATGTAGTAAGAATCCCACGCGGAAAAATTCACGCGACAAAATCTTAATCAATTAGTAAACTCAAGTCGAATAAGAATTTTTCCAGGGTTTTTTTTACTGAATTATTCCAATCGCGTTTTGGGGTCACTGTCGAGTTCACAAGGATTTTCCTACATCATTTTTATAATAACTAATTCACTAGATATCCAAGACTACACACAGTAAATGCTGCAAACATTTAAAAACTTGATCTATGTAAGTAGTAACTTCCATAGAACTTTGACACAATCGACAGAATCAGAAGATCTGAATCTACTGTGCTATCTGTCGGGTAGTCTGATAACTTGAGCTACCGTGCACGTCGTAACTAAGAGGCATGGAATTTTTTGAAAATAAAAAGACTATATTCCACAGAAATTTCTGTATGTGCTCTTACAATATTTCAAGGTGGTTCAAAAAATATCCCACCATTATAATGCAGAAACGGCTTTAAAATAACATCACATTTATGCATCAAAAAGGTGTGACACTTTTAACCCTTAACCACCTGCCATATGTCTCAGGTGAGAAAATTACTGCTACTCTGGGTCTGAGAGACGCATGTCGGGTGGTTAGGTGTTAATACCGCCGTGCCTCGAAAGGTTAACTGATGAAATATAAATCAAAATATTATTTAGAGTAAAATCGCCAAACATAAGCGTATCAAGCTGCCTTTTCTTCATCTTTCTTATACGTAGAGATTACTTTGTTGGATCCATTTGAATTTTGTTTGAAATGTGGCGCTAATAAACTGAATACAGATGCAATGGATTAAACCAGGGGCACCCAAACCGTCCATCGCGATCGACTTCAATCGAACTGGTCCATTTTAAGTCGATTTGTAAATAATCACGATATCACTAGGGCGGAAGGGGGTGGGGGTGTTGAACGCGCAAAGGCTTAAGAAGTTCCTAAAAAAACTTCACGTTATTAATGGACGACCCCTAACTCAAAAAATAACGATTTTCTGTGGTGAGCCATTCAAAAGTTATGACAGCGTCAAATCAGTCGGAAATGCGAGATGGTTTACAACGACAAAATATATAAAACTTGTTTATTTGTAACTTTAGAGGGAAATAAACTGGAAAACCGTTTTCAGCACTTCGATTTCCTTAACCAAAAAACTCTCAATTTTTGCAGGCGAAAGTGAGCCGAAAGAGCTAGCGAAAAATAATTTGCATATCTGTAATCAGCAGCAAAAAATGCTTTCAGAAACGTTGCTTTGACTCAAAAAATAACAATTTTGAAAAAATCGATTTTCTCGCATTTCGTCGTTTCCCCGGTCTAGACTTCCCGAGTCGATGGTATTTCTGAACTGAAAGCGTCCCAGGGAATATTATATACGTTCTCCGACTAATTTTGGAACGCTGAATCGATTGGCGAAGACTAGAAGCCTCTGTGGTGAGCGGTTCAAAAGTTATGACAGCGTCAAATTAGTTATAAATGTGTGATTGTGTACAGCGAAAACAAATATAAAATTTGTTTATTTGTAACTTTAGAGCGAAATACACTGGAAAACCGTTTTCAGCACTTCGATTTCAATCGTGTAACCAAAAAAAATCACGTAAAAAA
Organism: Phosphuga atrata; assembly: GCA_944588485.1. Lineage (NCBI taxonomy): Eukaryota > Metazoa > Arthropoda > Insecta > Coleoptera > Silphidae > Phosphuga > Phosphuga atrata. The sequence goes on from OX155897.1 coordinate 13,992,169, forward strand.
TTTGCAATAAAAAATTCTACAAAAATTTTCCATCATTTCGTTCGAAAAATACACGCTTTTTCGTTTTTTTCAATTTTTTCAAAAAACGGTAAAGAGCAGCGAAATCGTTTTGGGCACATAGAAACTACACGACAAGACCAACAAGTCGATGTGTAAATTGTCTGGAAAGTTTCTATAATTAGTAGATGAATTTCAAACTGAAATTTACTCGATTCTCGATTTGCTAAGTAGATATCTCGGAAACGATTGCAGATAATTGAAAACGGATTCTGGCATCGTTTTCAGAAGGACATTTTCCTATGGATACACTAAGATTGTCCGCGGGACTTTCACGACTTTCCGAGATCTCCACTAGAGCGCCGAAATTTCATAAAAATTTCTTCAATTTTTGCAGGCGAAAGTGAACCGAAAGAGCTAGCGAAATATAATTTGCATATCTGTAATCAGCAGCAAAAATGCTTTCAGAAACGTTTTTAAATTTTGATGTGACTAAAAAAATAACGATTTCTAAAAAATCGATTTTCTCGCATTTCGTCGTTTCCGCGGTTTAGACTTCCCGAATCGATGGTATTTCTTAACTGAAAGCTTCCCAGGGAATATTATATACGTTCTCCGACTAATTTATCACGCTGAATCGATTGGTGAAGACTAGAAGTCTCTGTGGTGAGCGGTTCAAAAGTTATGACAGCGTCAAATCAGTAGGAAATGTGTGATTGAGTACAGCGAAAAAAAATATAAAATTTGTTTTTTTGTAACTTTAGAGCGAAATAAACTGGAAAACCGTTTTCAGTACTTCGATTTCCTTCGTGTAACAAAAAAAAATCACGAATAAAATTTGCAAAAAAAAAATTCGACAAAAAGTTTCCATCATTTCGTTCGAAAAATACATGCTTTTTCGGTTTTATTCAATTTTTTCGAAAACGGTAAAGAGCAGCGAAATCATTTTGGGCACACAGAAACTACACGACAAGACGAACAAGTCGATGTGTAAATTGTCCGAATATACTTAATAATTCGTCGATAAATTTCAAACTGAAATTAACCCGATTCTCGATTTGCTAAGTAGATATCTCGGAAACGGTTACAGATAATTAAAAACGAATTGCAGCATCGTTTTCAGAAGGTGATTTTCCTATGGACACAATAAGATTGTCTGCGGGATATTCACGACTTTCCGAGATCTCCAATAGAGCGCCGAAATTTCATAAAAATTTATTCAATTTTTGCAGGCGAAAGTGAACCGAAAGAGCTAGCGAAATATAATTTGCATATCTGTAATCAGCAGCAAAAATGCTTTCAGAAACATTTTTGAATTTTGCTGTGACCTAAAAAATAACGATTTTGAAAAAATCGATTTTCTCGCATTTCGTCGTTTCCGCGGTCTAGACTTTCTGAGTCGATGGTATTTCTTAACTGAAAGCTTCCCAGGGAATATTATATACGCCCTCCGACTAATTTTGGGAGGCTGAATCGATTGGTGAAGACTAGAAGCCCCTGTGGTGAGCGGTTCAAAAGTTATGACAGCATCAAATCAGTTAAAAATGTGTGATTGTGTACAGCGAAAAATAATATAAAATTTGTTGATTTGTAACTTTAGAGCGAAATAAACTGGAAAACCGTTTTCAGCACTTTGATTTCCTTCGTGTAACCAAAAAAAAATTACGAATAAAATTTGCAAAAAAAAATTCGACAAAAAAAATCCATCATTTCGTTCGAAAAATATATGCTTTTTCCGTTTTTTTTCGATTTTTTCGAAAACGGTAAAGAGCAGCGAAATCATTTTGGGCACATAGAAACTACACGACAAGACGAACAAGTGGATGTGTAAATTGTCCGGATATACTTAATAATTCGTCGATAAATTTCAAACTGAAATTTACCCGATTCAAGATTTGCTAAGTAGATATCTCGGAAACGGTTGCAGATAATTAAAAACGGATTGCGGGATCGTTTTCAGAAGGTCATTTTCTTATGGATACAGTAAGATTGTCAGCAGGAAATTCACGCCTTTCCGAGATTTCCAATAGAGCGCCCAAATTTCATAAAAATTTCTTCAATGTTTGCAGGCGAAAGTGAACCGAAAGAGCTAGCGAAATATCATTTGCATATCTGTAGTCAGCAGCAAAAATGCTATCAGAAACATTTTTAAATTTTGCTGTGACCTAAAAAATAACGATTTTGAAAAAATCGATTTTCTAGCATTTCGTCGTTTCCGCACTCTAGACTTCCCGAGTCGATAGTATTTCTTAACTGAAAGCTTCCCAAGGAATATTATATACGTTCTCCCACTAATTTTGGGACGGTGAATCGATTGCTGAAGACTAGAAGTCCCTGTGGTGAGCGGTTCAAAAGTTATGACAGCGTCAAATCAGTTAAAAATGTGTGATTGTGTACAGAGAAAAATAATATAAAATTTGTTGATTTGTAACTTAAGAGCGAAATAAACTGGAAAACCGTTTTCAGCACTTCGATTTCCTCCGTGTAACCAAAATCGAAAAAAATTACGAATAAAATATGCAAAAAAATTTTCGCCAAAAAATTTCCATCATTTCGTTCGAAAAATCTATGCTTTTTCCGTTTTTTTTCCGATTTTTTCGAAAACGGTAAAGAGCAGCGAAATCAGTTTGGGCACATAGAAACTACACGACAAGACGAACAAGTCGATGTGTAAATTGTCCGGATATACTTAATAGTTCGTCGATAAATTTCAAACTGAAATTTACCCGATTCTAGATTTGCTAAGTAGATATCTTGGAAACGGTTGCAGATAACTAAAAACGGATTGCGGGATCGTTTTCAGAAGGTCATTTTCTTATGGGTACACTAAGATTGTCCGCAGGAAATTCACGCCTTTCCGAGATCTCCAATAGAGCGCCCAAATTTCATAAAAATTTCTTCAATTTTTGCAGGCGAAAGTGAACCGAAAGAGCTAGCGAAATATCATTTGCATATCTGCAATCAACAGCAAAAATTCTTTTAGAAACGTTTTTAAATTTTGCTGTGACTCAAGAAATAACGATTTTGAACAAATCGATTTTCTCGCATTTCGTCGTTTTCGCGGTCTAGACTTCCCGAGTCGATTGTATTTCTTAACAGAAAGCTTCCCAGGGAATATTATATACGTTCTCCGCCTAATTTTGGAACGCTGAATCGATTGGTGAAGAGTAGAAGTCCCTGTGGTGAGCGGTTCAAAAGTTATGACAGCGAGATGGTGATGATCCAACTCAGTCGGAAATGCGAGATGGTATACAACGAAAAAATATATAAAACTTGTTTATTTTTAACTTTAGAGTGAATTAAACTGGAAAACCGTTTTCAGCACTTCGATTTCCTTCGTGTAACAAAAAAAAAATCACGAGAAAATTTTTCATAAATTATGCATAATTTGCAAAAAAAAATTCAACAAAAAATTTTCATCATTTCGTTCGAAAAATACATGCTTCTTCGTTTTTTTTCGATTTTTTCGAAAACGGTAAAGAGTAGCGAAATTATTTTGGGCACACAGAAACTACACGACAAGACGAACAGGGCGATGTGTAAATTGTCCGGAAATATTCAATAATTCCTCGATAAATTCCAAACTGAAATTTACCCGATACACGATTTGCTATGTAGATATCTCGGAAACGGTTGCAGATAATTAAAAACGGATTGCGGCATCGTTTTCAGAAGGTCATTTTCCTGTAGGTACACTAATATTGTCCACGGGAAATTCACGACTTTCCGACATCTCCAATAGAGCGCCAAAATTTCATAAAAATTTCTTAAATTTTTGCAGGCGAAAGAGAACCAAAAGAGTTAGCGAAATATAATTTGCATATCTGTAATCAACAGCCAAAACGTTTTTCAATTTTGCTGTGACAAAAAATAACCATTTTGAAAAAATCGATTTTCTCGCAATTCGTCGTTTCCGCGGTCCAGACTTCCCGAGTCGATGGTATTTCTTAACTGAAAACTTCCCAGGGAATATTATATACGTTCTCCGACTAATTTTAGGAAGCTGAACCGATAGGTGAAGACTAGAAGTCTCTGTGGTGAGCGGTTCAAAAGTTATGACAGCGTCAAATCAGTAGGAAATGTGTGATTGTGTACAGCGAAAAAAAATATAAAATTTGTTTATTTGTAACTTTAGAGCGAAATATACTGGAAAACCGTTTTCAGCACTTCGATTTCCTTCGTGTAACCAAAAAAAAATCACGAAAAAAATTTCGACAAAAATGTTCCATCATTTCGTTCGTAAAATACATGCTTTTTCGTTTTTTTTCGATTTCTTCGAAAACGGTGAAGTGCAGCGAAATCATTTTGGGCACGTAGAAACTACACGACAAGAAGAACAAGTCGATGTGTAAATTGTCCGGATATATTCCATAATTCGTCTATAAATTTCAAACTGAAATTTACCCGATTCTCGATTTGCTAAGTAGATATCTCGGAAACGGTTGCAGATAATTAAAAACGGATTGCGGCAACGTTTTCAGAAGGTCATTTTCCTATGGGTACACTTAGATTGTCAGCGAGAAATTCACGACTTTCCGAGATTTCCACTAGAGCGCCGATATCTCATAAAAATTTCTTAAATTGTTGTAGTCGAAAGTAAACCAAAAGAGCTAGCGAAATATAATTTGCATATCTGTAATCAGCAGCAAAAATGCTTCCAAAAACGTTTTTAAATTTTGCTGTGACCCAAAAAATAACGATTTTGAAAAAATCGATTTTCTCGCATTTCGTCGTTTCCGCGGTCTAGACTTCCCGAGTCGATGGTATTTCTTAACTGAAGGCTTCCCAGGGAATATTATATACGTTTTTCGACTAATTTTGGGAAGCTGAATCGATTGGTGAAGACTAGAAGTCTCTGTGGCCAGCCGTTCAAAAGTTATGACAGCGTCAAATCAGTTGAAAATGTGTGATTGTGCACAGCGAAAAAAATAAATTTGTTTATTTGTAACTTTAGAGCAAAATAAACTGGAAAACCGTTTTCAGCACTTCGATTTCCTTCCTATAACCAAAAAAAATCACGAAAAAAATTTGCAATTCGTCGATAAATTTCAAACTGAAATTTACCCGATTCTCCATTTGCTAAGTAGATATCTCGGAAACGGTTGCAGATAATTAAAAACGGATTGCGGCATCGTTTTCAGAAGGACATTTTCCTGTGGATACATTTAGATTGTCCGCGGGAAGTTCACGACTTTCCGAGTCTCCACTAGAGCGCCGAAATTTCATAAGAAAATCTTAAATTTTTGCAGGCGAAAGTGAACCGAAAGAGCTAGCGAAATATAATTTGCATATCTGTAATCAGCAGCAAAAATGCTTTCAGAAACCTTTTTAAATTTTGATGTGACTCAAAAAGTAACGATTTCGAAAAAAACGATTTTCTCGCATTTCGTCGTTTCCGCGGTCTAGACTTCCCGAATCGATGGTATTTCTTAACTGAAAGCTTCCCAGGGAATATTATATACGATCTCCGACTAATTTTACGACGCTGAATCGATTGGTGAAGACTAGAAGTCTCAGTGGTGAGCGGTTCAAAAGTTATGACAGCGTCAAATCAGTAGGAAATGTGTGATTGAGTACAGCGAAAAATAATATAAAATTTGTTGATGTGTAACTTTAGAGCGAAATAAACTGGAAAACCGTTTTCAGCACTTCGATTTCCTTCGTGTAACAAAAAAAAATCACGAATAAAATTTGCAAAAAAAAATTCGACAAAAAGTTTCCATCATTTCGTTCGAAAAATACATGGTTTTTCGGTTTTATTCAGTTTTTTCGAAAACGGTTAGAGCAGCGAAATCATTTTGGGCACACAGAAACTACACGACAAGTCGATGTGTAAATTGAATTGAATAACGAACAAGTCGATGTGTAAATTGTCCGAATATACTTAATAATTCGTCGATAAATTTCAAACTGAAATTAACCCGATTCTTGATTTGCTAAGTAGATATCTCGGAAACGGTTGCAGATAATTAAAAAAATCTTAAATTTTTGCAGGCGAAAGTTAACCGAAAGAGCTAGCGAAATATAATTTGCATATCTGTAATCAGCAGCAAAAATACTTTCATGAACGTTATTAAATTTTGCTATAAGGCATATTTTTCGAGTCATTGGAAAATTTCAAGGTTTCTGAAAGTGTTTTCCATGCTGATTGCAAATATATAAATTGCATTTTGATAGCCGCTTCCGTTCGCGAGATAAGAGTTAATGAATTGGGCAAAATCGGGCGAAATTTCTCAAAATTTGGTCGCCTGGTCAAAGAGCTGGCAAAGTAATTCATATTTATAGAGAAATCTAACTGGCAATTATTACTATTGTCGCATAGTCGGTTTCAGAGATATGCGTTATAAAACTATTCAACCCTCTATTTTCAGCCCCATTAATCAAATTAAAAAAAAAGTTGCTAAAAAACATGAATATAAGGGGTCGTCCATTAATCACATGGACGACCCCTTATAGATAGATGGCTAGTATAGCTTACTTTCTTCACAAAAGAATCTAGTTTATAGGCAGGTGGATAGCCTAGCCTAGTTAGTTCATAAACGTATTTAGTCTACTTTTATTAGTTTATAGACAGATGGCTAGTCCAGCTTAGTTACTTCAGAAAACTATCTAGTCGAGTTTTTTTAGTTTATAGACAGAAGTCTAGCCTAGTTAATTCATGAAACTATTTAGTCTACGTTTATTAGTTAATAGACAGACGAATAATTTAGTATATTTTCTTGAATTTACAAGATAAAATTAGACAATACCAGACAAGACTAAAGAAGACAAGCATAATGCAAAATTATTCGCACATTTTCGTAAATCGTAAATCTGATTTGCATAAAAATATGTCGACCTGTTGTTCAATATGTGTTTAGAAGAAATGCAAGAATTTATTAGATTTGGTCGATAAACTTCTGTGAAACTTGAAACTAAACTTGTCAAACTTGAAACTATCAAGAGATATTAGAAACGTTTCAATGGAACGTGAACAAAATTTGACGTATGTCAGCTTAGAAAACTTCACGCCATGATCCGGAGCGATCACCCATTCGAACGCAAAACTTTCCAAGATTTTCTACGTTTATTGACAGTTGACACATGTCAAATGTCATATTTGACGTATGTCAGATTAGAAAACATCGCACCGTGATCTGGACCGGTCACCCATTCGAACGCTAAACTTTCCAAGATTTTCTACGTTTATTGACATTTTGCACCTGTCAAATGTCAAATTTGACGTATGCCAGCTTAGAAAATGTCACGCCGTGATCCAGAGCGGTCAGCTATTCCAACGCTCAACTTTCCAAAATTTTCTACGTTTATTGACAGCTTACACTTGTCAAATGTCAAATTTGACGTATGTCAGCTTAGAAAATGTCACGCAGTGATCCGGAGCGGTCACCCATTCGAACGCTCAACTTTTCAAGATTTTCTACGTTTATTGACGGTTGACACCTGTCAAATGTCATATTTGACGTATGTCAGATTAGAAAACATGGCACCGTGATCTGGAGCGGTCACCCATTCGAACGCTAAACTTTCCAAGATTTTCTACGTTTATTGACATTTTGCACCTGTCAAATGTCAAATTTGACGTATGCCAGCTTAGAAAATGTCACGCCGTGATCCAGAGCGGTCAGCCATTCCAACGCTCAACTTTCCAAGATTTTCTACGATCACCCATTCGAACGCTCAACTTTCCAAGATTTTCTACGTTTATTGACAGTTGACACTTGTCAAATGTCAAATTTGACCAATGTCAGCTTAGAAAACGTAGCACCGTTGTCCGGAGCGGTCACCTATTCGAACGCCCAACTTTCCAAGATTTTCTACGTTTATTGACAGTAGACACCTGTCAAATGTCAAATTTTGCCAATGTCAGCTTAGAAAATGTAGCACCGTGGTCCGGAGCGGTCACCCATTCGAACGCTCAACTTTCCAAGATTTTCTACGATTATTGACAGTTGACACATGTCAAATGTAAAATTTGACGTAAGTCAGCTTAGAAAACGCCACGCCGTGATCCGGAGCGTTTACCCATTCGAAAGGTCAATTTTCCAAGATTTTCTACGTTTACTGACAGTTGACACCTGTCTAATGTCAAATTTGACGTATGTCAGCTTAGAAAACGTCGCACCGTGGTCCAGAGCGGTCACCTATTCGAACGCTCAACTTTTTAAGATTTTCTACGTTTATTGACAGTTGACACCCGTCAAATGTCAAATTTGACGTATGTCAGCTTAGAAAACGTCGCGTCGTAGTTCGGGCGGTCAATCATTCGAACGCTCAACTTTACAAGATTTTCTCGGTTTATTGACAGTTGACACCTGTCAAATGTCAAATTTGACGTATGTCTGCTAAGAGAACGTCTCGGTGCGAGCCCAGCAGTACAACATTGCACCAACTGCATTTCATTTCACTTGTTCGCTGAACTGACCGTTGACATCTGTCAAATATCAAATTTGACGTATGTCTGCTTAGAAAACGTTACGCCGTGATCCAGAGCGGTCACCCATTCAAACGCTGATCTTTTACCTGTCAAATGACAAATTTGACTTGTGTCAGCTTAGAAAACGTCACGCCGTGATCCGGAGCGATCACCCATTTGAACGCTCAATTTTCAGAAATTTTCTACGTTTATTGACAGTTGACACCTGTCAAGTGTCGAATTTGAAGTATGTCAGATCAGAAAACGTCACGCCGTGATCCGGAGCGGTCACTTATTCGAACGCTCAACTTTCCAAGATTTTCTCGGTTTATTGACAGTTGACACCAGTCAAATGTCAAATTTGACGTATGTTAGCTTGAGAACTCAAGGCTTGAGAGGTAACAACGCTTATAGAGAGGTTTATTTGAATGACATCGTGACAAAGCGTTCTGAGCATTGTGAAAAAAGTTATGGACTATAAACTGAAAGTGCGCTATTTTCCACGTCTATTTAAATGCATTTTGATTACTCGTGCGGCATAAGTACTATCTTGGCGCCCGTTTTTTAGTGCGACAAATGGCTGCTTTTCCTCAATTCAATTACCACAAAACTTGGGTAACGCACGCAAATATTCAATAAAAATCGCTAAGTTACATTAAGAAAAGCAATTGAATAAATAAAATAAACACAATCAAAACCTCAGTATTAAAAAAGTGACAGAACATTTTTTTCATGACAAAATAAAAATTAAAGAAAACGTTTTAAAATTAGTGTAAATGGTGATACCTGAGACTGACGAGAGTTCTTAAGCTGGCTCCACACATTGGCTCACATGGCCAGGCCAATGTGTGTTCCAACTTTTTTTGTTTTTGGGAGGAAGGGGAAACCTTTTATAGGCACCGACTAACTAGGTAGTCTGGGACTCCTTCTCCTCCAGAGATAGTTTACCCACTAAAACCACCTACCCCCTATTTTCACGCCCTAAAACAACTCGGCACTGCAATCTTTCATAACTTCAAGTTGTGGGCTCCTGATTTACTTGTCTGTTCCGTTGGTTTCCTTTTTCCATTCCCTCTCGTCCTTCTCCTTCTGCTGCATGATATCCTTGATAATGGCACCGATGTCGTTCCACCTGTCCTCGCTTTCTAGCATCAGCTCTGTTAACACCCGGGGGTACATTGCCCCGCCTCTTAACACTTCCAACTTCGCCCTCTGTCCTGCCCACTTATCGCAGGTGAACAGCGTATGTTCGGCCCTCTCAGGCTCCGTGTTGCAGTACGGGCAGTTCTCCGCGTTCGTCTTGCCGATTCTTTTCCTATAGCACTGAAAGCAGCCATGGCCCGTCAGCGCCATTGTCATGTGGTAACTAATCTGACCATGCTTCCTATCCAGCCAGGGCTTAACATACAGAATCAGCTTGTAGGTCCAATTGCTCGTATCCTTATCCCACAACTGTTACCACTTTTGAATGGTTTCCCGCCTTTCCTCTTCTTTCACCACCCGTGCATCATTCTCCTCCTTGTCATGCGTGCGCCCCACGATTCTCGCTCTTTCTTCTACCAGTAGCTCCAGGGGAATAAGCCTTGCCAGTACCCGTACAGCGTCGGTCCCGACAGTTCTGTAAGCGCTGACTACCCTAATAGCGATCTTCCTTTGAGCCCTTTTCAGGGCTTCCCTGAGCCTCATGACTTTAGTGCAGCTGGCCCACACCGGTGTCCCATACAATACGATATTGTTCGCAGCGGATGCCAGTACTCTTCTTTTGTTTTGAGGCGCCCCTCCGTTCCTCGGGAGTATCCTCAAGAGGTTATTCAGCCTGTAGTGAGCTTTAGCACATGCCTCCTCAACGTGCCTTCTGAAGGTTAGCTTCTCATCGAAGACTATTCCCAGGTATTTTAGGAACTTCTGCGGGCGAAACGTTCTTCCGCCGAGAACGAATTCCACCGGGCCACATCTCTTCCTACCGATTAGCAGCACCGCCTCGGCTTTGTCCGGTGCAATAGCCAGCTGATTTGCGTTCATCCAGTCTTGTATAGTGTCTAGGGCGGCGTTTGTTATTTCTTCGAGCTCGTTTTCTCGTCTTGCTTTGACTACTAGGGCCAGGTCAAAGGCCCTAGTCCGGTAAGGCCACATTCAGAACTCCGTCATATAGAATGTTCCACAAAAGCGGACACAGCACGGACCCTTGTGGGACCCCGGCTGTAACTACCTCGTCCTGCCACTCCACCAACAGACGCCTGTCGCTGAAGTAGCTCATGGTCAGGCCTACCAGGTATTCGGGCATCCTCCTGCGTTCCAGCTCCTCAACAATGATACAATGATCCTCCACGGTGCCGAGTTGAAAGCATTCTTCACGTCTATCGTTACTAGTGCTACCAGTTATCTTGTTTTAAGCGATCTCCTTCTTTCTTCCTCTGCCAGGTTTAAGATGTATCTTGCGGCCGTGACAGTGGACTTTCCCTTCCTGAATCCATGCTGTCTCGCAGAGAGCGCCGCCTTCCCTGTCAATTCGTTGTTGAACCTTTTTACCAGGATTCTCGAACAGCTTGCCGAAATTTTCCAGCATGCAAATTGGACGATAAGCGTCAGGACTAGTCGGAGGCTTATTGTGCTTCGGTATGAGTACCAATCTGGCTGTTTTGCACCTTCTCGGGAACGTTGCGCCCTGTAGACCGTCAGGGCCCGGCGCTTTTTTGGTTTTTATTTTCGCCACTGCCTCTTCTAGTTCCTCGGACGAAATTTCCTGGACGTCGTATTGCCGTGCACGCAACCATATGTTCCTTTCATGCGTCACAAAAAGGCTTTCCACCACCCTTTTTCTTGAAATCATGGTCCAGCTGTAGCTGCGGCTTTTTAAGCTTGTCTTTCACACACCACAAGTGGGCGTTTACATATTGGCTCACAAGTGCCAACTTCTCAGTTCACAAGTTGTAGAGTCAATGGTGACACGTCTGCTGATCTTGATCTTGAACTAGCGGTTGCTGTTTTTTATATAGCATCTGCTGCATAGGTGATAATAAATATATGGCCAATGTGCGGAGGGAGAACTTGTCATGTGGGAGCATGCGCCAATTCCCTTGAAGCGGAACAGAAAACCGACAACCCTATGACCAGCCGCCAATGCATGTGCCAACCTCCACCAGGCCATACACAAGCGCCAACTTCTTCATCTACACATTGGCCATGTGACGTATGCCACATCACATGGCCAATGTGTGGAGCCGGCTTTATGACGAATCCACACCACCGGAGACAATTGAAAAAGCAAATTCTTCATTTTTGATTCAATTTTTTTTTTTTGGATGGTCAAACTTGTAAGATACGCGAGGGTAAGATACTTGCGAGAGAATTCCATGAGAAATAAAAAATATTATATGCAACTCGTGCGTTAAGTAGTCAATTGCCCTCGAAAGCGAAAAAAATTTTTTGCCCAATTTCGATCTCGAGGGCAATTGACTATTTACCGCACGAGTTGCACAATATTCTATTGCAATGATTATGTTTTACCAAAACAGAAAAGCCTCTAGCACTATACACTTCGTTCGTGCGGCCCAATTTCGCTGTCGTGGGCAATTGACTACTTACCGCACATGTTGCATAATATACTATTGCAATGCTTGTTTTGCCAAAACAGAAAAGGAAATATACTTTTAAACTATGCGAATTGTGCGTCTTTTGGTGTATTATATGTCAATATTCGTGACTGGTCGAAAATCCCGATTTCGAAGAAAAAATGCGAATATAATTGTACAATACATTGCAAATATATCAATAATTATGATATTTAACTTGCAATAAGTCGAGAAAACGCAAAAAACTACAAATATTTCACGTACTGAAAAATATCTTGTTACGTTTACAACGATATCTTAAAAACGAATAAGCGCAGACGAACTAATTTTACATTTCTTGAAAGCCCAAGAAAGCCTTAAAAACTCTGTGCCCTTGAATATAGCGTTGGAGAAAGCCATAAGAGCGGCAATTATTAAAGTGGAGATTTACACTAAATGGATGGACCAAAACTTCCACTTGCCTTTGCGGATGACATCGATGTGATGGCCAGGTCAGTTCTTAAAGTCAAAGAACAGTTCATCAAGATGTAATAGGAAATACTTAAAATGGGATTAGCCATAAACGAAACTAAAACCAAATACATGTACTATCAAGGCAGGCTCAAAGAGATCGTATAGGTCAGAATGTGACGATTAGAGATTTTAATTTCGCGAGGGTGAATAGCTTGAAATATCTAGGAGCGGTAATAACGGCCGATAATGACATAACAAAAGAGGTCAACGCCAGAATTCAGAGTGGCAACAGTTGTATGTATGCTTTGGACAAAACACTGAGATCCAAACGTATTAGTAGGAGAGCCAAAATACGAATCTACAAATCGATAACACGACCGGTGGTTATGTATGGCTGTGAAACGTGGACACTCACAAAAGATAGCGAACGAAAATTGAGTGTTTGGGCAGATACTGGATCCAGTCCATCTTGTCCACAGGACTAGAAAAAAATAGGGAACTCACTGAGTTGTACAATGAACCCGATATTGTAAATGTGATCTTAGGGATGAGATTGAGTTGGGCGGGGCATGTCCAAAGATTGCCGATCGAACGAACGCAAAAATTGGCATGGGAGAACTACCCCGCTGGTAAACGACCGCTGGGAAGGCCGCGAATGAGATGGCGCGATAAAGTAATCAGAGACCTACGTACCATGGGATTGGACTACGACGCTCAGAAGTTGATGGACCGACAGGGGTGGAGACGCATTGTGCAGTCAGCCAGAAGCCACATAGGGCTATAGAGCTACGGAAAAAAAAGTTGTTTAGGAACCAAGTCAGTACAACCCGTTGGAATTGCCCGTCGAAATAAAAACATATTGTTGGTAATTTGAAAACGGTTGATTCGATTTCGCTCAAAATATAGTCTCATCTTCGTGATAGTGTTGGTGTTAAGTGTGTCAAGTTTGCAAAAAATTCGCTTATGCGTTTTGGAGAAAACCAAATTAGAAATGTTGTCGTTAGTTTGAGTGGTTGTATATTCAAGGTTATTTTAGAAATTGAGTTTCAAACTTGATAGATTCGTTTGTTGGATCTAGTCTTGGATAATGGTTGCAAATTTTCAATTCTTTAGATCAGTGGTGCGCAAACTATTTTCATTTGTGACCCAACATTGTTTCTGAAATTTTATCGCGACCCCTGGATAGAAGTAACGTCAACATTGTAATTCCCAAACAGTTCTACCAACATCTCCACAAAATTTCAAACAAATCCCCAAATTAGTTTTTGAGAAAATTATGTTTGAAAATATCAATGTTTACAAATTTGTTTGTCAAGGCGGAGTTTTCAAAAAGTGCAATATTTTCTAAAATAAAATTTAAATATTGGGAAAATTTGCTAAATATTCCGGAACAGCTCTACCAACATCAACACAAAATTTGAAAATTAGTTTTTGAGAAAATTAAGTTTCAAAATTACAATGTTTGCAAATTTGATTTTCAAGGTGGAATTTACAAAAAACTGCAATATTCGTTGAAATAAACATTAAAATATTGGGAAAAATTGCTAAATATTCTGGAATACTTCTACCAACATCTCCACAAAATTAGAAACAACTCCCCAAATTAGTTTTTGCGAAAATTAAGTTTGAAAATATCAATATTTTTGAATTTATATTGACATTTCACTATTTACTACAACCCAATACTTACACATGAAATGCCTTAAATTTTGTATAAACTCGATGACCCAAAAAAATTGTCTATTGACCCCTCTGGGGGTCACTACCTATGGTTTGTGCACCACTTCTTTAGATTAGGAAATATTACCAGAAAATTTGAAAATTATTATTAAAGGCGAGCAACAAATTTAAATTCATAAAACAAACCTAATTTAGAAAATCATATCAAATAAAATTTATTAAAGATCCTTAACAAATAAACTTAAAAATACTGATTGAACATCACTCCATAGGCTGTGGTTTTATAAACTTCCTATTCCCACTATTCCTTTGATTCTTCGTCTGAAATTTCTTCCCCATCGTGTGATTCAACGTTGAATATCCTTTGGCCATCTCAACGTCCGTCACCTCCTTCTCCTTGCTCCTCTCCACCTCCTCCATCTTCCTAACATATGTGTTTGACATAATCTTCTCAACATCTGGATTCATACCCCCAAACGATAACCTACCATCAATCAAATCCTTACAATTCATTATACTAACATCCACGAATAGAGTGTTTCCGCTTTTCCTCATCGCTTCGGTGATTTCTTTGGAGTACATGGCTTGGCCCTCCGCATCATCAGCTTCTTTCTCCACTCGTTCTTTGGTTTTCTTCATGAATTTCATGTCGAGGACCATTTTGGAGAGTTTAGTTTGCTTGCTCATCTCCATTTTGGTAGCTGGTGTTTTTTTTAGGTGAATATTATTAAAATTTCAGAGATTATGAGATTTTGGGGCCCAAAAAATTTGAGGTTATAAATTTAAAGGTTATGGAAATGTTTTGACTGTCTAGGAAATTGTGAGTGAGTAACATGAAGTTGGATAGTTAGAAATGTTTTATTTCACATTGTTTCACTATGAGCAAATTTAAAGAAATAACTTGATTAAATTTAACGCTATTAATTCTAATTGAATAATTTCAACTTTAGACTAACAATTCCGTTATTTTTGTATTAAAATGTAAAGAAATTGTGTTTAAACGTGAATTAAAACCGTGATTTAAAATAACTTAAAGTTATTGTGAACGATAACTTTCTTAGTACATTTTTTAATTTATGGTGGAGCTAGTGTCGTATAACAAAAACTTTGTTGTCATCGTCTCCACAAAATCTTCTGTCCAGAAATTATATTTTCCGCGAGGTTTTGCTCGAAATATTGGAAATGCCTAGCCAAGAGGTAACTACAAGCAAGGTGGTGGTCCATCCCTTGGTGCTGCTCAGCGTCGTCGACCACTTCAACCGAATGGGCAAAATTGGAAACGAAAAGAGGGTCGTAGGCGTATTACTGGGGTGCTGGAGGGCCAAAGGTGTCTTGGACGTCTCCAACAGCTTTGCCAGTAAGTCCACTAAAAATGTAATAACCATTGAATAATATCTACTAAGGTTATTAACAAAGAAAAGTTGTTTGTAATGCTGAATTAGGTTATGTTATTTCCAATCATATTTCATTATTATTGTAGTATGTTCTTGATAAAGCTTGACAAAACAGATTATGCTGTGGTGGCGTTTTTTCGCGCCACCTGGAGGTTTTATGTCAATTTCCATTAGTTTGAATTGGGGCACGGGCGCTGAACCTATGATGTCTCATATCCCAGCTTAACCCAGATTATTGTTGCCTTATTTGTTAATCGTGTTATTTGATAATTCTCAGTATAGTACCTTTTTTTTATATTTTAGTTCCTTTTGATGAGGATGATAAAGACAAGTCTGTTTGGTTCCTGGACCACGACTACTTGGAGAACATGTATGGTATGTTCAAGAAAGTGAACGCTCGTGAGAAAGTGGTGGGCTGGTATCACACTGGTCCCAAACTCCACCAGAACGACATTGCGATCAATGAGCTGATCCGCCGCTACTGTCCCAACTCAGTGCTTGTCATCATTGATGCAAAACCAAAAGACCTCGGCTTGCCAACAGAGGCCTACCAAGCTGTGGAAGAAGTCCATGATGATGGATCACCGACGTCAAAGACTTTTGAGCACGTCCCCAGTGAGATTGGAGCTGAAGAGGCTGAAGAAGTTGGTGTCGAGCATTTGCTTAGGGATATTAAAGACACAACGGTTGGAACTCTTTCACAAAGAATTACGAATCAGTTGTTGGGGCTGAAAGGCCTCCACCTCCAACTCAGAGAAATCAGGGATTACCTTATACAAGTAGGAGATGGTAAAATGCCTATAAACCATCAAATAGTTTATCAATTACAAGATATATTTAACCTCCTTCCCGACATAAACCATGATGTTTTTAATAAATCTTTCTATGTTAAAAATAATGATCAGATGTTGGTGGTTTATTTGGCTGCGATGGTCAGGTCAATTGTAGCTTTGCATAACTTGATTAATAACAAATTGACTAATAAGGATGCCGAGGAGGTGAAGAAGGATGATAAGAAAGACAAGGAAAGTAAGGACAAAGACGCCAAGGATAAAGATAAGGACAAGGACAGTAAAAAGGAGGAGAAGAAGAAGTAATGCGATTATTGTAATTTTGATTTATTTTTTTTTATAATTAATTTAATCAGTTGAGTAAACTTAAAATGTATGGAAAATGGATTATTATTTTAAAAGTAATCTTAAGAATAGATCCATTGTTTCCTTACAATAATTTTTCCATATTTTCCTGTAGTTTCGTTCTTTACTCTTCAAGTTGGATCATGAATTTCAGGAATGCTTTTTGAAAAAAAGAAACAACATTAGTTATATTCATAGTTTATTGTCTATTTCCATGTAGTACAGACTACAACAATTTTTAATTCAAAAATCTAAAAACATTCTCTTAAATATTTACATTCTATATTTACACACTACTCTGCAAGAAAGCTGTTTCAGAAGACTTAAAGAATATATCTTGGCAAGAAAACTGCAAGAACCACCAGAACTCCGCAAACATTTCCCTTATTAACTCCATTACCAACTCCAGTTTGCCCGACTCCAATGAATGGTTCTAAATTAGTTTTGTTATAATTTGCAAAGTACCAGTTCAAATTTTCATTAGGAGTCTCAGTGCTTTCTGAAAACCCATTTTTCCCTTCCCTGTTATGAGCCGATGGCGTGATAAAATCCTCCGGTTTCCCAATCTCCAATTCATCTTCAAGCAATAAAGGTGATGAAGAAGTGTGGGGATTTTGAACTTTGGTAATACTAGGTCTTCCAGAAGGCCTAAATTGTGGCTGTTGCCCGCCAGGAATCAAAAGAGCTGAAAGCGGAGTCCCTATAACTTTACTGTCATTAAAAACTTTGTTTTCGGTGTTTATAGGAATTAAATCTGCGGATTTACGAAGATTTTCTATGTGAGATATTTCAGGTTGTGTTGATTCTGTGACTGTTGGAGGAATGGAAACGTTATCAATGACTTCTTTGAAGATCTCTTCGAAGCTTTCGAAACTGGGAGCTGTTGGCGCAGTTTCTATGGCTGGGGTAGTTTTCAAAATTTGTGAGATATTTTTAATTTGTTCTAATTCTATTATTCTTGCTGTTGTTTGATCTGCTTCTTCATCCTCATCTTCCTCTTCATACTCCTGTAACTCTTCAGAATCTTCCATTTCTATCTGAGTTGTTACTTCTTCTGTAGTAACTATCCTTTCTGTAGTAGTTGTAGTAGTAGTTGTTGTTGTAGTAGGAATAAGTTTAGTAGTTGGAATTTGCTCTAAAAATGGGCCGCGTTTGCTTAAAACACTTTGAGTATTTTGAGGAAGATTAGTAGGGTCGATGATAGGAGGTAGAGTACTTAAAACGTTAATACTATGACTTCCAGTTTGGGTTAAATTAACCTTCTCAACGTTACCAAAC
This sequence comes from Phosphuga atrata, assembly GCA_944588485.1. Classification (NCBI taxonomy): domain Eukaryota; kingdom Metazoa; phylum Arthropoda; class Insecta; order Coleoptera; family Silphidae; genus Phosphuga; species Phosphuga atrata. The sequence goes on from OX155897.1 coordinate 14,010,092, forward strand.
TGCGGTTTTTGTTCCTTCTTTTTGTAAATCTCTGGAATTATCGGTTTGAATCCTCCGCTTCCTGGTAGGAGCGGGGTAAATCCAGTGTGGATTTCCGGATGCGTTGGAGGGATCATTCCGATTATAGCGTGCCGTTCTGGAATATCGAACGGTTTATCTTTAAACCGCGGAGGATTATTAACTATCGCCGCTTTTCTTTCAGCGGGAATAACTTTTGGGACTTGAGATGGTTTCTTATCATCCATCCTAACATTTCCTCCTAGGATATTGTTAAGATTGGGCAAAGGAAGACCGAAGAAGGTAAAACCGCTGCTGCTTGGTGAACCAACAACTCCTTTAGGCGTGTCCGGAACCTTAGTCTTATTCTTTGTAGCCGCGTAGATAACTGGAGTATCACCAGAAATAAAATGAGAAGAATTCTCTTTGACTTTTCCTTCCCCGAATTTATTTTCCGTTAGGTTGTAAGGGTAGTCTATGTATTCGTCGTAAAAGTAATCGCTTTCCTCTGGGGATGGTGCCACCTGGTTCTTTTCGAATTTGGTGCGGTTATCTCGTAAGTTCATCCAGTGCTGCGTGAAGATTTCAGACGGACCGGGAACGGTAAGGAGTTCGGCTTCGCAACCTGGAGCTACCGGTTCGTTTTCCCTATTATGCTGGCATTCCTGACGGGATAAACGTAAATCCCGAAGAAGGCTTCCGTCCAGACAACGAGGACCCATCAGGGACTGTTCTTGGAGCCATGCCTTTAACCAGAGGATACTACAACTACAAGCCAACGGATTCCCTACAAAACAAAAAAATGGTAATATTGCAAATTTGATTATTCTAACTAATTTTGTGTCAAATTTTAAATTGAAATGAAGACTAATTTGTCCAGGAAATGTTTAAAAACTTTTTTAAAACGACGGAGTCTTCTCCTTCACTAATAGACTATTACTTAAAAAAACACAATTAAATTCTTACCATCGATGTCAAGGACGGCGATATTTCCCCTCAGTTTCTGCACGGCGTGTTCCGGAAATGTCATCATCCTATTGTTCTTCAAACTCAAAACCCTCAGCCGCGGCATCCCGTTGAACGTCGCTCCATTAACCGAGCAAATCTTATTGTTGTCCATGTGCAACTCCACCAGCCATTCCATTTTGTCCAAAGACCCAGAAATTCCGTCCAGCTGATTATTGCTCAAATCCAACATCTCTAAAGACCGCAAACTTCTTAATCCTGCATCCTCGAGGTTAGCTAGATAGTTGTTGCTTAAATTAAGCATTAATACGTGCGAGGCTTGATGGAAGGCGGATGGGGAGATTAGTTTGAGTTCGTTTTCTTGGAGTTCGATGATTTGGAGGGAAGGCAGGTTGGAGAAGGCAGCGTTTGGAATCTCTCTTAGTTTGTTTTGGTTTAGCTTCAGTAACTTTAGAGATGGTAGATTTGTGATAGCTTTAGATTCGATAGCTATGATTTCGTTGTTGTCCAATTCTAAGCTGTTTAGTTGCCGTAAGTTGCTGAAAGCTCCGAATCTTAATTCTTGGATAAAGTTTTGAGATATTTTTAAATCTTCCAACGAAGCCAAAGTATTTAGAGTGTCGGGGTGGATATTTTTAAGTCGGTTGTTTGTTAAGTCCAAAACTCTTAGTTTCTTCATACCGTATAGACCTGGAGGTAAACGGACTAAGGAGTTGTGAGCCGCGAATATGACTTCGATATCTTGAGCATTATCCAGAGTCCCCGGTAGGATCTCCGTCAGTTGATTCCTACTGATATCCAGAATCTTCAAGTTTGGGATCTCGTGGAAAACATCCGGTATCAAAATATCTAAGCGATTTTCCCTCAGGTTCAACTCGCGCACCTCCGACATTTCTTTGAAAGTGTTTGGATGTAATTTAGAAATCCTGTTTTGGTGCAAATCGAGAACTTCCAACTTTCCTAATCCAGTCAAAGATTTCTCTTCTATTTGCACCAGCGCATTTTGACCAAGGTACAGCCGCTTCAACGACGGTAAAAGCCTTAAAGATCCCGAAGGAATCCTTTGGATGCCGTTCGAGGAAATCTCCAACATCCTAAGAGCTGGAAGATCTAAATCGGGAGATGGTGAAATTGGGATTGTGGAGATTAAGTTTTTGGTCATGTGTAAGTATTCGATTCCTCTGGGTAGTCCAGGAACAAACTCTAGCAGCAAGTTGTAACTTACATCTAATTCGTATAGTTTTAATAGGTGTCTGAATGTAGCTGGATGTAGTGCGGGTAGGGAGTTATGGGATAAGTTTACGTTTTCTAGTTCGGGAGTTAGTAGGAAGCTGGTTGGATCGACTATGTTTATTTCGTTTCCGCTCAAATCAACTTTTCGTAAAGACGGGATGTTGCTGAGTAGTCTAGGTTCTAATCTACGTAGATAGTTTCCAGATAAATCTAAACCTTTAAGCGCTGGGAGGTTCCAAAGTGGAGTTTCAAGGCGATCCGTGAGGGAATTATTCCTTAATCTTAATTCTCTTAAAGCTGGCATCGCCGTGAAAGCCTCGCGATCGATAACGTGTATTTTATTAAAGTCCAGATTCAAGTGTTCCAAGGTTGCATGTCCTCTTAGAGCTCCGAACGGAATAGCTTCCAGATTATTAAAACTCATATCCAAGAAGATCAGCCGCGGTAAAGCGTCTAGTAAAGCTCTAAGTTCAGCCACGTGGCTGATATCGTTGTTCATCAGCCAGAGTTCTTCGAGCCCGCTGCCTGAGTGTTGCAAGAAGCTTTCTGGGTGCACTCTACGTACTTGGTTGTAGCTTAAATCCAATGTTCTTAGCTTGGGAACTCTGTGGAAAGCGCCGTGGTGAAGTTCTGAGATTTTATTGTTGCCCAAGAAGAGTTTCTTTAAAGATGGTAGATCAACGAACGCCGCTTCCGTTAAGATTTCTATTTCGTTGAAGTCTAGTTTTATGATTTCTAAAGCCGGTAAGTTTCTAGCAGCCCTGCCGATCATTCCGGCGTCTTTAATCCTGTTACCAATCAAAGCGAGTTCGGCCAACACAGGCAGGCGGTTAATCGAGCGGAGATGGATCCAATTGATCCCACAAAAAGAAATGTTGACTAACTTTAAGTTGGGTAAATCTTCGAAAGTTCCAGCTTCTATTTTCTCCAATCTGGGACTTCCGCTCACGTGTATCTTCTCCAAAACTGGTAAGGATTTGAAATTCCTAGCTGATAGTTCTAGCAGACTTGAAGACTCAATCTGTAAGTACCTCAAACTGGGCAGACTGGTAAATTGCGGCAGGCGCTTCATCAAACTGCTTTGGATCGTAACAGCCTCCAGCGCTTTTTGGCTCTGGAGGCTCTCCTCCGGAAGACTCCTCAATTCCGGTTCCACGATGAAAAGTTCCATCAGGGAATCTTCAAGCCCGGACAACCAACCGCTGGAGACTCGTTCCAGACCGTTGTAGCGCAACATAAGACGCATCACCTTCAAGGGAAGGAACGTCTTGCCGGGAAGCGAAGGTAAATTGTTGTTTTCCAGGATGAGTTCGTCGATCGGTTGGAAAATATATTGACCCACGGCTCGAAGACCCTCCAGTACTCGAGGTAAATCACTGTGTGAACACCTAACATAAAGAGAAGAGTTAACAGTTGATTTATGCAGATAGAATTGAAAACACGTTTGAATAACGAAGCTGAATAGATTGGATTATAAAGAATGGATATGTTAAATATTGGATTATAATTTAATTTAGTTGCTATGCTGTGGGGTTAAAAGTAAAATTTGCTTTAGTTTTTTTTTCAGATTAATTTCAATTTTAATGGAGTTTCATTAGTCGAGTGCGTTTGGAAAGTTTGTTTTGTATTCCTCTGTTTTCGCTAGTAATTTCGCGTTTTCGTTGAACTATCTCGTGCGGTATTTGCAGGAAGTTGCGTCAACCTGACGCAATTCCTCCAAGAATAGTAAACTAATTAATACGCGAAATTACGGCAAATATTACAGTCGCACTCTCTCTCTTTACACTAATTACCAAAACCCGATAAACATCATCGAAAAGTATGTAGTAATTATATAATCTATTCCATATATACTACATCTATGTAAACTTAACAAAACTTCAGCTCTGACTAGTAAGTTTTTCGAGAAATCAATTAAAATTGAAAAGCCCTTCAATAGATCGATGAGGACTGGGTCGATGCGATATTTTAAATTTTAAGCTTTCTAAGAAACCTTTACATGTTGACTGACTAATTATAGGATGCTAAATGGATTGGTGAAAACTAGAAGTCTCTGTGATAAGCCGTTCAAAAGTTATGGCATCGTGCAGATGTGAGAAAATTAAAATCGTTTTTACTTTAAAATAAACTTTTAGTTTTTACTTTAAAATTAACTTTATTTTAAACTTTTTTATTACTCAGACGTTAAAAGTACTATCTTGGCGCACTCTTTTTAGTACGAAAAATATCATTTTTGGTTGTATTACCACATAACTTGGGTAACGCACTCAAATATTTAATATCGCTAGGTTCAAACAATTTATTAAATAAAATAAACACAATCAAGACCTCAATATTAAAAAAGTGACGTCAAAGTGACCAAAATTTTGTTTCATTACAAAATAAAAATTGAAGAAATCCACACTACCGGACACAATTGAAAAAGCAAATTCTTCATTTTTGATCTTTTTTTTTTGGTTGGCCCCTAGATCCCAAACTTCTAAGATACGTCTCTTCGCATGAGTAATAAAAAATATGAATTGCAACAAGGGCGGTATTGGCTCGAACAAATCTCATTCTCATGTCATTCTCATTTCACTTGGTTCGTGCGCCTTCGTAATTTGAATTTCCCTCTCGTGACCAATTGACAACTTACCGCCCTAGTTCCAAAATATACTATTATTTAAAACTTGTTTAGAAACTAAAATGAGCTTGTATCTTAATCTAGCATTAAGTTCTTAATCTAGCATTCTAGTTTAGTCAAATAGACTTTGTCCATGTCACTCTAGCCATGTCTAAATATCATTTCATCCAGTTTTAGTTTGTCTTAATATATTTATGTTTAATTTCCTTACCAAATTTGAAATTCCTTGTCTCTTAGTAAACACCGGCAAGGTAGTATTAGTTCTTGTTTGGGACAACCTCTGCTGCTTTTCTGCGCGTCACTGAACCAACAGATGCAGACTAACGCGAAAACCACTTTAAGATTTAAACTCATTTTCGGCGATTTGACAACTTCATCGACTCATTGCACGCGACCGTTCGTTCACTGATCTAGTTCTTGTTCATTGTGCACGTTTAGTTTGTGAATGCTGGAGCTACGAAGGTACATCTGCTGGGTCAGGCGGAACTCATCGTATTGTCCGCTAAATCTGTGTGGTTTTGCTAGGTCCGTGGGAAAAAACCGCACCTGAAACACGGAAACAAATAAATTAGGTCTAGGATTTGTTAAGTTTCCTGTGCTAATTTGGTCTATTGACTGACTGTTAAAGAGATACTACATAACATGATTTATTGATTTTATCTATTGACTGACTGTTAAAGAGATACATAACATGAGTTTGTTTGTTTTTAAACAATTATTATAAATTTGCAAACAATAATATACTCACTATCTTTCTAAAATAAAACTTAGAATCTCCCCCAATAGACATTTTCATAGTTGGAATTTTTTTGGATACGACAATTTCCGTCATGTTTTTCGGGCACTTTTTGACGTATGAACAGTGAAAATAGCGAAATGTGCCTGAAACTTTCATATTCCCGTCTTTTAAACACACATGCGCCTAACTAACCGTACACACATGCGTGTACGGTTACACCGGCGGACACACATGCGCCTAACTAACCGTAAAAAGGTCTATAGGAAAATCCACACTAACAGACTAAAACATAGGAAATACGATCGCCGAAAGAGTTTTCAATCGCCACTGCAGATTTACAAAATCAAGGCTGAGATCAAATAAAAGAAAGTCTAATAATTAAAGCAGAACAACTTGATCCACCGGTAAACATTTTTGTTTTTCGCTGATCCAATGGCTCTTATCAGAGCCACACCTGGTAACTATCTCGATTAACATCGAGGGAATAACAAACCAAAAGGAGACTTTGCTTAGTGATCTGTGCAGAGAGATGAACTGCGACATACTATTGATCCAGGAAACACATCGCGGAATAGCAAGGCGGCGCCCAAAGATAGAGGGCATGCAATTGATACTCGAGAGACCACACGATCGCTACGGTTGCGCAATTTTTGCCAACTCAAGGGTAAACGTACTATCCGCTGAATTGTCAGAAAATAATGACATCGAAGTACTGAAAATTGGAACTCCCAGATTCTCTGTAACATCTCCAACGCAGATTTCATATTCGAAGAGCTACGCAACTTTAAAGACCAGCAAACAAGACTGGTGATGGGTGATTTTAACTGCCATAGCACCAGCTGGGGCTATAGTGCGACTGACAATAACGGCGAAGCTCTAGAACAATGGACAGAAACTAACATTATGGTCAGGTCATAATCCACGACCCAAAACAACCAGCCTCATTTGACAGCGGCCGATGTAGAAGAGGATACAACCCCGACAACATATTCGTATCCAAGAATATTGAAGCCCAATGCAGGAAAATAGTCAGCCAACCCATACCGTAGTCACAACACCGACCAATTATATGCTTTACCGAAAGTTTAGTCAAACCCCAGGCTGTACCTTTCAATAGACGTTTTAATTTAAAAAATCGAAATGGGACCCATACAAGGCAGAACTGGACAGGGCTCTCGCACAAATTACACCGACACCGGAGAACTACAAGGATTTCGTAGACACAATAAAGAAAATATCAAGAAGGTTCATATCGAGGGGATGTAGGACTGAATTTGTACCAGGGCTGAGGACATCGGACAGAGCTGCTGAATAAGTATAGGCAACATTACCAAGACGACCCCTTCTCGGAGGAAACCATGAGAAATGGAGAAATGCTAATGGCTACAATTGCCGAAGGCAGAAGAGAAAAATGGACAACGCTGATGGAGGAGCCTGACATGAAGCAAAATAGCCGACGAGCCTGGCATACACTGAAAAACCTCAATGGTGACCTCACTAGTGCCCCTTTGAACATCAGCAAGGTCACCGTCGACCAGGTGGCCACCCAGCTGCTCCTTAACGGCAAACCACCGAGAAAAAATTACAAAGCCAGGATAACTCGAAACATAGCATAGGAAGTTGACTCTTTTCGAACCCCATTTACCACCGAAGAACTTACTAAAGCAATTGCCGCCATGAAACCAAACAAAGCAGCGGGTCTAGATGATATCAGAGCAGAACAGATTAAGAACTTTTGCTCAGAAACACTTCAGTGGCTACTCAAAATGTTCAACACGTATATCAATACCTTCAAGATACCTAAATTATAGAGACAAGCCAGGGTCGTTGCTCTCCTAAAGCCTGGGAAAGAGCCAAATGAGCCCAAAAACTGCCGACCAGTCTCCCTCCTATGCCAGACGTTTAAGCTAATGGAGCGAATGATTCTGAACAGAATCTCAGCGACTATCGATGAGAAGCTGATACCGGAACAGGCTGGCTTTAGACCGGGGAAATCTTGTGGCGTACAGGTCCTAAACCTTGTTCAATACATCAAGGATGGCTTCGAAAAGAAGAAGATCACAGGGGCTGCCGTTGTTAACCTATTGCTATGCAAATTGTTATGCAAATTGTATGAAATGACAAATGATTTCCACATCACGTCGATTGTCGGAGCCTTCCCCCAAAACCGCCGTTTCATTGTCAGCCTGTTAGGGAAAAATATTAGATGGCTCCTGCAGAGGAACGAACTTCCGCAGGGCAGTGTACTGGTCCAATTACTGTACAATATCTATACGAACGACCAACCCATACGGCGGGAGATAAGGCACTTTATATATGCTGATGACACAGCGCTAGCAGCCCAAGGAAATAGTTTCCATAAGGTAGAGAGAAAACTGACAAATGCCCTGAACAACCTTGCCGCCTACTACGAGCACTCTCCAGAAACTGACTGGTAGATCATGGGGAGTACAGCCAGAAACATTGAGAACCTCAACCCTTCCATTAAGCTTCTCTGCAGCCGAATACGCAGCTCCAGTATGGTGTGCATCCACTCACGCTAAGCAAATCGACGTTTGAATCATGCAATCCGCCTACGAACAGGTTGCCTGAAGCCTACGCCACTTCATCAGGTATACTCTCTCGCTGGGATAGCACCTCCTCACATCAGGAGAGAGGTAGCCGCTGAGGCAGAAAGGGGGCGACAAGAGACCGACCCAAGGCACCCTTTCTATGGCTGCCTACCAGCTAGACCCAGACTCCGATCCCGCCACTGCTTTTTGGCCAGAACAGCACCTTTGCAAGTCTCTCAAGAAGCCAGAAGGCTCCAGAAATGGCGCGCTGATGCCCAAAACCCAATTACCCAACAAAAAGAGGACATTTCCTCCCATACCCAATCTGGAGAACCCTCAACAGACTTCGCACAGGAGTCTCGAGGTGCAGAGAAAACCTGCAAAAATGGGGAATGCTACCAGAGGACGAAAACCCTCAATGTTCCTGCGGAGAAATCCAGAATCCTTCACACCTGCTGACCTGCACCGCTGTCCCATACAGCGGCACAGGGAACGACCTAATTTTAGCAAATGACAAGGCCATCAGAGCCGCAAACTTTTGGAAGGACATGATGTGATCCGGACATGAATAGTAGTAGTAACTTGATTCTCTAACTAAAATAAAAAAACATGCATGTTGGACGGAAGAGTGCGATAGTCTCATTAAACTAAGAAGGAAACCAGTGGCAAAAACGACCATAACAGACAAAATTTCTTAAATGTTAGAAAATTGGTGACTAGTGATCTTAAGAGAATAAAACAAGCTCGAGATGATCATATACTTACGTAAATCAATGAAGACTTTCACAGAAACAATGTATGAAACTTTTATAAGAATTTTAAGAAGAAATGGAAGTACAATCCCCCAACTCTACAACTCCAGGATAAAGAAGGAAATGTTGCCCATAACAACAAAGACAACTGCAAAGTATTAGCAGAATATTTCGAAAATCTCCTTATCTGTGAGGAACTCATAGAAAAGACGGACTTTCATACTATGAAAGTCCATCTTTTCTATGAGTTCCCCATTGGGTTGGAGGAACTGAGTCAGGTTTGGTTGATGTGGATATTTTATATCCACATCAACCAAACCTGACTCAGAACCTCTAACCATTGAAGAACTCCATTCAATAACATCGAATCTCAAGAAATTTGAGGCTTTGGGAGAAAATCAAATTACAGCTGAACTTAAATGTTGTTGGAGAATGTTAACGAAAATGCTATACAGTCTCTCAAATATATCTTTGAAGAAATTTAGATATTTGAAAGAATCTCAGATTACTGTAAAATAGCCCTTATACATCCACTTCATAAGGAAGGATCCAACACAGACCCTAACAACTACAGAGGGATATCTCTCTTTGACGTAACATACAAGATATTCTTCACAGTCCTACTACTCAGGGCAGAACCTGACCATCAACTTAGGGAATACCAAGCGAAGGGAGATCCTGTCTGGAACAAATTATCAACCTCAAACATATCATGAACTACCAAAAATCACGGGCTAAATCGCATGTTATCACTTTCAAAGATAGGGAATCCTTATTCTTGGTCCTGAAAGGACTAGACCTCGATAACAAAACTACAAACCTAATCAGAGGAACACTAATACACTCTTAGAAGTTAAATTCATGGGGAACTCTCCACCGCTTTTGAGATTAAAACAGGTGTATGGCAAGGAGATGGACTTTCTCCACTGCCATTTAACTGTGCCCTAGAAGTGGTCAGAGAGTGAAGACACACAGTGGAATCAGAATAGGAACTACAAACATAGGCATTAAGGTAAATTCTTTAGCTTTTGCTGAGATGGCCTTACTAGCTGAGACATGAAAAGAAGCCACGGAACTGATCGTCGAACTCCAGAGGCAAGCGTTAAAAATGGGTCTCAAAGTCTCAGTTGAAAAGACCAAAATAATGAACATAAAAAACTGCAAGTGGGCAACCAATACATAGACTTCGTCAAAGAATTCAAATATCTTGGGGAATGGATCAGCTGGAATACGCTAGAGAAAAAGGCAATGGAAGAATATATTAAAAGCCTTCTCAGTTCCGCAAATTTTTACAACCACGAATAATTAAGAAAGGTCAGGCGGACTGTTAACGGCGAACGATATAGAACCATGATTAGAAACTCTTTGTGGGACGCAATGGACGATATGAGAGCACTAACGCCAAAGGTGACACTTTTAAGAACTTCATGACCATTTACGTCATTATTTAGCATTTATTTGTATATATTGACATGTATTTTGATAAATAAAAAAGTTTATTATTTTACATCAACTAATAAAGTGCATGGATTTACATAGAGTGCAAGAGAATGGATACATGGCCAAAAACACGTTGGGTAAGGTGCAGAATACTGATTTGATTAAAACTTAGGGTTGCGGACTTTTTACCTGGTTTAACTGTCGTATTTGGCACTGTTTAACTAAGATCTAAAAACTAAGAAGAAAAATGAAGCTTCTATGTCGCCTAGTTCAATAAATATTCGTGTTTCAAATGCTCAATATACATAATATATAGGCTATATTTTGCTTATCTGTAAATTTAGAGCGAAATAAACTCTAAAATCGTTTTCAGCGCTTCGTTTTCCTTTAGGTAACCAAAAAAAATCGTGAGACAATTTTCCAAAAAATTCATCCAAATTTTCTTTTCATGATTTCGGTCGAAAAAAATGTGCAATTTTGTTCAATTTTCTCAAAAACGGTAAACAACAACGAAATAATTTTCCGCATACAGAAACTACTCGACCAGACGAGCAAATTGATGTGTAAATTATTTCGAAATACTCAATTTTTCATTGAGAAATTTAAAACTGAAATTTTATGATTGTCTATTTGATAAGTCGATATCTCAGAAACGGTTGCAGATAATACAATACGGATTGCAGCATCGTTTTCTGAAAGTCATTTTCCTATTAACACACTAAGATTATCCGCGCGAAATTCATTAGTTTCCAAAATCTCTACTCGCCGAAATTTGTTAAAAATTTCTTCAATTCTTTCAGGCGATAGTGAACGGAAAGAGCTAGCGAAATATAATTTACATATCTGTAATCAGCAGCAAAAATGCTTTCAAAAACGTTTTTAAATTTTGCTGTAATTCAAAAAATAACGATTTTGGCAAAATCGATTTTCTCGCATTTCGTCGTTTCCGCGGTCTAGACTCCCCGTGTCGATGGTATTTCTTAACTGAAAGCTTCCTACGGAATATTATATACGTGTTTGGCCTCCTGAATTGTAAAGCTAGCTTTGACACCGTGTATACATCAAGCGAAACTAGCACTTTACCCACTATGTTGCAAAGTCCGGCTACAATGCGGTAAAGTCACTTTCCCGCATTGTAGCGGTACTTTCCCGCATTGTGCCAAATAAAATAATTTCCAATATTGTAAATAATCTAAATAGTTGGGAAAGATGGTTCGTTGTGAACCCTCCACCTCTACTTCCAGAAAATTATTAAATACAAAAAACCTTTTCAGTTTGGCAACCCTTACAGAGTTTCATGAACCAATTACAAAGTTCGTTAAACTCAACACCGCCTCCACACAAATTTGCAATCGGAAAGTAAAAACGCGTGTACAAGTCAATACCTCGTACCTGTTGATCTGCAAACCCATATTGCACGCTGCAAATGCACTTTATGCACATGCAGGTATTAATATTTCCGGTTAAGAGTCTCTCGACTGTAAAATCTAGGCCTGTTCTAGCTCATCTAAAAAACACACAAACAAGCGAGATTTCTAAAATAACTTACGTTAAATCAAATTGTCTATAAATAATATGTGATCTATTTCACTAAATCAACTTAACTCTGAGATGCATACATATTTGTTATAAGGTTTTAAGATAAAACATTGATTTTATAATAATAAATTCATATTATCATAATAATTTTTAAAATAAATTAAATTCTATTTTAACACATCACAAGGATTGGAGAAGCTGGAAAGAAATAAAAACACGAATAGGAATGGCCAAACAAGCTTTTATAAAGAAAAGTAGGATATTGTGTAGCAAGCTCGATCTGAAACTAAGAAAAAGGATAGCAGAAATCATTGTATGGAGTGTTATCTTATACGCATGTGAGACATGGACAATTTTAAAGAAGGGTAGAGGCTATGGAGATGTGGATGTGGAAAAAAATATTAGGAATAAAATGGACAGACGAGATCAGGGATTAGGAGGTTTTGGAAAGAATAGGGGAAGGAAGATCTTTATATGAGATTTTGAAAAGAAAGAGATTGTGGCTTGGGTGTGTGTTGAGAGGGAGTTGTTTGTTGAGAGAGGTAATTGAGGGAACTATGAACTATGGAAGGTGTAGGGAATAGAGGTAGAAGAAGAGTGAAAATGGTAGACGATCCGAAAGAGGGAAAAGGATACGTAGATATGAAGAGAAAGGCTATCTATAGAGTTCAGTGGAGGAGGCAGAATGGAACCTGCATATAGGAAGGCAGAGTACTGTGTGACAAGAAGATCAGCTACAGGAGGAAAGGAAAGTTCTACAAAACTGTGGTGAGGCATGCAATGCTCTATAGTGCGGAAACTTGGCCGATTACAAAAGCACATGAAAGAAAGTTGGAAGTAGCAGAAATAAGAATGTTGAGGTGGATGAGCAACAAGGAAGGATAGAATAAGGAATGATATCATCCTAGGAACAGTGAAAGTGGGACTGTTAGGAAAGAAGGTTCAAGAAAGCAGGCTAAGATGGTTTGAACATGTGCAGAGAAGATAGGAGGACTACGTGGGAAAAAGAGTTGAAAAGCGGGAAATAGAAGTGTCAAGGAAGAGAGGAAGACCAAAAATGAGATGGAAAGATAATGTACCAGTGGATTTGAGAGAAGAAGGTTGGAAGCTTGAGGACGCATTGGATAGACATTTATGGAGAAGAAGAATCTAGCAAAGAAACGCCGATCCTACGTGACTACGGAAAAGGCAGAGAAAAATAAGAAAATGTCGTCTCATCCCATCCCATCGCACTTGACGTTCATACCACTCATTCCATCCCATGGTCATGATGGGATGGGATGGAATGGGTCGATGGGATCCCATGCTCATTTCTGCTTGGAACGAGCCTTGCGGAATTGAAGATTTTTTCGAAAAAAATCGCTTTTTCCCTGGCGTTGAGAAACTAGAAAGGAAATTAGGGTTTGGGAACGGTCAGATTTGAGATTTGGATCCTGACCAGAGGATCAGAAAATTCATCGAAAAGACCCTCAGAAAAATTTGGGAAATTTGCCATATCGCACATCCAACAGAAAAGTGACACAAGTGCGAATTACTGATTTCTGAGAACAACTGTTTATCTGCCATCTTTCTGTTGAAAATCTGCTCAGATGAAAAAAGACACTTCCGCTTTCCGGCGGACGATAATTGAATTAAACCAAAAATCGACTTCATAATACTAAAAACAACATCCTAGATACCCAATTTTCAGTTTAAAAAATTGCGCACTTATGTCACTTTTCTGTTGGAGGTGCGATATGTTCCTTCTAAACTAGTTCTGTTTTATTGAAAATTTAAAAAGGGAACTGGCCCCTTGCTAGTTAATGTTAATTAATTAATAATATTAATAATAAAGTTAATAATATACCTGAAGAATGGAAAACTGCACTAATTCATCCCATCTTCAAGAAAGGGGACAAAACCGATGTAAACAACTACAGAGGGATATCTTTACTTCCGGTAACGTATAAAATCCTAACTAAGGCCCTACAAAACAGACTGGAAGAACAGCTTGACAAAGAAATTGGTGAATACCAAGCGGGCTTTAGGAAGGGAAGATCTTGTGCGGAGCAAATCTTAAATTTGAAGTTAATTTTGAAATATAGACGATTAAGAGGGTAAGACATCTTTATCACGTTTGTTGACTTCAAGAAAGCGTATCACTTCGTTGACAGAAAAACGTTATTTAACATCCTCCAAGTGTTCGGAGCAGACAATAAAACAGTCGCAATCGTTATAGAAACACTTAATGATACCAACTCAAGAGTAAAGTTCCGTGGCGAAATCTCCAGACCTTTTAAAATCAGAACAGGATTAAGACAAGGAGGTGGGTTGTCACCTCTCATATTCAACTGTGTGTTAGAAAAAGCTATTAGAGAGTGGAGAAAGAAAACGACTAAAGAAGGGATACAAAAAAACAGATTAGGAAGAGTAACGGATGGATTAGAAGTGGATTGCCTCGGTTTTGCAGATGACGACTGAAGGAGGAATATATAAAATCAGATTAGGAAGAATAAAGGATGGATTAGAAGTGGATTACTTCGCTTTTGCGGATGACTTGCGGTTATGGCTGGGAGTTTGGAAGAAACAACCAAACAGATCAATATTCTAAAACAGACGGCAGAAAAGATAGGACTGAAAATCTCATTTGAAAAGACAGAGTTCCTAACCAATATGAGGCACCAGAGAGGCACCGAACAATATGATTACAAAGTATGGCCAAATAAAGAAAGTTTCTGAATTCAAATACTTAGGGGAAATCATCCAGCCCAATGCTTAGACAAAGAAGGAAATAAAACAAGAGTAAGAAAAATGGAAATGCCTAACAAAGAATGTGTACAACAAGAAGTCAGTATCCATTAGTGCTAAAATCAGACATTATAACACAGTGATTAAACCAGAGGGTCTATAGGCATCTGAATGTTTGGCGATGAACACTATCAAAGAAATGGAGGCTATAGCAAAGAAGGAACGAAAAATCATAAGAAGAGTGCTTGGATCGAGATTTGAAAATGGGACTCGGAAGCTTAGAAGTAATAGAGAAGTGTATGATAAAATTGAGAAAGTGGGAGATACTATGAGGAAGAGAAGGGTAAGCTTATATGCCCATTTGAAAACGATGAATGATGAAAGGCTTACAAAGAAAATTCATGTTTTTTGTTCAAAGAAGTCAAAGCAGATTTAGTTAAGGTGACCAGATTTTTTAAACGCGAAAGCAGTACTTAAGCTATTTGAGATATGTGGACTTTTAAAATAGCAGCCTAAGCGAATTTTTGAAAACTTTAAAGGTCAAACGTTCTAGAACTCTCTCCTTTACCTATTTCCAGATTATTTAAACGCGAAATCAATACATTGGATGAGGATGGCGGTGCTTTACAAATACAATAGATAACGAAAATTTGAATGATCTTCGCGGGCCGCATAAAATGTCTGCGCGGGCCGCATGAGGCCCGCGAGCCCAGGCCTGCTGTATTAATCAGAGTGTTATGTTTATCACTCTTGCAATGTTTTGTTATTGCTGCTTAGCCACTATTGGCAATACTGAATTGTGAGCAAAACGTTCGCTTTGGAAATGCATAGAATCACAGTTATAATTATTTATTTTTACAATATTATGCAAAGCAGTACAAGCAGTAAATTTTAGAGAAGGGCAGTACAAATGCAGTGCCTAAAAATTAGACAGTACAGACTATCTCAAAGAAGTACTGTACTGACTAAAGCAGTACGCCTGGTCACCTTAATTTAGTGGAGTAAGGTATTGGAGAAGAAGACATAACAAACAGAGACCTGACGAGAGATAAAATTCTCCATTTTGAAGGAGTTGAGGCGAAGAAGAGAAAAACTGGAAGAACAGTGTGGACAGAAGACCGAAGAGAGCAGCAAAGAGAGAGGATGAAGATATATTGGCAAAAGGGGATGAACGCAATAGGAGAAATGTATTTTGAACAATAGTTGTTTAACAAGGTCCCTAGATATCCAAGATCGAAAAAAATGTAAATATTTAATATAAATAAAATAATTATTTGTTTAAATGACGAAAAATACAAATTTGACATTAAAATTTAATTGTGGCATTCAGATCGCTTAGTGTAGATAAGAAAAACCTTGAGTTTTGCAGTAACTGGTGACAAGTATTGCCTCAAGGCGGTTGTGTGCATTACAGGACTAATTTAAAATAAAGCAGGAATGTTTATTATTTTTTAATTAAGGCAGGAAAATATGTTTGTTTGTGGTCTGAATATTATAAATTTCGTAATGTTTAATTATTGCGATTTCCGTAATGAGGATTTTTGTGTAAATAATATTTCGCTTTTTGTAATTTGCGTGTGCAAAAATCAGGTTAAATGTTGTAATTGTGTTTCGGGCTTAGAGTAAAACGGTGTTTGTAATAGGGAATACGTATTTGTCAAAACGAACGTTTTCGGCAATTTCTCGCTCCGTTGGATCCAGAGCTACAAACGAAAAATGCCCAACAATACTCGAATTAATGGACATAATTGTTAAAACAGAGATCGTAGTTTTTTATCATAGATCATAGTTTTTTTGTATATTAGAAAGTTTAATTAAATTTTGAATGTTTTGTGTTAGACAATTTATAACATTGGATCCAAAGTTTGAATAGTTTCTGAATCTTAAAAAAATTATTCCTACTGGTTAGCTTGAAGCCTCCCGTCGTACGTTCACAGACTGGGCTTTGGAGCAGCTGAAGACGGATCCTCGTTTTGGCCAAATCGAGGAAAAATCATCTTCAGCGCAGAAGCGCATTTAGCCAAAATTGGATACGTAAATAATTCTAATTTTTGAGATAGATACTAGATAATAGTCCTATATAGTCGGAGTCTAGATAATATTTAGGCTAGATATTATGTCTTTTTGATTTTTTTGCGCAAAGAAATAGATGCGCTATGGACCGGACATTTAACTTTTTTTTTCTTCGTTTAACAATGTGTGATAAATCCCAAAGATCTGAAAAATGATGTTTGGCATTTTAAAATTATTTTCCTTTCTTCTAAATTGGTCATTTATGCCAATTAGGACTATTAACTAGATGAAATGACAAATGTACAAAGAACTTTTTCTCGAGAAACATTGTGAAAGTATTTGATGGATTGATGCGCAGAAATATGAACAAGAAATGACTGTCAAAACGTAACATACAATTAACAACTTTTATCTCTCGATATGGTCTGCAAAATTATTACATTATAAACAAAGTTTTGTAGATTGTAGACTAGAAGTCCAAAAAGAACGTATGCGGTCAGGAGACCCCTGTCAGGGACAAAGTTCCTCGCGCAATTAACAGAATTGAAATTCTCTTTTAATATTTGAAGATGTAAAATTCTTATACGAGTTGAAAATAGACAATTATCGTCGCCAGCAATGTTTCTGTCATGATGCAACAAGACATTTGGCATTGAACATTCATCATGTTCCTCGTATGGGACTTGAATGATTGCGAACTTGGACTAATTACTTGCTGAGCTTCATCATTAACGGATGTTTGAATTTGATTATTCAGAAAGGGACTAAATATTAATTTTTCAGTTTCTTAATTACTTTCCGAGGGGGCGAGGGGTGTTTGAACCCCCAAAACCCCCCTCGGCTACGCCAATGTAAACAAGTGCCTCATAAAATTGGCGATTTCATGAGCTACACGAATTAGATGAACTACTCGAACTGCCGACAGATTATGCAATGGCTTAGTTTTACACAATTATTTTTACTTATTGAGTTATTTTTCACTATATGACTAGGATATACATATATAAATATAGTAAATATCAATCACTCGAATTACATGTACGATAAACACATGTAAACAGTTTTTTTTTAATTTGCTACTAATTAAACAATTGCTACAAATTATACAGTTTTTTTTTATTAACTTACTTTTTTCAGTATTTTGTATATTTTCTTGGGTTTCCATTTCTCGAAACCTAATTCAAATAGTGAGTATAATATTTATAAACAATATAACTCTCGTATGATTTAAAACAACAAAAAACAAATATGTTTGAACAATTTTTTTTTTCTTGTTTATTTTCTTGTTTAGTATTAATAAGGTTATAATCCACGCTCGTCTGTCAGAGAGAGAGAACGCATTATAGTAATATACACTGAGAGAAAGAGAAAGCAAGAGAGAGAGCGCGGTATAGAAAAATACACTGAGAGAAAGAGAAAGAAACTAACGCGGCGTATAAGGAAAGAGAGAGAGCGCGGTATAGAAATATACACTGAGAGAAAGAGAAAGAAAGGAACGCGCCGTACAAAGCAAGAGAGAACGCGCGGTATAGAAATATACACTGAGAGAAAGAGAAAAAAACTAACGCGGGGTATACGTTTTCTGACGATTCACTCATACCGAGACCTCCCTAAAGAAACTTCGTTCCAAAAATAAATAAACAAAAATACTTTTTTAATTATAGCTTACGCTTTAACCTTAAAAAATTCATCAGAGGCAAAAATCGATATTTTGGAATGTTCTTAAAATGTTTTTAGAAGATATCGGTCATTTGCAATATTTGAAATGTTCATCGTAATCTCTCTCTCTCTCTCTCTCTCTCTCTCTCGCTCGCTCTCTGTAGCTCTTACAACCCATGGTGGGTCTTGGCTGACTCAACAACTCTCCTCCATTGAACTCTGTCCATCATTAGCTCCTCCGCTTCCATGATATTCAGGGATCTAAGTTCTGATGCTATGTTGTCTCTCCATCGTAGTCGCGGTCTTCCTAATGGTCTTCTATAGGTCGGGGCCTGTTCCCATACCAATCTAACAACTCGTTCATCCTCCTGTCTCTTTACATGGCCGTCTCATCTCAGTCTTTCCGCTTTTATCGTTCTTACAATGTATGATTGGCAGTAGCGTCGCTAGCGTCGGTCAATCGGGCGAATGTCCGGGGCCCACGGACTAGGGAGGGCCCTACAGTGGCTGCAGCTCGATTCTGAGACGACTGACGTGTGGCGTTTCGCGAATTTCACATGGGGGACCGCACCACGTGGGTTTTAAAAAGGCCCAAATTTGACATTTTTATGCCGCCGCAGGCGGCAGATCTTGAGTATTTTAACCGCGCGTCTTCGATGACTTAACTGTGAATGTCCGTTCGCACGTTGCGCACCCCCAAGTTTCGTCCTCCGTCCTGCCGTGCCCCTCCGGGGATCCAAAACCCACCCTAAAATCGTGGTTATTGCGGAAACGGCCCGACGGAAGCGGCGGGGTGCAAAACGAGAATGTACATTTTACCGGTGTAGAACCGAGATCCCCGTCGAGCGGTGCCGTTTTTGCGACTCAACGCCCCCAGGTTCGGACGCACCAGACCGAAAACTAAAATCATGATTTTACTTTTGAGGCGCATTTTTAGTCGGATCCCAATTTTTGTTCGAATCCTCTAGCCGCCGCCGCGTCAAGTTTTTGGAGCCCTCGCTCGCCGTTCTGCGACGTCCCGTTCACCTGGTGCAAGAGCAAATAAATTATTTTTTTTGCCGATTTTGCAATCACTTCCACGGACGCCCAAGACTTATTTGATGGGCTCCAGGTCGCCGGTTGGGTTCGTTCTCTTCAGAACGCTCGCGCGCAACGCGACGACTTTTTGCGAATCTGCGGCATTTTGAAGAAAAAAATGCGGGGGTACATAGACAAAAAAGGCGTTTTGCGGGGGTACATAGAACTTCGGAACCAATTGACGGATCGGAACCGGACCAGTGCCGTTCGATCGACCATAGAACCTTTTAGTTTGTTTGGGAGTTTAATCCTGATTGCGCCCAAGATGGCGTCGCGACGCCTTTAAAACTTTTTTGACATCCAGGAAAAGCCCCACGGAACCGCCAACTTGAACTCTGCGGGAACGGTTTCGCGCGATTCCCGCAGGGAATTGAACGTTTCATCTTTTACTGCAAGCGGCATCGCGCTGCGTCGTTTGCAACCGTCGCGACGCCCGCCTAAACTCGCCGTATTTTATTTACTGGGGGCCCCACCTCAATATATATGCCCGAGGCCTCCAAATCCAAACGACGGCGCTGATGGTTGGTCATATAGTTCTTCTATTTCCCTGTTTTTCCTACTGCGGTACTGTTGTGTAGTTTCATCCCTTATAGGCCAGTATATACACCGTAGTATTTTTCTCTCTGCAACTCTCAGTCTGTTTTCGTTCTTTTTTGTCATTGTCCAGGTTTCGCAGGCGTAAGTCATAATCAGTCTTATAATGGAGTGGTATGTTCTATTTTTTGTCGTCCGAGATACATTTTTTTATTTAATTATTCTCTGCAATGCAAAACAACATCGATTGGCACTTTGTATTCTATTGTTAATTTCTTTGGTCATTTCATTGTCCTATCCTATCCCTACGTTTAGTCCTTGATGTGGTCATGTACTTGGTTTTACTCTCGTGTTTCTTATTTTTAGGCCCATATCTTCCGCTGCAGATTCTATTTTTTGATACTCTTCTTTAACGTTCCAGGCGGTGTTTCCAATGTCATCCGCAAAGGCCAATATGAGACGCGGACCCCGATTTCTAAATAGTAGTGTCTCCGTTTTTGCCTCCTTCACTACCTTCTCCGGAGCTATATTAAAGAGGAGTGGGGAGATGGCGTCTCCCTGTTTCAGGCCATTATTTTTCGTAAAAAAGGTTGACAACTTTCCCCCGATCCGTACTGCACTTTTGGAGCCTTCCATGCTGATCTTTGTTAAGCTGACAAGTTTACTCAGACTGGGAATTCTGAGTAAACTTGCATCATAGCATGCCACAGCTCTACCCTCAAGACGTTGTCGTACGCTTGTTCATCGTAATGTCAACATGATAAATCGTGATGTCCATTGTTTCCCCGTGTTCAGTGGCTCCCCAGTCTCCCCTACGAGACAATCGCCGGATTATCCAAAAATTCCAAATTATCGCGGGTCGCCTACCGCTATAACCCGGTGAACCCGTGGATTTGAGAAATTCAAACGCCATACGATTGGCCTTTTCGCCGGGCATGCACTCCTCAGACTGGAAATTAAAATTTTCTTTTTCGCGTTCCCGTTTGAAGAGGTAGAAAAATGAAAGAGGTGATTATGCGAATTGAGGCCTACGGTACGTCCCCGAAGGTCTAATGCGCTGAGAGAGGTGTCGTTCAAAAGTAAACACGTGGGGCTATAATCCCTGAAAAGAGCAATGCAATTCTAAAACATCACACCGAATATGGAAGGTTTCAATTTGTTCAATTTTTAGAAATTCGTTTCGAGATTGGAAGCGCGATTGAAAAAAAAAGCGAAATTGAAAAATAAACCCTTTTTTTCTCAATTTAGAAACCGCCACCGCGACGCCCTGCTCTTTAATTTAGCGAATCCCGGAAGATTCTCGTGGACGTCTGCAAAACATGGTTTTTCTGGCGACCCGACGCCATCCGGCGCGCAATCGCACTTAAACTCCAAAACAAACTAATAGGCAATATGCCGAATCGATTGGTGATGGTCCGGTCCCGATCCGACTGTTGGTTATCCCAGGAGAGGGATTCCCGCAAATTTCGTGAAAAAAAACGCCATTTTTGTGTTAAAATTGACGCAGAGCGGGAATACGATGTCGCAGGTCTCAGATTCTTCCACCCCCCGTTGCGGGTAAACATTTCCCATCGAACGAACCGGTTTTAAGACGCATCTCTCTTCAATCAACAGAACAGCATCTATAGATGTGATCGAAAAACAGGTTTTTTTTTCCGCTTACGTTTTGAGCCGCGCCGGATGAACCGACCGTCGCGTACTTTTCCGCATGAAGTCAAAAAAACGTGAAATCGACGCAGCAAGAGGACGCAGTAAAAAAATCTAGCCGCGGACCAAAATTTCTCCTCAAAGGTGCAATAAACTATATCCTGCTTTGGCATCTGGAGGACGTCGTGTGGGACTTGTGAGCGGCAGACCGACACGGGTCGAAGTTCCGTTCAGTTTCACAACAGAAAATGACAATTTCCCGTTTCGACACATAAGAGGAATGGAGTTTTTAAGGAAAAATTAAAAACGCACCTATAGCCGCCCCCTGCGTAGGCGGACCTTTATACAGCTCGTTAAAAAAAACTATTTTTTGCTCAATTCATCGGAAAAAAAGACGTAAACCACATTTTCGTCAATTTTCAAAAATTCGTCATTTTTTGTTCAGGGAACGGCACTTTACTCGATTAGTACAACGTAATTATAGGTGCTGACTTTTTGTACGCGATCTTTATATATCTATCGGGGGGCATGGAAGGAGCCTCCACGCGTGCATTTTCTCCTGTATATGCCGAACATGCCGGCGCCCCCTGGTAATACTGTGCATTCAGACAGTGGCCAATCCTTCCACCATCGGAATCCACCGGACACGAAAAAGTAAGGTATATAATATATCTATTATATCCCACCCCTACCTCTAATCGTTAGTATACTTATCCATTCAGAGTGTATCCTCCCCTAGACAAGATTCGTTTAGTAACTCAGGATCTGGGAGGGATTCAAAGAACTCTTCTTCGTTCAAGCAATGAGCTCCCAGCTACATCTCTCTTCCGCATCAATGTTCCGTAGTCCTTGACATGATGTATTGGCGTTTCATCTGCTGAGCTGCAGAATCTGCAATTATCATCTTCCACAAGCCCTTGAGTCTTGAGGTGTTTCCTGGTGATGTCTGCCCCGTAATGACTTCTGTCAGAATTCTAAGCTTGATCCTGTTTAGTTTCAGACTAAGAGAGACTAAGATTTTATTCTTTTAGAGTTAAATCAGTGGTGGCCAACCTTTAAAAAGGAGTTCAGAGGTTAGGTTAGGTTAGGGTTTTTGCGATTGTTGTGATAATCTCGAGAGATCTCTTCCGTATCAATGTTCCGTAGTCCTTGACATGATGTATTGGCGTTTCATCTGCTGAGCTGCAGAATCTGCAATTATCATCTTTCACAAGCCCTTGAGTCTTGAGGTGTTTCCTGGTGATGTCTGCCCCGTAATGACTTCTGTCAGAGTTCTAAGCTTGATCCTGTTTAGTTTCAGACTAAACAGATTTTATTCTTTTAGAGTAAAAGCAGTGGTGGACAACCTTTAACAAGGAGTTTAACAGAGGAAGTAGCACAGGCAATCAAGCGACGAAAAAATAACAAGTCCCCGGGTGAAGACAGTAGGGGTAAACAGTACAGTGATCGGTCATTTTAGAAATTGAACAATGAAAACAGTAAATTACATGCTTGTATAAAATGAATTTACGAATTATTGTATATAGTGCTAGTAATTGTAAAAAACGTCACTTTTCTATTTAAATGATAAATCGAATCAAAAATTAAAAATTTTATAGAAAATAAGAAGATAAACATTTGATTCATCAAAAAGCATAGTTATTGATCATAAAAATGTAGTGATTGTCTAGTGGATTCACAGTAATTAGTCAACGGTTTATAATAAATAAAAGTAATTAGAAAATATGAAAAAATATTATGAACTATAGTTATTTTTTTTTTTAAGAATGCAGTAACTAAAAACCTGTTTTACACTATGACAAATGTTCAATCAAGTTACAAAATTTGGCGCTAAATTCAAATATAGTTATTCAAATATAAAATTGGTAATTTATTAATGGTTTCATTGAATATCTATTAAATACACCAAATGGCAACAATAGTAATAAAATACAAACAAATAAATGGAGAAAAACGCAAAAAATCTAAATGATACTAACAGATCAGATGATAATTGTGAATTGACACGGCAGCCATTGACAACTAACAGCTGTATGTGAAAAGAAAGAGAGAAAAGAGGATGAGATAGGAAGTAAATATCGTCAGTGTGAACTTCTCTTCGATTTAAGCCAATCAGAGAACAAGGTCATATAAGCCCTATCTTCCCTCTAGTGCAGAGGTGTCCAAACTACGGCCCGCGGGCCAAACCCGGCCCGGCAGGCGATTTTATCCGGCCCGCCAAGGATTTTGAAAAATTTAGTAAAATATAAATGTAGCGTGGCGCGTCGGTATTAGATCTCGCGCAGATGAAGAGCGCATTCGGTTAGAATGAGCACGTTATCACGCTCGAAAAAGTACAGTCTGGTATTCAAGTTTTTTCGGTTGTCGGCGATGCGACTCGGCCGCTCGACTACATGAATGATTTTGTACTCTGACTGTACGTAGGCGGCGCGGAGCGGCAGACTGCACTCAACTGCAGTGCCTGCAAAGCTACGAGATTGTCTACGACAAACCAAAAATTCGTCGGCCGCGGAGCTTATTTACATTCTTTACAGTTGATATATTGTAAATTGGTATGTTTAGATTTATATTTAATATATTATAACTTAATTATTATGTTAATATTATTTTTTAAAGTTGAACATGGAAACAAAAAGAAGAAAAGTAGATGACGAGCGCCGCGTTTTTAAAGAAGAATGGGGATTCAAATATTTCTTTGTGCAATCGCAGTCAAAGAATGGTAAAGCTATATGTGTAATTTGCAATGACACTGTTGCTGTAATGAAGGAATACAATTTACGTCGACATTATGAAACAAAACATGCTTCAGCTTACTCACAATTTAAGGACAAGCAGCGTACTGAAAAATTTGAAAAAATGAGTCGTAGTTTGTCTTCTCAGCAAAATTTATTTAGGAAGGCAAACTCGGAAAATGAGTCATTGACTTTAGTTAGCATGAAAGTTGCTTATTTGTTGGCGAAAAAAGGGAAACCCTTCCTGGATGGAAACATCGTTAAAGAGTGTACGATGGAAGATGTTGGGGTATTATGTCCGGAAAAGGTGAAACTTTTCAAAACGATAAGTCTTTCCCGCAATACTGTTGCTCGTCGAATTGACGATATTGGCAATAATATACTCCACCAGATTTCTGGGAAAGCACAGCGTTTCACTCACTATTCTATCGCGATCGATGAATCGACCGACGTTAGTGACACCTCACAACTTTTAGTATTTGTTCGTGGAGTTGACGACGATCTTAATGTCACCCAAGAATTAGCATCGGTTAACAGCATGCATGGCACTACAACTGGAGCAGATATTTTTAAGGAACTACAACAGACGTTGACCAAATATAACTTGGACTGGAATCGACTCCAAGGTGTGACAATTGACGGAGGAAGAAACATGTCTGGTGCAAATATTGGGGTGGTTGGGCTAATAAGAAAAGCTTGTGAAAGCGCAGGAGCAACAGTACCAATTTTTCTGCACTGCATCATCCACCAACAAGCCCTATGTGTAAAACATGTCGACATGAGCTGCGAATTTCGATCTTTCCTCGAAGAAATTGAATCTGAGTCTGTTGACTTGTCGTATTATACAGCAGTTCGATGGCTTAGCTGTGGAAAAGTGTTATTGCAGTTCTTCAAGCTCAGAAAGGAAATTAAAATTTTTCTTGCGGAAAAGAATCACCCTGAACCGCTTTTATCGGATGCAGAGTGGCTCTGGAAGTTGGCAATTTTTGCAGATGTCGTGACACACGTAAATAACTTGAATTTAAAGCTCCAAGGTAAAAACAACTTAATTTGTGATATATTCGAGCTAATCAAAGCATTCAGAGCCAAGCTGATATTGCTCGCAAGTCATATGAATGAATGTAATTTTTCCCATTTCACGTTGCATGAAATAATTTTATAATAATATAATTTAGACATGTTTGTTTAGTAAAATTCAATGCTGATTTACTTGTAATAAGGTTTTTTAATTCACATATTTACAATGCTTGGCCCCCGCTAATGAATTTAAATACCAAACTGGCCCTCGCAGCAATAAGTTTGGACGCCTCTGCTCTAGTGCATTCTTTAAAGAAATGTACTGTAGTGATCACTGGAGTGATCTAAAAAAAGAAAAACCTAACCTAACCTATCTTCCCTGTAGTGCATTCTTTAAAGAAATGTACTGTAGTGATCACTGGAGTGATCTAATAAAAGAAAAACATTTAATTATTGTTAAAAAAAACAATTCAAACATAAATTTATAATTAATCTTATGATTATTCATTTTTTTTTTAATTGCCACCAATATTTTCTTGATCCTCAATCACCCCTATAATTTTTTGCAATTTTTCATGATGCTTTTTTAATTTTATCAACTTTTTTGTTCTTTTAATTTTTCCGCCAGTTTTTCTTTTTCTAAAGTTTGCCGTTTTTCTTTTTATTTATCTTTTTCTATTTGTTTTTTTTTCGAAAACATCCCTTGTTAAAACCATCCTACGTTATAGATAATCATACAAACTTAAAACAATCGGAACACAGCCTAAATATATTCAACCTTTCCGGAGCTCTATAACAATAACTGAGTCTTTTAGGACTACTAAAAACAAATCTCATGTGAAATTTGTCAGTTATTTTATAGCTTTCAGTCCACCTTCGTGGCACTCAACAAAAACCATAAAAATAACATTGTTTTTAAGATCATATCTTTCCATTAAGTTTAGAATTGCTGTGATTAATTTCATAAAAAATTTTTGCCCCACGAGGGGCTATTACGTTTTTCATTTCTGGACATACCATAAAATAAGTTTCTTCACCATTGGAAACACGAGCCGGATCTTTTAATATGTCTTTAATATGTCTCTTAATATGTTCAATTGCTTTAAAATTGTGTATTGAATATTTTCTTATCCTCTTATTTGTAGGTTATACTAAAGTGACCACACGTCCCTATTTTGGCGGGACAGTCCCGCTTTTTGGAAAACAGTCCCGCGTCCCGCCGCTTTTTTAAAAATGTCCCGCTTTTTAGAAAATATCTGAAAATTCTTTATTTTAAATGTGCTGTAATATATAAAATATTTTTTTTTACATATTTCCATAAAATCTCCTTTTTTTAGTGTCACCCAACAATGTAACTGTCTATTCTTCAAGATATTCCAAGCAGTTATTATAAAAATTTCAGATTTTTTTCATAAAATCCGGTCGTTTAATGGCATCTTTTAATGGCATTTTCATTGGGTAACATTAAAAAGGGAGATTTTATGGGAATATGTGGAAAATTTTTTTGAATATATTCGTAACCATTTTCCGAAAAATAAGATTTGCGAAAATGATCTTTTATGATGAGGCGTTTTGGTAAAAGGATACGTTACGTACTACGGGTGCACGTCAGAAAATTTATTTTCACTACGTCTATGTTTTTTTGTTTAATGACGCAAGTTGTTGCTATAGCAACAACAAACAGAAATCGTTTAATAATAAAACTCCATTGGATTTAAATTGGACTTTTACGCACGATTTGGATACTTTTACACATTATTATAATAATGGCATCCTTCACATACAATAATGTACTAATATGTTCATTTTGGTGTGTGAGTAGGTAAAATATATTTTTTTGAATTATTGATCTGCTTTCATAACTAAATTATAATTCTCATTTCATCCCATTTGTCCCGCCTTGTCTCAATGAAAATGTGGTCACTTTATGTTAAACACACTAGGAATAACAGTCACATAGTTACTCTAACGTCAAAATAGTAATTGGTCGGATGATCAATCACTATAAAAACATCGTTTTATATTCGTGTGATATTTATTGTCTTATCATATTTTTAACAATCAGTACTTTATTTTTATCAAAAAACTTTTTTTTTTATAATTTAAACCTGTATTGATTTACAAATGTCAAAAATCAGCATAAAAATCTTTTTTAAATCATGAAAATATCTAGAAATAGTAAGGTTACTTTTGTGCATTTCTGTCTAAAATGAAATCTAGGACTGATTTAATAATTAAATACACACATGAAACTTTAAGTTATAACGAAGTTATGGGTTGTATCCAATACAGATAAGAATATAGAATTTTCTTCTGTTAATAAACAATTATGTCACGAAAAGGTTGTCTTATAGTTATATAGATTTCAAAATATGACCAATCATTACCTACTGACCAACAACTGTACTATTCACCCCTATACCTGCGTAACTCATTAAATTATGAGGCTAATTAAACAAATACATGAAATAATTACGAAGGTATGGCACGAAGAGCAAATGCCAGAAGAATGGTGTGTAGGAACAGCCTCGCTGCCAAAATCCCCTGGCTGGAAGCACCAAAAGACGAAATCACATGCAAATACCATTTCGAGAAAAACAACACAGCAATGTGTAGTAGTAAAGCTGATTGAAGCGACGAATCCTCAGCATACCACATAGAGCAAAATGCTATCAAGCGGTATCGTCGTCGGCGAACATCAGATCGGTTATGAAGTCGTCGTCGCGGTCGCCGTATCGGACTCCGCGTCGTTCATCGAATGCTTTCCGCATAATCGCGTCAACCACAACGTTAAAAAGTAGTGGCGAGGCGACGTCTCCTTGTCGTATTCCAGTTCAAATCGGAAAATCCTCGGATAAGTCATTTCGGATACGAACACTGCTAGTTGAGCCGTCGTTCGATGCCTGAAGAAGTTGAACGATTTTCAGCGGAACGTGTTCGGCCTCCAGGGCTCTTCTCTCCAGTCAATTCCAACGCAAGAATAATGAACATGGAAGTACCACAAGGTAGTACTATAGGACCACCACTCTTCACATTATTTATTAATAACACGACTATTCCATTAATTGGGGAACGTGGAATTGGAATTTTGTTCCGGTACCTTTTTTCAGAAACGGAACGCGTTCCGGTACTTTTTTTGGTAGTCATTTTCTTAATTTTAAATGAAAATTGTATTTTAAATTGGCGTATTTGTAAAAACATTTCAAAAGATATGTTAATTTATGCAGAATTTATCTAAACAGAGAAATTACCACCCGATTGGAAATCTGCTCTGATCCATCCGCTTCACAAAAAGGGAGATTTTAGTGATCTAAACAACTACCGTGGAATTTCTCTCGTCCCAGTAACATACAAGATTCTCTCGAAGGCGTTACAAACAAGGGCAGAAAATCAGCTGGATAGTCAACTAGGAGAATACCAGGGGGGCTTTCGGAAGACCCGATCCTGTGTTGAACAGATCCTGAAACTTAAAACTGTACTTGCATACTTCAAGAAGAGAAACCGCAAGGTGGTCGTCACCTTTGATGATTTTAGGAAGGCCTATGATTCCATTGTTACTATTGATAGAGAAACGCTTAACAAAGTACTCCAGGAACTAGGGCTAGACAACAAAACCCGCAGACTCATCCTAGAAACTGTGAACAACACCTATTCCAAGGTAAAATTTAGAGGTGAGATAAAAACTGGAGTGAGACAAGAAGATGGACTTTCCCCACTTCTATTCAACTGTTTCCTTGAAAAGGTTTTTGGGTGCTCAGAGTGGTATCTACCTGGGACGTAAGAACGATGGACTGGTTGTAGATTGCCTGGCCTTTGCAGATGACATGGCACTCTTTGCTGATAGTCTTGAGATGGCAGCAATGCAGGTAAACTGCCTCAGAAAACAGGCTGCCAAAGTGTCGCTGGAGAAAACAGAATTCTTTACCAACATCAGAGAAGGAAACAGACAGATGTTACTAAAACAGGGAAACATCAAGAAGACTGAGAAATGTAAGTATCTCGGCGAATGGATTGAACCCAACTTATCAAAAAGAGCATCATTATCCAAGAGAGTCAACAAGTTAGAACTAGCCTATCGACTGACTAAGATCACTTACAATAAGAAATTCCTGTCACGCAATCTGAAACTTAAGCACTACACATCAGTCTTACGACAGAAGCCTGTATGTCATGGAGTGTCTTTCCTTGAACCGAAGAGGTCTAGTAGAGAAATTAGTTAGAAATCAGAGAGAGGAGAATCCTCAGGAAGATACTAGGCCCGGTAAAGGAAGATGGAGGCGTAATTCCGAAGGCGGCATAACTCTGAGCTCGACGAACATATTGAGATGATCTCTGACTGTGCAAGGAAAAGAAGGGTAACTTTCTATGGCCATTCTATTGCAAGATTGACTCCAAACCGACTAACCAACAGTCTGTTCACCTTCTGGCAAAACAAGAAGGTTCGTACCAGTTGGTTGACAGAAACCGAGAAGGATATTAAAGAACTGGGAATAGCAGATCTCCAAAACAGACAGTCTGTGACACGCACCCTGAAGAAAGTCCGTGGATTTCAGGAAAAACCCCGTAGGAAAGGTACCCCTTGGACAGAAGAGAGAAAGGAGTTACACCGGCAGAAGATGCGACAATAGTGGGCAAAGGTCAAAACCCAACAGTTGAAGAAGCGTGCTCCAAATTATGCCTATTCGAAAGAAGAAGAAGAAGAGAATTTATGTATCTTGTTTCCTTTACCTTTTGAATCAAATCAACATCATTTGTCCTGTGTTAGCTATTCTACATACCATACTACTAAACTATAAACTTCAACAATAGTGCAATTGCGCAAATCTGCGGTAGTTCGAATCCCGTCGATTACTATTTCATTGCGAATTGCGTCAATAACCAGTAACGATTTAGTCTGTGCCAGCAACGTTGTTGTTTAGATTGTGTTATTGTGTATAATGCCAAAGTTGTTTTGGTAGTTTGTGGTTTCTATTTCCATTATAAATTATAAGGTAGTTTAATTATTTTTGAATGGATTAAATATAATGCATATTGATTTTTATTATTGCAGAAATATTTCGAAAAATCTACAATAATTTTTTTTTTGTACTAAAAATTTAAAATGAGCGTAAAACGTAAACAACCCGCTTTGGACACTTTCTATGGAAAAAAATTTAAAACGCAACAAGAAGAAAATGTGCAAGTGCTGAAAACTATGGAAAAACATATGGATGTTCCATCAACTTCAACAGAAAATGTTCAAAAAGAAGCAGAATCCACATTAATAAATTGGCCCAGTATTTGGACTGTAGATATGTGGTTCGAAAAGAAAAAATTATGCTTGTCTAAAATGCGATTCGGGAAAATTAGGATGTCTGACTAGTTCAGCTAATACCACTTCCAGAAAAACTACACAGCAATGTGCAGTAGTAAAGCCGATTGGAGCGACGAATCCTCAGCATACCACATAGAGCAAAATGCCATCAAGTGGTATACAGATGGTTCGAAGACAAAGGAAGATACTGGTGCAGGAGTGTTTAGACCTCGTACCAAATATTTCGAATCCATAGGGACATTCCCAAGTATTTTCCAAGCAGAGATACACGCAATCGAAAGATATGCACAATTTAAGCTCGACAGGAATTATTGCAAAAAACAAATTGTTACCAAGCAGTCATCAAGACTATTACCTCATACACCATCAGATCCAAACTGGTATGTGACTGTGTGGGAAAGCTAAACAAGTTTGGCAGAGAAAATAAAGTAAGGCTCGCTACACACGTACCGTGTGGATGTATCCGGCGCAGGCCCGGCACCGGGTTGAACACCTTACACACATGCCGGATGGATTTCTCCGGAACCGCCCCGATGGCCCACGAGGTCGAGCTACGAGCTGTGTATTTATTTGACTTCAGTACAAAATGGATCGCGAAAGAGTTATTTGTATGTGGTTACTTTATCGGCGGTTACTTCGCAAGAAAAAAAAAACAAAGAAAACATTGGGTGCACCCACTCGACAAGTGAAGACGGTCGACTGCCGGACCGGCATGTGTGCAAGCTTCAATACAGTTCCATAGCCCACCACAGCCGAGCCGGTACCCGGCAGTCGGATGGCCAGTGGGGGCCGGCCGGTGACAACCCGACAAAATGAGTCGGCCCGGCGCCGGATGTGCACCACGCGACACGTCTGAACTCTTCCATGCTAGACTATGCAACACCACCCCCTCCAACCGGTGCCGGGCCTGCGCCGAATACATCCACACGGTACGTGTGTAGCGAGCCTAACGCTATACTGGGTACCAGGACACACTTGTATAGACGGAAACGAACAAGCCGATCTGCGACAAATGTATCTTGGGGCCGACTGCTTAAACGTAGAGGAGTTGTAGTCCTTGAATCCCACCGAAATCCTGAAATTCCTAATGGAATCAGGACTAGAGGAGGCGCTTTAAATGGGTAAGTATACCAACGTTTAGATGAAGAGGGTGGGGTACAATAGATCTACGAAGGTCGCAGTACAAGTCCTCACCACCAAAACTACAATCTACATACGTTATCTCGTTTAATCCTTACGTTATCTCGTGTAATGTTCACATCATCTCGTTTAATCTGCACGTTATCTCGTTTAATCTTCACGTTTTCTCGTTTAAACTGGACGTTGTCTTGTTATCACAATTCCATCAGTTTTCCACTTTCTTCAGTGAGAATTCCTCACACACGATTTCGTAAACACGAGCAATACGATTTTCTTATGTAACGCAGGAACGAAGCAGAAAATAAATCAACGGCAAATGTTAATAACTCACTTAGAATTGTAAAATAAGCAGTGAAAGTCCTAACAAAAAAAAAACTAAATACACAAAAAAACGTGAATGGATAATCCGAAACATCCGTATTGGCCAAATCACTTTTCCTTTGACTCTTATTGTAAAACGAACAATGAAAATTGCAACACAAATTGTGCAAATCGTCAAATCAAACAAGGAAAATTGGTCTTAATACTACAACAGCTTTTAGGATTTCTTACAGGTTTAGGCTGTGGGCAAGAGAGATCGGATTACAATAAAATGAAGTTTAGACTAAATAGTTCAGTCTGGTTTAAAAGCAGTAGTCAAGATTGGAATTAGTTTAGATTTAGGCTTTTAGATTGCTCATCAAATGACTTTGAGTTTGTACGATTTGTTCTAATTAAAAATTTGAGCTTCGTAGAAGTCGGGTAGATAGGCCCTCCACAATAAATTTTGATATAGGGTTCGTATAGGACTAGCTACGCAGCTGGCTTGTAAGATTTGATTTAATTAAGATTAGATAATTATCTAATTAAGAATAGATAGGCCCTCGGCCCTCCCCAATAAACTTTGATACAGGGTTCGTTTAGGACTAGCTACACGGCTGGCTTGTAAGATTTGATCTAATTAAGTTTGATCTATCAATTGAGTTGTCTTGAGATTGATTATCTAGTTCACATTCTATACACATATGATATACTACATATTACTATATTCACATTGAAGTCTAATTAAGATTGATTTCAATGTGTACCTGTCTAGACTGCAGATTATTGCGAATAAAATGAGTTGTTATTGCAAAATGGATGATGATTGTTATTTATGGTACCGTAAATTGTCGCCGGTTTGAAGTACCGCAAGTGCCAGACACGACATGTGAGATAATCGAGTGAAAGAAAAACGTTAGGAATCAAAACCGACTACAGAAGAAAAAAAAAACCAGGAAACTTATTTAATTCAAAGACTATTAATAATGCCTATTGCGAAACAACCATTTTCGTTCAAAAACTGATTTTGAAGGTCTGTTCTCAATTATGATTGTTCTCTTCAATTATCTACGTAGATGCATCCTCCAGATTACCAACTAATTTCTTGTCCTTGTTTTGTGATCATTTTCGTGTTGTGCGTTTAGGAGTAGAATAGGGAAAGTTTTCGAGAGACTCGTACGCGAGCCACGCAAGTGTGAACAGATAATTAAATCCTGTAGAAACTTTTCTATGCAATAGATTCATATAAAGTAAAAAATAAAACAAAACGAAATTGAAATTAACTTTTTGCATTGTTTCACTGCATAAAATAAAATAAGAAAAACAACATTATCTGTACAATGACATTCATTTCCAGACATAAATAGTTTAGCGGCACAATAATCGTTTAGACAAGACGGACAAGGGTAGATAGACAAGAGTAGACAGACAAGACTCGATAGAGAAGAATAGACAGACAAGACTAGACAGACAAAACTATATAGACAGAACTAGGCAGACAAGGCTAGATACACCAGACTAGACAGACAAGACTAGACAGAAAAGACTAGTAAGACAAGACTAAGGAGACAAGTCTAGAGAGACTAGTCAAACAATTCTAGACAGACAAAACTAGACAGACAAGGCTAGACAGACAAGACTAAACAGACTGATAGTCAGGACTAGACAGACAAGACTAGATAGACAAGACTAGAAGACAAGACTAAATAGACAAGACTATACAGCTAAGACTAGATTAGGGCACAAGTATGGAAATAAAACACCCTATGCTTGCGTAATAGTGGGACCTATCCTTGTATTTGAGAGCTAGACAACAGGTGCAAGTGTAGACAGTGAGATGAGACTAAGACCCTGCAAGGGGTTGTTGCGCCTGTGATGATGATAAACATTTTTATCTACGACCACAATTGTAAATGCCCATTATTGTACAGTCCGTGGACTATGTAAATACATCATACCACACACATATATAACAATCCGCGATTAATGTTATAATAATGTAATAATTCAAAATCACCCTTTCTTGTTTGGTTTACGATTCGTTGATTGGTTGAGAGCTGCACGTTGATATTATTTTTAAATATAGTACTCCGTGATTTCCAAATAATTATTAAATGTCACATCATTCACATATAAGCTGTCATTCATTGCGTGTTTTCACGTTTAAATCCAACGAAAAGTACAAATAAATACTAAATAAAAAGGTATGTGACCATTATGAATGTATTTCTTTGCATTTCTATCAAGTTAAATAAGGTCGAAGGTGTTACATCAAACAGATTTTTCTTATTAAACTGAAACAAATTAGTGGTCGTAGATAAAGTATAGTACATAATTCGAGTTGTAAGGCAATTACGTACTCGCGGAAATACGCGCTCCCCGCTTCGCGGGTCGCGGGTACTGTTCAGCTCGTACTTAATATGCTTCTTACAACTCTCATAACGTAATATACTATTTTATTACTCATGCATTAAAAGTACTATCTTGGCGCACGTTTTTTAGTACGAGAAATGCCACTTTTGGTTGTATTACCACATAACTTGGGTAACGCAAGCCAATATTCAATATCGTTAGGTTATATTAAAAAAAAACTGAAAAAATAAACACAAACAACACCTCAATATTAAAAAAAAATTACGTTAAAGTGACAGAAATTTTGTTTCATTACAAAAATAAAAATTAAAGAAAACAAGTTAGTAGTTTAAAAAAAACTATTTTTTTAAAAGTTTAGCTTCAGGAAGACCCGATCCTGTGTTGAACAGATCCTCAACCTTAAAACTGTACTTGCATACTTCAAGATGAGAAACCACAAGGTGGTCGTTACCTTTGTTGATTTTAGGAAGGCCTACGATTCCATCGATAGAGAAACGCTTAACAAAGTACTCCAGGAACTAGTACTAGACAACAAAACCCGCAGACTCATCCTAGAAACTTTGACCAACACCCATTCCAAGGTTAAATTTAGAGGCGAGATTTCAGAAATCTTCGAAATAAAAACTGGAGTGAGACAAGGAGATGGACTTTCCCCACTTCTCTTCAACTGTGTCCTTGAAAAGGTTATGAGAGAATGGCGCAAGGAACTGAACAATTTGGGTGCTCAGAGTGGTATCTACCTGGGATCTAAGAACGATGGACTGGTTGTAGATTGCTTGGCCTTTGCAGATGACATGGCACTGTTTGCTGATTCTCTTGAGATGGCAACAAAGCAGGTAAACTGCCTCAGAAAACAGGCTGCCAAAGTGGGTCTTCAAGTATCGCTGGAGAAAACAGAATTCTTCACCAACATTAGGACTGAACCCAAAACTTCAGTACTTCAGTACAAAATGGATCGCGAAAGAGTTATTTGTATGTGGTTACTTTATCGGCGGTTACCGGATGAACCCAATTGGATTGAACCCAACTTATCAGAAAGAGCATCATTATCCAAGAGAGTCAGCAAGTTAGAACTGGCCTATCGGCTGACTAAGAACACTTACAATAAGAAATGCCTGTCACGCAACTTGAAACTTAAGCACTACAAATCAGTCTTACGACCAGAAGCCCTATATGCCATGGAGTGTCTTTCCTTGAACCGAAGAGGTCTTATAGAGTAATTGGAAATCAGAGAGAGGAGAATCCTCAGGAAGATCCTAGGCCCGGTAAAGGAAGATGGCGAATTCCGAAGACGGCATAACTCTGAGCTCTACGAACATATTGAGATGCTCTCTGACTGTGCAAGGAAAAGAAGGGTAGCTTTCATTGGCCACATTGCAAGATTACCTCCAAACCGACTAACCAACCGTCAGTTCACCTTCTGACAAAACAAGAAGCTTCGTACCACTTGGTTGACAGAGACCGAGAAGGATATTAAAGAACTGGGAATAACAGATCTCAAAAACAGACAGTCTGTGAGACGCACCCTAAAGGAAGTCCGTGGACTTCACCGGCAGAAGATGCGACAATACTGGGCAAAGATCAAAGCCCATCAGTTGAATAAGCGTGGTCCAAAGTAGGCCTATTCGAAAGAAGAAGAAAGAAAACTAGTAAGGCAAATAAATCATTAAATTATAAAATAACTTTGTATATCCCATTCCCAATAATAAAAAAAAAAATGATTAAAGAAAACGTTTTAAAATTATTGTAAATTCAATGGTGAGACCGGAGAGTGACGAATCAACAAAAACACCACCGCACCATTTTCAAATCATTTTGTAATTCTATTTTTTTTTTTTAGATGGCACCTGGGTACCAAACTTGTAAGATACACCCCCTGGCTTGAGTAATAAAAAATATTAACACGTATTGTCAATTGCCCCCTCGAGCGAATGTGCGCACTCACTTCGTTCGTGCGCCCAATATCGCTCTCGTATCGAATTGAGAACTTACCGCCCTAGTTGCAAAATACTATTAACTATTTTAATGAAAATTGTTTTTAAAATTATAGTTCTATTTTCATAAATAATATTATTCCATTTCACTAGTTTATTGCTACCGGATTTTTCTGAAGAAAAGCCTTATATTATGTATTATCAAACAAATTTATTTGAATTTGAGGGCCTTACAAATATTTTATCTCGACCCCTCTGGGGGTCGCGACCCTCGGTTTGCTAACCACCGGTTTAGACGAGCAATTCTTAATCGCCAAAGGGGGCGCCAAAATTTCGTTGAATCCGAAAAAATTATTATATTTATTGAAAAAATTACTATATTTATATAAATTATTAATTTTTGTTTTAATATTGATTTATGAATTCGTATTGCGATCCAAATGGGAAATGTTCCTTAATCTTAAAGCTCGAATCGCAATCCACATACAAACAAATATAAAAGTTACTTACATAATGCGTAAATTTGCAACCGTTAAAGACGAATGAATAATCCTTCCAAGATTCTGCAAAGAAACACCGAAACAAGACAAACTTTTCACAAAAAATTACTACTTTGAAATGTAATGCTCGAAAACTGAAAATTTTCGAAAACTGTTCTGTTCTCGGGCGGTGGTAAACAAACACTGTCAGTGTGCAAGAAAACGATTTCAGAAGCTCCGGCACTTCACACTCTGGTAAGCTCTTGGGTAGGGCGCGAATCCATTCTTCTTGCAACAGATTGATGGATGGACGGATTGTTTGCAAAATTGCACTGCGCACATAAAACAGATATCGGTCGCGTAGACTCAGTAGGATACATTAAATACCTGCGAGGATTTCGCAAGGATCCTGTATGATTTTTTGCTTTATTGTTAGACTTACAGATTGATGCAAGGAATTTGAATAAAAACATCTAGACAGACATCACTAAACAGACAAGACTAGACAGACAAGATTAGACCGACAAGACTAGACAGACAAGACGAGACAGACAAGACTAGACAGACAAGACTAGACAGACAAGACTAGACAGACAAGACTAGACAGACAAGACTAGACAGACAAGACTAGACAGACAAGACTAGACAGACAAGACTAGACAGACAAGACTAGACAGACAAGACTAGACAGACAAGACTAGACAGACAAGACTAGACAGACAAGACTAGACAGACAAGACTAGACAGACAAGACTAGACAGACAAGACTAGACAGACAAGACTAGACAGACAAGACTAGACAGACAAGACTAGACAGACAAGACTAGACAGACAAGACTAGACAGACAAGACTAGACAGACAAGACTAGACAGACAAGACTAGACAGACAAGACTAGACAGACAAGACTAGACAGACAAGACTAGACAGACAAGACTAGACAGACAAGACTAGACAGACAAGACTAGACAGACAAGACTAGACAGACAAGACTAGACAGACAAGACTAGACAGACAAGACTAGACAGACAAGACTAGACAGACAAGACTAGACAGACAAGACTAGACAGACAAGACTAGACAGACAAGACTAGACAGACAAGACTAGACAGACAAGACTAGACAGACAAGACTAGACAGACAAGACTAGACAGACAAGACTAGACAGACAAGACTAGACAGACAAGACTAGACAGACAAGACTAGACAGACAAGACTAGACAGACAAGACTAGACAGACAAGACTAGACAGACAAGACTAGACAGACAAGACTAGACAGACAAGACTAGACAGACAAGACTAGACAGACAAGACTAGACAGACAAGACTAGACAGACAAGACTAGACAGACAAGACTAGACAGACAAGACTAGACAGACAAGACTAGACAGACAAGACTAGACAGACAAGACTAGACAGACAAGACTAGACAGACAAGACTAGACAGACAAGACTAGACAGACAAGACTAGACAGACAAGACTAGACAGACAAGACTAGACAGACAAGACTAGACAGACAAGACTAGACAGACAAGACTAGACAGACAAGACTAGACAGACAAGACTAGACAGACAAGACTAGACAGACAAGACTAGACAGACAAGACTAGACAGACAAGACTAGACAGACAAGACTAGACAGACAAGACTAGACAGACAAGACTAGACAGACAAGACTAGACAGACAAGACTAGACAGACAAGACTAGACAGACAAGACTAGACAGACAAGACTAGACAGACAAGACTAGACAGACAAGACTAGACAGACAAGACTAGACAGACAAGACTAGACAGACAAGACTAGACAGACAAGACTAGACAGACAAGACTAGACAGACAAGACTAGACAGACAAGACTAGACAGACAAGACTAGACAGACAAGACTAGAAAGACAAGACTAGACAGACAAGACTAGACAGACAAGACTAGACAGACAAGACTAGACAGACAAGACTAGACAGACAAGACTAGACAGACAAGACTAGACAGATAAGACTAGACAGACAAGACTAAAACAACAAACAACATGAAAATCTGTGAAAATGGAGAAATGATTGAAAACCCAAAACAACTGGCTAATACATTTAACATCTTTTTTAAAAACGCTCCAGATAAAGTGCTGCAAAATATTACACCCACAGTGATCACTAATCAACACATTACAGGAAATTGTCACACAATGTTCCTAGATGAATACACAGAACTCGAACTACTAGCAACGCTACAACAACTCAAAAGCAAAAGTACATCAGGTCCTGACGCTCTACCGGGGAGGATTATTAAAGAGGTCCTACCTATACTCATCACACCGATTACCCACATTGTTAATTATTCTTTCGCCATGGAGGAATTTCCTCAAGTTCTCAAAACATCCATCATTATTCCGATTCATAAAAAGGGAGATAAAGAAAAATTATCAAACTATAGGCCGATTTCGCTGGTATCGGTATGCTCTAAAATATTAGAATACAGTCTGTTAAACCGATTAACATCTTTTCTCGGAAAATATAATATAATTCCAACACACCAACACGGATTTCAGAAAGGAAAATCAACTACTACGGCAATAGTCCAGCTTGTTAATAAAATCCTTGAAGAAGTAGATTGCGGAAAATGCCCGGTGGGAATCTTTTGTGATCTCACAAAAGCATTCGACTGTGTTTCGCATAAAAAATTGCTAGACAAACTCCAAATATATGGCGTAAGAGGAAAAACGGCGAACTGGATAGAATCATTTTTAAAGGACAGACAGCAAATTGTATACATATCGAATGATAAGGAAACTGGGAGATCAGCCCCGATTACAATTACGACAGGGGTGCCACAAGGCAGTGTCCTTTCCCCGATTTTATTTTCTATTTACCTGGCGGATCTCACAAACTACATAACGGATTCCCACTGCACGCTATATGCAGATGATTCTAGTTTCATTGTTTCCCACAACTCAGCAAAAGAAACTGAATTTCAGGCCAATAAGCTAATTGAATCACTAGAGAAATGGTTCTCTGGAAATAATTTATTTTTAAATATAGATAAAACGAATTTTATGATCTTTCACACAAAAAGAAAAGTCGTAGATGATATAAAAATAAAACTTAATACCCAACTGGAAATAAAAAGGTCCAACAGCATCAAATTTCTAGGGGTTTACCTAGAAGACACACTACAGTGGAAAACTCATATCGATTCGATAGCGAAAAAAATCAACACTAAAGCGTACCTTATTCGAAATATCAACAACTTAGTGGGCAGACAGGCCATAATAAACATCTACTTTTCGGAAGTAGAGTCTCTTTTACGCTATGGCATAATAGTCTGGGGATCATCACCAGAGGCGGAGACACTATTCAGGGCCCAAAAACGTGTAATAAGGGCAATTATAAGGTGCAGTCCAAGAGACAGCTGTAAACCTCATTTTAAACAACTGAGACTATTAACATTAAGTTGTCTGTATATTCTGGAAATAGCAACTTTCATCCACAAAGAAAAATTTAAACTAAAACGTAATCGGGATAACCACGACCATTACACAAGGTACAACCACTATTTATATGTTCCTAAAGTCAACCTCACGATATGCAGGGGACCGTATCAGTCAGGGATACGGATTTATAACAAACTGCCAGATCATCTCAAGACCGAAGGGAGTCTCAAAACATTCAAAAAGGAATTAAGACAATACTTGGTAGAAAAGGCTTATTATAATATTGAAGATTATTATTAATCTATTTTATTTTATTTGTGACAGTGCCCATACTTTATATGCATACTTTTTGTTGCTTTTGTTATTGGGAATAAATGAAATGACTAGACAGACAAGACTAGACAGACAAGACTAGACAGACAAGACTAGACAGACAAGACTAGACAGACAAGACTAGACAGACAAGACTAGACAGACAAGACTAGACAGACAAGACTAGACGGACAAGACTAGACAGACAAGACTAGACAGACAAGACTAGACAGACAAGACTAGACAGACAAGACTAGACAGACAAGACTAGACAGACAAGACTAGACAGACAAGACTAGACAGACAAGACTAGACAGACAAGACTAGACAGACAAGACTAGACAGACAAGACTAGACAGACAAGACTAGACAGACAAGACTAGACAGACAAGACTAGACAGACAAGACTAGACAGACAAGACTAGACAGACAAGACTAGACAGACAAGACTAGACAGACAAGACTAGACAGACAAGACTAGACAGACAAGACTAGACAGACAAGACTAGACAGACAAGACTAGACAGACAAGACTAGACAGACAAGACTAGACAGACAAGACTAGACCGACAAGACTAGACAGACAAGACTAGACAGACAAGACTAGACAGACAAGACTAGACAGACAAGACTAGACTGACAAGACTAGACAGACAAGACTAGACAGACAAGACTAGACAGACAAGACTAGACAGACAAGACTAGACAGACAAGACTAGACAGACAAGACTAGACAGACAAGACTAGACAGACAAGACTAGACAGACAAGACTAGACAGACAAGACTAGACAGACAAGACTAGACAGACAAGACTAGACAGACAAGACTAGACAGACAAGACTAGACAGACAAGACTAGACAGACAAGACTAGACAGACAAGACTAGACAGACAAGACTAGACAGACAAGACTAGACAGACAAGACTAGACAGACAAGACTAGACAGACAAGACTAGACAGACAAGACTAGACAGACAAGACTAGACAGACAAGACTAGACAGACAAGACTAGACAGACAAGACTAGACACAAAAGGCTAGACAGACCAGACTAAACGGACAAGACTGGTACGAGGAATTTGAATAAAAATAACTTTTTTAGTTTGTAAAGTTTGTTTTATATGGTGTTGTATGATTGTTCGAGATGTTGAGGAATGTTTGTTGTTTATTGTTAAGTTAACGGTTTTGAAAGAAATGAATAAAAAGGACTTACCCTAATTTGCTTTTAGTAACTGAAAACGTGTTACAGTAGTTAACAAACTTTAACAAATTTCAACGAGCTGTATCAGAGTTAATTCACAAAATTAAACTATAGTGTATTGTGCAACTAGGGCGGTAAGTTGTCAATTGTCCACGAGAGCGAAATGGGCACACGAAAGAAGTCAGTGCAGTGCGCTCATTCACTCGATATGGCAATTGACAATACCGCACGAGTTGCAGATAATATTTTTTATTACTCATGCGAGGGGACATATCTTACAAGTTTGGGGGACCCAGGGGCCACTTTTACGTCATTTTTTTAATAACGAGGTCTGGATTGTATTCATTTTATTTATTCAATTGCTTTATATAACTTATCGATTTTTTATTGAATATTTGCGTGCTTTACCCAAGTTATGTGGTAATACAGCCAAAAACAGCCATTTGCCGCACTATAAAAGCGGCGCCAAGATAGTACTTATCCCGCAATAATAATAAAAAAAAAAAATATTCAATAAAAATATTCAAAAATAATTGTTTTGTTTCAATACTCATATTCGAATTGACATCTGTCAGTGGTGTATTTTTTGTGTGGGATTTGTTCCTTGTTTGGGTGGTTATTATAGGGTGTTGTAACAGTCGCAAAATGTATGTAGAATGATCTACAACAGTGTTTCCCAAAGTGTGGGTCGCGACCCGGCACCGAGCCGCAGTAAAATTTTGACAGGTTACGAAAAAAAAAAGTAAAACGGAAAACAAATGTTAACTTTTTTGCTGATAAGAAAAAGGAATTGATTGCTGCTCTAAAAAGTAAAAATGCACACTTTCCACACCAGTTAAATAAAAACCTCAAACATTGTCGCAAATAATTTATGCGGAATAATTTTATTTTCGGAGATATCTTTATCAAATATTACCGATTTTACGATTGCGCGAAAAACTTAGAAGAACTAGTTGCTAAAGTAAAAAAACAAGTTGTTTTCCTTGCAAGTAGATGAAAGAACATATATCGAGGATAATGCAAATCTAATGTATTTTATCAGATATATTGACGTAGACACATTACAAGATATTTTTTGTGTTTTGTCGAAGGCTACCGACAAGAGTGAACACAGATGAAATTTTAAGCTTACCAGTGATTTTATCAGTGGTCATGGTATTGATTGGATGAAGTGTGTAGGTTTAAATAGCGACGGAGTACCTGCAATATTAGACAGTGATGAAGGTTTGTTTAAACAAGAATTAGCCATTAATTGTGTATGGGCGCAATGAATTAAATTTAAATTTGCAAGGCTTTGGTTTAACTATT
Organism: Phosphuga atrata; assembly: GCA_944588485.1. NCBI lineage: Eukaryota > Metazoa > Arthropoda > Insecta > Coleoptera > Silphidae > Phosphuga > Phosphuga atrata. The sequence goes on from OX155897.1 coordinate 14,053,128, forward strand.
TCAAAGTATCGGAACAAGTCGCTGCAATAATTAAAAAATCCTCTGTTGAAACAAAGACAATAAAAAATAAAATTTCTTTTGTAAATAAATGGGTGTTTTTATAATGGGTTTTTATAATAAGGTGGGTAGAGAAAAATTGTAGAACCTCGTACCGGGCCGTGGTCAAAAGTTTGGGAAACCCTGATCTGCAAGGATACCCGTCCGCAAAGTCTCAAGTGGATTAAACGCGGAGCGGTCGTTTTGTTCGTGGCCGAAGCCATTATATATGATGGAGAATTATCCCAGCGTTTTGGAAGGTTACTACACGTTTGAAGAAAAGTTCGGTGGAAGTTCAGTTCGTGGTTACGATAGCTTGTATTGAAACAAGACCGAGCAGTAAATGGCCAGTCGCTTAATCACATCCCCTGTTTGGCTGTTAGGTTGCAGCGGACTGGGCTACACTTTACTCATCACCTGCACCCCTGACCACACCAACTTTAAAAACCCAAAGAGCGTAAATAAATTATATAGTTAGTAAGATCTACCAGTCCTGCCCAGAGACTCTCTGGAAGAAAATGCGAGGCCGAGAAAATGGGGGCTCGTTCCCCAAACGAGCTGTTGCATTGTAAAATCAAAGTTTGCGCATTCTAATGTAAATAACTATTTTGTTATGGTATTAAATATTTATTGAATACGTAAATTTACTTAATAAATGCTTATCGCACTTTAGCATCAGCAAATTCGGTTGGAATCTTGCCCTTAAAACCCTTAGAACCCTTAAATTATGACGCCCATGGCAACTGCCCTTTCTGACACCCCCCCCCCCTGATAGGGCCTGGTCCTGCCACAGGTACCTGCGTACCTCTGCAGGATTTTACGGGTAATTGCATAATGTAATTTACTAATGTAAAATTTACCTGATTACATAAATAAATAAATAAATAAATAAAATAAATTGTGCAATTCCCTATGATTTGTCGCCGACATTATTTTTTTTTTGTAACTCGAACCAATCGAGAAAAATGTGCAATTTCCTCGCCTGAAAAAATAAAATAATAAAACTGTCGTTACATCAGAACTTTTCCCGAAAGCACAACAAAAGGATAATTAAAAACCTATCGGCAACAAAACACGACCATTTTCAACATCATTCAAACTTGACTAAACACAAACAATAATCCAATTAGCTAACTAACTTTCACATTATTAATTTCCATTCAGTTATGTCATTTTTCCGATTGCGAATGTGTCATAACACAGTTTTTTTTTTGCAAATAAATACTGTTTTTTGAATTCGCACGCGCATTTACTAAAACGGTAACATTTGAGTGTCTTTTACCCAGTATCTGCTTGGCCGCCTGAACTGAATGGATGCAAGTTAAACGAGAAATTGCGTAACTGATCGAGGTATTAGCGAAATTGCCTAAAGAGTTTCAATGAGGGTCTTTAAAGGACGTACAAGCTCGCGAAATATTGATGGTTTCAATTAGTTCAATTCAAATTTATGAAGGAATTAGTCAAAACAAAAGCTTAAGGACAACGTTTTAAAAATCAACAAGAGTTTAATCAACTTCATTGTTCCTCAATGTTAATTTTTGTACTCAATATTAATTGTTCTTCAAAGGTGGCAAACAAAATCTGACAAAGGTCAGATTCTTAAAAAATTGTTGAGAAAATGTTTTCTTGGTAGTTTCTGTTTGTAAGGCTGAATATACTAAAAATTGATAGCCATTTGTTCCTTTTGGTGGCAATAAAGATTATTATTATTTATTTATTTAATCGATTGTTCCCCTTTAGGAGAGCGATTGAACTTGAATACACGACTTCATCTTATGGCGTTTTCCCGCTTCTCCTCCCAAAATCTCTTCATCCTCTCAGAATGCTCCTTCTTCTGCTCAGAAAATAACTCATCTTTAATCACACAATACGGTAAGATAACATAAGTCCCTCACTTTAAATATCTTTTAGTCCTCGGGACTAAACCGACTGTCCATTTCCTTGCAGGCTGTCGCGATGGTCTATCTTCAAAGTTAACATTTTTTATTTTATTCGGGCACTCAGTGCGGTCCTCGATATTTTGTATGTTGTACCCCAGCCAGCGTTGAATGTTGCAGCAATGTTACCTTCGCAACGTTAAACATTGCCGCAATATTCCTGCAACATTCCTACAACATTCCTATGTCCGCCTCTCTGCAACGTTCAGAACTGTTGTGGGAACGTTGCACGGAACATTGCAGGAACGTTGCGGGAATGTTGCGAACATTGCAGGAACATTACGAACGTTGCGGGAACATTACGAACATTGCAGGAACGTTGCGGGAACATTACGAACATTGCAGGAACGTTGCGGGAACATTACGAACGTTGCGGTAACATCACGAACATTGCATGAATGTTGCAGGAAGATTGCGAACATTGCAGGAATATTGCAGGAATGTTATAGGAATATATTGAATATTGAAAAATAGAAAATTATATTTTTAGTTTTATTCTCTTTTATTCTTCTCTTTTATTTACATATTTCACTTTCACTTTTAATATTTTTTTTTAAATTCATGTACTGTTATTGTTATTCTCATCGGAAGAAACTTCCGCATTTGCTTTTTTTTGGCTCGACTCACTCTTGTTGGAGTTTGAATAAGTCATTTCGCCAGAGTCTCTTCTATATCTTTTTCCGACCATTTCTCTCCACCAAGCCTCTGTAAAACTGTAGGACAATATAAAATATAAGTAAAAATATCTGGCAAAAATATATAAATGTTCACTTTTAAAGAAATAAACTTACTGCAGAGTAATTTCGCCATCATCAATTGGCTAAAACATCGTTTCTTATTCGAACGACCTTGCCAACTAAATTTTAAGGCAACGTGTTTGTTGTACAAGCAGGTTATGTAAATGCGTTTAGGAGGGACTCAGCACTTCCTTTTCCTAATATGAGGTTCCAGGATTTGCAATATTTGCAATAAGGGCCATTCTGAACGAGTCGATGCCGGTGCCCCTGACTCATCCCATCAAGCTCAACAATCCACTTCTCTTTGACAAACCTCTCACGAAGCGTTTGCAACCTGGAGCTACATCCTTTCACTGTTAAGTTAATTCCTACAACCTGACCGTCTAGTACAGGGGTCTCCAAACTACGGCCCGAGGGCCACATCCGGCCCGCGGACAGATTTTGTCCGGCCCGCGGAGGGCTAGCATACTTGAAAACTCCTTTTAGAGAACATATTTTTTATAGCAAATTAAATTTAGTTTACTGAAGTATTCTAATTTTATGTTGAATAATTATTAATATGACATCTACATTGATATGGTCATGGGCTAACTACTCATAACATTGTTGTAGGCTTATTGTTATTGTTTTTGTGATAAGTTGGATAAAGAAACACAGAATTGTAATGAGTAAAGACATGTATAATATGCAGAAAATTTAACTTCAGTATATAATAACTAACAAATTATTGAAATGAATCCAACTAACATTTTATACATTTTAAATAAAAACATAACTTAACATAAAACATAAATGCAAAAACATAACTAAAAAAAATACTAATGAGATTTATGTAATTGAGATTTTCCACTGACAATAGTTTGTAGTTGTGGACTAATTTTACTTGTAAAGAGATTTAAGATGCTCATCAGTTAATTTAGATCTGTAAACATTTTTTGTGTACTTCATTTTGGCGAAGGTCTTCTCACACAAATAAGTAGTACCATAAACAGAAAACAGCCCACGAGCAAATTTATGCAAATTATCAAATTGTGTCAGTGGAAGACTCTTATAAAATTCCAACAAAGATGAGTTTTGATATTTGTTCTTAATTATATCACTGCACTGTAGATCAATCATTTCCATTTGAAGTTCCGGGGCTAGGGTTTCAATGTCAGTATCAAAAGGATTCTGAAAAATCTAAATTTGATTCGCAATGACATCAAAGTCCGAGAAACGAGTATCAAAATTTATTTTCAAAGCACTCAAAGTTTCGATTGCAAAATCGATAGGAAACTCAGTCTCAGTGGTGTGGCTGAATATTTCACATGTTTTAAAATGTGAAAAACATTTACTTCGTAGTTGTGATTGAAACAGTATCAATTTCTTCCTGAATGATTTGATATTAGTGTATAAATCAGGAAGATGCTGGTTTTCTCCTTGCAATCTCAAATTCAGTTCGTTCACATGTTTTGTCAAATCAACATAGAATGCTAACTTCCACAGCCATGCGTTGTTTTGTAATTCAGTAAGAGGGCGATGTTTTTCATTCAAAAAAATTTCGATCACTGCTCGAAGTTCAAAAAAGCGCTGAAGGACTTTCCCACAACTAAGCCAACGTACGGCAGTATGATAAGGTAAGTCATTTTCTCCAATCTCTTCAATAAATTGTCGGAATTGTCGGTGATTCAGCCCAAAAGATCTGATAAAATTTACAGTTGATATGACTGGTTTCAGAACTTCAGACATATTCAAACAATTTCCGCAGAAAGACTGTTGATGAATGATACAATGTAAGACTAATGGTTTTGAACCACCGTCATTTTCTACAGCCTTTGACACAAGAGCGACCGACCACTACTGTATCTTTCCCATTCATGTTTTTGCCTCCATCAGTTGTAATACATTTCAAGTTTTTCCATCGAAGGTTCTTTTGATTAATGGCCATTTCAACTCCTTTAAAAATATCTGTACCAGTAGTTGTGCCATGAATACTATACATATCAAGAAGTTCTTCATGCACTTCATAGCTTTTATCTACTCCTCGAATATAAATCAACACCTGAGCAGTATCTGACACATCCGTTGACTCATCCAAGGCCAAAGAAAACCACTCAACATGTCCATTTTTGTCGAACAGTTGAGAGGATATATTTTCAGCGATGTTTTCTACCCTTCGAGCCACAGTGTTTGCTGACATACTGACAGTTTTTAATAAATTTACCTTTTCAGGGCACATTTCTTCGGCTACTGCAATTATGCATTCTTTGATCATTTCTCCATTGGTGAATGGTTTTCCACGTTTTGCAATTTCAAGAGCCACACGAAAGCTGGCACGAGTTGCAGCCTCTTGTTCAGTTTTGAGTTTTGTAAATGAAGATTGCTGCGATTTCAATCCGCGCTTCATAGCTTGGAATTTTTCTGTCCGCAAACTTCCTGTATATTTTGAGTAATTTTGAAAATGTTTTGTTTCATAATGACGTTAATTGTCATATTCCTTGAGAACGGCTATGCTTTCATTGCAAATCATACATAGCGCCTTTTTACTGGACTCAATTACGAAATACTGAATGTTCCACTGATCTTTCAATTTTCTGCATTCACTATCAATTTTTCGCTTCTTTTCCATACTACTAAATCACACACAAAAGCAACAATTCAAATCAAAATACTGTTAAAAAGATGTCTTAAACTTAAACACGCACAAACACGTTTTAAGGAGGTACGCACTATTTTATTTCACAACAGTGTCATAGGGACTGACTTGTGGTTGCGCCACTAGCCTTCTTATATATTCCAATTACTGCCATCTAGAAGTGAGTGGAAGACACCAGAACTTTCTCGAACCAACGAGATTATTCTGTACGTGCTATTAGCGCCATCTGTTAGCGATAGAAGGTACTACCTATTTCCGCTTGTGTCCACCAGATGTCGTGTCACGTTACTCGTCATGGCTCGTACTCTACGACTAATCTAGAAATTACAGATAATGACAGGAAAATTAATAATTTGCAGTGTTGCCGTTTTGCGGACTTTAGTCCGATTTGCAGCCTTTTTTAAACGTTGCGTACTTTTTCGGACTTTTTTTTCATCAGTGGGCTATTTCACTTTTTACCACCGGCAACAATGATAATATTGTTTTGGCCCTCGGAACTTACTGGAGTAATCAGTATGGCCCTAAGGCTGGAAAGTTTGGAGACCCCTGGTCTAGAACATCCGTAATGTATCTGTGAGCTCTCAGAGAACCATTCTGTATGAAGACCAACTCAGTGCATGCTCGTGAAGAAATTCCTGCCCAAACCATAACCGAGCCACCGCCAAATGGAAGTCGCTTGTCAAGGCAAGCTGGGCAAAAACGCGATTCATCTGAAAATAGGACGTTGCTCCAGCCATCATTATTCCATGCCAAATGATTTCTGGAAATAGCCAATCTTGCAATTCGATGCCGGCATAATAATCGTGGACCTGTTGCCATCTTTCTACAAGATAATCCAGCAGCACGAAGTCTTCTTCTAACGGTCAATCACTAACATTGACATCTCTAACTTCTTGAAGTTGATTTCGTTGCATAACCGCAGAAGATGCTCCATTTCGCAAACTTGCGGATTCCTAAAAGCGGTCATCCCTTTGGGTGGTGACTCGTTTTCTCCCGGATCCAGGTCTTCTGCTTATCAGGCCAGTCTTGGTTACAATTTGTTAAGTGACCTAATTTTTTTGCGTACCAGTGTATTTCAGAAACTGGGAAAGGTTTAATAATCTCAAAATATTCGCATATTTTCCCAGAGCACAAATGCGAATCTGAAAGTTTATATATTTTATTTGCAAATTGATAATATTGGGGTAAAAGTAAAAACTACTTCGAAACTTTCTAAATTTGCAACTTTGATAAACTTAACTTAACCTTTCTTAACCCTAGAATTGTAATATGTCGTAAAATTTACGACGGTCGTCTTTTAACACAATTTTTCAGTAATATCCGGACAAAGTAGGCGCTTGCTATTTTGAGTACCTTCCTCGTCCAGTCATCATCTAACTGTGAACACGTGTGTTGCCATTTTATTGCATCAGGATATAGTATTTTTCGTCGCGCAATCGTAAAATTGACGATGCATTAAGGCCGATTCTCATATACGCGACACTCAGCTACGCGACGTCGCGCGACATCTCCTGTCAAATAATGATTACTTTGTTTTAAATGGGCACATTCACACTATGGCTACTAGACAGCTACTATGCCGCGCGCTGTCGCTGGGATTATTTCGTGAGCAAATACGTTATCCTCATTCTTTTACGTTTTGTCGCTCGACATCGCATGACGTTCGACCAGTTTGTATATGATTTTAATGGCGGATTGTGTCAAAAACGGCGTGTTGTTGGAATGAAGAACGAAAAAGCGAGGAATTTAGGTCGATTCTCATATACGCGACACTCAGCTACGCGACGACGCGCCATGAAGTGTCGCGAATTGTCGCGTCGCTGCTAGGCATTCTCATATATGCGATACTCGGCTACGCTTTCTTTGCTGCAAGTGTCAAATCTGCAGTTTCTCTACATTTCAGGTTAAGTTATATTTTTAAAATGGCAAGTTCGTCAAGTTCCGATGATGATTTTTTTGTCTTACAATTAGCCATGCGTTATGAAACTGTGAAATTAAAAGAAAAGAAGAGGGAAAGAAAATATCAGATCTTAAAGAGAATCAGATCTTAAGAACAAGACTAGTAGAAGGGGAATTCCATACTCTCTGCAAACAATTGCAAGAGGATGAATTGAAATTCTATTATACAGTAATTTTTATTTTGTAAGTCATACAGTTCAACATAATCGACCGCAAGAGCGATCAATTCCTCTGCTTTTTCGTTGTCCCACTCATACCATTCCACTCATTTTCAAAAAACAAGCCGTTTTTGACACAATCCGTCATTAAAATCACAAACAAACTGGTCAAACGTCATGTGACGTCGAGCGAAAAAACGTAAAAGAATGTTCACGAAATAATCCAAGCGACAGCTCGCGGCATAGCGACTCGTAGCAGCTGTTGCGTAACCATAGTGAGAACGTGCCCATTTAAAACAATGTACCTAATCATTATTTGACAGGCGATGTCGCACGACGTCGCGTAGCTGAGTGTCGCGTATATGAGAATCGGCCTTATATGAGAATACCTAGCATTCGCGAAACTTCGCCGCGCGTCATAGCTTAGCTGAGTGTCGCGTACATGAGAATCGGCCTTAGTGTTTACGTTTTTGGATTCAGCAGTCAAAGCGTAAGTAAATTTAAGAAATTACGCTTATAATATTTATTTTGCTTATAATTTTGACAGCAACTATGTCAGCCAATACGATATTGTCTCAAAAACAAGTAGAAGCTGAAATTCAGCGGATTATGAACGGGGAGGGCTCTGATCCAGATGCATTTGCAGATAGTGGAAGTGACTGGGAAGCTGAATAGGCTACAACCAAAGGAAATACTCTCAGAAGATGAAACAGTTAGTGATGATGATTTGATTATTTCTGTTGATGCAAGTTCCTCAACAGTAACTCAAGCAACTGGTGCAAGTTCAACAGCAATTCTAGGCCCCATAAACATTTTGCAATGCGAAGAAACCACTAATGATCCCAAACCAAAAAGAATGCGAATGGAAAATAATTTGATAACGCCAGATAAAGTAGCACTTTGAGGAAAAAACGGCCATAAAGCCATACCTCCAAAATTATCTATAGAAATGTCAATAGAAATATTATACATTTTATAACAAGAGTCAAAGGACAAGCCAAACAATTCACCGAAGCAGTATAAGTATTTTTTTCATTTCTTTTCTGACGACGAAATTCCATTATTCAACACACCAATGAAGAAATTGCAAGAAAATATAATAAATAAAGCAAAATTTCATCTACAACTTCAAATTTATTTAAAGAAGAATTTGCTTTCTTTGGAATTATGATCCCCTCTGCCGTAAAAAAAGATAATAACGCGAAATAAATGTTCGATTCAACATATCTCATTCTTTTTATAAATCGTGTATGAGCTGTGAGCGGTTCATTTTTTTGGAGAATTGCATGCGTTCTGATAACAAAGAAAGTTGGCAGGGAAGAAAACAAAGAGGATCCATTTGCTCCCATGCCAGAAATATGGGATATTTTTATTGAAACCTGCAGAAGTTCCTACACACCAACATCATATCTTACTATCGACGAATAATGGTTTTCGAGAAAGATACTCCTTTAGGATGCACATACCAAACAAATCCTCTAAATACGGTATAAATATTGTAATGCTTTGCGACAACCAAAATACAAGATAAACGCTAGTCCATACTTAGGAAAGGGAACCAAAACAAACTGGTTACCGTTGGCTGAATTTTATCCAAAGGAGCTAACGAAGTCTGTTCACGGCAGTAATAGAAATATTAGGATGGATAATTGGTTTATTTCAGTTACTCTGGCTGAAGAATTGTTGAAGGATCCTTATAACTTAACAATTATTGGTACATGGTGAAAGAACAATTTGGGGTGGTATGTGACCTTTTTTACCTTCTCCCCCTTACACCCCCTTGTGAAAGAACAAGGGGTGTAAGGGGGAGAAGGTAAAAAAGGTCACATACCACCCCAAATGTCTACCTCACCTGCACGAGCGATGACATCGGTCATCCGGCGCACCCTGCTACGTAACAAACGAGGCTCTGACGACCGAGTAACGGAGGAATAACCGTCAAAACGGGAGTAAAGGAAATGATACTCCCCGACGACCCCTATCAACCCGCATTGGCCAGCGTGATAGGTAACGGCTAAACCCCTCTTAATATGAAAAGATACAACAAGAACGCGGCCCTTAGTCCCCGGCGGACCGCTAGCACCCAACCAAGGTAGCGGTTTGGATCAAGCAGCTGTCTAAGGGTGCAAAGAATCACCGGGAAACAACAGGCTACCAAAACAAACGACATACACTGCACATCTGTACTTATAACACGAGAACGCTTTCCAGCGAAGAAAAAGTACTCCAACTCGAAGAAGAACTAAACCAAATTCACTGGGATATAGTAGGTCTGGCTGAGATACGAAGAAGAGGAGAACAGCTGATTACCCTAAAATCAGGAAATACCTTATATTACAGAGGAAACGAAGAGAGCTCCGATGGAGGAGTAATTTTCATAATACATAAAAAACACACAAAACAGATCCTACACATAGAGAGCATAAGCCCCAGAGTATGCTTTATAATACTGAAACTAAACCAAAGATATAACATAAAGATCATCCAAGTGTATGCCCCAACATCCACACACACAGAGGAAGAAATCCAGACCTTCTATGAAGACATCTACTCTGCAATGTCTAAAACTCCAACATACTACACACTAATAGTTGGAGATTTAAACGCCAAGCTGGGTAAGAAGCAAGACGACAGCGAAATTTCCCTGGGACAATACGGGATAGGAGAAAGAAATGATAGGGGAAACACCTTACTGCAATTCCTTTTAGAACATCGTATGAATGCTATGAATACCTTTTATAAGAAAGCCGAACACCGGAAATGGACCTGGGCGAGCCCTGACGGAAATACACGAAACGAAATAGATTTCATCATCACGGATAAAAAACAAATCGTACAGGATGTCACAATACTCAACCGGGTGTCAGTGGGAAGCGACCACAGGATGCTAAGAGCAAAAGTTGTGCTACGATTGAAAAAGGAGAGAAGACTGCTTGCAACATCAAAGAGCAAAGAACAAGCTACAGTGAACAATAACGGGGAATACAAGAAATCCATAGCAGAACGACTAGGACACGGTAACATCGAGGAAATGAGTATAGAAACCTTGAGCAATGAAATCGTAACATCGATACAAGAGGCAAAACAGATACATGGTACGAAACTGAACAGGGAAGAAGGGAAACTATCAGCAAACACACGACAACTTATGAAACAAAGGCGAGAAAAACTACAAAAGCACCTACTACATACAGACCAGCTGAGAACACTAAATAAAGAAATATCAAAGGCCGCAAGGAAAGATATTAGAAACTATAACAAAACACGGATAGCGAAGACTATCGAAGAGAACAAAAGCATGAAAGTACTGAGACAGAAAATAACACCTGGAAAAGCAGAAATTACCAAACTCGAGGACCAAAACGGATAAACTATCAGGAACAAAGAAGAGATCCTGGAAATCGTAAAACGCTTCTATTCAAATCTCTATAGCGCTCAAGAAACACCAGAGCCGGAATATACCCGTACCATCCCCCAAATTTTAAACCAAGGATCAGAAGATCCACCGGAGATAACCCAAGAGGAAATCTCAAAATCAATTACGGAAATGAAAAATAACAAGGCGCCCGGGGAGGTTGATATTGCGATCGAACAGATTAAGGAAGGGGGAGTCGAGCTATTAGAAGCCATAAAGAGTTTATTCAACAAATGTCTCACGGAAGGAATAACACCAACAGCATGGGACAATGCAATCATTGTTATTATACACAAAAAGGGAAACACGGCTGACCTAAAAAACTACAGGCCAATAAGCCTGCTTTCGCACCTCTATAAACTCTTCACCAAAATCATAACTAGACGCCTCACAACCAAACTTGACCTTTATCAACCGCCTAAACAAGCAGGATTCAGAGCCGGATACGGAACGAACGACCACCTGCAAACCATCAAAACCGTAATAGAGAAATGTGTCGAATACAACAAGCCACTCGTCCTTGCCTTCGTGGACTACGAGAAGGCATTTGACTCTATCAACCACAATGAGATGTTTAAGGTACTGGCGAATTGCCGAATAGACCATAGGTACTCGGAGACTCTACAGCACATATACAAAAATGCTACCGCATGCGTTAAACTACACGAAAAAACGGACAGATTCAGAATACAACGCGGCGTCCGACAAGGTGACACCATCTCGCCTAAACTATTTACAAACCTCATGGAGTACATGTTCAAGACCATAGAACTAGAAGATATGGGCATAAACATCATTGGCGAAAACCTCAACCATCTACGGTTCGCAGACGACATTGTGCTAATTTCGGATAGCCTAGATAAGACTGAAAAAATGCTTAAGAAGCTGGCAGAACAATCACGAAAAGTCGGCCTTAAAATAAACATCTCGAAAACGGAATTTATGACCAACCTAGTACCTTCCCGAAACTTTATAATGGAAGGGATTGAGATCCGGCAAGTCACCTCATACAAGTATCTAGGCCACGAGATTAAAATCGGCAGAGACAACCAGACACATGAGATTGGAAGGAGGCTAAGACTAACGTGGGCAGCCTACGGAAAACTAAAACACATTTTCAAATCCGACATCCCCAACTGCCTATAACGTAAGGTGTTTGACCAGTGCATCCTACCAGTCTTAACCTACGGAGCGGAGACTGTAACACTCACACAAAAGTTCGTCCAAAAGATCAGAGTGGCGCAACGAGCCATGGAACGTTCCATGCTCGGAATTACATTGCGAGATAAAGTGCGGAATAAAGTACTAAGACAGCGATCTGGGGTTAGCGATGCAATTGAAGTAATAACCAAACTAAAATGGAACTGGTTCGGGCATGTCGCAAGGATGCCAAACAACAGATGGACCAAAATGAAGAATTTGCTTTTTCAATTGTCTCCGGTGGTGTAGATTCGTCATAAGAACTCTCCTCAGTCCCGGTATCACCATAGAATTTACACTCACTTTAAAACGTTTTCTTTAATTCATATTTTTACTTTGTTATGAAAAAAAATCTGTCACTTTGCGTTACTTTTTTAATACCGAGGACTTGATTGTATTCCTTTTTGTTTTTATTTATTTGTTTATTTTAATGTAACCTAGCGATATTGAATATTTGCGTGTGTTATTCAAATTATGTAAAATACAACCAATATTTTACATTTATCGCACTAAGAAACGTGCACCAAGATAGTAATATTGTGTATGAGTGATAAAATAGTATATTTTGTAACTAGAGCGGTAGGTTGTCAATTGGACTAGAGAGCGAAATTGGGCTGAAAAATTTCTGTCACTCTCGTCACTTTTTTAATATTGAGGTCTTGTATGTATTTTTTTTTTATATTTGTTTTTCTTAATGTAACCTGGCGATATTGAATATTAGCGTTCGTTACCCAAGTTATGCGGTAATACAACCAAAAGTGGCATTTCTAGTACTAAAAAACGTACACCAAGATAGTTCTTTTAATGCATGAGTAATAAAAAATCATAGTATTATAGGGTTAGTGTAGGTGTCAATAAAATTGATTTAGATTTTTTGAAAAATAAAATATCTTTATTTTCTACAACTAATTACAAAAACAAATCACTTAAATCTTACAAAAAACAGGCAAGAAAGAGACAAATCACGTTTCCATTGTTATTTCTTCACTTTGAGCCTCCTCCACCTCTTGACTTTGAGCCTCCTCCACCTCTTGACTTTGAGCCTCCTTCTTGACTTGACTTTGATCCTCTTTCTTGACCTCCTTCATCACTTGACTTTTAGCCTCCTTCTTGACTTCCTTCGCTTTCCCCTCATTACCAAAACTTTCCTCAAAATATTGGTTCGGATGATTTATAACATTCTTACTCTCCCTCCCGTGCATAAACTGAAAATATTTCCCACAAGCCAACTGGTAATGACCTTTTTGAGCCATCTCCGTCACCTCAACAATCCCTAAAATACAACAACTTGAATAACAAAAATCAATATCAAACATTTTTTTACCATGTGGGGGCATTCCATACTCCTCCAGCCTTTGTTTAACAATGTGAACATCCCAATGTTTAAATGGACAGCCGTGATGTTCACCTGCTGTAACACTCTCCTGAATTATTTTCAGGCAACCGTATGGGGTGTAATTGACCCTGCTGCCAACTTTACCATAACTGTGCTTCACTCCATACGAATATTGTTTATCAAACTTGTCTGCATCCATAATCTTTGTGAACTCTTCTTGCCAAAACTGCAAACAATCCTCAAAACTCAATCCAATACCTAATGATAAATTTGATTGATTACTGTTTAATGAAGTTTGTATATTTAATAAATATAACCTTTTAGAAATAAAACGTATTGCATTCGGCACCCGTATTTCAGGTGGTGATTTGCCCGAAAGATCTCGTGGATGTGTCTCATGCACATTGGAAAATGTTCCCTCGCATACTGATCGAGATTTGCTGGTTTGATTTGGGTCTTATCAGTTTGATCTGTATAATCATTGCCTGTGTACAGACTGTGCAGATTGTTCAACAGGGCATTCAGCCTATCATCATCCAATTGGGGAATCTTCGTATTTGCATACTAACAAAGACAGAAATAGATTATATAATATAGACAATTTAATTTTGTTTATTTTAACTTACAGCAAGACTTGCACTTAAGTGAGCTCTAAAGATAGTCCCAACACAGGAAACCAATTCAAAATTTGGAACGTAAGCAAATCCGTCTTTCAAGAAGACTTTCCGAATTCTGACCAAACCATTGACCTCAGTGAATGGAACCTTATAGAAAGAAGTGTTGTCGATGACAAACAATCCGCCAGTTGATTCGTTAAGTTCCTCTCGAAGTTGCACCTTTTCATAATCAGATATTGGTGTATAACATAAATCGTTGATTTCTAAGAAATGCTGTACACCTTGAGCACTTAACTCGAGGAATCTCAACCGGAACAGCTCCAATTCACGCATTAAAAACCATCTGCGTAACGTATCTGTTCTACAATAGGCGATTCTAAGAATAAAGTGGGAAATGTGGTCGGCTCGCCTTGCCTGGTAATCCAAATCATTGGGGTTGTTTGACCCAGAAGATTTTATGATCCGAAGATACTTTTTAAGCCCTTGTTTGTGCAGCTCTTCGTAAATGAAAGTTTTCCATTCGGCACTGTAAATCTTCATTCCTTTTTGGGAGGCAAAGCCCAAGACTCTCAGGACTTTCAAACGGTCTAGGGCTAAGTCTTCGAATTCTGAGAGAGTTATTTCACTGCCCGGAGGTATCCTGTAGAGACTCATGTCATGAGGGTAGAGCTCCTGGAGAGCATCTTGGACGACTTTTTGTTGTTTCCTGCGGCGGTTTAGACCTAAATCCATGGTTTTTGGAAGACTTATGTGGGATTGTGGCTTGGCGCCAAAAATGTTTTGAAAGTTTGGTTAAACATGGGTTTTTACTGAAGTCAGAGTTACAAGATTAAAATATTTTTAGATATACAGGGTGTTTCATAAATGTCCGACAGAAATCGCAGGGCAGGGATGGCGAACCTTTTTGAGTAGTGGGTCAAATTTTGTTCATTATATTCTGCATACTAACTCGTGAGTCACTAGGCCAGTGGCATCACTTTGAAAAGAAGAGAGAGGTCAAAGATATTTTTTGTTCTCACCTATAAGGCTTTTACAAAATTTAAGTTTCCTTCTTGTTTTACAACTTCTACTTTGGAAGTGGAGAGCAAAAAATAAAGGTCGAAATAAAAAAATATATACAGTATACTCCCGGTAATCCAGCGTTGGTTAATCTGACGACACGTTCAGTAATCCGGCAGTCTGGAGACCGCTTGTGCTCTTCCCTCCCACCACTCACTTATAATCCGGCGGTTGTCTGGTCCCATATGTGTCGGATTATCGAGATTATACTGTATAAGAGTTCTCGAGAAGATCGATGGCAGGTTCGATGGTATTTTTTAATTAGAAGCTTCTTGTGAATATGATATATGTTTTCCGACTAATTTTGGGACGCTGAATCGATTAGTAAAAACTAGAAGTCACTTTGATAAGCAGTTCAAAAGTTATGCCTTCGTGAAATCGGAATCAGTTTTGAGTTTGATTTGTTGTAACTTAGAAATTAGGCAAAAGAAATGAAAGTGGCTTAGATAATATTTGTAGAAAATTCCATTGTCGAAACAACGGAGTTAATTTTGTTTTGAAAAATTTTGGTTTGGAAATTTTAAAAAATTCAAAGGGAATCAAATTTAGACAAGGTTTGGGTGTGATTCGTTCTAACTTGGAAGTTGTAACAAAGTACGTGAAAATGTTTTAGACAAAAACTGTTAAGAATTTCATTGTCTAAGAGAAAATTTATTTGGTTTTATCATTTGTTTTGTAATTTTTGGAACGATTTGAAGGGAAGTCTAAATTGGAGAAATTTGAGAAAAACAGACAAAATAAACAAAAGTGGTTTGAACAACAATAGTAGAGAATTGAATTTGTCTATAACATATAAATGTTGCAATAGTTTTTAACTATTTTGAAAATTTTCTGAAAAAATCGAAAATCTAATTTAAGTAAAAGTTTGGAAGACTATAACTCTAAAACTAAGAATTTTAGACAAATTTTTGTTGATAAAAGTTGTAAAGAATTTAATTCTACATAAAAGTTATTTGCAGCAATTTTTTGTTATTTCGTGCTTTCATGCAGAAAATTGCAAAAAAACGTAATGAAGTTTAAAAGCTGCTTTGGGTTGTCCAATTTAAGGAATGATATGTAATTAAAAAAAATAAAAAATTGAAACAACCCCCCGACACAAAAAACCTCTAAAAAGCAAAAAAATAAAATTTATTTCTTGCCCATTTAACTCCATTAAAATAAAGTACTTTTAATATTTTGATGATGAGCGTCGCCGCGTCGGGGGACCGCTGTGTGAAGAAGTATAATTAGTTATACCTACATAGGTATAACGAATAGAAAATACGTATAAACTTAGATGTATCAATCTATCTTACAAGGTCTACTAAGTTCCTGCAGAGTTTCGATATGGTAATGCGTCACTTTGTTGTTAAAAAGAACGCGCAGACAGGTAATAGCAGACGTCGTTAACTGTTGTCTTTATTTTGCGAATTTTTCTGAGTGAATTTCTGAATAACTGAAGACTGAAAACTAAACGATTGGATATTGCTGTTTTGTTACTTACGTACATTGCTTACACAGTAAGCAACGTACGCAAAGTAAGTATAACTTGCCAGGTTATCCACACTTTATCATTATCAATCTTCTTTTTTTTTGTATTCTGGTTTTATTACTTGATTTACTTAGCAGTTCCCCGACGCGGCGACGCTCATCATCAAAATATTAATAAGTTGAAAGTGATCATCAAATGCCTGAACAGATCTTCATAAACTATAGCTAAGAACCTTCTCGATCACCTCAGTTTTAAAACACAAGTTTGGATATACGGAACTAGACAAGACTTGTGTCAAATTGGTTGCAGATTAATTTTGTCAAGATGGAAATGAGCGGATGATCATCATGCGCATGAACAGATGTTCATAAATTATAGCAAGACCTCCTCGCTCGCGTCAGCTTTCAAATAAAAAAAACCGTATCAAAATCAGTCCATTTGTTTAGGAGCTACGATTCCACAAACAGCCACATATAGGGACAGATGGACAGACTGACACACAATAAAGCAAAGAATTTAGAGAAACGTTTTAGACAAAATTTGTTGCAAATTTAATGTTGTCTAAGAATCTTTTTAAAATTTGCAAAAATTTTTCGTTTTTTCGTTATAAGAAATTGATATTTACTTCACAGGTTTAATAGCAGGTTATTTTGAAAAAAAGCTGAATGTTTGACTGAAGGTTATTACTCAGAACCTAGATGAGATAGATCAAAGTGTTTCAAATAAGAGTTATAGAGAATTTAATTCTCAATAAAAGTTGTTTTAACCAATTTTCCGCAATTTTGTTTTTTTATGCAAAAAAATTGCAAAAAACGGAGTGAATTTTCAATTTGGGCCAAGTCAACTTTAAGGGATGATATCAGGAGAAGTAAACAAGTTATTTGACTAACTTGTTTCTAACTCCTTAGACAAAACTCTAATGCTTTTTCAGAATTTACCTCCATTGGTGTCGTATTAATTATGTATTGGTGTCAATTAATGTCGATTGTTCAGATTGTTCAGACAGAATAAGTCCATAAAAAATCCTGATGTATTATAAAATGCAATCCAATTAAAGGATATGGAATATTCTGCTTAAAATATTGAATAGAACCAGAGAGTAGGTATAATCGCTAGATTATTAACCCATCAAAACAAAATGGTCTATTTTTTTGTACCGACCAGGTTTTATTGTAATCTATAGCAGCGTTTCTCAACCTTTTTTGGCCCACGGACCAGTAAAATTAAAAAAAAAATTCGCGGACCAGTCATATTTTTTTTAACAAAATTTTACTAGGTATTAAAGAACTACTACATAAGTTAATTGTAACATTTTTATTGTCATTTACTTACAATAATATTTAAATTTAAAGATATGTAATTATTTTTCTTTTTTTTTTTTCAGTGCAAGTTAATTTTTTCAAAATGGTTGGGTTTCATGTGTTTATCTGTAATTTTTTTTAGAGCATCAGACAATCTATTTGTTTTATTTATTTCATATGTGCGAATAGCGTCATCCCAAAGTACTTGTTTTCCAGCAACCAAAAAGTCCTTCCGTTTAAGTAGCACATTTCTTACGCTTTTAATTAAATGTGGGGCGTCAAATGCTGCAAAAATCTTTTTTGACTGATAAACAAAAGACGGAGTCTTGTGTTGCGCCAAGGATTTTATGCGCTTTTCGGTTATTTGACCCTTGATCGTAGACGATTGCTTTTACATCGAACCCCGACTCAATTAAAAATGACAAATTGCTTTTAATTATTTTTACTAAATTTGTGGCACTCACGGCGGTTGAAGACAAATAGTACGAAATGGGCATCCAATTATCATATAAGAGATGTTGGGCGCGAGGGACGCTGGGACGTCGATTTTGGTTGGTTAGTTTAAATTAAGAAACATGCAGTTTTCTGCTTAACATAATGTAGCTTGAGCTTCAGCGCTTCAGCTACTGTCCGCAAATCACTGACGGCAGAGCTGACGGCCGACTGCTACTGGTTTTAGTTATATGCTTCGCGGTTACATGGCTTTGATAGCAAGCCCTGGTGTTGGGGTTTGTCATCCGGTTTCAAACATTTGCCCAGGGTTGGACCTCTAGATATACCTACTCTCTCATAGAACCAATGTTTCTTAGAACATTCAGCGCCCCCGTGGCAAAATTTGCTAACTAGTAAAAACGCACAGTGACGGGAACAAGATTTGGTCGTTGTCGATGTAATCTGGGTAAAAGTAGATTTAATCTAGATTAGATTAAATTATGTTAGAGCCAGACAAATCCAGACTAAGGGGCCGAGACTTAAAATTAATTCAATTTTAATAGAGGTCAGAAAATTTTCACTACGTCTATGTTTTCTGTTTAGTGACGCAAGTTGTTGCCATAGTAACAACAAACAGAAATCATTTAATAATGAAACACCATTTGATTTACATTGGACTTTTACGCACGGTTTTTATACTTTTATTCACGATTATAATAATAGTCATTTACATACAATAATTTACTCATTCATGCGTTCATTTTGGTATGCGAGTAGATACCTAAACATATTTAAAATACAATAATTGGAGAAGAAATTTCTTTTTGATATATTTAATATCCATACAGTTGTGGTTAAGAAACTTTGATAAGAAAATAATAAAAGTTAGAAAATCAATGCCTGGGTCACTTAAAAAGCCTTTGTGGGTCAGTGTCTGACCCGCGGGTCATAGGTTCGCCATCCCTGTCCTAGGACGTGTGCAACAGCCAAAAATAAGAAAAAAAAGTCCCTATAATGATGTGTCCGAAAACGCTTCCTAACTAAGGTACAGTCCTTAAAAGGGGGTGGCCTCAAACAACATTTTCAAAAGTCGTCCTTATATCTCAGATGCAACTGATACTGAGCGGGTAAAAGGAAGTGCACACCCTTGCCCTTCGGGTAGGAAACTACCCCCAAAGGCGGAAGAGCTACTAGTTGACCAACGGCATAGGATCGAGAAGACCTCAACAGCATCTGCGTCTGAGAAGGTGAGCTTCTGTACGGCACGGATATTCATCATCAATCATCAAGCGACCAATCGCGTGCACTGCTGGACATAGGTCACCCGTAGCTTTCTCCATCCTGGCCGATCCTGTGCTGCCTCTATCCAGTTGGTCTTTATCCTTTTGATGTCGTCGGTCCATCTGATTGGTGGACGGCCTCTACTTCTGTATGCGTCTTCGCGCGGTCTCCACTCAAGTATCCTCAAATATAAGATTAAGGGAGAGGTCCGGAGTAACGGACGCTGTTACCCATATAACAACCTTAAAATGGAACTGGGCTGGTCATGTGGCGCGACTTACGGACAATTTACGAACAAATTACGGACAAAACTCTGGAGTTGTCCGTAATTTGTTCGTAAATTGTCCGTAAGTCGCGCCACATGACCAGCCCAGTTCCATTTTAAAGTTGTTATATGGGTAACAGCGTCCGTTACTCCGGACCTCTCCCTTAATCTTATATTTGGGATCCTGTCTCTTAGTGATACACCTAACATCGACCTCTCCATTTTACTGTGCGCGATACTTATTCTATTTGTAGTGTTCTTTGTGAGGGTGTGTTTCAGCCCCTTACGTAATAAGCACAGGCAACACGCACTAATCGAATACTTTTCTTTTTAGGCATATTGGAATGTCTGACTTAAAGATATTGCGCTAGCCTTCCACAGGCCGCCCATGTTAGGCTCGACATTTCACAGGTTTGGTTGTCTCTACCAAAAGAGATTTAGTGACCAAGGAATTTATAAGAGCTTACTTGTTCTATGCTTACTCCGCCTAACTTGATTGCCTCACTCATAACAAGATTTGTCATGTATTGAGTTTTGTTGGTGACACGGATGTTGGGAGGCAAATCTGTAGCGTCTGTACTCCAGTGGAGCGGCTACGCAAGGCGTCTCATCTCCATGTTAGGAGCGGCCTAAGCATCACCTGGCAGTAGGCACAAAAAGCACTTGACGTCAGGCTGGGGCGACAAGCCGGTCGGTAATTCTCTGTCGCAACTAATGGATCATGACAACCTCACTTAGATAAATGCTAGGACGTCCCCTGGAAGCGACGCGCGTCGGACTCGCCCGACCGCCGTGCCAAATGGACGATGGCTACTTGTTCAAGGGCAAATCAGTTAAAGACGCTAACTCAACATAAAGAAGTGCCACTACGTATTGCAATACTGAACATCGGAACTCTAATACTCTATACTTGCCGCAGCGACCGCGTGGAGTGATCACGCGGCGTTCACGTGATAGTTCGTAATGACATTGTAAAAAGCATGATTTACACTGCTTTGACAAATTTTACTTTAAATTTTTTTTAAAAACAGTCTTAAAAAAGACAGATTTATAGATAAAATGTAATCACTAATTTTAACTAAGACAGAAACACTGAAAACTCGAGAGCACGTGGCATACAATCGCATTGGTCGACTGGTTTAAAGTTTCGGATGCATGATCTACGCTTCAAAGGCGTTTGCACTGACCAATAGGGATTCATCCCCTGAAAATCACGTGAAGATCACGCAAGTTTATTACTCCACCGGCTGACTGCGGCAACTATAGCTGATATGTTCAAAAACGGAAAGTGGACATCGCCTGTATACAGGAAACTCGATGGAGAGGACAGAAATCCCGTGCAATAGGAGATGAATATTAGCTGATCTACGATGGAACAAGTACTAGAAATGGGGTTGTCATTGTTGTTGGCGCCAACCTAAGAGATCAAGTAAATCAGGTAAATCGCCATTCAGATCGCCTCATGAACATTGTCTTAGATATGTCTTCTTGCCAGCTACACATCATTAGTGCCTATGAAATTGGCTGTGATGAGAGTGAGAAAGAACAGTTTTGGCAAGAACTTCAATATCTTGTCTTGTTGTGGCCAGAGGAAGACTTCTTACTCTTATGTGTCGATTTAAACGGGCATGTTGGCCAAAATAAGGATGGTTACAGTTGTCACGGTGGAAATGGCTACGGTAGTAGGAATGAGGGCGGATGCCGAGTCCTAGACTTTGCGGAAGAAAACAACCTCACCATCTCTCTCTTCAGTCCATAACCCTTCTGCAGGATGTGGTGGCATCAATTTGCTACGCTCGCAATGACTTCTCGCCAGCGCTCTCTATCTTGGGCAGAACTTATTACTTCCTGCATCCCCTGTCCCGTTAGGGTTTTTGGCCGGTCTATCCATCGTGTCGGCGATCTTCCTCTTGGGCGGCGGCCTTGGACTTTGCCTTCTACTATGAGTCGTTCAATATTGTCGAACCTTCTTGCCACATAACACAAGTATCCCAAATACCGTTGGTTTATTGTCTGGTATAGTCTGGTATTTATACGGAGTTCTTGAATAATAGAGTTGTTTGTGCGGTGGGCTGTCCATGGTATTTGCAGCATTTTTCTATAGCACCATAGCACCATAGCACCTCACCATAGGCAACACCTTTAAGAAGCGTACAAGTCATCTCATAGTACAATAGCGGCGACCATAGAAGCCAGATTGACTTCATCCTGTTACGGCGCTGCAACTTCCGATCAGTCTCAGATGTGAAGGTTATACCTTCGGACTCTGTTGCCCCACAACACAAACTGCTCACTGCCGACCTGAAGATCAGCAATCGCAAGATAGGTGGATATACAAGTGGCCAGAGAAAAATAAAGTTGTGGAAACTTCTAGACCACAAATCAGTATCGGAATTAGCAGTAAACCAGAAATTAGCAGTATCACATTTCCTCCAGTGGACTCCAACAATATTGACACCACTTGGACCAAAGTCAGTGGCTGCTGTTGTAGCAGAAACACAGCCATGGGTACAACCATTGGGTACCACAAAACCAGGAAGTCACTATATTGACAAGCAGACATACCTGTGGACAGCTCAGGTGTAAGAAAAGGTCCATGATAAGAATACAGTATTCAAAACCTGGCTTTCTCGAAAGACAGACGAGCGCAGATAAAGATACTTTACTGCTAAATGAGAGGCAAAGAAAGCCGTCGTTGAAGCAAAAACTAACCACTACAACAATCTCTACCTCAAATTGGACATCAAAGAAGGAGAAAAGGATATATACTGCCCGACCAAAGTCCGAGCAAAATCAATAAGTGACAACACTATGTGTGCATAAAGAGCAAGAAGGGCAAAAGATTACAGACCAAACATGAGATTCTCCAACGCTGGCATCAGCATTTTGAAGAGATCTCAAATATAGAGTTTCCGCATCCACCAATCCCAGAAGGTGTCCCAATAGAAAGGCCTATTCCCAAAATAACTGCAGAGGAAGTTGCCATTGCCATCAGAGATTTCCTGAACCAGACAATCTTCCTGATTACTTATGGAAGTTGCAAGATCTGCAGGCCTCTGCAATTGATTCGCTTGTTACTTTTTTCAACGCTATAATCGACTTCGCCACATCCCTACTGACTGAACTACAAGCATCACGGTACCGATTTTCAAGAACTCACATACAATTTTCTCTCACATACAATGAAGATCTTTGATAGAACTCTTTTTCATCGACTACGTGACATTGCCAACAATAACATCAACCAGTGTGGATTTGTCAAGAGAGCTGCAACTACTGACGCTATATTTGCAGCATGATTACTCATGGAGAAGTATCGTGAGAAAAGGAAACCACTGCGCATAGCCTTCCTTGACCTCGAAAAGGCCTTTGATCGTGTTCCTCATAAGTTAATTTGGTAAGCGCTCCGAGACCATGGAGTGCTAATCATTTGTTAATGTGTTCAAAATGCTATACAGAAACATCAGTAGCGGAGTATGTTGTGCTGTTGGCACCTCAGATAACTTTCCGGTAAATGTCGGGGTCCACCAAGGTTCAGCACAATCACCATCCCTCTTTGTTCTTGTCATGGACACCATCACTCGTGATCTACAACGAAATGTCCCTTCTGTATGCGGATGATGTAATGGTTGCAGACGTCTCCCGCGAGAAACTCCAACGTCAAGTTGCAGACTGGAATAACCGCCTCTCCCAGTATGGTCTACGTCTAAAAAGACGGAATATCTAAGTGACGGTACCATTCAAGTCGGTGGAGAAAATCTAGTCAAGTCAAACTCCTCTAGGTACCTTGGGTCTCGTCTACAGAGTCATGGCAGCTTTAGTGATGAAGTAGGAGCTAGAGTAAATGCAACCTAGATGTCGTGGGCCAAAAACCAAATGATGCACAAAACCGTGCAAAATGGCGGTCATTTACCAAGAAAGCGGACCAGCGGGACAACTCTAAGAAGAAGAAGATCTCAGATGCAATTGATGACAATTCACATTTATGAAACACCCTGCAGAATAATATTTAGCTTTATCAGTTACAATTGATAAAATCAATTGAAATCTCAAGAAATTTTAGCGATCGATGAATTTTTCATAGAATAATGACAGAGGATTCAACGGATCTAAACTAACAAAAATTAGTTTTATTTCTCCGACTTCAAATACATAATCCACTGAATATTCTCCAAGTCGTCCTCGTTACAGGTGATGATTAATTTCCCAACAACCGGGTACAACCTAGTCGGGTCGCTGGTGTTCAATCCGACGGTGATTTTAGCGGCAGATTGCGGCTTCAAGTACTCCAGCACAGGCTTCACGACAAAAATGTCGGGTTCGACTTGATACGTGAAATTTTTCACCACCGTGAACGGATTCTTGAACGGGATTGCAGTCATCCCGTTCTCGTAGATTGTGAACGGTCCTTGTGGTTTCGGAGCAATACCACTTCCCAATAAAGGAAATCTATAATGAAAATTAAAATTTGGAAAATTCTGACTAATCGATTAACTTACATATATTCTCCTAGGGTGGGCGAGGTGAGCTGCAGCTTACTCGGCACTTGACCTAAATCCTCTGGTTCAAATCGCACTTTAAAGAATCCGTTGACTTTCGGAGGTATTACTATAGGAACACCTACACTAAATTCCGAACCACCAACCTAAAAAAATAAACGTTGCGATAACAAATTCATACTTTCTTTCGCAATTATTTTACGTTTGCTGCGAAATGCGCTTGGGTTTCGGTCTCGTTGTACAGACTTAGCTGTTTGATTCCGAAACTGCCCAGCGGGGCCTCTATGAGAACTTGGGGCTCGGGGATCGGTGGCTTTGCCTGCAGTATAAAAACGTATGGAAACGAGCCCAAAGTCGTTGTCTCAGCTTCAAGATGCGCTTCGAATTCTTCGCGCGGCAAAAGCGGCTTGTATTGAATAAGGAGATCGCACTAAATAGAATGCGTTAGGTTCAGTTTAACAACTGAAGACGTCAAGGGAAGAACGTGTTGTCACATTTTGTTTCAAAACGAGATTTCCATGCCACCTTTTGGCAGCCAGGCTATGCTATCACAGGGCGTATTTGTACTGTGGAAGATTGTTTCGGTTTACTTTTGTAAACCGTATACAGGAGATAAACGTTAGGGTGTTTAACCTAGAGAACTTATCCTTACGTCCATCTAAGGGATTTTGTCGCCTTCCTCTGCCTACACTTGTGCGTGGTGTCTTAGATCTTAGACACAAGTATAGGGAGCCCTCACAGTTTTTAACGTGGGTGGCGAGCCACTATTAGGGGAGGTTTCATGAGTAGGGAAATATGGTATGTTCTAGGCGTCCGCCACCACTTTCGGTGACCTTGACGACCTTCGGCACCGCACCCCCGCTTCCGGTTCGGGTCGGCCGGCTTTTAAGCATTAATACTTAAAAAGAGTGTGAGGTCTATGTAGCCTCACGCTAAATAAGGTGTGAGGTCTATGTAATCCCACGTTAAACAGGATGGTTGCCCCACGCTAAAGAGGGTGTGAGGTCTATTTTTAATCACTTTAATCAGCTTTTAATCAGCTTTAATCGCATTGGGTTAGGTTAGTTGAGTTAGCATTAGGTTAGCTAAGCACCTCGGCCTCCAGATTGGGGGGGAGGGGATGTCTGAAACCCCGACCGAGCGCGTCCCCGGGTGGCGGATAGGGGAAGCTCGCCGGCTCTGCATCCAGCAGGGTAGGAGTGTTTGAGCCAAATAAAATAGCTCTCGTGGACCAACAGGCTTGCACAGAGGAAAACAACCTCTTCAACAAAAAAAAATCTTACACTCAGTGGCGCGGATGTAGGATGGTCACCCGCAATGTATATATGAAAATGAGCTCGGAAAAGGAATATTCGTTTACGGTGCAGAGGAGGGATACCTCAGTGCCGGTCGGTGCAGGGAGTGTGCGAGCGGGCTCCCCCCGACCGTCATCCAACGACCGCCCAGCACTCCTGGTAGTAAACCAGGCCGGAGCGCAAGTTACCACGACTGGAATACAGACAAAAAGAAATAGCATCAGCCACACCCCGGACAACGCCGAGCCACCATACGGCTGGGTACACAACTCCAGCCAAAGGCAAAGATGCAACTCTTTAAGCGCCCTCTTAAATAAAAAACGAAAAGTAGGAGACACATCCATGGAAAAGGCGGAGACGGATGCGATAGACCCCCTAAAGAAAACGGAGTGCCCAATTGCTTACAACATAATTGAGGCGGTAAACATGCTTACCCTACACACGGAACAGCTAACAAAATTAGTCACTGAAAACACCAAAAAATAAATCAAAACTATATCAGGGCTACTTAAAAAACAGATTGAGGCTCTAAACAAGGAGACTGCCCAGAAATGATTTGAATACCAAAGGTGGAAAAAGGTTGAGATGCCGCCATACGACGCAGACACTCAGACGGTAGACCCTGACCAGCTGACACCGACAGCCAAATGTAGTACCAGCACACAGACTGACGAGCCCAGAAAGAGCGACCTTAGCCCCACCTGCAGATGTGGCGAAGCGGTACACAAAAGCCAAAGCGTAAGCACGCAAACAAATCCATGGCATGCAGATACAAGCGAAACCCTGACCACACTGGATGGAATCTCAACTCTAAAAGACTGGGAATCCATTGAAATGATAAAATGGGAGGAAGCGATATTCAAAAATACAGAAATGAAGGTGGGAAATCCACTGGAAACTGAAGACGCTATGGTCAAAGTAGTGTTTGTTGGAAAAGAAGACCCCAAAATGGATAGGGGCATTGTAGATTGTAGGGGCATACAAAAAATGTTCCGAGACCGGATACCCGAGCT
Source organism: Phosphuga atrata (assembly GCA_944588485.1). Classification (NCBI taxonomy): domain Eukaryota; kingdom Metazoa; phylum Arthropoda; class Insecta; order Coleoptera; family Silphidae; genus Phosphuga; species Phosphuga atrata. The sequence continues at coordinate 14,079,774 of OX155897.1, forward strand.
AGCCACTACCACACAGGATGTAGAGGTGATCGAGCAGATAACCAAGCGGCGTTTAATGGATGCTGAAGAAACGAGGAAGAAAAAAATCATCAAATTTACACACAACGGAACCAAAGAAGACATGTGGCACAAGTTGCTAACTGTGAAACAAGAAACCGACGGCGATGAGTGGATAGCACTGCACCATATAAATGCCATCAGCCAAATTACAATACGAAAAATGGTGGAATGCATATTTCACCAAACCCCGACAAAAGTGGCCATATACGCAAGCAGTGGCTCAGATAATAAAGCATTGGACGGAAACAACAGGGCTAGGAAAACGTACGCAATAGTTGTGAACCAAGACGGAAAAGAATACAAGGATACGCTGACCTGGGCAAAAGATAAAATAAAGGGAATAACAGCAAGCAGCGCAATAAGAAACTTGAGATCCACCAAGGAGGGGAAGCTGCTCATCACAACAAACCAGGATATGGGGGCACTACGGGAGCTACACAAAGCGTTGGAAGGCACGGACAACACCAAAGTGCATACCATCGGGGCGAAACGACGCACAGAGATCCTGCATATTAGAGGAATGGATGCGGAGGCGAAAAGAGAAGACGTCATAGAGGCTCTAGAGAAGGAATTAGGCACTCTCGAGGACGGAAGCTACAAGCTCAGCGAGCTGCGAGAAAATGCAAGGGGAACCCAGGCAGCCACACTGACCCTGGACAAAAGAAAGGCGGAGATCCTAACGAGATACGACAGACTCAGGATAGGGCTAGTTAACTGCTCGATAGAAAAAAGGATACAGGTGACGATGCTACAAATGCTGGACATACGACCATCGAAGTAAAGACTGCGACGGCACGGATAGAACTAAAGCATGCTATACATGCGGACAGGATGGTCACACGGCAAAAGAGTGCGCGAATAGGGAGGCATGCCCTCTCTGCGTGGTAGAAGGGCACAAGGCCGGAACAGGCAAATGCCCGCTATTCCGAAGAGCGCTGGCTAAAGCCAGAACACAAATAAAACAAAAAACACGTGGAGGTGGGCGGTGGACGTCAGAAACTGCTCCCCAAAATGCCGATTAAAATTCTGCAAGGCAACCTGAACAGATGTGTGGCCGCACATGACCTGCTTAACAAAACGGCCCAAGAAAAAAACATAGATGTTGCCATAATCTCTGAACCCAATAAAAACACTGTGAGCAAAGGAAACTGGTTCACTGACAAAGGAATGGATGCAGCTATAAAAGTATTCAATACGAACATCAAAGTAAGAGGAGAAGGAAAGGGAAACGGTTTCCTATACATCGAACTAGACAAAGTGTGCTTATACGCGTGCTACGTATCGCCAAACTGCGACAACACCTACTTAGAAGAAGTGCTGGGAAACATGGGGTACTGCATGAAGCAACGCAAAACAAAGAACGTGCTAATAGCAGGAGACCTAAATGCAAAAGCACAGGCATAGGGATCACCGTATAACGACTTAAGAGGGGAAATGGTAGCAGAGTGGATGGAACAGGAAAAACTGTATACCGCCAATGTCGGAAATGTACCGAGCTTTGCTAGAAGGAACAACAGCTCTTAGATAGACATTACCTTATACGCGGAAAGCCCAACGGCGAGGGTGCGAAACTGGAGGGTCCACGAGGAAGAAGAAAATTTTAGTGACCACAACATAACCTACGAGCTCAGCGCAGAAGGCAATATAAAACAAATGGAAATTAATCAAGGAAACAAACGCGCAGGCTGGAGAACCAACGCGATAGCTATGGAAAACCTGACAAAACAACTGCGATTGATATTAGAAGAGAGAAAGAAAGGAAAAGAAATAATAAATACCGCGGGCGAAGCTATGAAAATGATCACTAAAGCGTGCAACTTGTGCCTCTCGAAACGAAGAAGCTCAGAAAACCAAAGGAAAGAGGTATATTGGTGGAACCGAGAAATAGCGGAACAGAGACGCGAATGTGTGAAAAAACGAAGGGAAATGACGACCAAAACTAAAAGGGCAAAGCCGGAAGAAAAGGAAAGACTGAGACAACAATACAAAGAAAAAAGGAACGAGCTGAAAAAAGTTATAAAAAGACAGAAAGAGAAAGCATGGAGGGACCTGATAGAGGAACTGAACAACGATATATGGGGAGATGCCTATAAAATAGCATGTAAAACACTGAGGGTGCTACAAAGAATACACAAGACTGACGAAGATCTAATGACGGAAGCACAAAAACTGTTTCCAAAAAACCCAAAAGTAATCTGGAATAAGCCGTGGGTAGAAGAACAGGAGATCCCCCTCTTCACTCTGGATGAAATGGAAAGAGCAGTACAAAGGACAAAAACTAACAAAGCTCCAGGTCCGGACAATATAACACCGGAAATCGCTAAAATCTTTGCGGAGACGCAAAAAGAGTACTGCCTAGACGTCATGAACCACTACCTAGTTAAAGGCGAGGTACCAAGGGAGTGGAAAAAATCGCGGATGGTACTAATCGAGAAAGGCAGAAAGAAGGAAAATACAACTACTACCTATAGGCCGTTGTGCCTTCTTAACACACTGGGGAAGCTACTCGAGCAGTTGTTAAACACAAGACTAACTGAAGAAATAGAAAAAACAGGGGGACTGGCAGATCGGCAATACGATTTCAGAAAAGGAAGAAGCATAATAGATGCGACGAAAAAAGTGCAGGACATTGCAGAAAGCGTAAACAGCGGAGCATATAAAAGACGAAAATGCTGAAAAATAGACATAAATGACAAGACATATTATAGAAACTGTCAAGAAAACGGAAGGTACGGTCAAAAGACTAAACATGATCCTGCCCAACATAAGAGGACCAAAGAAGGAGAAAACGAAAGTACTGACGTAAATTGTGTATTCCACACTACTATACGGAGCACCGATCTGGCAAAAGGCGCTCAAATTTAAAAAATATACAAACATAATAACAAAAGTCCAACGCAAACTACTAATCAAAATAGCTCAGGCATATAGGACAGCCTCTACCGAAGCGCTACAAGTCATAACGGGAACACCACCTATAGACCTCCTAATTGAAGAAATGACCGACATATACGACGCAGGATCTGAAAACAGAGGACAAGAAAGAGAGAAAATAATAAATAAATGGCAGGAAAGATGGGATAGCCAGCCGCAAACAGCTAGATGGACAAAACGACTCATACCGGTGATAAAAACATGGGCGGAGCGAAAGCACGGAGAAATCACACACTACACAACACAAGCCATATCAGGACATGCGGACTTCCAAAAATATTTACACAGATTTAAAATAATTGATTCGCCGAACTGCCGCTTCTGCGACGAGGAGGATGATGCGGAGCACACGATTTTCAGGTGCCACAGATGGGGAAAAAACACGTCAAAAAACGGAAGAACTCTAACGCCGGAGAACATCATCAACCTAATACTAGAAACATCTGACAATTGGAAGGATATCGAGGATACCATAAGAGAGATTATGGAAAGCAAAGCCCAAGACGAAAGGGATAATAGAAATAAATAAACAGAACATACTGATAATCCTACACCCCAAGTAATACTTGACGGTCTCCGGGGTACAAGCAGTAGAATTGAGGAGTGGGTTTTTTAGTGGGTAGTCTAGCCACGAAGGCTAGTAGTCCCACACTCCTCAGAGCAATTTAGAGCAGAGGTTTGCTTAGCACAACTGGAAACGTCAAACTGACCTTAAGAGAGCGAAAGGAGGGCGAAATCAGCGACTTCAAAAAACAAATAATAGACAACCTACACGAAAGTCTCAGCCTTGAAGTCACGGCAGCGCATGCAAACCTACTTAATCAGGGACATAGAGAATATCAACGACCATGGACGAAGTGGTGAAGGCAGTGATGAAAGCTACAGAAGGCTCCAAGGAACAAGGCAAAGTCAAGGTACATACGTTGAAAAATAGGACATTCCTTGGTCGCCGTCGTGAGCATGGACTTGAACTTGGCCCGCAAATTCAGCCAGATGAGCAAATCGAGAATAGTATGGGCCTCCTGCCGTGTCCACGAAATGATAGAGCCCACCATATGCTTCAATTGTCTGGGCTATGTGCACCGCAAAAAGAATGCACGAAGCCTAAAAGGGACATGACAGGGCGCTGGCTGTATGAAATGTATAATAGAGGGCCACACTTCGCGAGAATGCACAAATGGAGGAAAATGCTATGATTTGGAATGCCTATTGGAAGGACATCAAGCGGGCAAAATGGGGTGCGCAATATACAGAGCCGAAGTAAACAGGCTAAAGGCAACAAGAAAGACCCCAACTGCCTCGAAATGGCCAATCCGCGCTACCTCTAGAAGTGGGAAGGAAGGAGGACACAGCGACAAATTCGCAGTATTCCAAATCAACATGAACAGATGCATGCAAAAGGCCACGGACCTGCTCTTCCAAAACACCACGATACCACACTACGACAACCAAATCCCTATCGACAACCAAAACAAACAGGTCATAGTAGGGGGCGACTTCAACGCCAAGGCCAGGGCATGGAGAAACATGATGCATGGTCCACAAGACTCCAGAGGGGTGGGTGATGGTGGAGTGGCTGGAAGAGCGATCTCTGGTCCTGCAGAACACGGCAGAGAACCCGACTTTTGTGAGACGGGACAGCATCTCTTTCCTAGACTTGACCTATAGCACGAAAGACGCCACCAAAACCATCACCGATTAGCGGGTCAGAGAGTAAGAGTCCCTAAGCGACCATCAGTACATCACATCTAAGGTCGGGCAGGCAAACGAGAGAACTCCCAAAACAAAGCAACTGAAGATCTGGAATCTTAGCGAGAAAAGATGGCAGATTGCATGCAAGTTCTGAAAACGCTCATAGAAATGGAGGTGACGACGCATGCAACGCAGATAAGTGCATACAAATACTGCAAGAAGCGTCCAAACACGCCAATAAGAACAACAGAACAGCTACGGCGCAAAACCGCACACCTACTTACTGGTGGACGGAGGAGGTGGATGAAGCAAGGAGAGAAAGCATCCGCAAAAAGATAATCGAAGTGCGAAACAACGCCCGAGACTTAACAAAGGAAGCCAAAGAAAGGCACCATGAGAACTACAAGGTAGCAAAAGACAACTAAAAACGGCAATAAGTGGAGACAGCTAACCGCACAAGTTGACAGCGACCTTTGGTGCATGGGGTACAAAATCGTCACAAGGAAGCTCAGGCAGGTGTTCTCGCTCCAGATGAGCCTCAAAGAGAAGAAAGAAATCGTGCAAACTCTATTCCCGTAACGGAAAAAAATGGGTATACCCACGAGTGTCTGAAGCAGATATCCCTAGGTTTAAGGAAGAAGAACTGTTACCCGTAGCGAGAAAACTAAAGGCGGAAAAAACACCCGAACCAGACGGGTTCTCCGCAGAACTGATAAAGACCACAACAGAAACTTATCCAGAGTCATAAACAAGCTACTGACACAGGGGATCGTCCCCTGGCAGTGGAAAAGGGCGCGACTGGCCCTGATAGAACAGAAGCAGAAAGACCCTACCCTCGCGAAAACCTACCGCCATTTATGTCTTATAACCTCCCTAGGCAAACTCTACGAGTACCTGTTGCTGGCACAGATAAACGTGGCGCTGGAAGCCGGAGAGGGGCTATCGGACCACCAGTACGGCTTCCGAAAGAAAAGGAGCACGGTGGATGCGTTACTTGAGGTGAAAAGGCTGGCTCATGAGGCCAACACCAGAACCTACCAAACCAGAAAACTCTGTGCGCTGGTGACGCTAGACGTCCACAGAAGCTGCCTGGGTGATATTCAGCTGAGAAGGAGGAGTGCTGCTATTGTGGCCATCCAGACACCGCTGAACACAATTTCTTCTCCTGCGAGAGATGGGAAAACGACAGACGCCTGGCAACTTCAGAAATAGGAGAACTGATCCCTGATAACTGCGTTATGCTAATAGACCAACTCCACTGGAGTTGGTCCAATGATGAAGCAATCTCCAATTTCATCATTAGCATTATCACCCAGAAAGAGGTCCAGCCACCTAGCTAAGTCTCTTGAGGAGAAGAAAAATCAAAACTCGCAAAAACTAGGGCGGTAACAACTGTCCGGGCTGCCCACCCTGAAGGAATGCGCAAGCAATACCGGGGTGCTGGTCTTTATAGCCAAGTCGAAGAAGGGGTTTAGTGAGTGAGAGCCTCACACGCAGGCTGGTAGAGCTCCCCCCAAACCACAATAAAAAAAAGGTTAGCTTAGCATTAGGTTAGTTGGGTTAGGTTACGGGAGGTTAAGACCGGAAGTGGTGGCGGTGGGCCTAGAACATACTATCTTTCCCTACCTTCGGGGCATATTTACTGTGATGGTTTTGTAGATCCATCAACAGGAGACGGTCTCTTATTTTTAATTGGGACTTATGGCTTAGTAATCTTTGGACACCTTTGGACACTTAGACACGTTGACTACTTGGCCACCGCCGCCTCTAACCTAGAGAACGCTCTCCTTTTATCCCGTGAAAATTCTTGCGTGTGACTTAGCACGTTCTTTCATTGAGGTCTTTAACTGCTTTGGTAGGATTTCGTTTACCTCGGTGAAGGGCTTCAGGATGACTTCTTTCTCGAAGTAAAGTTCGGGACAGTTGGAAGTTATTTTATAGTTTGCAATATTGTTTATTGGATTCTCCAGTTTTAGTTTGTAGGTGGCAATCTGCCTAGCACAAACCACCAGCTTAATCTTATCCAATGGTTGGCAATGAACTACGTTTAAAAGTATCTCGTACTGAATGTACTCTCGTGTTTCAACATTGCGAAACTTTACCTAAAACATAATTTAGTTTCTTGAATTTTCTAATTCTTTTTGGTCTCACTTTGAAATTTAATTTTCCCTCGTTCAAGACGTAAATGATCCATTTGTATTCCCTCTGGCTGGACGAAGGTACGTCTATCATACCATTCCCAGGCAGTTTGTAGACGACCTTGTGATTGGGGTCCGTTTGCAGGATCTGGTTCACGACAACGAACTGTTGCGGGATTTTCAGCCAGTTCTCCAGGTCCAAAATCTCGGTATGGTAACATTTGCTCGTAATGGTTTTGTCGATGACTTTGTAGGTGAGCGGGCGATCCGCTTCGCCACGCATCGCGTAAACTTGCACATGGTCATCCCCCATAATTAATAGTAAACTACCCTACAAATTGTTTAAATATTGTTTGTTTATTAAATAGTAACTTTCAGAAAAATATATTCTTATGTGGTTTTTGATATGAACGATTCAATTAAAATAACGTTTGATCAGTAATTCTAGATTGCTCTCACCTCGTGAAATGTATTTTCCTTGGTCATAGTCAGCGGTCTGTATTCAATCTCCACAGATTTACTCGAATAAGCCTTAAGCAAAATTACACTGTCGATCGTGAAATATTCTCCGCTTATCGACGGAATAATCTTCCAGTCGAAACTCGATCTACGTTGACACAGAAATAAAAAACAGTTTTACTTTTCTAAAGATATACAGCAAAATATCAACAACTCACTCGTTAGTTAGATTGATCGCTTTAATTTCAACCTGTCGAACCGGACACCTAAAACTTAAGAGCTCCTTGGGCTTCGGCCGATTCACACAACTTCCAACCAGTTCTACGTTGAATACTTTGGCAAAACTCTCTATACATAATTGCGCCTTAAATCAAAGTAAATATACAGATATGGCTGTGGACAGATCAGGTACAAGAAAAGGTCCATGGTAAGAAGACAGCATTCAAAACCTGGCTTTCTCAAAAGACAGACGAGCACAGAGAAAGATACATTACTGCTAAACGAGAGGCAAAGAAAGCCTTCGCTGAAGCAAGAACCAATCAACAATTTCTACCTCAAATTGGACACCAAAGAAGGAGAAAAGGATATATAGCGCCTGACCAAAGCCCGAACAAAATGAACAAGTGATATTGAACACTGTGTGTGCACAAAGAGCAAGAAGGCAAAAGATTACAGAGCAAACATGAGATTCTCAAACACTGGCATCAGCATTTTATACAGTTCTCGCATTCACCAATTCCAGATGGTGTACCAATTGAAGGGCCTATCCCCAAAATCACTGCAGAGGAAGTTGCCATTGCCCTCTAAAGTATGAGAAAAAAGAGATCTCCTGGACAAGATATTCTTCCGGCTGACTTATGGAAGTTGCAAGAACTGCAAGCTTTTGCTTGTTATCTTTTTCAATGCTATAATCGATTTTGCCCTCATTGCTACTGACTGGACTACAAGCATCACAGTACCGATTTTCAAGAATAAAGGAGATCCAGCAGAGGGCTCTTACTATCGCCCAATACGCCTTCACTCACATACAATGAAGATCTCTGAAAGGACTACTTGATCTTCGACTACGTTACATTGCCGACATTAACATCAACCAGTGCAGATTTGTCAAGAGAGCTGTAACTACTGACGCCATACTTGCAGCACGATTACTCATGGAGAAGCATCATGAGAAAAGGAAACCACTGCACATTGCCTTCCTCAAATTCTAAAGGGCCTTTGATCGTGTTCTTCCTAAGTTAATTTGGCATGCGCTTCGAGAGCATTGAGTGCTAATCATTTGTTAATGTGTTCAAGATGATATATATGTGGTCTGTTAGAAAAGTATCCGACCTTATTTTTTATATGAAATATATGTGGTTTTTGATAGGAACGATTCAATTAAAACAAGCTTTGATCAGTAATTCTAGATTGCTCTCACCTCGTGAAATGTATTTTCCTTGGTCATAGTCAACGATCTGTATTCAATCTCCACAGATTTACTCGAATTAGCCTTAAACCACTGCACATTGCCTTCCTCGAATTCTAAAGGGCCTTTGATCGTGTTTCTCAAAAGTTAATTTGGTATGCGCTCCGAGAGCATGGAGTGCTAATCATTTGTTAAAGTGTTCAAGATGCTATATACGTGGTCTGTTAGAAAAGTATCTGACCTTATTTTCTATTTTGAAAACCTGATAGATTTAAATCAAGCGCGTTTGCATAAGCCGACCTTGAACCTTCGTACGCATGCTTGAATTTTTCCCGCCTGTACTAGCGTCAGTTGCTCTCGAGCAGTGTTCCAGTGACGTAGTGTATAGTGCTCTCATCGGTTTTCAATGCAAGTAAAATGACGACAAGTGAAATGAGGGATGTCCTACATCGCCTACGGGATGCTGTGCGGCGCAAGCGACTGGAGTTATGGTCATCAGGAAATTGGCGACTCCATCACGACATTGCTCCAGCACATTCTACGTACTTGTTTCACAATTTTTGGGCGAAAAACCAGACTCCTCTGGTACGACAAGCTCCTTACTCTCCTGATATGGCTCCCTGCGACTTCTGGCTATTCCCCAAAGTCAAGAGGCCATTGAAAGGAAAGCAATTTCAGACAAGAGAGGAGATTATGGCTGCAACGACAGCCGAGCTAAAGTTGATTCAGAAAGAGGCTTTTTCGGAATGCTTCCAACAATGGCGGCACCGCTGGGAGAAGTGTTTGGAGTCCCAAGGAGACTAATTTGAGCGTGATTAGGTTCCAACGCTCCAGGTATGCCAGTTTTTTTTTTACCGGCTAAAGGTCCGATACTTTTCTAACAGACCACGTATAAAGCCGTTTCAGCAATGATAATAGTGTGACAATTTTTGAATCACCTAATGGTGAATTTTCTGAAAAGTTTCGTCACTTTCATCCACGGCGATATTAAAACTGTCCCACCTCTTTGATGTCAGCTTAATTACAATATAGTCGTTTCGGAAATGATAATGGTGGGACAGTTTTTGAACTACCTAATGGTGAATTTTCTGAAAAGTTTCGTCACTTTCATCCACATCGATATTAAAACTGTCCCACCTCTTTGATGTAATTACAATATAAAGCCGTTTCGACAATGATAATGTTGGGACAGTTTTGTCAATGATAATGGTGAGAAGTGTGTGGAGTCCCAAGGAGACTACTTTGAGGGTGATTAGGTTTCCAACGCTCCAGGTATGCCAGTTTTTTTTTTACCGGCTAAAGGTCGGATACTTTTCTAACAGACCACGTATAAACATCAGTAGCAGAGTACGTTGTGCTGTTGGCACCTCAGATAACTTTCCTGTAAATGTCGGGGTTCACCAAGATTCAGCACTATCACCATCCCTATTTGTTCTTGTCATGGACACCATCACTCGTGATCTACAACGAAAAGTCCCTTGAACCCTTCTGTATGCGGATGATGTACTAGTTGCAGATGTCTCCCGCGAGAAACTCCAACGTCAAGTTGAAGACTGGAGTAAAGTCCTGGATAGCAGGACACAATAAATAGTGACCTAAAGATCGTGGGCCTAAAACCAAATGACGAATAAAACCGTGAAAAATGGCGGTCATTGACCAAGAAAATGGACCCTGCACCAGTGAGACAACGCTAAGAACAAGAAGATATGTAAAGGCGTTTATACTCTTTAGATCGATTTGATACGTGATCAAGATAAACTTCTGCAGTTTTAGAATGACTGACAATGAGAATGATGACTCAGAACTCGCACGACTACCTGGTGAGCTTTCAGACTATGAACAAAGAGATAACTTAGAGGACGACAGCTTTGGTTTCTTCTGATGAGGAGCTAAACATAGTCAAAGGTAACCGAAAAGTCAGAGGTAACCGAAACAGAAATATGATTTTTCATTCTGATGATGACTCTCCCGAGCAGTCGCAGCCAAATCAACCCGCGATTTTAGTTCAAAACGCGGTAATACATCCAGGTAAAACCTACATTTATGGAAAAAAATAAATATAAATAGGCAGCCACTCCACGCAATTCAAGCACTCCTTCAAAGCAGTTCACTCAAGTACAAAGCACTCCACTCATGTACATTAGCTCGAAACATTATTCATTCTATACCTGGACCTGTAAATGAAGCGAGAGATATGCATGATCAATGCGTATGTAATTTATGTATTTAACATGGTACGGCCACGACAAAAACCGCTGAAACGCAGAGCATTCCTGCAAAAAATGGCCGATGATCTCATTGAGCCGTGGTTGCGGGAACGGCACAACACTAACTTTCCGAAGGAATATCAAGGCCAGTATCAAAGATATTCTGCAAATTGAAGATATCGTGACTAGTACTTCTCAAGCACAGCTAAACAAACGAAAGATTTTCGCATTTTGCCAATATCAGAAGCACAGGATGACCAAAGTGTCATAAAATTCCGTATGTTGATATATACTTAAGACACGTACTACACACAGTCTATAGATTCAAATTCTAATCAACTCTAGCATAACTCTTTATATACGTGGTCTGTTAGAAAAGTATCCGACCTTATTTTTTATTTTGAAAACCTTATTGATTTGAATCAAGCGCGCTTGCATGAGCCGACCGTGAACCTTCGTACGCCTGCGTGAATTTTTCCCGCCTGTAGATAGCGTCAGTTGCTATCGAGCAGTGTTCGAGTGACGTAGTGCGTAGTGCTCTCGTCAGTTTTTCAATGCAAGTAATATGACGGAACGACTATAGGGAGTACTATAGGGATGTCCTACGTCGCCTACGTGATGCTGTGCGGCGCAAGCGACTGGAGTTGTGGTCATCAGGAAATTGGCGACTCCATCACAACAATGCTCCAGCACATTCTTCGCACTTGGTTCACAATTTTTTGGCGAAAAACCAGACTCCTCTGGTTAGAAAGGATCCTTACTCTCCTGATATGCCCCCCTGCGACTTCTGGCTATTCCCCAAAGTGAAGAGGCCATTGAAAGGAACGCGATTTCAGACAAGAGATGACATTATGACTGCAACGAAAGTAGATTCCGAAAGAGGCTTTTTGGGAATGCTTCCAACAATGGCGGCACCGCTGGGAGAAGTGTGTGGAGTCCAAAGGATTCTACTTTCAGGGTGATTAGGTTTCCAACGCTCCAGGTATGTCAGATTTCTTTTACCGGCTAAAGGTCGGATACTTTTCTAACAGACCACGTATATCTTACTTGTTCTTACCGTCGTTTTAACTAAGCAGTGGGTTTGCTTCGGGGAAAATTTAACGTGGAACGGAACACTCATTCCCGGCGAGATGTAGCCTTCCTCCGGTCGAATGCTGAATTCCGTGGAGGGTCGTCGACCGAAATTCCACTTGAATCTGCAAAAATTCACATTCAATTACGCAAAATTTACGCGGACAATTTCTCGACTCGCTTTCCGCCGACGTCGCCGACGTTGAACAGGATAAATTGCAACTCTTTCGTGCGGTTTTCGAGGATGCTGCCGAAGTGAATAATCTCCCTGTCCAGGTAATAATCGGCGGCCACGCAGGAGGTCTTGAATATGAGGATCGGGTTCACGTTATCTTGCACTTGATAGAAAATCTAAACGAAATGTTATTAGTTTATTCGAATTAATTGATTACTGAGAGTGTTAATTGACGTAATGCTTCCAGTCATAAGAAGTATGCTAAAACATGTTGTGACAACTCTTTAATTCCTTAATATTCCATACTTGTGTTACGGTGACTAATGGCGAAATTACGATGAACTTAAAGTAACGGAACGTGACGTGATATGACGTTAAACAGATTGTTTCATATGCGACTGATTACGATCAACTCGACGTGACGTATCAGAACTTGTATAAAGAACGTATCTTGATGTTGCTTTTCCGCGTGTGCTGCCCGGCGCAATTTAAGTTTTGCGATTCTTTTTATTACATCCATTACCTTTGTTCTTCGTCTGGTTTCATCGCTAAGTTTGTCTCGCACTCTGCCTCCTATCATGGCTCGTTCCATCGCTCATTGCATTGACCTTATGTGGTCCGTACTTTTCTTTGTCAATGCCATTCTCTCCAAGCCGTACGTTGTTACAGGTGTTATGCAGGAGTCGGAAACTTGGGTATTGGATGATGAACATGGAAGATGTATTGGGTCCTTGAGCGCCCAAAGATGTTCTTGTTACTAAGGATGTGGCTTAGTCCGCTAAAGGCAAAACGCCGTAAAAAACGCTTTAATTCAGCTGCATGGCGGAACACTGTAGAAGAGTATAGCCAGAAGTTTCCCCCCTGTACCTACTCGAAATTCAAGAGTGAAATTGGTATCGTGTTGTGATATTTATATTGTGCAATAGCCAGCAACTGCGACAATAGAAAGAAAAGAAAATGTCGATGGACGACACTTTATTGGTGTGTACCCGCCTGGAGGATTACACCGAGGTACCGGATCGACCGTTTGACCGGTATCCTCTCTCCCAAAATTTCGACCTCCAGATTGCCTCTCCCTGACCTCCCGATGGAGAACAGGGCCCCCTGTGTTTTAGAGGCGGCGAGCTGAAGGCCCGCCGTCTCCATCTACTCCCGAACGAGTTCCCCGCGCGCGTGACCCTGTGACGCAACATAACCCAACATCTGCCAGGTCGTCCGCATACGCCACAATACCCACCCCTGTGGACAGTAACCGCCTCAGCGTCCGCAGAAGGCCGTCATCACAAGTATGGTCCTAAAACCGATCCCTGCGGAACCCCGGCACGACCTGTGAGAGAAACGACTCCGATGGGCATGCACTGCGAGCAGCTCCTGGTACTGTTGTCAACTCTGCCCTCCATTTTGAGATTGAAGACTAACGTCCCAGAAGAACACCGAAGCAGCAATAGCAGGACACGATAAATATTGAGCTAAAGATCGTGACCCTAAAACCAAATGAGGCACAAAACCGTGCAAAATGACCAAGGTCATTGACCAAGAATGCGGACCCTGCACCAGCGAGACAAAATATGGCGTAAAGGCCTTTATTCTGTTTCGATGAATTTGATACGGGATCAAGATAAACCACTGCAGTTTTTGAATGACTGTGATAATGAGAATGATGACCAAGAACTCGCACGATTATCTGGTGAGCTTTCAGACTCTGAACAAGGAGATAACTTAGAGGAAGACCTCTTTGGTCTCTTCTGATGAGGAGCTAAACATAGTCAAAGGTAACCGAAAAGTCAGAAGTTTGCGCCATTCCTTCCCCTCGCGGTACTTAATGGTTCTGTTGCGCAGGTAATCGGCAGTAAGCCTCAGCAAAGTCTCCGGTACTTCCCGCCATGCTAGGGCCTCGAGAACGATCGACCATTGTACCGTGTTGAAAGGCATTGGCCACGTCAAAGTTAACGACTACACAGTGCCCCCTGGTACGATACGGTCCGTTGTTGGCCCCCGCCGCGACACGAAGGACTACCCGAATGGCATCCTCCGTCCAAATCCGCCCCCTTGCTCTATAACGGCTGTAGCTGCCATAGGAGCAACCTTTCTGCCATAGGAGCAACTTTTGTCCCGCCGGCGCCGTTTAGCAAACATTACAGCGATTATAATTTGACCGTTATATACCTACGATATACCTTACCGTTAAGTTTACGTCAAGTCACTTCGCGTCGCGTCGCGTCCCGTTACGTTAAGTTCATCGTAATTCAGAAAGTGTTTACTAGCAACAGAATGTTTGACAGTGCTTTCAGACTATACAAGTTTTACTTTCCCAATATAAACGCTTTCTGAACTACTTTCTGAGAGCGCCAGCATAGTCTGTCTTTTATATTATGATTGCAGGCTTTGTTTATAAAACGATGTCCGTACTTGATTGGTGAAGATTTCCATTCTTTCATTGGGGGTAAAGCTTATGGTTAATTCGGTGCTTTGATCGGGTTGAAGCTTCCTCCAAGTTTTCGGTAGTATTTTGAGGAAAGCTTCCAGTAATCTCTTCAGTCTCGCTTCCGCAGACTCAACTTCTACAACGCTAAAAATTTATAATAAAAAAGCTAACAGAATTTTCAATAAGCAATCGTTTTACGCGACTGGGGCCTCTTCCTTCTTCTTCTTGCCCTTTTTCCCCTTTTTGCTGCCTTTGGAACCCTTGGAGCTTTTCTTGCTCTTCTTCGAACCTTTCTTCGAGCCCTTCTTCGAACCTTTCTTCGAACCCTTCTTCGAACCCTTTGCACTACCTTTCTTCTTTTTGCTGTCTTTAGATTTTTTGCTCTTTTTGCTACTTTTACTGCTCTTTTTGCTACCTTTTTTACCCTTTTTCCCTTTCTTTCCTTTCTTACCTTTCTTATGCTTTCTACGGAAAATATTAATTCAAAAGTCAATCAAACCTATTACATATAACTCATCATACGGTTCAGACTTCTTAATAACTATGATATCAGACGGACAAACTTCCGGCTTCTCAAATTCCCTCTCGATTATATTGCGGTTCTTCTGGAAGAACGGCAAAAGATCGTGCAAGTCGAAGAAAATCTCCACACTGCACTTGGATTTATTGACGATTTTCACTTTGCGTCTGCTGGATTTTCCGATCTGCACTGGACCCAAGTTCACCAGTTTATCTTTGGGGTCCTGCAGCTCGATCAACAGCGGCACTCCCGTTCCGCTGACCGAAACCTTTTTCATCTTCCCATTGACGTAAATCGTTACGTCAGAATAATATTTCTTCTGTTCGAACGGATGGAAGAAGAAGATTACTTTTCCGGATTTTCGCGATTGGATTACGTTCGCGTTGTTCACTATCGTTAAATGTTCCAAAGGATCGTCGTTTATTTCAATTCTAAAACAAAGTTTATAGGTAGTTTCGGTATTATAATACATTCAAATATAGGAGTCAGTGAATATAATAAAGTCATCAACCTATGTTGAGCAGTTTTGTTAATTAAAAGTAGGTCCAATGGCAAAGGGGTCGTCCATTAATCACGTGAAGTTTTCTAGCAACTTTTTAAGCCCCCTCCACGCTGGTGATGCGTGGTGAGGTTTTAGCGTAAAAAAAAACTAAACCCCTCCCCTCCACCATGTGATATTTCGTGATTCTTCACAAACCCCCTCTCCCTCGTCGAGCCTCACGTGATTAATGGACGATCCCAAATAAGATCATTACTGACTCTTATATGTGAATTATCGTTTAATGGTATCGGAATAAACTTACAGTATAGAAGTCAATTCGTTATTGAAAATTTCTAAAACTGTCTCGTAGAAATGCGACTTCTCCTTTTGTATCAAGCAATATCCGAAATCGAATTGTTTAAATGAAAATTTGAACTTATTCCGAATTGTCGAACACACTAAGTTTATCGTGTAGTTGGGTCCGTAAGAAACCTTAAAAGAAACAGTGCATATATTATAGCAAAAGACCAAACGAGAGTGATCAAAAAGAAGGACTCAAGGATCTCAAGTTTGATATTCTTACCAAAATATAAAATGCTATTTACAACTATGCAATAACTTACTACTAAAGACAATTTAATATTGGTGAAACCATACTAATTATAGATACAATTATACAAACTTATTAAATACGAAATATAGATTGAATATATAAATACGTGGTCTGTTATAAAAGTATCCGACCCTATTTTTATTTTGAAAACCTGATGGCTTTGAATCAAGCGCGCTTGCGTGAGCCGACCTTGAACCTCCGTGCGCATGCGTGAATTTTTTCCCGCCTGTAGATAGCGTCAGTTGCTGTCGAGCAGTGTTCGAATAATGTAGTGTGTAGTGCTCTCGTCAGTTCTTTCTTCTCAATGCAAGAAAAATCACCAAAGAGTACTATAGGGATGTGCTACGTCGCCTACGTGATGCTGTGCGGCGCGAGCGACTGGAATTGTGGTCATCAGAAAATTGGCGACTCCATCACGACAATGCTCCAGCACATTCTTTGCACTTGGTTGACAATTTTTTGGCGAAAAACCAGAGTCCTCTGGTTCGACAGGCTCCTTACTCTCCTGATATGCCCCCCTACGACTTCTCGGTATTCCCCAAAGTCAAGAGGCCATTGAAAATAACGCGATTTCAGACAAGTGAGGACATTGTGGCTACAACGACAGCCGAGTTAAGGTCGATTCCGAAAGAGGCTGTTTCGCAATGGTTCCAACAATGGCGGCACCGCTGGGAGGAGTGTGTGGAGTCCCAAGGAGACTACTTTGAGGATGATTAGGTTTCCAACGCTCCAGGTATGCCAGTTTTCTTTTACCGGCTAAAGGTCGGATACTTTTCTAACAGACCACGTATATTCAATCTGTTCGTAGCTCTATAATATTAAGTCTTATTAAGACTACAAAACAAATCTCATGTGGAAACAACTACTTCCTCTCTAATATCACACAGGATATTGAATTATACAACAGACAGTTGCATGTTATTACTAATCTCAGTACATTTTCATGGCACTAACTGCACTAGACAAACATAAACGTGTGCGATCAGGGCACCCCCGTCAGGAACGAAGTTCCACTTCCATTCCTTCTGCCTCGAGGACCGCAACCCCACCGAACTCTCCTGGGGACACAAAGTCGATTTCGCAGGGTGATCACAAGACTAAAGTTTTTGTCGTGGAATATTTAGACTGTATCTATTTTATTGGCTACTATGAAAGGTGAGTGAACAAATTATTTAAGATAAAGGCTATTGTCCACATGGATGTTAAAGGATTTGCGAAAATATCTGTCATATATGACAGATGACGTATGTGGTTGAGTATTTTATTTAGGCCAGGGGTGTCCAAACTGCGCTCGCAAGACAAGTTGCAATGCGACTTAAAATAGAACAGTTAATTTAATGAACAAATTCAAACTGAGCCTCGTACGGACAAGATACAATGCGGTCCAAAATTTTTTAAACAAATGAAAAATAAATTGTCAAACTGCGGCAAAATTAGTTGAAATGAGGCCCGAAACAAAAGCGTCAATTTGATAAATGAATGAAAGAAATTGTCGGTTTTGTTTTGGGCCCGCGGGCCGCAAGACAAGTTCCAATGCGGCCCAAAACAAAACCGACAATTTTTTTCTTTCATTTATTTCAGACACCAAATTGTGAGTAAAAGTTTGCAAATTTCGCCACACAAGCAGTTAGTCTGTAGATTTATACTAAAATCCACCAAATATTTATTGTATGGACGAGATTATTATATTACATCAAAACTTGCGTTCGCAAAAAATGTGTGTGAAAATAATCTAATCTGTCATAAATGACACATGTGCAGTTGAGTATTTGATTTAGATCAGGAGTGTCGAACTTGCGGCCGAAGACCAGTTGCTATGGAAATCAAAACATCAAAATAAATAGACCTTTTCATAGTTGAAATGTTTTTGTGCGCATGTGTCAATTTCCGCCATATTTTTCGGGCACTTTTTGACGTATAACCAGTGAAAATTACAAAATGTGCCCGAAACTTTCATATTTCCGAATTTTAAACTTGACGGACGCGCATGCTCTTAACTAACCGTAAACAGGTCTATTATCTAGTCTGTCATAAATGACAGATGACATATGAAGTTGAGTTACTAAAATAGTTACAGCTTGGAAAGTAACTGCAACTTTTAGCTAAAACTTTCTGGTTTATAGATATTATTAAAGTCTTTTTAATCTTCAAACTTAAGCAGGACAGGACTTAAGCCGGTTTGCTATAACCTACAAATTCAGTGTTATTCTCGTGGGGAACACGAGTCGTGTTTCCGCCGCGAAATGGGAGGACCTAAAAAACATGGTCGAGCGGGCCGAAGTCGTCCTTCGACGAAGAAGTCTAAAAAGTTCCAAGGCAATCAATTTACGGCGGAAACGGATACGGAGTTCGTGAGCACGTCCGCGAAGAAACTTAAGACCGCCGATCATATGGACATCAACGTCGACATAAGCAGCAATTACGTCATTTGCCACTTCTTGAAGATTTTCACCTTTCTGAGTGAATGTCTGGTATGCAAATCGTGTGGCAACAACGTCAAATTTTCTCGATCCACCGGACCAGGAGTAGCCTTAAACTTGGTCATCACGTGTTCCTGCACATCGCGCCGAGTACCGTCAAGTCCCCACGTGAGTCATTGTTTCGAAATAAATCGACGTCTCTTGTTTGGAATGCGGCTCTTAGGACTGAAAAGCATGAAAACTTTGTTTGCCATAATAGACATTTCGAACACCTTCAGCCAAACGATGTATGACGATATAAATCGTCATACATCGTTTGGCTGAAGGTATTCGTATAATATAAACGAAACACGCTAGTTGCTTCGAAGGCCGTGTTCGAGTTCACCTAGAAGAAAGCCTAGAAGAAATAAGCGCTAATACTGCAGCCGGCAATACTCCATCACATTTTTCCAGAAACGCAGGTTTTCGTCGCTTTTTGGACTCTCAACCTTAATTGGAAAATACACCGGGAAAATCGTAGACGTTGTGGTAAAATCTTCGTTTTGCCAGGCCTGCGCGATTTAGAATTCGAAGAAAGGCACCCCGGATTATCTCGCATGGCAGGTGCAACACGAGAATGACTGCACGGCTAATCACAAAAGTAGCGCGGGAAAAATGGAGGTGGAAGCTGTCAAGGAGATGTTTGGACGATCCGAGGAAACACTAGGGGTGCGTTACGAGAATTACATCGGCGACGGAGATACAAAAACCTTCAAAGCTATACTCGATTTGGAGCCTTACGACGATTTGGAGGTGAAGAACAGAAGAGGATGAAAAACCCTTATATTTCAAATTTTATTAACATTGATGAATATTTTCAATTTTTGGTCCGCCATATTTGATCCGCTAATTTTATTTTTCAAAACCGACCTCAAATTTGTGTTCAGCGACCCCAAAAACCCTTATATTTAAAATTTCATCTACATTGAATATTTTTAATTTTTGGTCCGCCATATTGGATCCGCCATTTTGAATTTTTCAAATACGACCACACATTCGGGTTCTGCGACCCCAAAAACCTATAATTACTTTATTCTTGGACACATTGATCGAGCTAATCAAATTGTACAAGGAAAAACAGTTGTCCAAACTTCAAACGCGTTTTTCTCGAAACAAGATTTTTCGAATCTGCGCGAATTGTAACTTTTAAACCGTTCAACCAATCGACTTCGCGTTTTGACTGCCTAAAAGGAAATTGAATTCTCGGGCATCTATACCTATACATTTGCAACATTTGGATAATTAACGATTTTTCACAGCAGGCCAAAGTGGAAAAATCATACGACTGTACCTTATCTGTACCTTATTTTCAAGAAGCCGCCATTTTGTTTCTATACGTGAATTTTTTCATGTTGTTTGGTATAGATGCCTCCTTGGAGTGTAAACTTTAAGTATTTTTTGGTTTTATGCTTCTAGGTGACGTATTGCAGCTTGAATCCCTCGCGCAGATAACATTTATTTTAAAAACATTACTTCCCGGAGCCGCCATTTTGTAATATTATATGTTGAAAAAATCCCAGTTTGTGGACAAAAGATGAATAAACATTTTGCCAAAAAACCGCAAATGTCTAAGTCATTTCAGTTTCTCAAAAAAAAAAAATTGCCAAACATCAGGTAGTTTTGGCACAATTATAAAACACTCCTGCTTAAATGAAATTTCCCAAACTTTTTTATTAGCCATATTCAACTGTCGATTGCTAAGTTACTAAGATAGTTACAGCTTGGAAACTAACTGCAAAGGTCTATTTTATTATTTTTAGTCATATAGTGAAATATGTCACTCTGCGAAATAAACAGAGAGAGCAAGCATTATAGAAATATACACTGAGAGAAAGAGATAGGCGTATAACAGAACGTAACGTTTTCTGCCGAATCACTCCTACCGAGACCTCCCTAAAGGAACTTCGTTCCAATAACATTGTTTTTAAGATCATTTCTTTCTATTTAAATTAAGTTAATAGCCATCTGCATTTATCCCTCAGCAGTGCAGCTTTGCTTTTGGAATTATAAATTGGAATACACTTACATTACCTTGAACACCTCGTGCCTGACTGGCGAGCTTAAGTTTTGATTTGACATTTGTGTAGAAGGTAAGAGGTGTTCAAAGATAAGAGGGAAAAACAACCAGATGATATACCAGGAATAAGGTGGACTGATAAAGTGACCAACGATGCCTGAGAACTCCTGCTAATCCGAAACTGGAGGCAGGCAGCTAATGAACGCGACAGTTTGAGGCATAGTTTACGAGGCTCGACCATTTTTGCAAAAAATCGCGCGCCCTCTTCGAAGAACCAGAGAGGAAGAACCTACGCAACCGGATCCGCAAACAGGAAATCGAGCCTTAGCACAAATTGAGCCTTAGCACAAATCGAGAATTAGCCGAAAACATAATTCTCGATTTGTGCTAAGGCTCAATTTGTGCTAAGTCTCGATTTCCTGTTTGCGTATCCGGTTGCGTAGGTTCTTCCTTTCTGGTTCTTCGAAGAGGGCGCGCGTTTTTTTTGCAAAAATGGTCGTGCGGTAGATATTTTTGCAAAACCGGAAGTTTAAAACCGGAAGTAGGTGGAATTTGTTCTACATCGTTCGATGAAGGTCGACTGTATCTTGGGTACGATGTGCCGATTTGCCGATTCGCAGAAACCACGAGGTCTCCATGGCCGATAAAGGGAAACCGGTAGGATGTCAACTCGCATTCAAGATCTACAAAAGTACAAATGACACAACTTCCTATCCTACAATGGCAGATCGAGAACAGACTGGACCGTGACATAGGCTATTAGAAGTTGCACCTCGTGCTTGACTGGCGAGGTTAAGTTTTGATTTGACATTTGTGTAGAAAGTAAGAGGTGTTCAAAGGTTAGAGAGAAAAACAACCAGCTGATAGACCAGGAATAAGGTGGACAGATAAAGTGACCAACGATGCCTGAGAATTCCTGCTAATCCGAAACTGGACACAGGCAGCTAATGAACGCGACAGTTTGAGGCATAGTTTACGAGGCTCGATAAGATATATATACTCGATTTCGGCTAATTCTCGATTTGTGCTAAGGCTCAATTTGTACTAAGGCTCGATTTGTGCTAAGACTCGATTTGTGCTAAGCCTCGATTTGTGCTTAGGCTCGATTTGGGCTACAACTCAATTTGGGCTGTAGCGTGATTCAAGTAGAAGTATATTTATGAGGGCAGTTTTACTCACTTTCACCGACAATTTAATATTCTTCTTCGTGAGGTTTTTAAAGGATTTCAAGCCTAGCAATATTTCGGAAACAGATTCGCTTTTCACGTAGCCCTCTTTCGACGGGAAATCAACGGCCACGTAGTCATCGCCGTATCGCTCGAGGTTCTCCCATTTGTAGTAGAAACCCACCGCACCCAAATTAGTGAACTTAAAAGTGATGTGCTCTTGTTTCAACAGCGTCAACTGTAAAGAAAAATCATATAGTAAATCGTATGGTAAGTCATATAATTAAATTACCGAAGATAAATCGATGTAGTTGCATTTATCTCCCGGGGTCATTTCTATGCTACCTGCTTCTCCCATATAGTGTATAGACATCAAGACCTCGAAACAGTTGGAAGTGATTTCGATTCGCAGCGGTTTTTCCATCCTATCCACCCGACAAAACGGTCTAAACTCAACTGCGCCAACACTCAAAGGCTTGAAACTTACTCTGGAAACAAACAAATATAGATTTATTGTTGAAATTGATTGCCTAATCTCTTACTTGAAAGATTCCTCGCTATTCGCTCTAATCAATCCGCTAAGTGGTTCAATGCAAATTTTCTGCGAGTGATTCTCGTTGTACAACGAAGCCTTCTTAAATCTATACTCAAAATTGACTTGTTCCTTATTGATCAGTATAAATTCTTCGCAGGTTTCCAATCCGATGATCGTGGGTTTCATGGTCTTCGCCTTTTCTTTAAAGTATACGCACGGTTCTCGGGATTTTCCGACCAAGAGGAAGCTGGTGCGCAAGTCGTACTCCTCAATGTAAAACTCGTAGAAAGTTTCGAAGACACCTTTAGTTTGAGGCACGAAGGTGAACGTGGCCGAGGCGAGTTTACCTTTGGTAACGCGACCCTCTTTAGTCTCACATTGAAATAAGGAAACGGTGTCGGTTGGGCGATTCTCCCAACGATAAGAAAAATCTTCTCCAGTGGGATTTATTATTGTAAACGTTCTTGAAGCAAACGACAATTCGTGTATTGTTTATCCGTTTAGTTAAATTGAATACATACTTGGTTATTGGATTGCCGGTTCCCAAACTCTCAAACTCTAAAACCTTAGTGTTTTCATCGACGTCTTGGCAAATTTTCGGATCCCTCTTCTTTATGTAGTCGCTGGGTTCTAGATTAAAGTGGTAGAGGGGCAGCAGACATTTGGCCTGTACTAAAATGGACAAAGGTCCAGTGCCTGGTTTCAAGTTGAGGATGTCCGCTTTGGCGTAGACGGAGTACGCATAGGCTTCGTACGGGGAAAATGTAACGGTGAAGGATTGGGTGTTAAATGGAGGAATCTCAACATCAGATGGCTCTATGATGAAAGGCAGTATGTTTTGCTCGTAGTATACGTCTGAATGTCCGTCACTGTAATCCGACGAGGCAGAGAACAGGCTGGAATGCGAAGATTTCGGACGAGAGCTAATCGATTGAAACCTTTCTGCAAAAATTAAAAAAATATATATATAATCTGTGTAATCCGGAGCCTTTTGTAATCCGACATGCAAATTAATTGCAGCAAAACAGAGGCCAATGTTTTGTTTACATATACTAAAATAGTATCGTACGCTTTTCTTGGAGGGGGCTGGAAAAATACCTCAAATCGCGTTTGGAGAATGAAAACGGACGTTTTGAGTGATTTTTGAAAGAAATTTTGCCGGGCAAAAGTGGTAAAATGTTTAGAAAACTTCAGACAATTGACAAATCTTGTGCCGCCCAAGGCGGCGGAGGTGCGGCGCGAAAACGATATTTCTGATTCTTGACCGCCGAGCGGCCGTATTTGGACCGATCGTCACGTAAGTGGTGCTATCGGCAGCTCCGATGTTTACCGCACAAAACTGTCATCTTGAATTTTCGAGTCTTGGCTGAAAATTTGGAGATAGTTGCGAAAAACAGAAAACAAAATCGCAAAAACGATCTTCTTTGACGTACTATTGCGAGCCAACCGCTGAACGGAACGCCTTCCTGTTTGCGGATCCGGTTGCGTAGGTTCTTCATCTCTGAGTCTTCGAAGAGAGCGCGCATTTTTTTGCAAAAATGGTAGATGTTTTTGCAAAATCGGATGTTTGCGGCTCCCTAACCGGAAGTAGGTGGAATTTTGTAATTTCTTGTACACCGTTCTATGAGGGTCGACGGTATCTTGCGTACGATGTGGCGATTTGCAGAAACCGCCAGGTCTCCATGGCCGATAAAAGGAAACCGGTAGGATGTCAATCTGCATTCTAGATCTACAAAAGTACAAACGACACAACTTCCTGTCCTACGATGGCAGATTGAGAACAGACTGGACCTAGTCATAGGCAAAATTGTCAAAGAATACTTTTTTGTAGACACCGATATCATCCTACATACAGCTATCCCGGTTATTATTTTCTATTTTGAGGCGTTGACGAGACATTTGCAAAAATCATTTAAAGACAAAATAATTCCGAACTCCGCCCCCATCTAAGGTGGAGCGTTCAAATTTGGTCAGTGGGTACTACTGATGGATACCCATATTCAGTAAAACTTTCATTGAGATCATTCGAGGGTTAATACATTTTTTCGCTAATTTTCAAATTTGCGAATTCAGTTTTGGTCGGAATTCGCGATTGACAAGTCTGGATTCATTTAAAACGTTATTTTAGTAATCGTTTGTTTTATTGGGAATGGGAAAATCCCATTCCCAATAAAAGCTAACGATGAATAATAGGGATGATAATAACCACCAAGTTTCCACACTACGTAGAGACGTTTTGAGTGATTTTCGAAAGAAATTTTGCCGGACAAAAGTGGTAAAATGTCTAGAAAACTCCAAACAATTGACAAATCTTTGAAATATTGTGGTGCTGCCGAAGGCGGCGGGAGTGCGGCCCGAAAACGAAATTTCTGTTTCTTGGCCGCCGAGCGGCCATATTTGGACCGATCGCCACTTAGGTGGTGCTATCGGGAGCGCCGATTTTTTCCGCACAAAACTGTCATCTCCAATTTTAGAGTCTTCGCTGAAAATTTGGAGATAATTGCGAAAAACAGAAAAAAAGCAAAAAAACGAGCTTCTTTGATGTACTATTGCGAGCCAACCGCTGAACGGAACGCCTTCCTGTTTGTGGATCCGGTTGCGTAGGTTCATCATCTCTGGGTCTTCGAAGAGCGTATTTTTGCAAAACTGGCCGTGCGGTAGATGTTTTTGCAAAACCTGATGTTTGCCGTTGCCGAACTGGAAGTAGGTGGAATTTTGCAATTTCTTCTACACCGTTCGATGAAGGTCGACGATATCTTGCGAACGATGGGCCGATTTGCAGAAACCGCGCGGTCTCCATGGCCGATAAAAGGAAAACGGTAGGATGTCAATCCGCATTCAAGATCTACAAAAGTACAAACGACACAACTTCCTGTCCTGCGATGGCAGATCGAGAACAGACTGGACCGAGACATAGGCAAAATTTGCAAAGAATACTTTTTTGTAGACACCGATATCCTACATACAGTTATCCTGATTATTATTTTCTATTTTGAGGCGTTGACGAGATATTTGCAAAAAACATTTAAAGACAAAATAATTCCCCACTCCGCCCCCATCCGAGGTGGAGCGAACAAATTTGGTCAGTGGGTATTCTGATGGATACCCATATTCAGTAAAACTTTCATTGAGATCATTCAAGGGTTAATACATTTTTTCGCTAATTTTGTAATTTGCGAATTCGGTTTTGGTCGGAAGTCTTGATTGATGAAGTTCGGATTCATTTAAAACGTTATTTTAGTAAGTTTTCGCACTACGTGGAGACGTTTAGAATGATATACTAAAGAAACTTTTCCTGGCAAAAGTGGTAAAATCTTTAGAAAACTCTAGACAATTGACAAATATTTGAGATATTGTGGTGCGGCCGAAGGCGGCGGGGGTGCGGCGCGAAAAAGAAATTTCTGTTTCTGGCCGCCGAGTGGCCGTATTTGAACCGACTGCGACGTAAGATACCTTACTTACAAGTTTGTACGGAACCCTCGGTGCGCGTGTCACAACTTGCACTTGGCCGGTTTTTTTTTGCAATACCGGACGTTTGCGGCTGCCGAACCGGAGTAGGTGGAGTTTTGAAATTTCTTGTACACCGTTCGATGAAGGTCGGCGGTATCTTGCGTACACGAGATAATTGCGACAAACGAAAAAAAAAATCGCAAAAATCTTCTTTGATGTACCATTGCGAGCCGACCGCTAAACGGAACGCCTTCCTATTTGTGGATCCGGTTGCGTAGATTCTTCCTCTCTGGTGCGCGAGATTTTTTGCAAAAATGGCCGTGCGGTAGATGTTTTTGCAAAACCGGATGTTTGTGGTTGCCGAACCGGAAGTAGGTGGAATTTTGTAATTTATTCTACACCGTTCGATGAAGGTCTCTTGAGTACGATGTGCCGATTTGCAGAAACCATGGCCGATAAAAGGAAACCGGTATGTCAATTGGCATTCAAGATCTACAAAAGTACAAATGGCACAACTTCCTGTCCTATAATGGTAGATCGAGAACAGACTGGACCGTGGGAGATGCTTGCGAATTTTTGAGAAATTGTCCTTCCGCCGAAATTTGCTGTCATTCTTACACAAAGTTTGTACGTTTCGCTTGCACGGTGCGCCCCCAGAGCCCTGCGAATGATCGCCCATTTTTCTTTTCGCGCGTTATATTTTATCCGTCTTTCAACTTTAGCAATTTTTACCGCGGTAATTCGCAAATTTCAACTCTTTTCTGCAAGGCTTGTAAATTTTGCTTCTTCGCCGGCTGCGGTTCGGTGAGGGGGAATTTTCCAACATTTCTTAAATTTCGGGTACGTCAAAATCAGAATTTCCTTACCACGACCTTTACACCGCAACGAAGAACAGCAATCGGTGGGAACACATTTCCGCATTTTCACCTGCAAGTCCATTGGCAAGATAATTTGAATTTTCTATTTTTTTCCGCATTTTCTGAACCAAGAAAACACTCCAGAGCTACTGGCGGGTCAACCCAACCGTCAGCCAGATATTTTATTTATCCTATGCATATATTTTTGAGTGAAAAATCTAAATCTTTGACCGCGTTTCCTATTTAAATTGATGGCTGGTTTCATTAAAATACGTGGTCTGTTAGAAAAGTATCCGACCATATTTTTTATTTTATAAACCTGATGGATTTGAATCAAGCGCGCTTGCATGAGCCTACCTTGAACCTTCATGCGCATGCGTGAATTTTTTCCCTCCTTTAGATAGCGTGAGTTGCAGTCGAGCAGTGTTCGAGTGACGTAGTGTGTAGTGCCCTCGTCAGTTTTTCAATGCAAGTAAAAATTACCAAAGAGTTACTATAGGGATGTCTTACGTCGCCTACGTGATGCTGTGCGGCGCAAGCGACTGGAGTTGTAGTCATAAGGAAATTGGAGGCACCATCACAACAATGCTACAGCACATTCTTCGCACTTGGTTCACAATTTTTTGGCGAAAAACCAGACTCCTCTGGTTCGACAGGCTCCTTACTCTCCTGATATGCCCCCCTGCGACTTCTGGCTATTCCCCAAAGTCAAGAGGCCATTGAAAGGAACGCGATTTCAGACAAGAGAGGACATTATGGCTGCAACGACAGCCGAGATAAAGTCGATTCCGAAAGAGGCTTTTTCGGAATGCTTCCAACAATGGCGGCACCGCTGAGAGAAGTGTGTGGAGTCTCAAGGAGACTACTTTGAGAGTGATTAGGATCAACGCTCCAGGTATGTTACTTTTTTTTACCGGCTAAAGGTCGGATACTTTTCTAACAGACCACGTATGTATTAATAGGTTCTACACCATTTGGAGCAATAATCTAACACCTCAATATCTAACACACCAATTTCGCAAAATATTATATCTGGTGGCGGCTGCCGTTCATTAAATTCAGACCGAAACTGAGTAATGAATTCAAACAGCTTTAGCTTGAAAGCTATAACAGATGTGTTAAAAATTATTTCAAGTCTATATAGATCATAGATTTGACTATTGAAGTTAATATTTTCGCATCTTTATGCTCGATAGCCTTGACACGGGATTTTTTAAGATAACAGTTCATGGCGAAAAATTAAAAATCTTTTTTTGTCCAACTATCCGGATTCTATCAAACCTGCATTTATCACTGTTCAAAAGAGCACATTTTCTTTTTAAAAGTCAAACAAACCGGAGGATTTTCCGGAGATCCAGGATAGGGAGGATAAGGAGGTCTGCGTTCTCCATTTAAACCCATGTAAATTGAAAAACCAAATTTAAAGAAGTATCCATTAAAAAAAATGCTTTTCATATTTTTTACTTTTGTGACTAAACCGAACAATTTTATAAAAAATGCAAAGAACTCTTTTTTGTAGATACCGACGTCTTATATACGGCGACCACGGTTATAGTTTTCTATTTGAAAGTGTTAACGAGATATTTGCAAAAAACATTTGAAGCAAAAATAATTTCCCACGCCGCCCCCATTGCAGGCGGAGTGTTCAAATTTAGTCAGTGGGTTCTTCTGGTGGATACCCCTATTCAGTAAAAGTTTCATTGAAATCTTTCAAGGGTTAATATATTTTATCGCTATTTTTTAATATTTTTAAATTTTCGTATTCGATTTGGTATTCCTAATTGATTCGCCTGGATTCGTTAAGAAAATATTTTAGCAAGGTCCACTCTACGTGAAACTATAAAATTTAATGAATAGGATGGTTGCGACAGTTACTACGTGGTAATCCATACTTACATTGAATTGAAAAATTCACTTTGTTTTTTACCACACTTATATTATGTAAAAATATTATATAACTTATTATTCACAGTTATATATGTGTAGAAATTTATATAACTGTGAATAATAAGTTATATAATATTTTTACATAATATAAGTGTGGTAAAAAACAAAGTGAATTTTTCAATTCAATGTATAAAATTTAACACATTTGTAGAGCATTTGTCAGTCTATGAAATCCCTCTGTTAATCTTGTAAAAACATTAAAAGAGTTCAACATTGAAGATTTGGCTCTTGCCCTTTGATTGTCTTGAAATTTATCAGCAATTACATCGTCCTTGTTGATCACCTATGTTGATTCAACGCGAATTCGTTGAAAAAAAGGTTAAACAACCATCGCTTAAATATTTTTTATCGTGACACGATGTGATGTGACTTCTTATAAGCCGTGAAATATTTTTAATATAAATATAATGTCCTTTAACACCTTCTTCCAAATATAATAAATTTACATGTCTTTCCCTAGTCTCGTTAGTATAGTAAATTGGTCCTACTACGTCATGTTATTTAGGTTTAAAATTAAATTCCAAGCTATACGTTAACGTTAATACTAATGTTATTCAACTGTTCAAATTTTGAAATGTCTTTCATTTTTAAAGAAAGCAATTTTATGAATTAACCGTTGAAGTTATAAAGAAACAAATAATAAATATTAATACTAATAAAATAATTAAATTGACAAATTAATAATTACAATTAAAAAGTTAAACAATAATAAATAATAATATTAATTAAAGTCACTTTAAAAATTGTAAGAAAAAAAGCGTCCCCACTGGGAATCGAACCAGCGATCCTCGTAGTATAAAGCCGAGCTCTTACCGATGCGCCAACCGGCCATTGAAATTTATGCTAACATAGCGCGCTTATGAGTTGTCGGTAACCTACCGGTCCTCGTAAAAAGTGAGTTATTTTTTTAACGCTTGGCCATCTAGCCCTCCCGCTTGCGTCACTTTCATTTATAGTCAAGTACACCTACCTACATATACATATGTAAATTTGGGCCAAATCGGTGATGACGCGTCCGGGGGGTCCCCTTGAAAGCGGAAATTCTAGTCTGTCATCTTTTAAAATTGAAGAAAAGTGGGGATATGATGCCGGGCGATCTGAATGCGTATTCGCGGGGTGTAATGCGGATACAATGCTCCTTAAAAAAATTGTCTTCATTTCGAATATTGATACATGCTTTCCTATCCCTAATCTCTTTTGGCAGTTCAATACATGACGACCCATGTATTGGTTTATATTTATTGATATTGATTTCTAAATGGGAAATCTCGCTTAGTGACCAACCCGAATCTTTCTCCTGAAACTCGCTACATTTGGTTTTAATTTTGGCACTCATACTGTCATAAATTTCAACAAAGTTACTCATGTTACGTGCTATTTCGCGATATTTTGTGTTAAATGACTTTAATTCGCCCGCCGGATTTGTTTCATTTATATAAATACCAAAGAGTTCAATGTTAAATGTCACCCCTGAATTAAACGATTTGATAACGTTTTCAAGCACGCTACCAACAGTACCGCTCGAATTGATTAGGAAACTATTTATGTCGATTCCCGAACCTTTAATACAATAGCTAGCTACCCATTTCTTGAATCTGCTGGAAATTTCGGTGATACCCTGCTTCTTGTATGGCTTAGCTGCTGTCTGGAGATGATTTTGGGATCTTAGATGTCCTACACATTTTACTCTGGTCGGGAAGACTTGGTCGCATATGTTACAGTGGTGAATTGATGGAGTCGGCTGATCTATTTTCATCTTCTTCGAGGTGGGTGGTGAATCGTCAGTATCTAGGGTCCTCTTCTTTCCATTGATATTAGGATACCCCTTTTTTCAAATGTTGCTTGTATTTGTTCATTCTTGTGAATGTTGAATTACAGATTTTACATTTGTGAAATAATTGATTTATATTATCACAAATTTTCAAATGCCTCAAAAGATGATATTTTGTTGAGAAAACTTTTTTTACATAGATTGCAGGAGAACATTTTGCAAGCTGTCTCAATATCGACTTGTCGTCACGAGGTTTAGTTAGCGACTGAAGATTTAGAGTCAGCTCTACCTTATATGCCCACCGGATGTGTGACGTGATCCAGACAAGTTGAAACAAGTAAAATGCTGACTCGACGGTTCCTTAGACGTGTCTATCAAAACAAGGTCAAATTCTTAATAAGATAAAGAGAGCAATTCTAAGAAACTGATTATGCAGCGTTTCTTATTATTTCTTCTGGGGGCCAAGGGGAAGTGATGGCGGGTTCTGAAATGCGAGTTTTGGGTCGTGTTCAAATCTTACGCATGCGCAATAGAAATAGTGGGGGTTGGTGGCGGGGTCTGGGGGCCGGGGTGGGGTCTGGGGTTTGGAAGTGGGGGCTGGACGCGAGGTCTGGTGGAAGTGGGGTCTGGGGCTTGGAAGTGGGGGCCAACGTTGATTACCTCAGTGTCACTCCGGAAGTCATAGAGCGCGTCGCAACTGAAACGCAGATTAGTTCAGAAATTTTGGTCATCTGGTAAGGATGAAGAAGAAATTCTATTTCCGATGTTGAGATTATTAATCAAGCTTCTACTCGAAGTAACTACCCCATAGGTTGCATCAAAAATGGTGGGTATGCAATGGAGCAAAGAGAATGTTGCTCTGGAGGCTGAGAGAGCTTTCTCTAGAGTTTTGGTTCATGGTTCACTCTATAATCCGATGAATCTGATAATGCGACACCGCCTTGAATAACGTTTGTTGGATTACCGTACTGTAATCAGTTATTTTAGTTAATCCTTTTTTACCTTTTCCCGTTAGAGCTTGTGGTCGTGATTGATAACAAGACTGCGGTCGGTGGTGACTCGACGCTTTGCGTTTAGGGATGACGCTGTTTTCATCGCCCGTCCTCTGGGGATAGTCTTCGTGCATCGAGAGGTTCCAGGCTAAGCTCATCGGAAGCGGAGAAGTATTAGTGAGCTTGAAACTGACACTTTTCTTCTAGAACCCCGCAAAAAATGTTAGAAACAATTTCAGTTCCAATTGATCTCACGCCCTTTACCTCGAACATCAGAGTGTCTTCAACGCGAATCTCATTGACATTGCATTTAAACGAGCAGTGATCCGAAACTATACACAGATAAATAAAAATACTGCGATCCGTGTTTTCAATAACTTCGATATCGGGCTCGAGTCGTTCAATTGTGGTCTTGATGCTCAAACTACCGTCGTGACTCTGTTGTAATTTCCTTGAATTGGCCAGTGTTAAAACTAATCTAAAGATACCAAATCCAACTTACTGTTCACTGTCATTTTCGTTTTCGGTGAAAGAGGGATCGAGACTAGGCTCATCCGTTATAGTAGGTTTCCAAATCGTCAAAAGCTGTCGTTCATCCCAAGAAAGCGGTTCGATATCCGGATCTAGATACTTAATCCTGCAAATCTTACATTCCAAAATCTCCTAAAATCGTTATTACATTAAAAATAATTTTCCTGTAAACAAACTTAAACTTACGCAATTGATATTTACTGGAGTTTTCGTGAAGAATGTCGCAATGACGTCTTTGCAAGCCAACGGTTTCAGGTGTCCAACAGCTGGAATAAAAATCAGCTTGTCGTTGCCGGTAAAAGCGAACTTGTACGTGTCATTTTCGGACACGTTCTTAATTTTAAAGCAGAGTTTGTGCAATTTGTTAATGAACCTCTGACCAAAGTCCAGAATGTAAAAAGGTTTTTCTCCACCCTCCACTACACTCTCCAAGGAAAGCAAAGAGTGTGAATTCGGAGACGTTTTTAATCCTTCGAAAATTATGTCTTCTTTATAACCGTCAGCGAGAACTTTTATCTGAAGACAATTGATAGAAATTATGACGCTTTTTTCATCAAGCCCATTAAAAATTTCATACCTTGACGACCTCGAATGGATTATTGATTACATGAAACACAACCACGCTGTTATATTTTTCTTCGTCCTGCGGCGTAAACTGTAGCTCTAAACTGCATTCCTCTTGAGGTTTAAGCTCAATTTTCAAGGTATGTCTAAATTCTTGCAAAAGATCTAAAAACAAAACAATTAATTCTAGTCTGTCTTGTTTGTTCTATTTTTGACCGCTCACATTCTATCGTGCAAATTTTAAGTAAAATCTCCGGAAATTCCTTTGGGATCAACGAGAAAACGTCTTTATCGTCCCCTTCGATTACAATCAACACCTGACATGGCAACGGTCCAACACTCTTGAACTTTATAGTTTTTCTATGCGAGCGACTCGCCATCAACGGATCAAAGAGCAGAGTTGTCGGCTGTAGCAAAGCGATCCCCGGAATGTAACTTATCCCGTACAGATTGATGGTCAGAGTTTCTTTGCTCCGTCCCAGCGAAATGGTCAAGGATCCCTCGAAAGACTACAGAAAAACTAATTAACATACACGTTTTGGTTGTTAAAGTAAATTCTACCGACCTGAATTGCGTTTGGTTTAAAAGTCACATAGAATTCGGCAACCTTATACGCGTCCGCACGGATGTTATCAGGTTCAACTGCGAAAACGCCGCCCACGCTTTGCACAGAACAATGAAGCGTGGCTTCAACCATCGACGTGTTCTTAATGAAAACCTTAACTTCCTTCCTCACGTTCATGCAGCATGTGTTAAAATTAAGTTCTTTGGACAACTTGGTGAAAACCGGCTCCAAACCCCTCTGAAAACACGAAAATCAAAACTAAACTCAAAAAAGACACCACTCAACCGAAGTCATTAGTAACAACAGTTAAAAACATTGTCAAACTCATTAGTTAAAAGCATTGGACAAAGTTATTGACAATTACTTATACGGATACCTACACCGCTACACAACTGTCAGCATTCATACTGACTGCCCTGACCAGCTGACAAATGAACTAGAAGCAGCAATAGAGACAAAGAAAGTAGCGATATGTGCCTTCTTAGACATTGAAGGAGCCTTTAATAACACCTGGCACGAGGCTGTCAAATCACCTCTTGAAAGAAGGAATATCGGCAGTATCACCTCAAAGTGGATGGGAAAAGAACTATAACAGCTAAGGCATAAGTGGGAAAAAATACCATCATAATCTCTAAAACTCGAGGAGGAGGTGTGTTATCACCACTGATGTGGATCCTGGTGATGAATTACTGGTAAGACTGATTAAATTTCAAGGTTATGCCAATGATATTGCTATTATAGCCAGAGGAAGATTGTAGATTTCGGTGGTGACTTGTACTGCAACCTTCATAGATTTATTGTACCCCATCTTCTTCCTCTAATCGTTGGTATACCTACCCATTTAGAGCGTTTCCTGGTATGGCATTTACATACCATTTCGTCTTTCGGTACTTCCAGCCAGGGGATTTTGGCAGCGAGGCTGAACCTGGCAATCGCCGATTTGTCGACCCCCATCACGACAAGGTGCAACGATGTCAGATCCAGCAGCAGTTCCATAACTGCTATCGGGAATGACCCCATCGCCACTTGATGCACACACACGCCAGACTTTGAACCTTGGCAAACTGCGATGCTGAACTGTCAGCATTTATACAGACTGCACTGACTAGCTGACAAATGAACTAGAAGCCGCACTAGGGACAAAGAAAGTAGCGA
This sequence comes from Phosphuga atrata, assembly GCA_944588485.1. Lineage (NCBI taxonomy): Eukaryota > Metazoa > Arthropoda > Insecta > Coleoptera > Silphidae > Phosphuga > Phosphuga atrata. Next base: position 14,113,966 of record OX155897.1, read on the forward strand.
TATGTGCCTTCTTAGACATTGAAGGAGCTTTTGATAACACCTGGCACGAGGCTGTAAAATCGGCTCTTGAAAGAAGGAATATCGGCAATATCACCTCAAAGTGGATGAGAGAAGAACTAGAACAGCTAAGGCACAAATGAGAAAAAAATACCATCAAATTCGAGTGTCCACAAGGTGTGTTATTATTATTGCTGTGGATCCTGGTGATGAATTACTGGCTAGACTGACTAAATGTCAAGGTTAGGCCAATGATAGGCTTCCTCTGGCTATAATTGCATATTATAGCCAGAGGAAGATGTAGATGTAGATTTGGGTGATGACTTGTACTGCTACCTTCATAGATTTATTGTACCGCACCCTCTCCTCTAATCGTTGGTATACTTACCCATTTAGAGCGCTTCTTGGTATGGTATTTGCATACCATTTCGTCTTTCGATACTTCCAACCAGGGGATCTTGGCAGCGAGGCTGAACCTTGCAATCGCCGATTTGGCGACCGTATCCACGACAAGGTGCAACGGAGTCAGATCCAGCAGCAGTTCCATTGCTGCTGTGAATGAATGAAACCTTCTCAAGCTGCTTCATCATAGAGACTAGCTTGGTTCTACTTCCCCACGCAACTGCCCCGTAAATGATCGCAGGTCTCACTATCATGGTGTACACGTTTGCAACAACCCCACGTTTTCCCTGCCAGATTTCTGGACACCATTAGAGCGCGTTTGGCTTTTCCTACCACTTCTTCAGCGTGCCTTTTCCATAGGAGTTTGCTATCTAGTGTTATACCCAGATACTTTATCTCCTATTGGAAGAAACGCTAAGAACTAGAACAACTGAGGCATAAGTGGGAACATTATAGCGATAGGTCTTTTATCGAATTCGTGAGGAGATACGAAATAGTTGGGCTAGTGGAGACCTGGGTTCAAGAGAACGATTGAGAAGCCTGTTTAGAGAGACTTCCCAAAGAGTACAATTGGAGGATGCAACCAGCACGGAGAGAGAGGGAATACGGAAGGGCAAAGGGGGGAATAGTAACAGGGATCAGAAGAGGTATCAAGGAATCGGAGAGAATTCTAGAAGAGGTGGAGGGTCTAGTTTTTAGGGAGGTAGAACTGGAGGAGTGGTGGCAGATAGAAACCGTTTATAATAATAAGGGTCTGGAAAGAATTAATGCGGGAAGATATGGTAATGACACCCTTGCTACTAGGCGGTGGTTGGAATGTAAGGATAGGAGAAGAACAGGTCATTATGATGGATAAGACTGGCGAAGTGATAAGAAGGAAATCAATAGACAAAATTAAAAAAAAAGCGGAGGGAAATTTTTGGCTGGCGTGGGTGATAGGGAACCAATGGGACATTTTGAATGGGTGTGTTGGGAGCTATTGGGAGGGAGAATTTACGTTTGTTGGTGCAATGGGTACCTCGGTTATTGAATTGATAATTACTAATGATGCGGCAAGACGGCATATAAAACTGATGGGAATCGGAAAAAGAAGTGAGTCGGATCACATGCCTAAGGAGCATAAGGAGGCGGCAGAAGAATCTTCTTCTTAAGGTGCCGTACTCTCTGAGTGCTTAGGCAACCTCTCGCGCATACTTGTGGAATGCATCATCCACTAATACACGGGACGTAGCAGTTTATCGTCGGTTCCGAACGGCACTAGTTGAGAGGTTTACTAGGCAGAATTAATCGTGGTAGTTTGCCCTGCTTTCCACGAGGTGACCACAGCATAGCTCCGTGAAAATTTTCGCGGCTTGGCAGGGGATTCAACCCGGGATCTCATGTATAGCTAGCGGATGCGTTCACCACTACACCACTGTGACCGCGGCACACACACGAGAGGTTATTACAAGTGGACTGCCAAGAGCGGCAAACCAAAATAGAGGCTACAAGAATACAGGAGGAAATTAGAAGAGGTAGAGTGGAACACCACAGATGATATAAACATGATGGCAAAGAAAATGGAGTTAGTACTTGTCAAGAAGGAAATCATGGAAGCGTAACCAGGCAGAGTATGGTACGACTGTGAAGTGCGGAACGTAAAGCAAAGGTTTCGAGAACTATGAGAGAATGGAGAAAGGGAGAAAGGCTCAAAGGGCAAGTGCTGGAAGCGAAAACAGAACTGCAAAAAGTAGATAAGAAGAAAAGGGAGAAAAGGGTAGGGCAACGGGTAGGCGAAATTAAGGCGGAAGCTGAGCTGTGGAAATACGTAAGAGAGAAAAGGGGAAGGAAGGAAAGATTACTCAAGAGCATTGCCATAGAGGAGTGGCAGAACCACTTCATGATGATGCTAGGAGGGGTGGAGAAGCGGTCAGGGAGAGAAGATATTTCAGGACATCGACGGAGAAAGCAGGAAGAGCTCGCCGAAGATATCACAGTGACGGAGGTGGAGGAAGTTATTAATTCCCTAAGGCCAAGAAAATCGGGAGAATTGGATGGGTTAGAAAATGAAACGTGGAAAGAAGCACCTGGAATCTGTAAGGAGAAGTTAACGGAGGAATTGAGATGGATACGAAGGGGAGAGAAAAGGCTGCCAGTCAGCTGGAAAATGGGAATAATTCAACCGGTCTTTAAGAGTAGAACCAGAGACGCGCTAGTAAAGTATAGAGGGATAACTTTGATGAACTCCTCATACAAAATACGTGGTCTGTTAGTAAAGTATCCGACCTTTAGCCGGTAAAAAAACTGGCATACCTGGAGCCTTGGAAACCAAATCACCCTCAAAGTAGTCTCCCTGGGACTCCACACACTTCTCCCAGCGGTGCCGTTATTGTTGGAAGCATTCCAAAAAAGCCTCTTTCGGAATCGAATTTAGCTCGGCTATCGTTGCAGCCGTAATGTCCTCTTTTGTCTGAAATCGCGTTCCTTTCAATGGCCTCTTGATTTTGGGAAATAGCCAGAAGTCGCAGGGGCATATCAGGAGAGTAAGGAGCCTGTCGAATCAGAGAAGTCTGGTTTTTCGCCAAAAAATTGTGAACCAAGTATGAAGAATGTGATGGTTGTGATGATCACAACTCCAGTCGCTTGCGTCACACAGCATCAAGTAGGCGACGTAGGACATCCCTATAGTACTCTTTGGTGATTTTACTTGCACTGAAAAACCGACGAGAGCACTACACACTACGTCATTCGAACACTGCTCGACAGCAACTGACGCTATCTACAGGCGGGAAAAAATCACGCATGCGCACGAAGGTTCATGCAAGTGCGTTTGATTCAAATTCATCAGGTTTTCAAAATAAAAAATAAGGTCGGATACTCTTCTAACAGACCACGTATTTGCTAAAATCCTGGATTGTCGCTTGAGGAAGGATATCAATGAAAGGAATCTTTTGCCGGAAATACAAGCGGGCTTCGGATAAGGAAGGAGCATGGTGGAGCACTTGGTGACCTTCTCCTATCTCAGAGTGTGAGAAGGAACGTTAGGGATTTGTACGAGGAAACCGTATGTAAGATAATAGTGAACCAGTGGGAATCTGACTATTTTGAGGTGATTAAGGGCCTGAGACAAGGCTGCAATTTGGGTCCCACACTCTTCAATCTGTATGTGGCGGATATGAAGAAGGTTCTACAGTCTCGTCAAGTTAGAAAAAGAAGGTGTGGAGCTTGGCATATGCGGATGACATGGTCGTATTTGCAAAGTCGGCGAGTGAGATGAAGGACGTGATTCAAAGGCTCTATAGGTATTGCGAAAAGAGGGATCTCCCTTAAATCCCTGGATTGTTGGAAAAACAAAATGGATGCGGTTTAAAAGGGGTGGGCGATATAGGAAAGAAAGGTTTGAATGGCAGGGTATTGAAATAGAGGAAGTGAGTAAATTTAAGTATTTGGGGTATGTCCTTGGGCCTGGATACAGTAACAAAAAGCACATAGATTATATTACAAAGAAAGCATGGGTGGCGGCGGGTCGTATCTGGCAGGTTAGGAAAAGAAACTTTGACGGAAACTTTAGAGAGGCAGAGATGATATGGAAGGTATGTGTGCGAAGCGTCTTACTGTATGGATGTGAGGTCTGAGGCACGAAAGAGGAAGAGAAGATCGAAAGGGAGCAGCTAGAGTTTTACAAAGAAAGTATTGATATTTCGACGCCGGGTAACATTGTCCTTCAGGAAGTGAGTGCGTGTAAGGTGGCGGTCATTGCGCCGGAAAGAGTGATCAAGTTCGAATATAGGGTGGATAGGTTAGGATAGTCAATACAGAGGGGTTAAGTGGTAGAAGAGAGAGTGGTTGATGGCTGTATGAGAAAGGCGGATTTTCATCCGAGGGGTTGGAAAGGAAAAAAAGTGAGGGTGTTCAGCGGAAAATGATGCTAAGGTTATTAGAAGTGCCAAAACAGATTAGAGGCTACCAAATATCACAAAGACTACAGTCAGTTACAAGTGAACGGCCGTCTTCCTGGTTACTTGAGCACAAGAAACGGTTCGGAGGACCAGTCAGTGTTGGCCAGATTTAGGTGTGATAATGAAAAGCTTGGCAGGAGACATTGGATGGATGAGAAAAGTAGAAGTTGTGTTGTGTGTGTAGGATTAAGGAGGATATGTGGAGTCATTGGTTGGAGGAATGCACGATGGCGGAGTGGAACAAGAGAGAAGGCGAGGGAAGGATTGGAGTGAAGGGTAGTTTTTTTAGGGTTGCAGTCCAATTTGCAAAGATCATTTTGACCAAGAGAATCGTAGAATGGAGACCAAGAACATCGAAAAAAAGCGTGGGCAGACCCGCGGAAAGATGGCGAGACGACATCCAGAAAACAGCAGGCAAAAACTGATGCAAGACAAAACTTGGAAAACGTTAGAGGAGGCCTACATCCAGGAGTGTATTAACACGGGCTGAAGAAGAAGAAGAAGATGGTACAGGCATGCTGAGGCAGTGCTAAGTAATACTAAATGCGCTCTAATTTTGTGCAAAAATATTGCAGGAAAAAATTTGAGGAAGAGCGTGTGGTATAATAGATCTATAAGGTCTCAGTTCAAGTCAACAGTGAAATCTACAATCAACAACTGAAAGCACAGGGTTCGTAAAAGTCTAGGCATTATTTTTCATGAATGCCCAAACGAGTCCTTTTGTTAAAAAGGAACAATAAATGAATAAAACTATGAAACATTTTCGCAATTACTTACTTGATCGGGACAATTAAAATCATCTAAGGTGTTCACGACCGAGATGTTCTTGAAGATGTCCTCAAAGGTTTCGAAATCGACGGTGGGCCTGCAACCGTGCACTCTCAGTATGACCTGGCGACCGTTCTTTTCCGCGCATTCCGTCATGAAGAAGGTGATGATTTCTTCGTATTCCACCATATCGAGAGGCTTACAAACCACACTTATGCGAGTTTCGGAGTGACCCTCGACTATACCAGTCGACGAGGTTATCGAAAACACTCCCTGCGTCAACGTTGTCGGTTTCAATCTAAAAATATACACTTAACAATTGCTAAATACTTTACTGATATATTGAACTTTGTTTTACTTTATTTCTTCAGATTTTGAACTTTTACCACTTTTCTTACTCTTCTTACTCCCTTTACTCTTCTTACTCCCTTTACTCTTCTTACTCCCTTTACTGCCTTTACTCTTTTTACTACCTTTACTACTCTTCTTGCTGCTACTCTTCTTGCTGTTAGATTTCGACCCTTTCTTCTTTCCCTTCTTTCCCTTCTTCCCTTTTCCCTTCTTTTTGCCGGCCTTAGGAGTGTTGGTCTTGGGCTTTACCACCTCGACGACATACCCGAAGCAATACTGGCCCTTGTTTCTCAAGACCATGTCTTTTGTCACGCTGAAGTCCACCTGTTGATTGCCGAAATTGATCTCCGTCGGCGGACAAAGTTCGTAACTAAATAATAATGAAAAATATTGCAGCACGTTTTTGAATATTAATAAATAACGGAGAAGATGTGAATGAATTTGAGGTTTTATACTTTGAGGATAAGACGTTGGCGGAAATCATCAGGGGATAGTTGTAAATGTCCCAGTCGCATTTCCCGTCGTAAATTCTGCACAACATTATTTGAACGTCTTTGAATGTAATGGCCTTGTTGGGCGTGAACTGAATTTTGATGAGATGTGGCACGCGAACCTTCAAAACTCCTTCGTTGGGAATCATCTCGAAAAAATTTCGTATTTTCGCCTTTTCCTTACATTCGCCGCTGACCACGAGCTTTTCGAACCTAGAAAGTTCATTTACAACACAACAATCTTAGTAAGATAAATAAAACTTGCTTAAATCTGCAATCGTATTTTCCGTTATTGACTATGATGTAGTCTCGAAAGCACTTGCCCAGTTTAATGTCTCCCATATCCACCTTACTTTCGTACTCCAGCAAGACGTCGATAACTTCCGCCGAAAACTGAACTATTTCTTGATGGATCGGTTCATCACACTTTACATACATATCATAAAACTAAAATATAAACGGTAGTATAAACGGTAGATTTGTATTCTCTTCAAAAACTCACTTCAATGTACAAATTCAACTTCGGAATAGCACCGATTCTATCATTTTCAAACTCAAACTCTACGACTTCTCGACTTTTCGCCTGCAGATGCCCCATCGTGGATTGTGGCTTGAATAGCTTGAAGATATTCTCGCTGTCCACCATCCGCCAGTGGAGGCCGAACTGTCCGTTGTTCTCCAACGTGAGACCTTTGCTATGTTTCATATTTACCAGCAGCCTTTCAAAGGCAAAGTCCTTCGGATAAACTACGACATCGGTTTGACACCCGCGACATGACAAATTGATCAGTTCCACTTTGGGATTGTTCTTGATGGTGAGGATTAGTTGGTCCCTATAGTCAGTCGCGATGGGTGGATGACCGTAGATGGTTAAAAATTGGGAATTGTTCGGTTGGATGGTAAGGAAATCAGTTTGCACACTAAACGCTGGAGATTCCTCCAACAGAGTAATTGTTATGTAGCTCGGCAAGTAAGAATTACTGATGATATTGAAACGACCTTCAATTTGAAGACACCTTGAATAAATTAAAAAATTGAGTGTGTAACCTTTACGCGCAGTTGAAGTAAAACTTCTTTGATGGTCATGGCAGTTTCAAAAATTATGGCATCGTGAAATCGGCGGAAAATACGAGATGTATAATACGAGTGATTTTCATGCTGGTTACAAATTTGCATTTTGCTAGCTGCTTCCGATCGTGAGATACGAAAATTGGTTAAATCGAAAGAAATAGACCTTTTTACTGTTAGTTAAGCGCATGCGCGTCCGCCATGTTTAAAAGGCGTGAATATGAAAGTTTCGGGCACATTTTGATATTTTCACTGGTCAAAAAGTGCGCGAGAAACATGGCGCAAATTGACAGATGCGCACAAAAAAATTTTAAGTATGAAAAGGTCTATTTGGTAAAATTTTGTCACCTGGGCGAGAATTTTTAAAGAAAAATTTAAATGCACCTACAGGAAAATGACCTTCTAAAACGATGCCATAATTCGTTCAATTCATCTTGATATATCCACTTCTGGATTGGGAAATCGCAAACATTTCAATATGAAATAATAATTAAAACAACATAAAGTAGTTGGGACTGCTAAAGAACGACATCTATATAGATATGACTTAACCTAACCTTATTTCCGTCAGTCAACGTCAGAAAAAAATCGCGCCTAAAGAAGTTTTACTTCAAACAATCAATGCAAATGCTATAAAATCTCATGACCACATACTCCAGCTTAAACTCGGTTTCTGCTAATATAGGTCCTAGATCAAATATATTCTCGTTTTTATAATACACGCAGTTAGCTTCTGGTCTTTGATTCATTCTGTACTCTTTGAAAACTATCGGGAAGAGCATTTCGGGTTCCATGTAGATCCTCGGTATGTCCGCTTTGCCGAACAGCCACAAGTTCTGTAGCTTCGACTGGACGACGACTTCGAGGTCGTACACGTGCTCGTAATCGCCACAGAAATCCGGATAAAAGTGCACCTTGTAATAGAGTGTCTCGCCGGGTTCTATTATCCTCCTCGGAATTAATTTCGGCTCTTCGATAATAGGAACTATTTCTGTAATTTTAAATATATTTTTTATTTCAGATGATGTACATTTTAAGGGCTGAGGCTGAGCTGTAGGCTATCAGCGGGGTCACAGGTGGCGGATAGTGAACGGCCTTCAGAGAAGGTTAGCTGCGAATACCAAATAAGCAGTCGTTATGGCTCGCGTACACCTAATCCGTCATCGGCCGAAGTTTGGTCTTCGTCGGACTATGATGATCTCTTTCCTTTACAAATGTTTGATTCAATCGCCCGAGTTCGGCCGTCGTCGCCCGAGCAAACTTCGGCCGATGACGGATTAGGTGTACGCGAGTCAGTAGTGTTAGCAGGGCGCAGGGAGATAGTATACGGGAAAGACTAACTCGAACAAATACTGCAGAGACTAAGGATGATAATATGACATGGCATCAAGTAGGCATTCCCCTGGCGGAGGGCAGCGGCCCCGTCAGTATCGCGTAAAGTTGAAGATCATGAAGATCGGTACAGCTGCACAAAACTCTTGGCGTGAGATACATAATGTTAAAGTGGCATGGGCACCGCATTGAGAAAGGCAACGGAAAACAAACTTATTAATATCTTTATTCCTGGTACAATTAACATGGCTGACAAAATGGCCCTTTTGGCCGGCGGCCCTTTGATGGGCAGAGGGTGCTAAAAATCTCCGCGTCAACTACGAAAATACATACATGGGCAGGCACTCTAAGAGGAAAAAGATCATTTTAAGACTTAATCCATATAACCCTACCGTCCTTTTAAAAGTACGGAAAAAAATTCTTCATATAGCATGGGAATTGTATTATCATGGGAATGTGCAAATTGTATTTTGAGTAGCATGAGTTAAGTTACTCTTATTACTATGAGTAATATAAGGTACGTTACTGTTATTACCATCAATATTTTTTATCTTGCAATTTGAATTTTAAAACCTCTGTAGGATAAATAAACACTCAAATTTTCACTCAACATATGCTTGATAAATTGAGAAAAAAATCACCTCACGTCAATCACGTCTTCTTAAAAGGACGGTAGATTCATTCATTACTATCCCGGAAAAATTCTTTTACTAAGTGGCTATGTATCACCACCACGAAAAAAATGTATTGACAAAGTAGAGAGGACACTGATAATAAACTGCTTACTGATGCAATATCGCGCGATCGATTTTAATATATTGTGAACATTGCTCAATGTAATGATAATACGAGTACAAGACTGGGCTAAGCAGATAATTATTCAAAACCACCGAAAAGTTGCCCAAGTTTTCTAGCTACGACGGATTAAACCACTTACAATTAGTTCTATAGATCCAGAATCAGCGGCGCTACTACGCGGAATGTCACAGTTTGATTAGATCCCAAGGACTGATTTCTACATTACCATTTCAATTACTAATTTGTTTATGTTTGTGATGAGCGAAATATTATAAAAGCTTTTATCTACGACCACTATTGTAAATGCTCATTATTGTACAGTTCGTGGACTATGTAAATACATCATCACACTCACGTATGTAATAGTCCGCGATTAATGATAAGTTATGATTGATAACACACACGTACGTTTGGTTTACGATTCGTTGATTGGTTGAGAACTGCTATTACGTGCTCATACGTTCAGCGCTACAATTCAAACTAACGGATCATTTTCGAATTGACATTGCGTAGATTGGGTTGTCTATATCTATGAACACTCTTATTCCAGTTTAACCTAAATAAGTATTAAATAATAAGGTATGTAACCATTAAAAATGTATTTCTTTTCATTTCTTTCAAGTTAAATAATGTCGAGTAACAGTTATATATCAAAATACAACTGTTTGTTTATTACAATGTTAAATAATGATAATTAAATAAACATAACCTTATAAGAAATAAATTTGTTACATCAAACATATTTTTCTTATTAACCAGAAACAAATTAGTGAGGTCGTAGATAAAGTATAACTCGAGTTATACTTTAAAAACATAACTCGAGTTTTAAGGCAATTACGTACTCGCGGAATTAACTATTGTAATATGCTTCTTACAACTCTCGTTACGTAATATACTATTTGAAACTCTAAATTACAAATCATTTAATTTTAAAGTAATGGGTTTTTCAATAAGGATATAACAATTTTGTATTTAAATAAAACACAGAATAATTGAACAGGTGTTCTACACACGTTGAGGCGGTGGTGGCCTAGTATTCAAGGTGTCAGACTTTGGAATAGCTAGTCAAATCCTGGATATGGTAAAAATAAGCCACGGTTCTCCTATAGATGGCTCTGGCAAAGTCATCACAGTAAAAACCTGCCTCGAAACCTCCCCTAATAGTGATTCGCCAACCACGTTAAAAACTGTAAGGGCTCCCTACACTTGTGTAAGATCAAGACACCAAGCACAAGTGTAGGCAGTGGGAGGAGGCCCAGGTCCAATTTGGACTGTAGCGCCACGAAGAAGAAAAAGTGTACAATTATATGTGGAATTCGACGTCGTTCGTTATGACCACCACGAGCACGAGGCGACGGCAGCGATCAATTCTTTGGATCCAATTTTCAATCACTCTTTCACACATATCCGGAATGTTGGCAATTTCGCGTTCGATATTTTCTCCACGGAAACCACCTGATAGAAAAGAGATTGCGATAAGAAAACTTAGTCACTGAGGCCGGATAATCTAGCAGCGGAGCTTCTGAAAAGTTTCTGAACTCGGGCGTCCCACAATGGTTGGAAATCCCAAAAAGCTGGCCAAAAGTGGAAAAAAATATTTTTATGAGACTTTTAATGGTTGGAATAGTTGCAGTGGTACAACTAGTATGTATTATGACCATTAGCGGTATTGTAGTATGTATTATAATCGTGAACACGGCACGCGTCTGGCCTTCCACATTATTTGCTCGTTACTCGTCGTAAGTAACACAAGTTCAAACGGCTGTAGAATTGAGAAAACTTTGGGCTCTCTTTTGGGAAATCTTTATACTCGACCCGGGCTCTTAAACCAAATTTAAATTGTTGCTCAGACATTTATTCAGAACATATCCAAAAATTAACTGCGCGTGGCTACGCGTTCGGTTTCGGTTATAATTTTTATGCGATGATGTGTAAAATTTCTGCAGGTTTTTCGTAATTTTTGCGTATGAAATATTGTTTATAGTAAATATGAAGGAACCGTCCAAATATCGTGATTTTTGGTCTCCTTGCATTTTTCAGGTCGCTGATCACGAAACTGAATTCAAAATTTCAAAATTCAAAATGGCGGATAATTTTTCGAAAAAAGCATTCAATTTTGTTGAAAGTCGAGATTTAGCGGCTGTAAATGTCACCGATCACGAAACTGAATTAAAAATGGCGGCCAATAGAAGACGGATTATTTTCCCAAAAAAGCATTTTTAATTTTCTCAAAAAAGTAATTTTAATTTCGTTGTCAGTGACCTCAAAACCCTCAAGTCCCGAGTTTCGACAAAATTGAATGCTTTTTTCGGAAAATTATCCGCCTTCTATTGGCCGCCATTTTGAATTTTGAATTCAGTTTCGTGATCGGTAACATTTACACCCGCTAAATCTCGACTTTCAACAAAATTTAATGCTTTTTTCGGAAAATTATCCGCCATTTTGCGTCCGCCGTTTCGTGATCAGCGACCTCAAAAATGTAAGGTGACCAAAAATCACGATATTTGGACGGTTCCTTCATATTTTGGCCAGCTTTTTGGGATTTCAAACCACCGTGCGTCCTGGCGAACATGCTAATCCCAATCATTTGTGAAGCATGAATACAGAAGCCCCGACAGTCCCCTTCCCCGAAGGAAGATATCATCGTGACGATACCCAAAAAACTTTAGCGATTGCAAGAATTGGCGAGGCATCACCCTCCTTAACTCGATCGAGAAAGTCTTAGTTTTTCTAATACTTCGTCGTATTTCGCCAAATGTTAACAACCTTCTGCGAAAAGAACAAGCTGGATTTAGACAAAACCGTTCAAGTGTGCAACACATCAACACGCTCCGAATCATAGTTGAGCAATCTGTGGAATGGATGTCGCCTCTCTTCCTTCTCTTTGTCGACTTCGAACGGGCCTTTTGTAACTATATCCAGAACCGCCATTTGGAACGCGTTTCAAAACCTACATATTGTATATTTCCGATACGCGTCAGAGGCATACCGGAAACGATTGCGGAACTCATCCATGAACTATACAGGGACACCGCCTGCAGTGTTCGGGTCAAGGGCAAACATCAACAGCGCCCAACATTTGGGCGCCAAATTCAACATCACCAGAGAAGTACGTCAAGGATGTGTCCTATCACCTCTTCTTTTTCTGGACATCCTGGATAGTGTGATGGTGTAAACCAACATCGAGGCACCACGTGGAATACAATGGCGTCTATTCACCATGCTCGGCATGCCTATTTCAGACTCAACAAAGTTTGGCGCCCACGCAACATCTCGAGGCGTACCAAGCTGAACATCTTCAATGCAAGCATGAAATCAGTCTTGCTCTACGGCCGTGAGACCCGAAGAGTCGCAGATCTAGAAGACTCCAGGTTTTTGTAAACAAGTGTCTGAGGAGTGTGTGTTGCATCTTCTGGCCCAACTTGATTTCTAATGTGGATCTGTTGGCATTGATATCCAGCCAACCGGTAGCTACCGAGATCCGACGGAGGAAACAGCAACAAGGCGGGGCACACGCTGAGGAAGCCAGGCGATTACATTGCAAAAATGACATTCGGCTGGAACCCCCAACATACGCGCCGCACTGGCCGCCCGCGAATCACACGGATGAGATCCATCATCAACGAGTCGAGATCAACAGGAACGTGGCGAGAGATCAAGCGACTGGCACAACATCGACGAAGATGGAGAGAATTTGTTTTCGCCCTATGCTCCTAAGGGGGTAACGCCTTAATTACGAAAATAAATAACAAAGAAAAGAAATTGTTCCTGAGCTCCTTTAACGTTGTTGGATTGTTGGCATAAACCTTTGACCTAAAGTAACACCATCAAATCGCAGGAGCGAGGTGGCCATTCGTCTAGACAATTTCTCGTGATTGAACGATTCCCAAATTTTCCTTTCAGTAAATTGTTTGACCAGCTGTGTGGCTTGTGGTACCGTCTTATTGGAACCACATATCGGTGATGTCAAGTCCATCCAAATCTGACCAAAAATATAACATAACATGGAGGCTTTTATCGACGAAAAAATACAGCCCTATCACATCTCCAGCATGAAATCCACACCACACGATCACTTTTTGTGAACGCAAAGCAGTCTCATGAAGCTCATGTGTGTTTGCTGCTGACCAAGAACGCATATTCTACTTATTGACAAAGCCATTCTGCGAAAAATGGGCTTTCCAAATGCCATTTCCTCCATCGGATCTCGGTAGCTGCCGGCTAGCTGGATGTCAATGCCAGCAGATCCACATTCGATATCAAGTTGGGCCAGAAGATGCAACGCACACTCCTCAGACCCATGTTTACATAAACCTGGAGTCCTCTCGATATCGAGTCTGTGACTCTCCAGGTCTCACGACCGTAGAGCAAGACTGCTAAAGATAATTTTTCATGAAATTCAGGATTTTCTGCAAACTTTTGTAGAACAAAATCGGATGAGTTTCGGCGCTTTAAATGATTCAATCCTGAAAGGTTCCAATCCTTGGATTAATTTGATCTTGTAACGGTGTAGCTGGAGATCTTTATGCATAATTCGCCATAATGTGGACTGAGAAATTCCCAATTCTTGTGAACGGCGTGGAATCGACTTGTTAGGTTCATTTTGAACTGAAGCTCTTACGGCTGCAATTTTGTCAGTACTTCGACCGGTGCTTTCTCACTGGCACAGGAACATTCAATAGTGAATATGCTGATTCAAATTTACTCACCATCGCCCACACAGCTTGTCTGGTGGGACGATTATTGCGACCAAAAATTGGAGTAAACGCTATTAAAGTTGCGACTCTTCTTCTTCTTAATCTAACGTCCTGGCAGACGTGTAGTGACATGTCATGAATGCCGGCCTCCATCAGGCCCCCTCAATTGTGATGATCCCCTGCTTGATGGTATCTCGCCATCGCGATCGGTCTGCTGTTCCACGTACAGCGGTCTCAATGTCAGTGTGGAGATGCTGCCTGATGGTATCTATCCAGCGGTAGGGAGACCTCCCTCTCCTCCGCCCGCCGTTTGGCTTACACTGCACGATCAATTTTTCCATGTTGTCATTTCTCGTTACATGTCCGAAGAACTTCATTATGCGGGAGTAAACAAGACTTGAAAGTTGTTGTTTGGGTTTGATCTCGTTACGAATAGAGATATTGGTACGTCGTTCAGTCCAGGGTATTTTAAGCATTCTTCTCCAACACCACATTTCGAACGCATCCACTCGACGACGGTCAGCCGCACGTAGTGTCGATGTCTCCGCCGCATAGCCAAATACAGAAAGGACCAGCGCATGGACCAGGTTGCTTTTCGCGTTACATGTTATGTTACAATCCCTCCATACTGGAGTAAGCTGGAACATGGCGGTTCTTCCCAGTTGTATTCGCCGGCGTATTTCGGGTTCACAGCATCCCTTGTTATTAATAATGGCGCACCGATATATAAACTGCTCGACGACATCATATTTTCCCGCCTTAAGGATGTTTGGCCAGTTATTATTTGCGCGGTCAACAATCATCGCTTTCGTCTTCTGGATGTTTGTTTGAAGACCACACTCCAGACTGACGCGTTCTAACCTCTCGGATAGGGCTATAAGTTCATCTGCGCTGCTCGCCAGTAGCAGTGTGTCATCCGCGAATCGGAGATTGGAGATTTTCTTCCCGCCTATTGTGACCCCTCCCTTCCCTCCCAGTCATCTAATACGTAGCGCATGATACTTTCGCTGTATAGGTTAAATAATAGTGGTGAGAGTATGCAGCCTTGCCTTACTCATTCGGAGGATAGATGTTTATCGATTCTGACCACAGCTTTCTTCATATAAGCCCATAATCAGGAGAACGGTGTGCTCTGGTACTCCCATTTCTATGAAGGTTGGCCACAGTTTGTGCCATTTAACTTTATCAAAAGCCTTCACATAGTCGACTACGCAGATATACATGGGCGTGTAAAATTCGCTAGCCTTTTCAGTTGGCGCAGGTTTAGTATCTGCTCTCTTGTGCCACGGCCTTTAACAAACCCAGCCTGCTCAGGAGCAATTTGCCAAGTAGTGAAAGCCTGTAGTCTAGAATGTATAATGTGGAGCATGACTTTGCTTACATGGGGTATAAGAGCGATAAGACGGTAATTATCGCATTTGGTTGTGGCCCCTTTTTTGTGCAAGGTCATAATAATTGAGGCTGTCCATTCGTTGGGCCATATTCCTGTTCTCCATATCATTTGGCAGATCATGTAAATTACTTTTATTCCTTCATCGCTCAGTGTTATTAGAATTCCCGCAGTAATTATGTAAATTCCAGGGCAGTTATTCTTTGCAAGTCTCTTGATGGCCGCGTGTACTTCCTGTAGCAGTATGCCGGGTAGCTTGGATTTTAGGATTGATCTCCTGCATGCTTGGAGTTTTATTCGGAATTTGCATACTAAAAGTTGGTGATCCAATCCGCAGTCAGCTACCGAGATCTACCGTGTCTTTACCGATAGAATGGATGTTCGCCAGCGTCCTCTTGGCACAGGTGCATCCTCATCGTCAGCGTCCTCGTGGCGCGGGTGTTCGTCCTCACCGTCCAAATTGCGACTCAGAATTTCGGTAGTAAGTTTTAACGATTTCCAAATGCAGCTCATTCGTGAACTTCACCATAATAAAAATGTAAGCCTTGACTCGCGTTTTAACTTTGGCAGATCATAAACAAGTTTGTAGGTTATGTTCCGTATTATAAAACAAAATTGTTATGTCCCTATTGAAAAACCCTTTAGCACCTAACCTGATCTGACCTAACATAACCTAACTTAACCGAGATTGAAACAATCTAGATTGAAATTTCAGCAAACCTTTGATTTCCTGGGATTTCCTCGATCTCCTTCTTTCTCGGGCCTTATCAAGTTTATCTGTACTACTTTTAGATTTACTTCTCACAGAACCTCTATCGGTTATTATTTGAGACCCTGATTGCTAAAAATGAAAAATAAATTTAAAAGATTTACTTTAAATTCATTATTTTATCTTACATTTTTATCGAAACTCAGCGTGGCAACTTCGATTTCTTCTTCACTTAGAATAGGAAGAGAATCGTAGATGACGAAATGCTTCGAAACGTTTTGCTGTCTGTCTTTCGGCGGTTCGCAAAGCACAGTGTAGAGTTCTGTTTCCTCTACGAAAACCGGCTGCAGACTTTTTTCCAGAAGCTGTATGGATTCCTGAAGATCTTCGGATTCTGCTATGGTGTCCGCCACGAAAGTTTCCAAGGTTCCCTCTTTTACGGCCGCGGCTGTGCGAACGATCCACAGAGGAATGCCAAGTTGTTCGCGTAATTGTTCCTCGGCCGGCGTGAGGTAGCGAATTGGGATTTTTGGTGGTTCAAGTTCTACATCGGAAGCGGTAGATTTTTCTTGTTTCGCTGAACCTTTCTTTGAACCGCTTTTAGAACCCTTCTTTGAGCCTTTCTTTGAACCTTTCTTTGAGTCTTTCTTTGAACCTTTCTTTGAACCTTTCTTTGAACCTTTCTTTGAACCTGTTTTTGATTCATTCTTCGATTCATTCTTCGACTCTTTCTTCGCGCCTTTTTTAGAACTATCCTTTGAACCTTTCTTCGACCCTTTTTTGGAACCTTTGTCGGAACCTTTTTTGCTACCTTTTTTGCTACCTTTTTTGCTACCTTTCCCCTTATCTTTTTTGTTTCCCTTCTTTTCCTTTGATCTGGGAGGGACAGGAATGGTTAAGATTCCGTCCTTTCTGTCCCAAAACTCCATTATATGGCGCATGGACCACAATAAATTCTCAGCGTTTTCTAAAAGCATTTTCTCCTCTTCCGCCGGATCAGCTACTTTTACCAAGTGTTTTTTAGATTTCGGGTTATGGATATCTGAAGCGGTGTTTTTCTTCGTGCTCACTTTAGAATTTTTAGCCTCGGAAGCCTTAATAGGAAGTTTTTTGCCGCTTAATTTTAAAAACAAGGCTTCACGTCTTCGTCTAACATCCTCCTTGCGTTTTTTCAAAACGACGTTTTTGAAATATTCTTTATCATCAGCAGGGAGATTGTCGAATTCTTCACTGGTCATGTTGAAGTACTCCGTCGCTTTTCTGTTTAAACTGTTAAATTTCACACGTTCCTGTTCTGCTTCCAAATCTTTAGAAGTATACGTCATGTAGACGCCTTGTACGTAGCGAATATATCCCGTAGCTCTCAGGACATTTTTTAATACGTTTTCTGGGACCCTGATGAACTCACTGTTGAGAGTTTCTATAACCAATCCACGCTTGAAGTCCTTTAACATGGTTTGTAAAATTTCGAAATAATAATTTTCTGGTAGTCCTAATAAGGTTTCCAAATTCGCCCACTTATTCTTCGGGGACACTTGCTTTCCTTTTTTACTACCCTTCGATTTTTTACTACCCTTCGATTTTTTACTACCCTTCGATTTTTTACTACCCTTCGATTTTTTACTACCCTTCGATGTTTTACTTTTCTCGGTACTCTTACTCTTCTTTTCACTCTTTTCACTACTTTTCTTATCGTTCTTTTTTCCACCTTTTTTTGACGATTTTGAACTTTTATCCGAACCCTTCTTCCCCTTCTTGCCTTTCTTTGGAGATTCTACAGGTTTTATTTTTTTTTCTTTACCGCTCATGATAAGATTAATTTTGCGCTCCAATTCGTCGTAAGCATCGTTTTCCGGAATGTCCAATAAATCCACCTCGGAAGCGATATCTTGGAAGATCTTTTCTATTTCTTCGTTAACTTTAATTGCGGCGAAATTGACGTTTTTTACAAGGCCTGCGTAAATAAGTCGGTCTATATTATGAACGGGAATATTTAATTTCATCCCGGTCTTATGCGCGGCTTTGAGATAATTGCAGTTTGGAGCTCCGTGGAAAATCAACAGTATTCCCTCTCTAATTCCTTTCACCTCACTTTCTACCTCTTTCTCCGTGTCATCGTCCAAAATAATAATTGATTTTTTGTGAACATTCGAAGTAGAAGCCGCTATGCCTGAAATACACTGTACTAACAACTCTCTAATCTCGTTAGAACTCCTTCCTTCCAATGGATCTATAATATCATCCAAGTCTGGTAACTCCAGATTGATTGCTTCACCTTCCATCTCATCAGTTGAGCGTATCATCTGTCTTTTATTTTTCTCTAATTCGTCTAGGATCTGGATGCGTAGAAAAGATCTGAGTTTATTCATGATGTCGAAGTACATGTTCATGATATTTTGGGGAAGACCTTCGCCGATTTTCCTCGGCGGTACCCGCATTCTTTTGGCGTTGTGAAAGGTTAAAACAGTAAAAATCACCTCATCTTCGAACAATATTAAACTAAATCAAGGAAGAGTTTAATTTTAAAATATTTGAAACATAAAATAAACGTCAATTATACTTATCGAAATCTGCAAAGAAAAACTCGATGGGAAAGGCGGAATTGTTGATGACTTTGAAGGTCTTGATGTTGTCGCGACTGTATGGCAAAGTCGCGTCGAAACTAAGCTTATCCTCGACGATTACCAGCTCGCTATGAACGCCCATTCCACGCAAAGGGACCAAGACCGGGTCGGGGTTTTGCTCAATGTTAATGATCAATTTGCATTCGACTTTGCCGTGGAATTTCGGCTGAAAGTAAATTCTTATCAAAGTTTTCTTCCCCGCTTCCAAGACGTCCTTGATATCGTAAGACGAGAACACGTTCAGAACACGTTTATGCGGAGAAAAAATATTCAGACTCCATTTACAAGTGACATTTCCGCTGGAATAAATAAAAGTTTTTGACCGTGAGATTTGGACCGTAGTTAATCGATAAAATCTACCTATTAGTCATTATGATTGTTTTTTTCATGCAAGTACCACATTTAACTTTGCCAAACTCAATTGACTTCACTTCGAAGGTAATCTTGGGAAGAGTTACAATAGCTTTCATTCTAAAATCTAACTTTGGTCCATTTTGCACCTAAAAACCACACTACTAATAATCCATACTTAACATCCCAACCAGGAATTCCAGTTTGGTTTTTATTATGTTGAATTGGGCATGCCATGTTTCGCCCAAATTAGGCAACCGCAGAAGGCCCTCATTACATTTGTAGCGCACATCCTAATTAGGAAAGCCTGATACGATACACCTTCGAAAGCCTTATCTTCGAAATCTTATCTGATGCGAACTTTGCGTACTTGGAACTCTACTATCCGAAACACTCGGAACGTACTAACTATTTCTCCTTCAATTTGCTTTACCTCTACCCAATCACCTCGGCCCTGGAGAGGCATCTCCCCGAAGTGGTTATCAATATAAGGTTAATCAGGAATCCCGAAGATAAATCTAAGTTAGGCCATGCCACAGACTTTCCTAATAACAACCTAATTTTGCATGGTACCTTTGGTACGTCTTTAGTTTTCTATATAAAGTTGAAGTCAGAAAACCCAGACATGCCTAAGTTAGGCCATGCCACCGATTTTCCTAATAGTATTTTTAATTTCACATGCCTAACTTTAATAAGCCTTTGGTCATTGTTATTAGGCGATTGATTCTAAAGATATGCCTAAGTTAGGTTATTCTCTTGAGACTCCTGATAACAATTTATTTTGGATTGTTTTCGGCATCTTTCGGTTTTCCTAATTAGGACGGCACAAAGTTCGAATTAAGCTTCGGGCATTGACGCCCAAATTTATCATTCTGGTATTCCTAGTCGTATTGATAACGGTTCTTACCACAGCGCTAAAATTGTAATCGATGCACTGATCAATCTTCGTGTAAAACTTTTTGTTCGGCTTGAAGACGAGGAAGGCTCCCGAGCGATTGCGTTCGGAAACCAGGGAGATTCCGAGTTCTTTGGAGACGAGCACTTTGTTCCAATTTATTTTCGGGAAGAACGGCGCGTAGGGAATCGGCTCCAGGCGGAAGTCGGATGCAGTGTCGAGAATCACATAGCCAAAGTCTATTATGTAGACGGGAAGCCGGAGGCCGGGGATCACACAGATATGTTTCGAGTAGCATTCCTCAATCAAACGGGGATTGCAGATGAAATGTTCTTTGCTCAAGCGGCGTTCTGTGGCCATGCTTATATCGATGGCCGACGGCATATTCGTCTTTATTATTAAAATTCAGATTGAAGGTGGATTAGTATGGACTGTATTAATATTATGGATGAAGAGGATTGTAGATAGGCTATAGGAGTTCTAGCGCAAAATCCCATAAGGATTTACATAGGGGTCTGAAATCTGGATCTGGGTCTGGGTCTGGATCTGAACTATACTTCCGGTCTAGAGCTCGACGAGTTGAGTCATGTGGAGGTTTAGCGATAAGTGATATTGAAATATACTCATCTGTGCAAATAGTCAATTGTGGGATAAGGGGCTTGTTAAATTGGGGGGTTGGTCAATTTGGGGGGACCAGTTGGTGTCAACTCATCAACTCACCAAATGGTGTCAGAAGGGCTCTAGCATGCACCCTAAGAGAGATACCGCCCGAACTCCACCCTCTCAGTAGATGACGTCATCCTCCGCGGCGGATCTTGCCTAATTATCTCGATGCTGATTGGTTGATTAATGAATAAATAATTACAGTTGATCTTGTGTCTCAATTTATATGTAATCTTATGGAAAAGTGTAACTGTTGAACAGGTATTAACAGCTAATAAACAGGTAATGAACAGGTTTTGAACTGATATTAACAGCTATTAAACAGATATGAAGAGGTTTGACCTTGTTTATCACCTCTCCACATCTGTTTAAACCAGTTTAGTATCTGTTTAAACCTGTTTATTAGCTGTTAATACCTGTTCAAACCTCTTCATATCTGTTTATTATCTGTTAATATCAGTTCAAAACCTGTTCATTACCTGTTTATTAGCTGTTAATACCGGTAATACCTGTTCAACATTTGTTTATTACCTGCTCAAAACCTGTACAATACATGTTTATTAGCTGTGAATACTTGTTAATACCTGTTCAAAGTTACACTTTTCCATAAGATTACATATAAATTGAGGCCCAAGGTCAATTGTAATTATTTATTTAATAATCAACCAATCAGCACCAAGATAATTAGTTTAACAATATCCGTCGCGGCGGATGACGTCATCTACTGAGAGAGTGGCGGTTGGTCGGTATCTCTCTTAGGGTGCATGCTAGAGCCGTTCTGGCACCATTTTTGTATTTTGCATTATCTCTTATCGCTAAACCTCCACATAACTCAAACTCCTCAACTCGCCGATCTCTAGACCGGAAGTAAAGTAATTTCAGACCCCTATTTAAATCCTTATGGGATTTTCCGCTAGAACTCTTATAGACTATCTACTGAGGATGGTTGCGACCGTTACTACGTTATAATCCATACTTACTCTGATTTGAAAAATTCACTGTTATTACCACTAATTTTGGGAAAATATTATGTCCTGCTGTAGCAGAAAAAGGGTCAACGTCCTGATATACAATTGGCCATTGGCCCTTTTTCTACTTACACAATTCAATTTTTACTTTCCTGGAAGAATTTACTCGAAATCCTAAACAATTGACTTGACCCTTTTTCTACTAAGGGGCGGCAAAGGCGGCCCTATGGCTATCAATAATTTAAAATAAGTTTTCCAAACTACTGGTTCAACTAATATTACTAATAAAACTAATAAAACTAATTATCTAGATGCTGATTGGTTGATTAATGAATAAATAATTACAGTTGTCCTTGTCTCAATTTATATGCAATCTTATGGGAAAGTGTGACTTTAACAGTGATTTACGAAAATTTACATAACTTCTTATGTAAAACACGCACAAAGTTTTTCACAACTCAAGCTTCAAACTAATTTTGTATTTGAACTTAAACTTGTAAACGTGTGCGAGAATGGAATGTATGAATTGTGAAACAATTCTCACATCAATTAACCTTCGTACATATTTTGCTTCACCTTTTTTAAAATTACTCACCTCGTGGTTTATGATTACCCAACTGTCGTCAAAATCTGCTTGAGAGAGAGCTTTAACTTTCATTTTGCTCGGCTTGTGATTCAGATGGCACGGATATGTGAGATATTTGATCTCCGAATAAGACAATGCATTGATTTCCCGAGTTTCGAGATCCGGCCGAGGTAACTGGAAATATACTTGTGGATGGACGCCGTAACCCTTGACAGTTAGCGACAATATTGTGCTGTAACCAATCTATACAAACGTACGTAAGCAAAAGACCGATTTGAACTGTGATTAATCAACTTGCTTCTAGTTCCAAGGATTCTTTGAATATGCCATAATTTCCAGCGAAATATTGCACTTTGAACTTGACGGTTTTGCCGGGTTCGACGACTCCGTACATCGGTTCGAATCGCATCCATTGGGGCGCGGGAATGAAGTCTTGAACGCGATCTTTTTTCTGCATCACGTTGAAATTGAACGGACTGTAACTCCTGTTTTCCAACGGGTGCTCGACAACGCAAATATCATTCACGCAAATTACTCCGAAGTCGATCGTGTTGCTGGGCATCCAGTAGTTTAGTTCGGAGACGGTTGCTTTCACCTGCACCATCTCTACTTCCCCGCCATAAATTTTGCAAGACGCAACTGCTCGCACATTAGTTCTTTCCGGAGCCTTGATACTCATCGACATGAACTGGGATTCGTACGGTTCTAAGATTCCGTGACCGGGAATCAAATCCAAAATATCTCTTAGATTCGCCAAATTCAGACTTGAACCCATTTGGTTATAAACTCGTAGATCGTCTGGAGTTTCTCGCTTGTGGAGTTGTGCGACTAGTGGATACAGGAGGCAGTTTAGAGCAACAAAATCGTCTTCTTCTTCGGGTTCTTGCTCCGCTGCCACGGCTTGGGTTTCGAGAGGCAATTCACTTTCTGGTTCTTGGATTTCGTCGCCTGCAGTAATTTCGGATATCTTTGGCGAGCAATCCTAAAGGAAATTCAATAAAAGTTATTTAAGGTTCCAAAGTTCCTAGTCTAAGGTTCCAAACTTCCCAAGAAAGCTACTTCATTAAGACGGCAAATCAACAATGGCCCCGAGTCAAGGCGTCCCTTTAAAAGTACAGGGGTGCGAAAAATCACCAGTTTTGTCACATTGAAACCTCTAAAAATTGGAGCATGGAATGTAAGAACCCCAGTAAAAATCCTAGAATATCTATATGGATTCGATTCATTTCCTGTATTAGGTTAGGTTTTTGTTTGAGTTTTTTGCAGGAGCTAGTAGCTCCTGCATTCGATTCTAACCTTTATTCTTTATTCTTCAAAAGCCTAACCTAACCTAATACAGGAAATGAATCGAATCCAAATAGATATTCCAGGATTGTCTGAAGTCAAATGGCCCGGAACAGGGAACTAAAAAGAACTAAAATAGACGAATATATTCTATACCAGAGGTGGCGTTATATTAAGGCTAAAATTAATCTAACCTAACCTAACCTTTTTACGGCCGCGTGCCATTTTTTTTTCATTTCCTGTATTAGGTTAGGGGTTTTTGCAGAAGTTAGTAGCTCTTGGATTCGACTAATTTCCTGTATTAGGTTATGAGTTTAAACCTAACCTAACCTAATACAGGAAATGAATCGAATCCAAATAGATATTCTAGGATTGTCTGAAGTCAAATGGTCCGGAACAGGGAGAACTAAAATATACGAATATATTCTATACCAGGGGTGGCGAACCTTTTTCCGGCCGCGTGCCATTTTTTTAATGGCCGCGTGCCACATTTTGAAATGCTGACGTGCCAGTTAACTTTAACAATGAATGACTTTTCTGTTAGTGAAAATCAGTTACCATTTTATTTCGCGTGCCAATACAATTTTCCTACTTGTCAGCTGTGACACGCGTGCCATAGGTTCGCCACCACTGTTCTATACCACTCAAGAGGCGGGAAGCAAATATTACAACGACGTGGGGTGGCTATAGCTATGCATACAAATCTCGCACAGAGCTTACTGAACTTCATCCCGCTATCAGAACGTGGAGCGATGATTAAGATAAAAGGCAACAAAACGGAAATAAACATAATCACAGTCTACACTCCAACCGCCGATAAAAACGAATACGAAATAGAGGATTTCTACACACATATTAACGAACTAACGTCGCTGACAAAAAAGCACCACATCGACATCATTTTAGCGAGGAAAAATTAAGGAGATCGAGAACGACCTAGCAAGAGAAGAACCGGAAGTAGAACCTATCATGAAAAGCATCAAACGACAACAGCAAAATGAAAAGGAGGAACGATTAACAAAACGAATAGTATATGGGGAGACCTCACAAGCGCAAAACAAGGGGCAGACAGTAGGGAAAGATGCTATGTTCTGGAACCCCCTTACTCCTAGCCCCCCACCACGCGCATATTTCCTTTTTATCTTATCAACTGCTAGACTTGACCGGATGTCTAATTCTCAAGAGAGTGATAAGGTTGTCTAATCATATATGAAGGGTAAACAGGTAGAGTAGTTGGTGGTGAGTGAAATTTGGTGGTTGATGAAAAAAATCTGGCATCAGAACAACTATAGCACCATATGTGAACCCTATGTTGCACCCTATGAGAAATAACGCCCAGCCGCCACCCTCTCAGTAGATGACGTCATCCGCCGCCGCAGTTATCTAATTAAAACTAATTATCTCGATGCTGATTGGTTGATTAATGAATAAATAATTACAGTTGTCCTTATGTCTCAATTTATATGTAATCTTATGGGAACGTGTGACTTTAACAGTGATTTGTAAATTTACATTACTTAAAACATCACTTAAATTATGTAAAACACGCAAGTTTTTCACAACTCAAGCTTCAAACTAATTTTGTGTTTGAACTTAAACTTGTAAACGCGCGTGAGAATGGATTGTATGAATTGTGAAATAGTTGATAAAAACCGCCGAACCAGCATTTTCGTATTTCAACCATTATTTTATAGTGGATCGTAGATATCCTGCATACTTTAGCCTTGTTGGGGAATTGTTGATTGCATATTTTACAGAAATTATTTAGTTGTCTGCGGCTCCAACTTTATTTTCTTGGAGGTGTACGGTGAATATTCAGTATTTACACTCGTCTTCTTCCCACCATCATTGTTGATTTTATAATATTTTCTCATATGTCGCTATCTTCTCTTGTGAAGGTTGAATTGCAAACGGTGCATTTGTAGTATGCTTCCTTATGGCTACCAAGATTATCCTTGCTTGCGAAAACTTTTACACGTTGATCGCAGGGATACAGTTTTAACTGTTGATATGACGATGAATTTAGAGCTGAGGCTTAAATATCAATCGCGTTCCGAATAGCGATAAATGCTAAACATCAGATCGCGCTCGAGACGTTTGTTAGTAAAATTATTGTAAACAAAACGTTCGAGCGTCTGAATGTTTAGTGATAAAATAATACAAGTTGAAATACGAAAATGCTGGCTCGGCGGTTTCACAATTTCACAATTCATACATTCCATTCTCGCGCGCGCTTAAGTTCAAACAAAAATTTAGTTTGAAGCTTGAGTTGTGAAAAACTTTGTGCGTGTTTTACATAAGAATAATGTACTTCTTATCAAGGGCGTACCCAGGATCTGAACTAGGGGGGAGGGGGTTTGGTCAGCTCATATTTGTTTCGAGGATTATGAAATTAATTATGCATTATGAAATGAAGTATCCATCTGTCGCACAATTTCAGAACTGATTCACCGTGCTCTTTACAGCCGAAGACGCCTGGGTGAGGTTTTAATAATGTTATGGGTATTTCTGTGAGGCGGAATGGGTTCTAGAGGGGGCAGCTGCCCACCCCTGCCCCTCGTTGGGTATGCCCCTGCTTCTTATGTAAAACAATTTTCATAAATCACTGTTAGTCACACTTTTCCATAAGGTTACATATAAATTGAGACATAAGGACAACTGTAATTATTTATTCATTAATCAACCAATCAGCATCGAGATAATTAGTTTGGTAATATCTGCGGCGACGGATGACGTCATCTACTAAGAGGGTAGCGGCTGGGCGGTATCTCTCTTAGAGTGCATGCTAGAGTCTTTCTGACACCAGATTTGATTTTACTCATCAGCCCAATTTCACCTACCCCCAACTACTCCTGCCTGATACCCCTTCATATCTGATTAGGTAACCTTAGCATTCCCTTGAGAATTAAACATCTGGTCACGTCTAGCAGTTATTCTAGCTTAACTAGCAGATAAGATAAAAAGGAAATATGCTCGTGGTGGGGGGCTAGGAGTGAGGTGGTTCCAGAACATATCATCTTTCCCTACTACAGACCAAGAAAAACATGAGATGAAGCTGTGAGAGCGGTATTAAGAGAAAAGGGATTGTCATGGAACGAGGGGGACAGGATGAGTAAGGACAGGATGGAATGGACTAGACTAGTCGAAGCCAATTAGCCTTTTTTGTCCGGGGCGATGAAACTTCTAGAGCGGGCCCTAACAGAATAAACTGCCCTGAGTTAATTTGACTGATATACACATATCTGTCCATAATGATATGTTTTGCAACTAGGACGGTAAGTTGTCAATCGGTCACCAGAGCGAAATTGGGCGCATGAACCAAGTGAGTGCGCAGATTCGCTCGAGAGGCCAATTGACAATACCGCCCGTGTTATCGCCCGTTACCCAACTTATGTGGTAATACACTAAAAAAGCATTTGTCGCACTAAAAAACGTGCGCGAAGATAGTACTTTTAACGCATGAGTAATAAAAAGATATTTTATGAACAATACCGCCCGTTTTATCGCCCGTTACCCAACTTATGTGGTAATACACTAAAAAAGCATTTGTCGCACTAAAAAACGAGCGCGAAGATAGTACTTTTAACGCATGAGTAATAAAAGTATATTTTATGAACAGATGTTTTCTATAAATTTCTCGTTGCACCTGTTCTCAAAATGTATAATTGTTTATAAAACATACCCCGATATCCTCAATTTGAAATTCATCGGCAATCCATCCCCATTCGTAGTGTACGGGAAGCGGACTGATATTGGTCATGTAGATTTTCTTGCAGGTGGGCCAGCTTGAAGAAATGTACTTGAAATTAAATTCCGCAGGTTCAAACACGACTGTCGGATAGTTTACGACGCCAAAAAGAAAAATTTTATCCTAAAGAAAACAATTATGTTATATACACTCGAGTTGAATGAAAAAAGATTAACATCAGCTACGGTCAGACTATGCAAGCGTTTTCAGAAAGTGATTACTTTGTGCAGAGGTGTTGCTACTAATCGCCAGGAGCAATTTAAAAGGAGTTAGGTTTTTCAAAAACCTAACCAAACCTTTTCATAGTTAAAATTTTTTTGAGCGCTTGTGTCAATTTCCGCCATGTTATACGTCAAAAAAAGTGCCCGAACTTTTTGACGTATAACTAAATATGTGCCCGAAACTTTCATATTCCCGCCTTTCAAACTTGGCGGATGCGCATGCGCTTAACTAACCGTGAAAAGGTCTATTTAACAAATTTGTTCTCAATAAAATCAGCTCTTGTCCCATAGATCTCGCTAGCGGTTTCTGAAAGGGTGAAAGTAAAACTCGCTTATACCCCTATTCATAATTTCTCCTTATCTCAAGAATAGAGGAAGCCTTGTTGAAGGCTTCCATGAATCTCAGAGGCGTGCTTGTTTCATAGTCACAACTCGGCTCTCCGTTCCAGAAGGAAAACATATTTAGGGATATGTGATTGCTTATGGTGGCAAAACCGCTAATAGAAGCGCCACTACTCCGCTATATTATAAGCGCCAAGGCTCTCAATAGTCCCTTTCATAGTTGAATTCTTTTTTATGCGCATGCGTCAATTTCCGCTATGTTTTTGGGCACTTTTTTGACGTATAACCAGTGAAAATAACAAAATATGCCCTCTTTCATACTCCCGCCTTTTAAACAAGGTGAACGCGCATGCGCTTAAGTAACTTAAAAAGGTTAGGTTGCGTGTGTTGATCCTCCGCTGAACCGAAATCTTCTTCGAAAGGGAAGATCGTCGTACATTTCGATAGGACCTTTTGGCGAGCCGCCATCGAAGGTTACGCCGAACACTGATACACTTCGATACGTTTTGCTTGCTTCCAATTGCTTATTTAGACTACGCCGTGAATAGACCTTTTCATAGTTGAAATTTTTGATGTGCATGCGTCAATTTCCGCAATGTTTCGGGCAAAAAGTGCCCGAACTTTTATGATTTATAACCAGTAAAAATAACAAAATGTGCCTGAAACTTTCATATTCCCGCCTTTTAAACAAAGCGGACACGCATGCGCTTAACTAACCGTAAAAGGGTCAATTGTGTTAGGGTGAGGCCACACGATGCGTTACATATGCCGGAGCGGTGCCGCAACGGCATCCTACATATAAATCACGATGCCATATAATACGATGCGTTGGGCCGCCGTGCGGCGGCGCACCGTAGGCGCGCCGCGCTTGTGATCTGCGAGACGAGGCGGGGAGGGGGTGATGGGCTGCGATAGTTCCTGATTCGACTGCGGTGCCGCACCGCCCGCGTGGCACCCTATAGCTAGAATTAATTATTAGCACCGTTAACGCATCGTGTGGCCTCGCTCTTAAAACCTTTCACCTCTCAAACCTCTGTCATTGGGACCAAGTCCCAATAGTTTTTTTTTTTTTTTGTTTAAACTCCGTTTACTGCGATAAGTTTTGAAACATTTTACGTGCTCCACTTTTAACTGTTTTTGAGGTTAACCTGTAGACTGGTCTGTGATACATGTTAAAACTTCATCGACGCCAAGCGCAAGCGTCATAGAAACGCAACAGACAATCACAGTGCTGAACGTTTCCTCAAGGGAGCTCGAGACCTGCCTTGAAAGAAGGAGCCCTATAAAGCTCCTTGTTCTGTGAAGGAGGGTCTATCAAACAAGGAATCCTTGTTCCTCAAGGAAGGACTATGAATGCGGGTAATAGTCTTCTGACTGCCCGTAAAAATACTTTCTAAGCACTCTCTTCCCAGAAAACACTTTCTGAAAGCACATTTACTTGCATAGTTTGACTGCACCTTTAGATTTACAGATTGGGATATTCGATCATACTTACAACTTTCGTGTGATTGTGATAAGTGACAGTAATGTGTCCGCTTTCTCTGAAACTTCTCCTATCTCTTTGCGGAGGTTCGAAACGAATCATCACCTTATGGGCTTCGTTGCTTTTCAAGCTCAGAGTGATCTTCTCCATTTCAACGTCATCGTCTATTAATATGAAAGGTTTATCGATGGTCATGTCGATCGTCACGGTTGTGTTCGTATTGTTGCATAGCCTTAGGCAGTCTACGAGGAGCGCCACGGTTTCTTCCGGCATGACGTCCATGCGGAACTTGACAGTAGTTTTTGAATACACGATGGCAGGTTCTTGGAATGTCGCCAATATGGTGGTGGTTACGGTGTTGAAAATGGTGGGATCGCGATCTAGTTTCGCGAAGAGGTAAAAGGTTTCACTGACGTTACAAGGATCGGCAGAGTAACCCTCGATGGTTGCCGTCTTCGTTTCTCCCGGTTCTAGTTCACAGTACTGAGGTACCATCGCAAATATTCCACTGGAAATTGAATATTTAACAATGTTTAAGATAGGTAAGCTATAGAATATCTTACGGTTCTTCTTGATTGTTTTTGAAACTTTTTAACTTCTCCTTTTTGCTCCAACACAAATAGTGTAAACACTTGCCCTTGTTTGTCATATTGTAGTTCATCGAGAAATCGAATTTGTTGAAAATCGTGCCAATGTTGTATTCCGGGTCCAATTTCGGCTCGCAGAAAATGCTACCTCCGATACATTCACCGATAATTTCGCAAACCTCCGTGTCGCCCTTGAGAGCTTCGACCCTCACAACGTTCTTAAATGGTCCCTGATAGTTACCAAATATTTCGAAATTTAACGTTTTGCCGCACTCCGGAGCCAAGTCCATCGACTCCTCCTGTAATCTTACGAATTCTCCCAACTATAAACGCAGTCACGTTGAGTATTTGATCGTTTACGAGATAAATTTGATTCAAGTTTTACCACTTTGAAATGAAGAGAGGCTGGAATCGGGGAATCGTTCGAAATGAAGACTTCTCGTTTGATCGGTGTCAATGTCGGAATCTTGCCTAAATCCATAGTCTGGACGTCCAAGTTTATGTAAGGACCGCGACTTTGAATTAAAATTTGACACACATCCTGCGGAGTCTCCATCCCAAAAACATACAGTCTACAAACAATAATAATCTGATGAATGATTAACAAGAATAATCACTACTTTGAGTCTTAAGGCTCGCGTAAACCTAATCCGTCATCGGACGATTGAATCAAACACTTGTAAAAGAAAGCGAGCGGGTACACAAACACGACCGTCATCGTCCGATGACGCCCGATCAACGATCGAGTCCGAACTTGTTGGGATTTCTCGCCAGTCTGCCGGCGTCTACAGTGCAAATTGCGTGTATTTATTGTTAAATTTTGTTGTTATCTACCTAAACTACTATGGATATTGAAAAATTAATTAGTTGTGTTTATAATAGACCAACCCTGTGGGATGAACATTCAAAAAATTACGATACCAATGTCGGCACAAGTGGTAACACTGTTGCAGTGTAAGCACATACACGTCCGAGTTACTCTTCCGGATAGTTTTGTCCGCCATCGGCCGACAAAATCGGTTTTGGTGTTCGCGAGCCGTTAGGTTTTTCCGGATTTGACAAATCTTATATAATCCTGAACGTGAATATATTACCTTATATGAGCAGCTAAATTTCCAATAAACTCGGTATTAATGGAGATTCTAACGTCTACGGATCCTTCCGGTGGGATATAAGTGTCCAAGACGTCGGTTATAATCTCCAGTTCCTCGTCTCCCTCAATACCGATGCGAAAATGTCCCGGATAGACGGTCAAGTTGGTGATCACCAGTTTACCGATGAACGGCTCCGAGATGAACAAGCTCTTCAGTTCAATCTTCGCGGGAATGCACGCCATTTTCGGCACATTCGAATGGTACTTCAACGGAATCGAACGAAAGTTTTGGGGGGATCCCCACATTTCAATCGTCAGCGTGTTTATCACTAGACCGAGCTTGTTAGACAAAACCCTCATCTGAAATAATGAAAAATTTTACGTACAGGAAGTTTCTTGTAAAAGGAACATTGTATTTGTTTGATTGAACCTGAATGGGGAGTTTCGAGTAAGGATCCGCGATGCCGAACGACGGGTCGCAGCTGAATTCCTTCGGATTGTAATCGATAACAGCGTACGACGCCTCTTCCAGAGTGTACGCCTCGCCTTCGCCGTCTTCGGGGATTTTGATCATGTACTCGATGGGCACTTGCGAGGTGTTGTCCAAATTGAAATCGAAAACTACCGGATAACCTTGAACAAAAGAAGCAAACGAAGAGAATTATTTACACTTATTTGTTGATCCCTGGACTAATAGTTAAGAGGATCATAAAGAAGACTGAACTGCCTGCAACCCATGCTGTTAGATGACAGTATGGGTAGTAGAATCAGGGCCGGCACGTCAAAATATGCCGTCTAAGGCGAATACAACTTTCGCCGCCCCAATTTGTAATTCGTTAGACAAATTTAAAGGTTCTATATCGTCTGTTAGGTACATGTGTAAATCCTGACAATTTTTAAGAATTTCGTCTGAATTTTTATTTTAATGATGGAATATCGTATAAAATTCAAAAATTTGATTATGATTTTCCAATTGTGTAAATCTTTCTGTAACAGAATTAGTACAAATATTTAAGAGATAATGAAAAACTTTGATTACGTGTTCAACAGCAGGTGTTACCGCAAAGAGGTTCTAGCAAAATAATTTTAGGCAATCTTCTCCGGTATAAGTGACGAATTTACTCAATGAATCATCAAATGAACATTTTATATTATAGGCAAAACTGTACGGTACGTGTATATGTGCTGGATTGGTATAGCTATTGTCGTTGTTTGGTGAGCATGTATCAATCGGTCTTAATATTGATTCAAAATCTGCGTATACAACAAAGGGTATACGCATTTTCCTATCGTAATTTTGGAATTTTAATATATCCCCCGGGACCATATCACCTCTCTTGTCTTTAACAATGTCTTTTGTCTGCATAATATTGTATATTTTGTTGCAGTCATTCAATTTATGTTGATTGAAAGTCGACTCGGTTGAAAAAAAGGTTAGACAGCCATCACATAAATAGTTTTTGTCGTGATGCGATGGTATTTGACTTCTTACAAGTCGCCAAATATCTTTAATATATACATAATGACCTTTAAACCCCTCTTCCAAATATAATAAATTTACATTTCTTTCCCTAGTGCCAAATTTTTTAGACAGATTTTCTATTTGTTTATCTGTTCCTTTGTGAATAAATAATTTGGTTTTAGGTCTAATTCTAATTGAAAGCCTGCTTTCAAAATCTGCATTTATTTCCATTTCTTTGGCTTTTACAAATTATTTGCCCAAAACTATTTATACGAAATTCCATCAGAAACAAATTTACGCTAGAACTAGAAAAGAATACAAACAATTCTTGAATAATTGAAAAAAAATACTTAGTTCACCAGATTTTTTGGCTGCGTCGTTTACAACTAAGTTTAAAGAATGGCAGGAACAGGTTACGAAAAAGGCCTTAGGATTCTTATCTAAGATTCGTTTTTGCACACCAAAAAATGCATACCTTTTATGTTTGCACCATTGTCGTATACCTGGCCCACGTATATTTTTAATTTTGAAACCTAATTTATCTAATTCTTGCAAAATTAAATCAGTTAAACTCTCCCCAGTTGATGATGCTACAGGTAAAAATTTGATGAAATATTCTTTAGGAACAAATTCTTGACAAACTTTATTTAGAACGCGAATAACAAGATACATTTGTTGAATTCTTCTAATATCTAGAGTGCAATCCAAAATAATGCTGTAATATTTAGGAAATAATATTGGAAATAATAGTAACACGTACTTTTTCTCCCATTGAATTTATTATGTTATTTTGAATTTTGAATTTCTTTGCTCAAATAATGAGAACAATAGGGATTTTTTGAAACTGTTTAAATGCTCGCTAATAAATAGATTTAATTTTGCCAAAAATTCAATAATTTAAAAAAAAAATCTTTGATCTCATCTTTTGTGATTTTGGAATTTCTTTTGATGACATCTTTTATTTAGGAGTAGAAGGTAGAACTAAGAACCGGTGGAAACTCACGAAAAATTCGCTGCTACAAAAATATGCCACCCAAAAAATTTGACGCCGTAAGACGATCGCCTGTCCGACCAGGCGCACGTGCCGGCACTGAGTAGAATACAAACAGGGGATAAAGTATCTGGTTATAACACTAGATAGCAAACTCTTGTGGAACATGCACGCTGAAGAAGTGGTAGGAAAAGCTAAACGCTCTAATGGTGAGCAGAAATCTGTACACCAATACAATACTGTACATCAATACACCGTGATAGTGAGACCTGCAATTACTTACGGGGCTGTTTGCATGTGGAAGTAGAAGCAAGCTGATCTCCATGAGGAAGCAGCTTGAGAAGATTCAAGACTGGCGTGACTGCATCACGGGGGCGATGGGGTCATGCCCGACAGCAGCAATGGAACAGCTGCTGGATCTGGCTCCGTTGAAACTTGTCGTGGAGAGAGCCGCCAGATCAGCGATTGTAAGATTCAGCAAGGAATGTAAAATAATCAGGAGCAGAGACCGGAACAGCCTCGCTGCCAAGATTCCCATTCCCATTTTATCCAGAAAAGAACAAAAGTTTGAAACTAAACAGGAACAAACTTAGAATTCTGACAAATTCTGACGGGACACTGCAAGTCTTAGAAAACATCTCAGGGCGCAGGGCCCAGGGCCAAGAGGAGGATAATAGCTGCAGATTCATCAGCTGAGCAGAGGACAGCCCCATACATCTGCTTAAAGACCGCGGAGCACTACATCACAAGAGACAGATGTACCTTGGGGTCTACTGCTTAAACGTAGAGTTGCAGTCCTTGAATCCCACCCAGATTCTGAAATTCCTAGAGGAATCAGGACTAGGGAGTTCTAAATAGGTATGTACTGTATAATCTTGATAATCCGACACATATGGGAACAAACAGCCGCCGTATTATCAAAAAATTCCGTATTATCGGGATTAAAACAAAACAATAACAATTTTACATATTTTAAACGCGTCACCGTTTGCTACAGTTCGCAGAGTTCAAACATTCAAGTCATCGTTAGCTTCATCGCCATCCGTCGAACAAATTAGGCAGAGGATTTCTTCGTCAGAAAAAGAATAAAATTTTTCTTAGCTTGTGCCCTGAAGCAAAGCTATGTCATCGTTTGTCAGAGTAACACCAAACGATACTTGTAAAAAATCCGAAGACAATTGTAGAGAAGAGTTAGCTTGATCAGGATCGCGAATCGTTTTCAGAGTTTGAGGGTGTTTACCGTTTTGACCGTTATTGAAACTTATTATTCGACTTGTCCGTTTTGACCGTTTATTTCAGCTGTGCGTGAGGTTTAGATCCGTTGCAGGACAGCGGAAATAAAAGACACATTTTTCCCCAGAGCACCGGATTACTGAACGTGCCCGATTAACAAACCGCTGGATTATCAAGATTATAATGTATAGCAACGATTAGACGAAGAGGTTCAAGTACAAATTATTACCGAAATCTACAATCTCTAGATCTACAATAATTAAGAATAATTGTTAGTTATTACCTAATGGAATATTTCCCAAGTCCATTTCTTGCATTTCAAAATTTAAAAGTGGACAGACAATATTTCCCCTAAAAAATAAATCGGTAAATAAATTCTGTAAATGAATAATGATGGCGAATATGTACGTCATGGTGAACGAAAGGATTTCCTTGCTCTCGGCAATCTCGAAGGAAATGACCTCGACGAATTTCCCTCGTGTCTCCGACGAGTAAACTATCGAGACATTTTGCTGTCTTCCCGGATAAACCTTCACAGTTTCCTCCGTCGCGGAGAATGATCCTCCGAAAACACTCGCCGAAGATATATATTTAACGGTACCGGGTATTGGACCTGCCAAAAAATGCATTTTTCCGCTTTTCTTCTCACAACATTAATTTGCTTTACCTTGGTTCAAGAATAAAATTTCGTATCGATGAATCGCCCTGACATAGATATTGCCCGCATGGATCGCGTCAATGTTGAGGAGGATCTTGGGTCCCAGACAGTGGGCTACCAACTTCACGGCTTGTCTCCTTACCCTACCAGTCATTTGGAGATACGCCGTCGTCTCGTACTCTCCGACGGCTTGGGGCGAGAAAATAAACGGGAAGTTGATTTGCGATTGCGGCCACAATTCACCCATCTGCAAAGAAAACGCTTATAATGGAAATAATAGGTTTATAACAATGAGATATTACTTTGGGATCGATTATGAAATTCTTGTTGTTAAAAATCATCGTTTCGTTCATACAGAGCGTTTCGATTTCGTCCTCGTAGATTCTCTCGTAAATATCGCGATTCATATCACCCGTCACAATATCATGGTACTCCAAGGTGGCATCCCTGGGTATTTCGTATTCCTTCAGATCTTTGAACTTCTCTTTGTAAACCTTCTCCAGCTCCTTCTCCAACTTCGGACACGGCTCCGCCTTCCACTTGTACTCCACAC
This sequence comes from Phosphuga atrata, assembly GCA_944588485.1. NCBI lineage: Eukaryota > Metazoa > Arthropoda > Insecta > Coleoptera > Silphidae > Phosphuga > Phosphuga atrata. The sequence goes on from OX155897.1 coordinate 14,149,649, forward strand.
AGTAATTACCCAAATTCTTTAACAGCAACTCGCTCTTGCTCGTCAAACCGTAATAAGTGTCCGCAAACTCAATCTTGTCGCAACTCAGCGACACTTCCGCCTCCTCGCTGTTCCCTTCCAAGTACACGCACAGCTCCTCCCCGGTCTCGTAAAATATCTTCAAGGGAACCCGCTGGTAAACCAGCTTCTGCGGCTTGAAGTAAACAGTGATTGGAAAGAGTTCGTTGGGTTTTATCAACGCCCGTTCGTGTTTCACCGAGAACGGTTTCGACGTTCTCATGATGTAGGGCGCCGGAATCGAGCCCACGTTACGCACCAAAAGGGTCCGTTCCGTTTGGATGTTGACTGCGGTCGTTGGCAACAGAATCTTGTCTGGGATGTCCAACAACGGTCTTGGACCAATAGCTAAATATTAAAAACAAATAAAAATTACAAAATCAATTATCGCATCCAAAACAACGATTGATCCGCCCTCGTCAACTATACCATCCGCATCAATTATTCCATCCAAAACAACAGTCAATATGTACTTAGAGTACTCTATTACTATTTTCAACTTCTGCTTTAACTAATACTGTTAACATTGCTCTACCTAGTACATTAATAATGTTGTAACTATTATCCAAGCTATCTCTAACGACTAACTTTAATTCTCTAACGACTACTATAACTGTAACTCTATTTCTAAAAGTATTTACCTATTAAAGGTACGTCAAAACTTTCTCCTTCCGTCAAGAAGGTAATCTTGGTGCTATAGTCTTTGTTTTCGTCTGCGATGAAAGTGACTTCCAGATAGAAACACATTCCCGGAGCGACTTTGGTGCAGACAGACTCCGAGGAATGTTTCACGGTGAAATAAGCGGAAGGAGACAAAACAATCCTCAGAGGCCTAGGCGACTAAATATAAAATTATTACCTGGATTAGATACGAGACAAATACTGATCTAGATTATATCTTTTACCTCGGTGATGTTTAATAAAGTGAGTGGTATAGTGTATACTACTCCGGGTTTGAAGTTTTGAAAGACCACAATGTGGGGAGAAACTTTGAAGGAGCCTGGACCAATTTCGCCTCCCCTTGTCACCCTGTTCCGCTTGCAGAGGCTCTCCAGCCGCTGTTCGGTCGTCATCTGCATCTCCCTCATAAAACACGAGGGAGGAATCTGAAACACGTAAGGAACTAATTGGAGGGATTAAGACCGCTTGTGTTAGATTGTACGTGTAATTCGGATTCGAAGTCCAGGTTTAGGATGGTGGGGAGCAAGTCCATCACGTTGCACTGGTTCCATTCCGGTTTGCAAACCGTCGTCACGAAATTATCCATTGTTTTTATTTGTGTAAAAAATATTTATAAAACGATATTTTACAAATTCGATATTGAATCGTAAAAATCTAAAGTCAATAATAACCATCTGTCAGCGAAAGTGATTGATGTTTGATAGGTTTTAAGCAACTTGATTAGTTTGGTAACAACTGCAAGAAAGCGCAGAAAACCAATGGAACAGAATAAAGGGGATACTCACCGAAACGGCGAGGATAGCCCTAGGCCCAAGGAGAAAGAAGAAGCGGAAAGAGTGTGAAGAAGCAGTAGCAGATAGAATCAAGAATTACAGGAATTAGATTGAAAGAAGAACCAGGGTGAGGAGATCAGACATTGAAGCAGCTAGGCGTGTGGCGGACAAGATATATAGGCATAAGAAGAGATTACATGACAACAAGCTCATAGGCCTAATTGAGGAGAACTTTAAAGAGAGTGGAGCCACGAAAGCATGCAAGTACCTACACGAAACCAGAGAGAATTTTAAACCATGCGCTAGCCTAATCAAAAACCATGAGGGCCAAATGGAGAGATTGATCTCCACAAAGGGCATATGGAAGGTGTATTTTAAAAATCTCCTGGCAGCGGCAGAAGAGGCAACAGAAGGACCCAGAAAACCTACGGAAAAAGCATAAAAGGCATATGGAAGGAATAATAAAGGGCATATGGAAGAAGATGGAGGATGAAGAGCATATGGAAGGAGTGTTTTAAAAATCTGCTGGCAGCGGCAGAAGAGGCATCAGAAGCACGTTGGAAACCTAGAGAACAGATAAGGCTCGAAGACGAGAGAACGGAGCCTCCATCTCTCGAAGAAACGAAAGAAGCCATAAATAGGCTAAAAAGGAACAAAGTTCCTTGAATTGATGATATACCAGCGGAGGTGTATAAACTAGACGTCTAACGCAAGAAATCCATTCCCTATTAATAAAAATATGGGAAGAAGAGCTATTACCAAGTGAAAATGGATTATAATACCCATACACAAAAAGGAGACAAGCTAAAATGCGCCAACTACCGCGGAATTGGTCTATTGTGCACGGCGTACAAGATACTTACCTAAGCGTCTAAAACCACATGCAGAGAGGCTCATCAGATAATACTAAACAGGCTTCAGGCGAGGTTGGTCCACTGTAGACCAGATCTTCACATTGAAGTCGATAGCTGAGCAAAGAATGGGAATACGACATCGATATACACAACATCTTTATATATCAACTACAAATAGGCATATGACTCCGCTAACCGCAACAGCCTCTACCAAATATTGCAGCAGTTATTGCATTAATAATAATAATAATAATACCTCCTGTCTCCGCCTGTCTCTCGCAGAGGTCAAGGAGTACACACGGGGCGTTGGCATGGAGCTGGGGTTGGATAAGTGCTCCGTGATGCACCTTAGGAGAGGACGATCATCGGAGTTCCCTGACGATATGCAGTTAACCGATGGAAGCATCTTGAAATATCTAGAGGCTGGAGAGACCTATAGATACCTGGGGATTAAGCAGCACTATGCTCACGATGCCCCCGGGTGAAAGAGGCTCTGCGCGGCAAATACCTTGTCCGGAAGATTTGGTCTTCCGAATTATCCGGACAGAATAAGGTGTCTGCCACTAATATGCTTGTCGTTCCAGTTCTGCTCTACTCCTTCGGAGTAGTGAAGTGGACAGTTGATGAGTTGCGTCAACTCGACAGGGATACCCGTAAAACGATGCACATCCACCAAAGAGTGCATCGGAGATCGTCCGTTCCTCGGATGTACCTCTCACGTCATCGAGGGGGCAGATGACTCCTGAGCCTGGAGTGTATGCATGGCAGAGTGGTTTTGGGACAATAGCTCACGGTGGAGCTCGGACAAGCTCCTGTCTCTGGTGAGGGATCACGAACATATGAGGGCGGGGGCATTTATTTTCAAGGCGGCAAGCAGGGCCGCTGAAGAACTTGATCTCCAATTCGAAAATAGACGAGGAGGCGGACGAGGTGGCAACTCCGAGTTGATCACCAGTTGCAGACGAATTGTCTAAGAGCCCAAATTAGGACTGCCGAACAGGACAACTTGTTTGGGCAGCATGTCGACAGACCGATGCACTGTGTCTTTTATAGACACATCGACGCAAAGGGGTCTGTCGAGAAGGCTGATCTTCGTATATCTCAGGTCAGCCGGGCTCACAGCCAAAACCGAGGGATTCATTGCGGCCTGTTAAGATGGTGTTATCAACACCTTGGGCTATCGTAGCCGCGTGATGGATGTATAGGTCCCTGATACCACCTGCAGGGCCTGTTGCAAGGCGCCGGAGACGATAATGCACTAGTTGTCGGCTTGCCTTATCTTAGGCACTCGTATGAGATAGACCAGGAGCCTGTGCCGCCTTACTTGCCGGGAGATATTGAGTTCGTTGTCGGGAATGAGAGATGCCAATTTTTTTGAAACTATCCGTTCCCGACGATCAAACTTATTCGCGCCAACAAGCCTGATATTGTCCTCCTCGATAAACAGATATGTGTCCGATCCTCGATATGTGTCCGTCATCGAGTTTTCCGCTCCAGCGGAACAGAACATAGTCTTGAAAGAGAAGGAAAAACGTACTCAATATCAAAACCTCCTTTTCGAGCTCCGCACGCTTTACCCTTTGACCATGATGTCATGCTGGTTTGTCTTAATTATCGATGTTCTAGGAGGAATCCGTTGTTCGCTGCTTTCGGAGTTAGAAATCATCCCTGCATTCAGAAACTCCGTGGTAGTTTTGGCAGGCCGTATGCAGAAAGCTGTCGTCCTAGAGTCCCTTCGTCTGCTGAGGGCACACGACTCTGAAACCTACAGCTGCTTACCGACCGGGGACGAGCAGATGTAGAAATATGCTTGGACACTGGCGCGGCTGCTGCGAAGGGTCGGAGCTCGCAGCAGTCCCGACCAGAATTTTGTTTAAACAAAAAGAACCTATGGGCCACTAATGGACCACGTGAAGTGTCTACTTGATGTGAGATTTGGCCACTTGGAAAAGTGTCCGGCATTCTCTTGATCCGTAGAATTTCAGTCGACGTGTCCTCATGTCGTGCATTATAATACTGCGCAACCGGTATCCTTCTTCACTCTTTTTGGGTCCTAGAATTTTTCTAACAATTTTTCTTTCTATTTTTCTTTCTAAGTTTTCTAGGTCACCTTTGTGATTCATGACCAATGTTTCAGATGCGTACAGGGTTTCTGGTTTGATGACTGTGTTATAGTGTCTCACTTTGATGTTACGTGATAAGCATGACCTATTGTAGATGTCTCCAGTCTTTCAGAACGCTCTGGTCATCTTTTGTTTCCTCCGTTCGTAGGCTGACTTCTCTATTCCATTGGCCTATATCATCTCTCCAAGATACTTGAATTTGTGAACCCTCTAGATGTTCCCATACTTTTTTGTAATCATTTCCGGTGCATCTGTCTGGTTTGACAAATATTCCGTTTTCTCGAAGGAAATCTGTAGTCCGACCTTTCCAGCCATCTCTTTCAGAACCTCGATCTGTTTCGCTGCTGTCTCTGTGTTCTCGGTAAGTATAGCTAGATCATCAGCGAATGCTAGACAACCGATATCTATTCCCTTATTCTTTCATCCTAACCTGATTGGTTTGTGAAGTCCATGTGCCTTTAGTTCTTTTTCCTATTCGCTGTCCACTTTGTCTAGAACTATGTTGAACGGCATAAGGAGACCATCACCCTGTCTTACTCTCGTTCTAATTTGTTGATTTGACAGTTCTCCCATGAATTTAATTTAGTGTCTGTTAATAAGGTTCGTCGTCTTCTCGTCAAGTCCTCTCCTAGTTCTTGGATTAGTGATGTTCTTTCTATAGAGTCGTAAGCCTTATTGAAATCTACGAAAGTGCACACGGTCTCTTTGTTTCTCGTCGCTTAATATCTTAGAACTGTTCTCAGATTGAGTATCTGTTCAGCACAAGATCTTCCCGGTCTGAAGCCTGTTTGATATTCTCCTATTGTGTGTTCTAGTTGGGACTGTACTCAATCTACTAGGCACTGTGATAGAATCTTGTATGCGCATGATAACAGTGATATTCCTCTGTAGTTATCTACAGTGGCTTTTTTTTCGGAGGAAGGGGAATGCATTGTTGCACACCGGGCTTTTATACCCTTGTAGTGTGTGGCTCTCTGATCGAGTTCTTCGGGATCAGCATACCCACTAAAACCCCTCCTCTGTCTCTTCACTACACTCTACCTGGGACTGCGTGAGCATTAATCAGGTGGGTGGTTGTGGTGGTGTTGTTTATTCTAATTGCTTCCTTTTCCTTCTTTTTGTTGTCCTTCCCTCGTCTCCATTTCGTCTTTCGTCTTCTGTCGTATTAGTTATGTAGTCGTGTGCTTAACTATTTTTCGGTCTATTCGTCACATATCTAGTCGTCCATGTTACCTTCCTTGTGTGTCGTGTGATATTATGGTCGCCTTCCATTTCCTCTCCATTTGTTCTTTTCCCATCATGATTCCGGTTATGTAAACTTGTACTACATCCCAGTTATGCTCACTTTCTAACATAACCTCCATGATATTCTGTTCTAGTTTTGTACCGCCAAATGTCTCTGCGAGTAGGTTTCATTCTCTGTTTCTGTATACTTGAAGATAGTGTGTTGTGTGTCGTCTGGGATATGACCTCAATAGAAGCACTCCCCAGTGTCCCTTTTTTAAAACCGTTCGAGGTATGCGTTAAAGCACCCATGACCAGTGAGCGCCTGTGTAAGATGGTAACTCATATGTCGGTGTGACCTTTCGTACCATGCTGTTACGTTAGAGATAAGGTTGTGTGTCCACCTTCCACTAGTGTCACTATCCCATCTTGCCATCGGGCCATGAGTCTCTTACGTGCTCCCTCCTTGGCGGCCGCCCTCTCATGTTTTACTTCGTTTTTCGCTCTGTGTTGTTGCAGGTCTTCGTAGGCTTCTTGTGTCTCGCAAATAAGTAAGTTTATTGGGGGCGTGCTTGCAAGTACCAGCACCGCGGCCTGCGAAACCGTTCTGTAGGTAGAAATTACTCTTAGGGCACTTCTTCTCTGTACTCCTGTAAGTTGTTTTCTCGCTCCTAGCTTTTTCGTTACGTCCGCCCATATTTCCGCTGCGTAGAGAATTTTTGAGTGTACCACATTGTTGAGAAGTTTCCTTTTCAATTCCTTCGGCCCTCCAATGTTCGGCATCAACCTTACGAGAGCTGTCACTGTAGACGCTGCCTTTTTCGCTGTTTTGGCTATATGGTCTGTGTATCTCAGACCGCTATCGAGTTGGACGCCAAGGTACCTCAATGATTTCGAGAAAAGGATATTTTACCCTTCCAGAACGAGTTTCGGTGGTGCGAATAGTCTCTTATCCGTGAGAAGTATCGCTTCTGTTTTACGAACTGCCATTGTTAGACCCTGTTCTCTTAACCAATTATTTGCCCGCCGAAGGGTTTCGTTAGTTGCTAGTTCGAGTGTGCTTATTTCCTTTGCAGTCACCACCACTGCGGCGTCATATGCGAACCCGCTGTTCGTCTCGCTGTTAGTCTCGCTGTTCTAGGCAACTCTAGGTTTAGCAAGCCATCTTACATAATGTTCCACAAGAATGGTGCCAGTACCGATCCTTGTGGGACGTCAGCCGTTACCTCACATTCGGCTATGATTCCATCTTCTCCTGCAGCTGTGCCGTTTTTCATTTTAATGATTTGTCTCCTAATCTCTGATACGTCTGGTGCTGAATTATCGTTTCTTATGATCTGTTCTATCTTTGGGAATCGCTATGCGGGTTCAGGACAATTCAGGAGTTCTTCAAAGTGTTTGGCTAGTATTCGCAGTTCTCTATGTTGTTTAGTGCCTATTCTCCATTCTCTTTTCTGAAACAAAGGTTCTGTGGTTGGTACGCTGCAATTCAGCATTTTAACGTCTTGTAAAAGTCTCTTGTATTGTGCTTTCGGAAGTCTTCCTCTAGCCCTGTTAATTTATCCCTTAAGTAATCTCTTTTCACTTTTCTGAGGTTTCTTGTCGTTTGCTTCCTTGTCTCCAAGTACAATAATAATTTGGTTTCAGTTTTGTCGCTGCTCCAACTGTTATATGCTGTTTTTCGGATCTCTATTGCTTTCTTGCATACGTCATTCCACCACGAGTGTTTCTTTGTTTTGGTTAGAGGTATTTTCTCTTTAGCTTTCCTGGTTATCTTTTCTGTATATTTTTCCTAGGTCGCGCCGCTCTCCTCTTCCCACTCCTCTTTTATCCCAGATAGCTCAATCAAATTAGTCAAAAAAAGTTGTGTCAATCTCTGAAACTAACGGAAGAAGCTGAATTTTGTATAGACCTTTATTTTAGCATTACAAATGTTGTCTCAAAAGTCACATATGCCAACATGTGAGCGTCCTTAGATATTCAAGTTCAAAGGTCGCAAAAATCAGTTTTTTGAGAATATCTCGATTTCTTTGCCTCCTATCGTATTTCCATTTAATATGAATGTTGTAGAGATTGATATTCTCTACAAACTTTGTCTGAAATCTTTTAAATGCATACTTATGCATAAGTATGCGTCTAACGGTTAACCCGCACGGACGCATATCGATATTGACATTGATGTTGTTTGAGCTCATGATCTTCATTTTCTGGAGGTTCATTTCTAGTTCTACTTTATGTGACTCCTTCTTTAGTTCGCATATCATGGTGTTAAGTTCGTCCTGGTCGGTGCTCATGATCACAATGTCGTCGGCGAATCGGAGATGACTCAAAAATCTCCCGTCTATTTTGACTCCCTTTTGTTGCCATGTCAGGTTCTTACACACGTCTTATAATGCCAGGGTAAATAATTTTGGAAAGATTGAATCTCCCTGTCTTACCCCTCTCCGTATAGGGATTTTTTCGGTTGTTATATTTTCGACTACTTTAACATGCATTGTAGCATCCTTCTAAATATCTTTAAAGAGGTTGGTATATCTTGAATCAATCCTCGCATTGCCCATTGCCTCCAGCACCGGCCAGGTTTCCACTGAATCGAAAGCTTTTTTGTAGTCGACGAATGCGAGGGGTAATGGGATATTATATTCGGTACACCTCTCAATAAGAGTACGTACGTAAGTATCGGTTGAATGTGGTCCTTCGTATTACAGCCGCTTCGGAAACCGGCTTGTTCCACTGGTTGGTAGAAATCGAACTATTTGTTAAGTCGGTTGGTTATGATTTCGGTAAGGAGCTTATACAAAACGGACAAAAGACTGATCGGTCTGTAGTTTTCGATGTTGGTTTGGTCTCCCTTTTTGAAGAGAATTATTACCTCAGCATTTCTCCAAGCGTCGGGAATTTTTCCCTCCTCCACACATTGGTTAAGAAGGATGATCATTGCTTTTTCCAGAGTTGTTCCCCCATTCTTCACCATTTCTGTTGTAAGGTGGTCTTGTCCTGGGGCCTTTCGGTTTTTCATCTGCTTCAGTGAGTCCGCGATGAACTCGAAGCCCACATTCAGGACTATCGGGTCTATACGGTTTGGCTTAGGTACCGATTGGCTGTAGAGTGCCTGATAGAAATGTTGGATGGTGATCTGTTCCCTTTCTGTCACAACTTGTCCTTGTTGGTTCTTAATTTTGTATATGAGCGACCTTTCCTTTGTTCTTTTTGATCGGAGGACTTTCAAATTCATGTTGTCTTTGATGGTTTCTTGTATGATCTTTGTGTTACGAGATCTTATGTCTTTTTTAATCGCTTTCTTTACTCGTTTGTTTAGTTCTCGGTATCCTATTGAGCCTCTGTCCATTTTTCTGCGTTCTGCTAGGAGTGCGTTGGTGCTGAGTTTCTTTTTAGTTTTTTCTGCCATGTAACATATTTTCTTTGCTGCTACTTGTATGCTGCTAATGATTTTTCCCGATAACTCATTTAGACCCATATTTCTCAGATCTTTAGTTGGTTCTAGTTTTTTGTTGATTTGGGCATTGTATTCTTCCAATTTGTCTATGAGCTGAATCCCTATTGGAAGAACAGCTTTATCTATTTTCTTTTTTCTTTCCAAGCGTGTGTTTATATTTGTTGTGGCTGTTACGATTATGTGGTCACTTCCGCTATTAAAACGGCTAATAATTGATAGATCGGTACAGGGCTGTCTATCCGTAGTGAATTTATAGTCAATTTCGTTCTTAACTGCGCCATTCGGACTTCTCCATGTCCATTTTCTCTGATGTGGTTTCTTGAAAAACGTTCTTTGTTCATGAAATCCAGCATCATTTCGCCTCTGTTATTTCGCGTGCCTAGTCGAAAATTACCGATGTTCGGGCCGTCTGTCGCAGTTTTACGTCCTATCTTAAGCTGCGGTCACATGAGGCTGGTTTACCGCTTGCCGCTGGTCGCTGCTTGCTGCTAACAGCCAGTTAAGCAGCACCGTGTGAACTGTTATGTCCGCTGGTGCTAGCAGCAGCGGAGCGATTTCAGTAGCGGCTGGTGAAGTTGAGACGGTTCAACTTTACTAGCGCTGCTGGCCCATATCACGTGACGTTGCCACTATCACTAGCCTTGTGTGAACCGCACTGAACAGTCGGCAGCGCTGCAGTCTCTGATAAAAGATAACTTCATCACTTGAGTTGTTGTTGATTATTTTGTTTCAGTTGTTTACATTTAATTTTATTAATTTGAAATTTTTCAATATTGCTTTACTGATAGTAGTGTAATTAAAATAAAATGGAACCAAAAAGTAAAGATATTGATGTGAAGTGGAATTCAAATCAAATAATAATTTTCTTTGAAATATATCACAAATATGATTGTTTGTGGGATGCAACTTCACTGTCTTATTTAAAAATGTTTGCTTATTAAAGGTGAAACTAATTGTAGGAGCTCTTCAAAACGGACATTCTTAATATGTCGAAGAAAGAGCATGGGATCGTCGGTCCATAACTGATTCATTAGCCTCGATGAAGCTCCAAGTATGATTCTTCTTTCGATCCAATCTCGAACCCATTTGCGTTTTTTTAAAACATTTATATTCAATAATACATCCTCACCTACAGCAGCCAATTACCTTCTTAGCAATTTCCTTAACACTTCTTTTATATTTAAACACATTTTGTAGGAAACAGTGACCAAAATATATAAAACTGATTCAAAACATCGCAGCTGCCAGACCAGCTGCTGCTGTTTGCACAACACTGTGTGAACCCTCCGGTATGCTGGTTGCTGTCGCTGCTAACCAGCCACTGCTGGCTAGCAGCGACCAGCAGCTGGTAAACCAGCCTCATGTGACGGCAGCTTTAGCATTGAAGTCCCCGATTATAACCTTGAACTTCGTTTTCTCTTTCGGTTTTTAGCCATCGTCAGATCTCGTTCATAGAATTGCTCGATATCTTTGTCTGTTGATGTTGATGTGGGTGCATATGCTTGTATTATCTGCATGCTGTATCTCTTATTCAGTTGAAGTATAATGTAAATAACGCGGTCTGATATAGCTTTGCTTTTCGTGACCAGATGTTTTCTCTTGCTGTTTACCATGATCGCTACTCCTCCGATGTGATGGTTTGTTTCGGAATTTTTCTGAAAGAGCATATGTCCAGATTTCAGAATCGTGTTGGCCTCCCCTTTTTGTCGGGTTCCGCTAATTCCTAGTATGTCCCATTTGATGTTTTGGAGTTCGCTTTCTTGACTTAGTATAGGTATTCTTCGAGTCTCATTGTGCGAATGTTGTATGTTAAGACTAGCATGTTCTCGTTTTTTTCTGTCTTTTATCTGCTAGTGTCCAGGTTTTGCCTCCCCCAGAATCCTTGAGACTGGCTGATGTATCAGCACGAGATTCTGAGCACTTGGCTCTACTCGCCTGGGGTATTTCTGTTTTAAATGTCTACATTTCATGTAGGTTGTGGAAGGAGTTTGGCATTAAAACGCCACGCTTGCCGAACTTGTTGGCGAGTCCTGTTCCCAGGGATTAATTCAGCCGCCCATTTTGGGTCCGACACTGTTTGCAGCCGCCCATTCTGGGACAGACACTGCTGGTTTCTTTCGCCATATCTGGCTACTCTACTCAATTTGCATGTGGATCAACACAGTTTCCAGAGTGTGACACGTGGAGCCTTGAGTAAGAGCTGGGGCCCTCATGAGGACCAGTCACTACAATCTATCCGATATATATGACCGATACTAATGAAAGGTGCTACCTCTATGGCGTGACCCCATAACACCTCAACAAATCCTTGACATACAAATAATTAAATAATGAAGTAAATCATTCTAAATATATTTTAATGTTATTCTAATTCAAACCCATGAATGGGGTTGGGTATTGCAAAATGAAACCCTAACGAATGAACTACTAAGTTGTGGTTCGCGTTGTGGTTGCCATAAGTTAGGGTTGCAATGTTCTTTAGCTTGTGGTTAATGCAATGTAAAAAAGCGGTAAATAATTTGGGATTCAGGATTTAACTTGCGCAAAGTTACGTATGGCTGAGCGCGCTAATGCGTCCTCTATCTCAAAAACAGTTCGACATATAAAAAAGGTCTCAGATGAAATTTGTAGAGAAATTTATTCTCTACAACTATCATAATAAATGGAAATACGGTAGGAGGCAGAAAGAAACAAGATATTCTGAAGAAACTGATTTTTGCGACCTTTGACCTTGAATATCTAAGGACGCTCACATATTGGCTTATGTGACTTTTGAGACAACATTTGTAATGCTAAAATAAAGGTCTATACAAAAATTCAGCTTCTTCCGTTAGATTCCGGGGTGAAATGCTAAATTGACTGGGCTAGGATGTTTTTAGTTTTGTCATATCGTACTACGGTATCCGTGAATTCTTCTTCCTCATTCTCTTTGGTGTCAGTTTGATTTTGATTCTTGTGAGGTAGTGGTCAGAGTCGACGTTTGCCATGAGAATTCAAATGTCAAAATTGACAATTTAATTGTCTACGATATTATCGCAACAGTCAAATATGACAAAATAATTTAAAACAATAGTATATTACGTAATGAGAGTTGTAAGAAGCATATTACGTACGAGCGGATCAGTCCGTAATTGCCTTACAACTCGAATTATGTACTATACTTTATCTACGACCACACTAATTTGTTTCTGTTTAATAATAAAAATATGTTTGATGTAACACCTTATTTAACTTAATAAAAAAAAAAATATTAATAATGGTTACATACCTTTTTATTTAGTACTTATTTGTAGTTTTCGTTAGTTTTAACGGAGAAAAACGAAATGAATGACAGCTCTATGTGAATGATGTGACGTTTAATGATTGTTTGGAAATCACGGAGTAAAAATAGTATCAACGTGCAGCTCTCAACCAATCAACGAATCGTAAACCAAACAAGCAAGGGTGATTTTGAATGGAATGAAAAATCAAAGGTGATTACATAACATTAATCGCGGTTTGTTAGATATGTGTGTGGTATGATGTATTTACATAGTCCACGAACTGTACAATAATGGGCATTTACAATAATGGTCGTAGATAAAATTATTTATTGCATTAACGTTTATACAATCTATATTTTTAGGCTCGCTTCAAATTGTTTTAACGTATCACAAGAATATTTCGATTAGGTAGAGGTGGAGTAGACTAAACCAGACAAGCTTAGATTAAATCTGTTCTAAATATATTATGTTGGTTGTCTACATTTTCAGATCACTAGTTACTTGAAATTTTGTTTATATTTTTGAGTATTTAAACTAGATAGAGCCAAGGAAAGTAAAACCGATTAGACTGGATTGTTGTTTGTCCAATCTACATTTTTAGACCATTAGTAACATGAATTTACGTTAATATTTACGTCTAGTAAGAGTAAAAAGAATATTATAAGTCATTAGTCATCGTCTAATCTAACTATTCCAACGTATTTGCCAATTCTATTCTAGGCGAGAAGTTTCTCCGAAAGAAAAACCTATTTTGATCCGCGCCAGAAATCCCGCAGTATCATCCGTTGGCAGTCCTGTCTCCTGAGAATTCTAAAAATACGAATTATTAGAAGAGTAGTAGTCAGTCGTGGTAGTCGGGTTGCATCCACGAACCTCGAAAATAAATCGTAAACTATGTGAAATCGTCCGTCAGTGCAGAAAGCGAGAGAGAAAACGGTTAAGTAACACAAGTGCGAATATAATGGAAGACGAATTAGACGATAAGATCTTTTACCAAACCTACGTCTCGCACATGAAGATCATGTCCAAAATAGCTTGGGGAAGCTTCCACATCAACTTTTCACCAGCAGCCATGGCCTCTTACATCCTCAGAATGTTCAGAATCTACGTTTTAAAACCTGAAATCTTGATCTTCGGGGCTCTCATCTTCTTCATCTTCATCTACCTGCACTCCGTAGATCTGTGGAGCCGAAACCTTTTGGGGAAGCTGCACCACACTCTCGCCAACAGAAGAACCAAAGAAAGTCGACTCAGTTTCTTCAACAACCACGAGATCGAGAAAGCCAGTTGGGAAATGAAAATGGGACCTGTTAGTGTGTATGCTGTGCAAGGCCGACGAGCCAAAATGGAAGACAGGTTTGTTATAAATGATAATATTAATAACACTGGGGTTGCATTGTTTGCTGTCTTCGATGGACATGGAGGAGAATTCGCTGCAAACTATGCTAAAGATAAATTGGTGCAAAATTTGTTTAAGAAGGTTGTCGAAATTAAAGGCCTCATTAAGGGAGACATCAAAAACGTTAAGGAGGACATCAAAAAACCTGTTTGCGAGGAAAAAGAAGAAACTCTAACAGCTGTACAGAGAAGGAAAAGTTTTAAAAAGACAGCGTCAATAACAGAGGAGTGTATTAAGGGGGCCACAGAAGTAACTGATGCTGAGATTTTATCGAAACTCGATAATCTACGACCGATAACCAGGGAAGCTAAAGCCAGCAAAGAAGCTCCGAAAAAAGATATCCCGACCTCTTCCTACTTTGACAAACTTGGAATTATCGATTACGGTAAGTTGATAACTGATGAAGTTTTAGCAGCTGACAGACTACTGGTAGAAGCTGCGAAGAAAACCTTAGATGTTGCAGGAACAACAGCTTTAATTGCAATGTTAGAAAACTCCAAACTAATTGTAGCCAATGTCGGAGATTCCCGAGGTGTAATGTGCGACTGCAAAGGTAACGCAATTCCAATTTCCTTCGACCACAAGCCCCAACAAATGCGAGAACGTAAACGCATTAAGGAAGCTGGTGGTTTTGTCACATTTAACGGAGTTTGGAGAGTTGCTGGAATCTTGGCAACATCTCGAGCTTTAGGCGATTACCCCTTGAAAGATAAAAAACTTGTCATTGCAGACCCTGATATACTTACTTTTGAGTTGAAAGATCACAAGCCACTTTTCGTGATCTTAGCTTCTGATGGGCTTTGGGATACGTTTAGTAATGAGGAAGCAATTGCTTTTATTAAGGAAAGGTTGCATGAGCCAGATTATGGGGCCAAGAGTATTACACTTCAAGCTTACTACCGGGGGTCTCTAGATAATATTACTGTGATTGTTATTAACTTTAAGGAGAACTCGTTTGCCTACCAGCAGGGTAAACCATAAGAAGAAGGGTTGATAGAGAAATTGGTGCAAAATGTCTTTAAGCAATTTTTAATAAATTTGTTAGAGGTTGGAAGGATAAGTAAGAGAAATTGAAATTTTGTATTTTATAAAATTCTTTTTTTATTGTTTTTAAATTGTTAATAGATTGATTATTTAAATTTGTTGCTTAAAAAAAGGTGTTAATTATTGAAGTTATTTATGTTAAATTCGCATTTTAATTTCCGCAATTTTGCTGTGTAAATTTATGTTTAATTAAATTATTGTGTTATGTTAATTAATCTTTGAGAAAAGCAGAGGGAGAGGTAGGAAAAGCTAATTAGTCCATTTTTATTAAATATTTGAATTATGTGCAAAATGTGATCTTGAAAATGTCCAAAACGAAAAATTAATCTCGTAATAAGTGCAAGGAAAAATGTTATTGGTGCTGCTTGAAATTACGTTTATTTATTCACAAATGAAAAAGTTCCTCTTGAATTACTAATATCAGTTTCAATTTACAACAAGTGTTGATTAGATAAATATCATGTTACTTAAATAAAGGGGGATTCCCCTCACGTTGATTTATTAAATGCGATTCTATAACATATTCTAATTGACAATTGTTGTATATGTAAGAAATAATTGACAAAATTTGATTTTGAAAAAATAATTGTCATTGCGTAAAAAATAATTGTCAAATTTGACATTTAAGAGTAAAGTTTGAGTGTCAAATTATCAGAACAACAAAAAACAGATATAATTGTCAAATTTTGGTACTTTCTGTTGAAAAAATTTTTTTTTTAATCCTGCTCAAATGTCAAAATTGTCGTGTCTAATTGTCATTTTAGACAACGTCTTGTAGATTAATTTGTTCGACAACATTTCATTATTAGAGAATTCAAATGTCAAAATTGGCAATTTAATTGTCTACGAGATTATCGCAACAGTCAAATATGACACAAAATAGTTTTATGATTAGATAAATATCATGTTATTTAAGTAAAGGGGGAATCTCCTCACGTTCATTTATTAAATGCGATTAAATAACATATTCTAATTGACAATTGTTGCAAATGTACGAAATAATTGTTAAAATTTGATTTTGAAATTATAATTGTCATTGCTTAAAAAATAATTGTCAAATTTGACATATAAAAGTAAAGTTTGAGAGTGTCAAATTATCAGGACAACAAAAAAACTGATATAATTGAGCTTTTCATAGCTGAATTTTTTTTAGCGCGCATGTGACAATTTCCGCCATGCTTTTCGGGCACTTTTTGACATATAACCAGTGAAAATAACAACATGTGCCCGAATCTTTCATATTTCCCGCTTTTCAAACATGGCGGACGCGCATGCGCTTAACTAACCGTATAAAGGTCTATTGTCAAATTTTAGCACTTTTTGTTGAAATGGCAATTTATTTTTAAGCCTGCTCAAATGTTAAAATTGTCGTGTCTAATTGTAATTTTAGGCAACGCGTTGTAGATTAATTTGTTCGACAACATTTCATTATTAGTGTATTCAAAATTCACAATTTAATTGTCTACGAGATTATCACAACAGTCAAATATGACACGAAATAGTTTTCAAATGTTTTTATTCTTTTAATTTCGCAAATATTGTTAAATTTGACGTTTAAATGTGAATTATAAGATGAAGGAAAATTGATATAATCGTCAAATTTATTCACAATTTTCTGAGATTTAAAATTTTTAAGTTTCCTTAGTCCCTGACGCATCTAATTATCATTTTACACGCATTTTTGTTTGAATTTAATATCATTCAACAATATAATAAGCAATTCAAATATCAAAATTGACAATAATTTAATAGCCAGAAGTTTACTACAACTATCAAACTGACACATATTTGTTAAAAATCTCAAATGTTGCTGATTTTCATTTATGTCCGAAAAAAATCAAACTTATGACAATCCATCCTTTAAACCTTGTCAAATATTAAGCACCAAAAATATTTATAAAACGAAGATAACTGAATATAATTTATTTTTTGACGCAGAAATAGAGTAAAATATATTTTTGAAAAATCAAATAAATTATGAAAATAAAAATTGTAGCATTTTGTACGTTGATCGCGATAGTACAACGCGGGAAGGAATTTGAACAATCTCGCCAATATTGTTGCATTGCGTTTCAATATCTTACTAATTTTGTTGCGAAACGCGAAATATTGCCAAAATAATTATTGTTACAATGTAATACTTGAGCTCATCGATTACGCTTTCACAGGGAAAAAGTGTTTGTGTATATTTAATAGGAAATTTATAAAGAAAAATGTATATTTATTATGAGGGTTGTTGTTGATATTTATTTTTAATTTGCTGTGAAACTAAATGTATAAAATAAAGAAAAAAATAAATAAAATTACAACAAAAAAAAATTAATTCATCCTAAACTAATAAGAATTGTTAGGTTAGGTTACATTTTTAACCAGGGCGGTACTAACCATCCGGGCTGCCAACCCGGAAAAAATCGAAATACACGATACCGAGGTGGCGCATACTAAAAACCAAGTGGAAAAGGGGGTTTAATGAGAGCTTCCATCAAAACTCAAAAGGGTAGTTTAGAGTTATTTAGTTAAGTAGATTCCTCATTCATCAACCAATTTTTATTGGCACTCGAGAGAAATTGGTACTTTTCTATTACTTTGTTGTTACTTCTCTAATTGTGGCCAATGTCGGACATACCCAAGGTGTAATGTGCGACAGTAGAGGAAACGCAATTCCAATATCCTTTGATAACAAGCCCCAACAAATGCGAAAACGTAAAATAATTAAGGAAGCTGATGGTTTTGTCACATTTAACGGAGTCTGGAGATTAGCTGGAATCTTGGCAACTTCTCGTGCTTTTGGCGATTACCCCTTGAAAGATAAAAAACTTGTCACCGCAGACCCTGACATACTCACTTTTGAGTTGAAAGATCACAAGCCATTTTTCGTGGTCTAGTAATGAGAAAGCGGTTGCTTCTATTAAGGAAAGGTTGCATGAGCCGGATTATGGGGCCAAGAGTATTACACTTTAAGCTTACTAACGGGGGTCTCTAGATAATATTACTGTGATTGTTATTAACTTTAAGGAGAACGCGTTTGCCAACCAGCAGGGTAAACCATAAGACGGGTTGATAGAGAAATTGGTGCAAAATATCTTTAAGCAATTTTGAATAAATTTGGTATAGGTTGGAGGGATAAGCAAGAGAAATTGAAATTTTGCATTTTTAAAAAAATCTTTTTTTATTGTTTTTAAATTGTTAATAGACTGATTATTTAAATTTGTTTCTTAAAAAAAGGTGTTGATTATTGAAGTTATTTATGTTAAATTGGCATTTTAATTTCCGTAATTTTGCTGGGTAAATTTATGTTTAATTAAATTATTGTGTTATGTTAATTAATCTCTGAGAAATGCTGAGGGAGAGTGAGGAAAAGCTAATTAGTCCATTTTTATTAAATATTTGAATTATGTGCAAAATGTGATCTAGAAAATGTCCAAATCGAAAAATTAATCTCCTAATGAGTGCAAGGAAAGATGTTTGTTATTGGTGCTACTTGAAAATGACGTTTATTTATTCACAAATGAAAAAGTTCCTCTTGAATTACTAATATCAGTTTCAATTTACAACAAGTGTTAATTAGATAAATATCATGTTACTTAAACAAAGGGGGATTCCCCAAACGTTAATTTATTAACTGCGTTTAAATAACATATTCTAATTGACAATTGTTGCATATGTAAGAAATAATCAAAAGTCAAAATTTGTAATTGTCATTGCGTAAAAAATAATTGTCAAATTTGACATTTAAAAGTAAAATTTGAGTGTCAAATTACCAGGATAACGAAAAACAGATATAATTGTCAAATTTTAGTACTTTTTGTTGAAATGTCAATTTATTTTTAAACCTGCTCAAATGTCAAAATTGTCGTGTCTAATTGTCATTTCAGGCAACGCGTTGTAGATTAATTTGTTGGACAACATTTCATTATTAGAGAATTCAAATGTCAAAATTGGCAAGTTAACTGTCTACGAGATTGTCGCAACAGTCAAATACGACACAAAATAGTTTAAAATGTATTTTGTCTTTTAATTTCACAACAACTGTTGTTTAGAAAAATATCATGTTATTTAAATAAAGGGGGATTATCCTCACGTTCATTTATGAAATGCGATTAAATAACATATTCTAATTGATAATTGTTGCATATGTAATAAATAATTCTCAAAATCTGATTTTGAAATTTTGATTGTCATTGCGTAAAAAATAATTGTCAAATTTGACATTTAAAAGTAAAGTTTGAAAGTATCAAATTATCAGGACAACAAAAACGGATATAATAGACCTTTTCTTAGCTGAAATTTTTTGTGTCTATTTCCGCCATGCTTTTCGGGCACTTTTTAACGTATAACCAGTAAAAATAACAACATGTGCTCGAATCTTTCATATTCCCGCCTTTCAAATATGGCGGACGCGCATGCGCTTAACTAACCGTAAAGGTCTATTGTCAAATTTTAGCACTTTTTGATGAAATGTTAATTTATTTTTAAGCCTGCTCATATATTAAAATTGTCGTGTCTAATTGTAATTTTAGGCAACGCGTTGTAGATTAATTTGTTCGACAACATTTCATTATTGCTGAACTAAAATGTCAAAATTGGGAATTTACTTGTCTACGAGATTATCGCAACAGTCAAATATGACACGAAATAGTTTTAAAATGTACTATTTATTCTTTTAATCGCGAATGTTGTTAAATTTGACGTTTAAATGTGAATTATAAAATTATCAGATTAAGGAAAATTGATATAATCGTCAAATTTAATCACAATTTTCTGATTTTTGAATTTTTTCAAGTTTGCTATGTCCCTGACGCATCTAATTATCATTTTAGACGCATTTTTTTTGGATTTAATATCATTCAACAATATAATAAGCAATTCAAATATCAAAATTGACAATAATTTAATAGGCCACAAGATTACTACAACTATCAATCTGACACATATTTGTTAAAAATCTCAAATGCTGCTGATTTTCATTTATGTACCGAAGAAAACAAACTTAGGACAATCTATCCTTAAAACTTTGTCAAAGATTAAGCACCAAAAATTCTATAAAACGAAGATAACTGAATATAATTTATTTTTTGACGCAGAAAAAGAGTAATATATAATACGTTCGGAATTTAATAATTTTGAATATAATACGGAAAGGGGCGTTTAGTGAGAGCTTCCCTCAAAAGTCAAAAAGGGTAGTTTAGAGTTATTTAGTTAAGTAGATTCCTCATTCATCAACCAACTTTTATTGGCACTCAAGAGAAATTGGTATTTTTCTATAACAATGCTGTTACTTCTCTAATTGTAGCCAATGTCGGAGATACCCAAGGTGTAACGTGCGCCAGCAGAGGTAACGCAATTCCAATTTCCTCCGATCACAAGCCCCAACAAATGCGAGAACGTAAAAGAATTAAGGAAGCTGGTGGTTTTGTCACATTTAACGGAGTCTGGAGAGTAGCTGGAATCCTGGTAACTTCTCGAGCTTTAGACGATTACCCCTTGAAAGATAAAAAACTTGTCATCGCAGACCCTGCAATACTCACTTTTGAGTTGAAAGATCACAAGTCACTTTTCGTGATCTTAGCTTTTGACGGGCTTTGGAATACGTTTAGTAATGAGGAAGCGGTTGCTTTTATTAAAGAAAGGTTGCATGAGCCGGATTATGGTGCCAATAGTATTACACTTCAAGCTTACTACCGGGGGTCTCTAATATTACTGTGATTGTTATTAACTTTAAGAAAAACGCGTTTGCCTATCAGCAGGGTAAACCATAAGTAGAAGGGTTGATAGAGAAATTGGTGCAAAATGTCTTTAAGGACTTTTGAATAAATTAGGTAGAGGTTGGAGGGATAAGTAAGAGAAATTCAAAATTTTGCATTTCACAAAATTATTTTTTTTTTAATGTTTTTAAATTGTTAATAGATTAATTATTTAAATTTGTTTCTTAAAGAAAGGTGTTAATTGACTTTATTTATGTTAAATTCGAATTTATTTCCTCAATTTTGCTGTGTAAATTTATGTTTAATTAAATTATTGTGTTATGTTAATTAATCTTTGAGAAAATAATTGTCAACATTGACATTTATAAGTAAAGTTTGAGTACAGTTGCCAAGAAAACGAAAAAAGATATAATTGTCAAATTATAGTACTTTTTGTTGAAATGTCAATTTATTTTTAAACCTGCTCAAATGTCAAAATTGTCGTGTCTAATTGAAATTTTAGGCAACGCGTTGTAGATTAATTTGTTCGGCAACATTTCATTATTAGTGAATTCAAATGTCAAAATTGACAATTTAATTGTCTACGAGATTATCGCAACAGTCAAATATGACACGAAATAGTTTTAAAATGTATTTATTCTTTTAATTTCGCAAATGTTGTTAAATTTGACGTTTAAATGTGAATTATGAGATGAAGGAAAATTGATACAATCGTCAAATTTAATCATATTTTCAGATTTTTGAAATTTTCCAGCTTGCTTAATCCCTGACGCATCTAATTATAATTTTAGGCGCATTTTTGTCTGAATTTAATATCATTCAACAATATAATAAGCAATTCAAATATCAAAATTGACAATAATTTAATAGACCACAAGATTACTACAACTATCAATCTGACACATATTTGTTAAAAATCTCAAATTTTGCTGATTTTTGATTTGTTGCTGATGTAGCGAAGAAAACAAACTTATGACAATCTATCCTTAAAACTTTGTCAAAGAGTAAGCACCAAAAATTCTATAAAACGAAGATAACTGAATATAATTTATTTTTTGAAGCAGAAATAGAGTAAAATATATTTTTGAAAAATCAAATAAATTATGAAAATAAAAATTGTAGCACTTTGTACGTCGAACGCGATAGTACAACGCGGAAAGGAATTTGAACAATCTCGCCAAAATTGTTGCATTGCGTTTCAATATCTTACTAATTTTGTTGCGAAACGTGAAATATTGCCAAAATAATTATTGTTACAATGTAATACTTGAGCTCATCGATTACGCTTTCACAGGGAAAAAGTGTTTGTGTATATTTAATAGGAAATTTATAAAGAAAAATGTATATTTATTATGAGGGTTGTTGATATTTATTTTTAATTTGCTGTGAAACTAAATGTATAAAATAAAGAAAAAAATAAATAAAATTACAACAAAAAAAAATTAATTCATCCTAAACTAATAAGAATTCTTAGGGTAGGTTAGGTTACATTTTCAACCAGGGCGGTACTAACCATCCGGGCTGCCCACCCTGAAAAAAATGCGAAATACAGGATACCAGGGTGGCGCATACTAAAAACCAAGTGGAAAAGAGGGTTTAGTGAGAGCTTCCCTCATAAAGGGTAGTTTTGAGTAATTTAGTTAAGTAGATTCCTCATTCATTAACCAAATTTTATTGCCACTCGAGAGAAATTGGGTACTTTTCTAATACTTCGCTGTTTTTCTCTAATTGTGGCTAATGTCGGAGATACCCAAGGTGTAACGTGCGACAGCAGAGGTAACGCAATTCCAATTTCCTTTGACCACAAGCCCCAACAAATACGAGAACGTAAAAGAATTAAGGAAGCTGGTGGTTTCGTCACAATTAACGGAGTCTGGAGAGTAGCTGGAATCTTGGCAACTTTTCGAGCCTTAGGCGATTACTCCTTGAAAGATAAAAAAAATTGTCATCGCAGACCCTGACATACTCACTTTTGAGTTGAAAGATCACAAGCCACTTTTCGTGATCTTGGCTTCCGACGGGCTTTGGGATACGTATAGTAATGAGGAAGTGGTTGCTTTTATTAAGGAAAGGTTGCATGAGCCGGATTATGGGGACAAGAGTATTACACTTCAAGCTTATTACCGGGGGTCTCTAGATAATATTACTGTGGTTGTTATTAACTTTAAGGAGAACGCGTTTGCCTACCAGCAGGGTAAACCATAAGAAGAAGGGTTGATAGAGAAATTAGTTCAAAATGTCTTTAAGCAATTTTAAATATATTTGGTAGACGTTGGATGGATAAGTAAGAGAAATTGATATTTTGCATTTTACACTATTAGAAATATGCATGAAATTTAAATTTGGTTCAAATTTTTTTTTTTTCCGAATCTTTATTTACCGGATATTGGAACTAAACCATTATTTTTATAATTAATATATTTTTAAATTGAGCAAATGCAAATTAAGCGAGGAATTATACATTTCTAAAACGCAACACCATTGGTTAAAACGAAAGTGACGTGACATACCATGTAAACAAGTTCGTATTGTTTACATTTGTATGTCATTGCAGTCTTTTGGTTAGAAAACAAACGTCAAAAACGTGAAGTTAAAAATGAAAACAGCTGTAGTAAACAATGGACTGAACTGTCAGTGGTAATTGACGTCATCAACAGACCGCGCGAAAATAGCGGCCTTTAAACAGCTCAACATTTTTCTCTATTTTAAATATTTTTTTGAACTTAATTACAGCATTTCTTTAGCAGAATTTATATTTTTTACTAAGTTATAATGGTGTAAACAGTGAATTAAAAATATATATAAAAAACATGCATATTCTTCTATTATTAAAAATCGTTTATTTCCGAATTTTGGAAAATTATCAAATCATCTAAATTTATAGCGAGATATTTGTTTGTACGATTAATTTCTGCAATTTCCCTTAAAGTAACTAGCAATCACTTAATAACGCACACACAAAATATGCAATCTTGATATATTAAGTTCAAATAAATTTAAAGTTCAAATTAAATCTAGACCACATATTAAAACTACGTAAAAAAACCTGTAATCTCGTTATATTAAGCTCATATAAATTTATTGTTTTAAATATAGCCTACAAACTGAAACTCAACACAGGGGAAAATAAATAAATCCGATTTCCCTTTTCTGGCATTCCTGTCCCAACAGAATAAATAAATAGCGCATAATGTGTGCGCTGAAATAACACCGAGCAGATAACAACTCGAAGATTCAAATCTGTGCAGGAAAAAAGTAACACGATTTTTATCGCTTATCCTGTTGACAACAGAACCGGAAATTTGTGTCTATCGCTAGAAAGCAATAATAGCGATTTTAAATGGGGGAAAGTGTTTGCCATCAAGTTTTAGTAGATTGTCAATTTGATTAAGGTGTTAAAACAAATTGCAAATACTTAGGAAGAATTTGCAACTTTCCAATAACATACGCTAATAATTACACTGATTTGTGATCTGTAGTTAAACTGTTTATTACGGCAATATTCGCAACATTGCGAACTTGTTAATGTTAAATTTTATACAGATTTTCAACTTTGAACAAAGTCAAAACCTTTTATTGTTTCACAAATTCGCAAATAAAACCTTTATCTGCGCGTAAACCAAAATGAACAAAAGTATAAAAGTGTAAAAGTATCCCAACCGTGCGTAAAAGTCCAATGTAAATCAAATGGAGTTTCATTATTAAAAGATTTCTGTTTGTTGTTACTATGGCAACAACTCGCGTCACTAAACAAAAAACATAGACGTAGTGAAAATACATTTTTGGCCTCCTGAATTGTAAAGCTAGCTTTGACATCAAGCGAAACTAGATTTTTACAATGTTGCAAAGTACGGCTACTATGCGGTAAAGTCACTTTACCACATAGTAGCCCTACTTTGCCATATTGCGCCAAACAAAATTAAATAATTTCCTATATTGTAAATAATCTAAATCTGTTTCTTTAATTGTTCTTTAATTATTACAAGTAATAATTGTGGGCCAAAAAAATGTATACAAATTTCGTGCGTAAATGATTTTACAACGCTCCAGCTAATGGAGGCAGCAATTATTATGCTTCGTAGAATAAAAAATGTATGATACACCTGTATGAAAGGCTTTTGTGTACTAATTAATGCACGAGCCGAAAGTGAGAACTTCGCAACTCATGCACAAAAGCCCTTCTTCGCATACTAGTATCATAATCTACTATTAACATGAAGTGAATAAATAATATAATGAAGTGAATAATATAACTGGAAAGTCCACCTCGTATCACCAATAAAAGTAAAAACTGGGAGAGTTTCAAAATAGACTTGGATAATAAGATCAATCTAAAAGTACCACTCAAAACTCCAGAACAGGTAGAGTCCGAAGTGTCAAATCTTATTACTGACATACAGCACGCTGCTTGGTCAAATACACCTTCTTCTTCTTTCTTTTTCTTTACGTGTCATGTCCTCCAAGGACGTCGGCGATCATCATAATGATTTCTATTTTATCAGCAGCGGCACGAAACAGGCTAGTAGAACTGACACCATACCACTCTCTCAGGTTTTAAAGCCAGGACGTGCGTCTTCTTCCTGGACCTCTTCTACCATGGATTTTGCCTTGCATGATATTCTGCAAGATACTTTTCTCCTCTCATAACGTGTCCAAAATATTCCAGCTTGCGTTTTTTTATGGTAAACATGACTTCTAGTTGCTTCTGGAGACGGGCAAGCACCTCGGTGTTTCGGGCTCTGTCTACCCATGATATTCGCAGCAGGCGGCGGTAACGCCACATCTCGAACCCTTCCAGTCGGTCACACATTGCCTTTGTTAAAGTCCATCCTTCCATTTCATAGTACAAAATTGGAAATACATAGCACCGTAGTAATCGAATACGCAGAAGTACTGACAAGTCTCGGAATGTAAGAACCTTCTTCATATTGCTAAATGCTGCTCTAGCCTGCTCGATGCGCGACCTTATTTACTGCTTGTTATCCCACTCATTGCTCAACAAGCATCCCTGATATCTGAAGCTCGAGACTTGCTGAATCTGTTGGTTGCCTATACTCAGGTTTGCTAGAAGCTCTCCATTTTTGCTAATAGCCATAGCTTTGGTTTTGCTAATATTTAACTTAAGCCTTCTTTCTACGCTTTTAGCCGAAATCCTATCCAGTAGCGCTTGCAAATCATCAGCACTTCCTGCCAGCAGAACTGTATCGTGCGCATAACGCATAACGGGGTGGAGGTTTAGAAAATATTTTCTAACCCTAAACTAAACCCTGACTACGCCCGTGTAAGAAAATAAGAATGAAATAACTCCTTGTCAGTAACATTGAATATTGTTGCCAAAATTCAATTTTAGAAAACGTTGCAAATTTTAATGTTTATTTGATGTGGAACCAAAAGAACACAAAGAGTTCACAAAAGGAGCGAGTTCAAGTTTTATTTTGTTCTAACGAATGAATGATATTTGAAGGTTTTCGCTTTTTCGAAAAGAACAAAATTGCAGTTTAAAAACACAAAGTTATAATTTAAGAGGACAAAATTCAGATTAAAAAATTTCGCTTCAGATTTGAAAATTTAACTTCTAAATTGTGTTTTAGATTTGAAAATTTTGGTTCAGATTTGAAAATTTAGCTCCTAAATAGAACATTTTGCTTGTAAATTTAAAATTTTGCTTGTAAATTTAAAATAATGCTTATAAACTGAACATTTTGCTTCTAAATTTTGGTTCTATATTGAAAATTTATCTTCTAAATTTTGTTTCAGATTTGAAAATTTTGTTTCTAAATTTAGGTTCAGATTTGAAAATTTAACATTTAAAACATTTTAAACTACATTTTGCTTCTAAATTGAAAATTTTGCTTTTCAATTTTGGTTCAGATATGAAAATTTAGCTTCTAAATTTGTCTTAACAATTTGATTCTAAATTGAATATTTTGCTCCTAAATTTTCCTTCAAATTTGCAACATTTTGCTTCTAAATTTAAAATTTTACTTATAAATATTTTGCTTTTAAATTGAACCTCTACACAACCCCCCACCACTCCCCACCCCACCCCACTCCAATAAAAAATTATATAGATATCAATTATCTGCGGGAAATTCATTACTTTTCAAGATCTATCTCGAACGTCGAAATTTCTTAAAATTTTACTCAATTTTTGCAGGCCATCGTGAACGGAAAAAGCTAGTGAAATATAATTTGCATATTTGTAATCAGCAGCAAAAATGCTTTCAGAAACATTTTTATATTTTAAATATGGTGTCAAAAAAATAACGATTTTAAAAAATCGATTTTCTCGCATTTTATCGTTTCCGCTATATTGACTTCTCGGTTCGATGGTTTTTTTAATTAAATACCTGCTAGGAATATGATTTACGTTTTCCGACTAATTTTTAGATGCTGAATGGATTGGTACCAACTAGAAGTATCTGTGACAAGCCGTTCAAAAGTTATGACATCGTGAAATCCTCTAAAACTGCAAGAAAATGTATTTCCTGAAAATCATTATTTATCAAGTCAATGAAAAATTTCAAAGTGTGTCTGAAAGTGTTTTCCCTGTTGGTTGTAAATATATAAATAGCATCTTGATAGCCGCTTTGGATTCCGAATAGCGGAGTATTTGTGGTTTTAATTTTATTGGCAATAAAAAGTCCGAAAATCCAGAAAGCCCAAGTTATAATCCGACTTTATTTGACAATTCATCAAAGACAATGAAGTGATCCGAATCTTCAGATAACCGTTAAAAAATGTATTGAATAGGAGACGAAGTTGTGTTTTTTTTTCACGGGCGGCGCTAAGCGCCGTTATGCACGGAGCATATTATTGCCAAAATTCAATTTTAGAAAACGTTGCAAATTTTAATGTTTATTTGATGTGGAACCAAAAGAACGAGTTCACAAAAGGAGCGAGTTCAAGTTTTATTTTGTTCTAACGAATGAATGACATTTGAAAGTTTTCGCTTTTTCGAAAAGAACAAAATTGCAGTTTAAAAACACAAAATTATGATTTAAAAGGACAAAATTCAGATTAAAAAATTTCGCTTCAGATTTGAAAATTTAACATCTAAATTGTGTTTTAGATTTGAAAATTTTGGTTCAGATTTGAAAATTTAGCTCCTAAATAGAACATTTTGCTTGTAAATTTATAATTTTGCTGTAAATTTAAAATGTTGCTTATAAACTGAACATTTTGCTTCTAAATTTGAAAATTTTGCTTCTAAATTTTGGTTCTATATTGAAAATTTATCTTCTAAATTTTGTTTCAGATTTGAAAATTTTGCTTCTAAATTTAGGTTCAGATTTGAAAACTTTGCTTCTAAATTTTGGTTCAGATTTGAAAATTTTGCTCCTAAATTTTCCTTCAAAGTTGCAACATTTTGCTTCTAAATTTTAAATTTTACTTATAAATATTTTGCTTTTAAATTGAAAATTTTGCTTCTAAATTTTGGTTCAGATTTGAAAATTTTGCTTCTAAATTTAGCTTCTAAACTTAACATTTTGCTTCTAAATTGAAAATTTTGTTTTTCAATTTTGGTTCAGATTTGAAAATTTAGCTTCTAAATTGAATATTTTGCTTCTAAATTTTAAATTTTGCTTCTAAATTCTGCTTCTAAATTGAACATATTGCTTCTAAATTTTAAATTTTGCTTATGAATTAAACAATTTGTTTCTAAATTGAAAATTTTGCTCCTAAATTTTCCTTCAAAGTTGCAACATTTTGCTTCTAAATTTTAAATTTTACTTATAAATATTTTGCTTTTAAATTGAAAATTTTGCTTCTAAATTTTGGTTCAGATTTGAAAATTTTGCTTCTAAATTTAACATGTTGTTTTTAAATTTTGCTTCAGATTTTAAAATTTTGCTTCTAAACTTAACATTTTACTTCTAAATTGAAAATTTTGCTTATAAATTTTGGTTCAGATTTGAAAATTTAGCTTCTAAATTGAACATTTTTTTTTTAACCCCCAAACTCTACACACATTAAAAAATCGATTTTCTCGCATTTTATCGTTTCCGCTATATTGACTTCTCGGTTCGATGGTTTTTTTAATTAAAAGCCTGTTAGGAATATGATTTTTCTGGCTAATTTTGAGATGCTGAATGGATTGGTACCAACTAGAAGTATCTGTGACAAGCCGTTCAAAAGTTATGACATCGTGAAATCCTCTAAAAATACAAGAAAATGTATTTCCTGAAAATCATTATTTATCAAGTCAATGAAAAATTTCAAAGTGTGTCTGAAAGTGTTTTCCCTATTGGTTGTAAATATATAAATAGCATCTTGATAGCCGCTTTTGGATTCCGAATAGCGGAGTATTTGTGGTTTTAATTTTACTGGCAATAAAAAGTCCGAAAATCCAGAAAGCCCAAGTTATAATCCGACTTTATTTGACAATTCAGCAAAGACAATGAAGTGATCATTAAAATGAAGTGATCGTTAAAATATGTATTGAATAGGAGACGAAGTTGTGTTTTTTTTCACGGGCGGCGCTAAGCGCCGTTATGCACGGAGCGAATAGAGAATTAAATTTCACATAAGAAAGCTTGTTATCCAGTGATTTTCTGCCTGTCAAGTTGGTACTAATTAACCTTGAACACGGTCAAAATCTTATTTGACACGTTTCTCGTTTGCAATTAAAAAAGCAATTAAAAACAGGGTTCTAGTATAGATCAAACAATATATTATTTAGATTACTAATACATTCTGCACCTACTTATTTTACCCTCTAAATAATCTACCTCTAATATTTCTCTTAAATACCACACCTCTTAATACATTACGTCATAATATTAAGACTAAATGTTTCCATTTGCACATTTATTTACAATTACCAAGACTAGACGGATAGAATAGATAAATGTACATCTGTAATCCTTATTATTTTGACTATCCTACGAAATGTTTTGATAGAATTCGTTCGCTCGGAAACATTTCACCTTCGCATCGATTCTAAAACGCAATCGCTACTAGTCCATGAGATCAAATAATCCATGACCAAATTAGTTCACAATCAGTTTAACATGCGGATGCCTATGACGTCACGGCCTTATGCAACAGTTTTAGAAATTTCCAACAAGTAGGAGTTTTAATTAATCCAAAACCGCAAAAGGAAATGGCGTTTTTATTACATATGTCAAATACTGAATATCGTTAACTGAATGTCGTCTAGTCCTCTAGACTCTACAATATTGAACAATATAGAACCTATAGAATATTGTTTATTGATTTAATTCAAGCAATTGTACGCAGATACAAAACTAGATTTGGACTAATTCCACAAAGAATAGTTCTCTAATATGCCTACAATTGCTTAGGTCAATTATCAAACTAGTCCAACTGATTTTAACCCTTTGAGGCACGAAGGTATTAATGAGCTAAATATTATAATGGTGGGATGTTTTTTGAACCACCTCGAAATATTCCAATAGACCATACAAAACCGTACAAGACAAGACACGACCAGACAAGACGAGGCAACACCAGACAACACCAGTTAAGACCATACAAGACCAGAGAAGACTAGACGAGACCATACAAAACCATATAAGACCAGGCAAGACCAGACAAGACCAGATAAGACTAGACAAGACCAAACAAGACGACATGAGACCACACAAGAGCATACCAGACCATAACAGACCAGACATGACCTGACAAGACCAGACAAAATCAGACAAGGCCTGATAAGACCGGACAATATCAGGTAAGACAGACAAAACCAAACAAGACCAGGCAAGAACAGACAAGATCAGACACATACACATGCAAATTTCTGCACAAATGATCTTTCTATTTTCAAAAAAATCAGTGTCTCGAGGGGTAAAGGTCGATTCCCATATGCGCGACACTCAGCTACGCGACGTCGTGCGACATCGCCTGTCAAATTATGATAACACTGTTTTAAATGGGCACGTCGCGTAGCCATAGTGAGAACGTGCCCATTTAAAACAATGTAATCAGTATTTGACAGGCGATGTCGCGTGACGTCGCGTAGCTGAGTGTCGCGTATATGAGAATCGGCCTTTAAACGGGATATTAATCTTAAGTTAAGTCTAGTTTAAGCCTACTCTTTCTAGTCTCTAAGCCTACTCTATATTTATTAAACCAATCTTATCAATTTGAGTCAGACCATACTTTGGACTAGTTTTTTTTTCTAGTCTTGGGACTAGTCAAGATTTTGATACAAATACATGTATTTGACTAGTCTAGTTCTAATTAATCTAAGCAGAAGCAAATGGAATAATTTATCTGAATTAATGCACTTGAAGGCAATTAATACAGACTAGATTAAGTTAAAGAAATAACTGTTGCGAGACTAAACGTAATTAGTCTAGTCTAGATTTATTAAACCTAGTCCACTAGTCGAGAATTAGACGCAAAAACATTTTTGACTAGTCTAGTTGAAATTAGTTTAAGCAGATGCAAGTGTAATAATTAGTCTAAATGAATGCACTTGCAGTTAATTAATGCAGACTCGATAAAATTAAAGAAACAACTGTTGCGAGACTAAACGGGATTAAACTATTCAGACAATTAAAGCTTCTTGTGATGAGTTATTATGAAAGAAAGAATCTTGATAAGGAAACGGCGTCGATTAGAGCGAATTGATCTTTGAACCGTGCACAATGGTGTTGGTTGCATTTCGAGCGTTAATTAGATGCGAATTAATAAATAAAGAAATGCGAAAAAATCGCGTGCGCATTAAATTTATGCGAGAATTTAAAGGTCAATACCGAGCGTTCAAATCGCCCGCCCGAAATCAAATGTAGCCAACGCACCGTTGCCGATAATATGATATTGATTTGAAAATTAAATATAAAGTTATTAGTTCAAAATTAGTTTGAGTTTAAAATGTTCAATTTGCATTTATTGTTCGTAACGTGTTTTTATGTTAGTTTATATTAATTTTCATTTAAAAAACTTGTTACTTACAGTATTTTAACGTTTTGGCAACGTTGTTTTGTGTCGAGCTTCATGGTGTATGAGCCTGGTGGTTTTTTCTTGTCAGTGCAGTGATGTTCGGGTAATTGTTAGCGTCGTTGTGTTTGTTTAGCCGCGGCTCGTGTGTTTTGTGTTTGTGTTTCTGTTCGGCGATGACCTAGCGGCGGCGATGTCGAGGCTGTAGGGTTCGTGGTCGAGGCGCTGGTTTTCGATTCCGCGGAGCCATGAGCGAGCGCAAATTCGCGAAGGGATTGGCGAAGCCCGGCACGGCCGCACAACTCCGGGAGACGGTCTCGCAGGTTGTCAGGGAAACCGCCGTTCAAGTTAGTTATAAACAAATCGCTTCTTTTTCGACTTAAAACTATATTTTGTTTTGGTTAAGGCCAAGGCTGCTTGATGATTAAACAGAATAGTTCTAATTTTTCTATTACAGTCATTTTTTTGTTTGATATAAATTATTTATTTTGATTTCTATCGATTTTTTGCGCCTCTTATTATTTTTCTTAGCGATTGCGTAACTTTTTTCTCTGTTTTTGCACATATTTTTCTGTTATTTCTCACATTTGTTGTGTTTTTTTTCAACACACTTACATTGTCCTATTTACCTAAATTGTATTTATACATGCCATATAAACAAGTTTTGACACATAAGACTAGACAGACAAGACTAAACAGACTAGACAGACAAGACTAGACAGACAAGACTAGATGGACAAGACTAGACAGACAAGACTAGACATACAAGACTAGATAGACTAGACAGACAAGACTAGACAGACAAGACTAGACAGACAAGACTAGACAGACAAGACTAGACAGACAAGACTAGACAGACAAGACTAGACAGACAAGACTAGACAGACAAGACTAGACAGACAAGACTAGACAGACAAGACTAGACAGACAAGACTAGACAGACAAGACTAGACAGACAAGACTAGGCAGACAACACTAGACAAACAAGATTAGACCGGCAAGACTACGCAGACAAGACTAGACAGAGAAGATTAGACAGACAAGACTCTTTATTTAAAAAGGTGGTTCGGAGGAAGCTCTCATTAAACCCCCTATTCCACCTTGGCTTTTAGTATGCGCCACCCTGGAATCGCATATTTTGCATTCATTCAGGGTGGGCAGCCCGGACGGTTTAATGAAAAACCGACCTTGTTGTTGTCTCCCCGACTAGGATTCGAACCCGGGTCTCCCGCATTGAAAGGCGAAGCAGACAAGACTAGACAGGTAAGACTGGACAGACAAGACTAGACAGACAAGACTCACTAAACCCCCTATTCCACCTTGGCTTTAAGTATGCGCCACCCTGGTATCGCATATTTTGCATTTGTTCAGGGTGGGCAGCCCGGACGGTTAATGAAAACTGCCCTAGTTGTTGTCTCCCCGACCAGGATTCGAACCCGGGTCTCCCGCATTGAAAGGCGAAGCAGACAAGACTAGACAGGTAAGACTGGACAGACAAGACTAGACAGACAAGACTCACTAAACCCCCTATTCCACCTTGGCTTTAAGTATGCGCCACCCTGGTATCGCATATTTTGCATTTGTTCAGGGTGGGCAGCCCGGACGGTTAATGAAAACTGCCCTAGTTGTTGTCTCCCCGACCAGGATTCGAACCCGGGTCTCCCGCATTGAAAGGCGGGTATGTTGTCAACTACACCACCGAGGAGGACAGACAGACAAGACTAGACAGACGAGACTAGACAGACAAGACTAGACAGACAAGACTAGACAGACAAGACTAGACAGACAAGACTAGACAGACAAGACTAGACAGACAAGACTAGACAGACAAGACTTTTTTTTTTTTTTATATATGGGGGACGTAGCAAGCACATTCAGTTGACTTGACAAGTGGCCCCCCTGGAAACTCACGGGCATCTTGGAACCGCTTTTCGCATATCTTCAAGATGGCGTTGGCTTCGATCTTACTTGATGTCCTTACATCCCCCATCCACGGAAGGTGATTAGGGGTTCAGGTTGTTTTCAGCTTTTGTTGTCTATGTTGTTTTGTCCGTTCATCCTGTTCTTTCATGCTTAGTATGTCCCTTATCGTCATTTCTGTTGCAGACCAGTCTTCTTCACTCCTAAGCATTGTTTCCGTGAGTGTGCTAGTTTCTAAAATTCTTTTTGTTTTTGAAGTGTATATGTCCCTCTCTAAAGACCACCTAGGGCATTCGAAGATTGTGTGATACACGCTATCTGTCTTATCACAATAAACGCACTGGTTGTCTGCTTCGCGCCCAATACTGTGCAGGTAGTCTTTGAAGCACCCGTGGCCACTAAGTGCCTGCGTCAGGTAGTAGGTAACTTGTCCGAGCCTTCTCGTGACCCATGGATCCAATTTTGGAATCAGGAGTCTCGTCCACTCACCCCTCTCTGAGGCTTCCCAGTACTCTTGCCAACTTTCGAGCATTTGGATCCTTGCCTTTTATCGCAGTTCATTTTTGTTTTCACAGCTCCTTTCTTTATAAAGCGTGTCTCTCTCTTCAACAAGAAGTTTTATAGGAGCTATTCCCGCAATAACAAGAATGGCGTCACCTGAGACGGTCCTATATGCGCTGGACACGCGTAGCGCCATTTTTCTTTGAATGGATTGCAGTTTTTGCCTTAGATTTGCTCTCTCCATGGCTCGCTTCCAGATTGGTGCTGCGTAGAGCATGGCAGATTCGACAACTGAACACAAGATCCTTCGTTTGGAGCTCTTAGGACCACCTACAGTTGGCATAAGTTTTCCAAGTGCCGCTGAGGTTTTTAATGCCTTCCCAGCTGCAAGAACAATGTGCTGCCGAAAGGAAAGATTTTTATCTATAGTTACGCCTAAGTATTTAATGGCCTCCTTTGGTACTATTGTTTCGCTTTTTATTTTAAATGTGACTGGTCCTACTTTCATTCTTCCTGTCAATAAAACCGCTTCTGTCTTTTCTGGAGCGAGTTTTAGCTGTTTTTTCTCCAACCAGTTGTCTATTAGTGCAATGGCTTTGTTCGCCATATTTATAACACAGTTTTCTGTTAATCCAGTGACAATGAGGGCCAAGTCGTCGGCGAAACCGACAACTTCCACTCCCTCTGGCAACTTCAGTCTAAGGACTCCATCATACAGGATATTCCACAAAGTTGGTCCCATTACTGAGCCTTGTGGAACACCACTGTAGATTTGTCTTTCTACGCTTTCACCCTCTGCCTCTATAATAATTTTTCGGTTGCAGAGGTAGCTGCTTACGAGTTTCAGGAGATACGGAGGGAAGTCTCTTGATATTAATTCTTCAACAATATTTTTCCAAGCAACGGAGTTGAAGGCGTTCTTAACGTCTAGCGTTATGAGTGCGCAAATTCTTCTTTTCCCTCGCAATCCTTCTGCAGCCACTTCTGCCAGCTTTAGTACTCTCATTATTGCGTCTATAGTTGAGAGTCCCTCCCTGAAGCCGAATTGCTTTCTGGATAGATCTTTACTGTTCCTAAGTTGCTGTTTTATTCTCCCTACTACCATTTGTTCTAGCAATTTCCCTGTTACATCTAGCAGGCAAATTGGCCAGACAGACAAGACTAGACAGACAAGACTAGACAGACAAGACTAGACAGACAAGACTAGGCAGACAACACTAGACAAACAAGATTAGACCGGCAAGACTACGCAGACAAGACTAGACAGAGAAGATTAGACAGACAAGACTCTTTATTTAAAAAGGTGGTTCGGAGGAAGCTCTCACTAAACCCCCTATTCCACCTTGGCTTTTAGTATGCGCCACCCTGGAATCGCATATTTTGCATTCATTCAGGGTGGGCAGCCCGGTCGGTTTAATGAAAAACCGCCCTTGTTGTTGTCTCCCCGACTAGGATTCGAACCCGGGTCTCCCGCATTGAAAGGCGAAGCAGACAAGACTAGACAGGTAAGACTGGACAGACAAGACTAGACAGACAAGACTCACTAAACCCCCTATTCCACCTTGGCTTTAAGTATGCGCCACCCTGGTATCGCATATTTTGCATTTGTTCAGGGTGGGCAGCCCGGACGGTTAATGAAAACTGGCCTAGTTGTTGTCTCCCCGACCAGGATTCGAACCCGGGTCTCCCGCATTGAAAGGCGGGTATGTTGTCAACTACACCACCGAGGAGGACAGACAGACAAGACTAGACAGACGAGACTAGACAGACGAGACTAGACAGACAAGACTAGACAGACAAGACTAGACAGACAAGACTAGACAGACAAGACTAGACAGACAAGACTAGACAGACAAGACTAGACAGACAAGACTAGACAGACAAGACTAGACAGACAAGACTAGACAGACAAGACTAGACAAGACTAGACAGACAAGACTAGACAGACAAGACTAGACAGACAAGACTAGACAGACAAGACTAGACAGACAAGACTAGACAGACAAGACTAGACAGACAAGACTAGACAGACAAGACTAGACAGACAAGACTAGACAGACAAGACTAGACAGACTAGACAGACAAGACTAGACAGACAAGACTACACAGACAAGACTAGACAGACAAGACTAGACAGACAAGACTAGACAGACAAGACTAGAAAGACAAGATTAGACAGATAATACTAGACAGACAAGACTGGACAGACAATATTAGACAGACAAGACTAGGCAGACAAGACTAGACAGACAAGACTAGACAGATAAAACTAGACACAGAAGACTAGGCCGACAAGACTAGACAGTCAAGGCTAAGCAGGCAAAACTAGACAAACAAGACTAGGCAGACAGGACTAGATAGACAAGACAAGACCCCCAGAGAGTACGGGACTCCCCATCTAAATGTTCGAGATGGATATGCCCACTAAAAATCGCTCTCTCTCTCTCTTTTCATTTTTTAAAATACCCTTCCACCCGGGACTACCTTATCGGTATTACTTCAGAAGAAGGTTTTGTCACGTTTTCTTAGAGGTGTGTTTTCTTCGCGGCTTCCTCTTCGCTTTTTTCTCACGCAATATATCTGTAGCAAAATCATTTATAGCTTTCCAATTTTCAAGCTTTCTTAGCATCTCTCCGACCACGCTTTCCGAGGCAAGTTTGCAGTTCACTATCCTTTCCGCATTTTGGCGAACCGCATTCTACCTTGGACACAAAAAAAAAACCGGCCAAGTGCGAGTTGTGACTCGCGCATCGAGGGTTCCGTACAAGCTTGTAAGTAAGGTATCTTTAGGAGGACCTAACTGTATGCAACCCATATGCTTCTGGTGCCTGACAATACCACGCAACACATTGGCGTATTTTTATTAGTTTCTAATAGTAAATTCGCATTTTTCTTGTAATTAAACTACATATTTACGGTTTTCAGATTTTTCCCTTTACATGTGCTGTAAGACACCACTTCTTGCCAAATTTCGTGATTCTAGGTCAACGGGAAGTACCCTATAGGTTTTGATTCCCTTGTGAAATCGCAAAATATGCTACATAAACGGTCATATCTTTTGATCGCGTTGACTTACAAGTTTGATTTTTTCACATCTGAAAGAGACCGCAGACCCGAGTATTTGATACAAATATCAACTTGTTACCTCTACGCGTTCCTGAGAAAAATGGTCTTGACAGACAGACAGACGGACAACAAAGTGATCCTATAAGGATTCCGTTTTCGGTACGGAACCCTAAAAAGTGTGGTGTGCATTCAGCTTCCTTGCATTGTAAACGTATTGCGCTCTCTCTTAACTTAAAACTACGTAAATAGGATCTAAAGTATCCATGGCCAGATATCAGGATATCATTTGAGATATCCATTTAGACAGGTAATAGTTTAGCTCCCCGTGACTTCGTTCCGTCCAAATCTTAACATCAGCTATAAGTCTATATGTGCATCTGGTTTTTTTCTCAAGCAGCTTACCATAGTATTGTATATAGTATCTTCATAGTATCTTGTCTAAAACTTCTTCTTCGTGGCGCTACAGACCCATTTGGACCTGGGCCCTCCGTATTTTCGGACGAGACGGCTGGAGGCACGTCTCGTTGCCTTGCTGTTGTTTTCCAATTACGAACTTTCAATATTTCTTTGGCGTCCTCTTCAATGTTGTTTATCCATCTCTGTCTTGGTCGTCCTCTTCAGTCTTGTGAAGTTAGCAACCGAATTTGCAAAAATATAATATTGCATAGGAGTTCCCGGTAGATATGAAATAGTTCTAGAGTACTTTGTGCAAAATTTCAATAGTTCTGCAGAATTTCGCAAAAAAATGGAAAATACCGAAATTGAGCTAGCAACCACTTTTGAGAAAAACTGTGCGTTTTATAAATATTCCAGCACCTCGACCCTACTTCTGGAGTACTTGACCATTTTTGCAAAATGTTTTGCAAAAATTTGATATTATGAAAAAAAAATTTTTAAAAATTGCTAAAACAACTGTTTTTGCAATTTTTAAAATTCATTTTTTTTTTTCGCGGATCTGAATAGCACCCTAGGAGTTCTATCGAAGATCCCTTTGTAATTTTTTTATCAAAATCTTAGTTATGTAGGGACTCATTATTGACAAGATGAGTTGCACAGGTTCGGGTTTTTCCTAAACCGTTTTATGGCCCAGACCGTTTTATAAGCGGGCTGGAGCTGATCAAACAAAGCCGATAGGTTCGGGTTTTTCTTAATCGTTTTATGGCCCAGACCGTTTTTATGAGCGGGCTGGAGCCGATCAAACAATACCGATTTTTCCTCCCTCTTACTTGGCGTCAGCACCAATAGGAGGGAAGAACGAACAACCAATCGGGACAACGGAAAACCTCTCCCACCAAAGTTACCAGAGAGAAGATGCGTTTGACCGAGGGATAAAAGGACGGGACGGGAGTGACAAAGGGACAGTTTTTTAGAAACAACTTCGAGAGACAACTTCGAAACAACATCCAGACACAACTCCCAGCAGAACATCAGAGACAACTTCCACAACTCGCATCAAAACCGGCACGCGTCACGTGACGCGCAATAAAAAGTTACATCGTCTCCGGGTTTGTTATTTTCCTTTTCTCCACACACTACCCCGTCACCAAAGTGGTGACCCCGACGTGATCTACATATTTTACAAGTGACGGTGGTAGCAACGTGCGCCAAGACACTCGCGACAAGCTATGGCGAATAACCACTCCAACGGGGCGCGAGTGAGACTGCCCGCATTTCTACCAGAGGACCCGGACCTCTGGTTCCATCTAACTGATTGGGCATTGAAAAACGCTGGTGTCACTACCAGTACCGAGAAGTTTGAATACATCGGTACGTCGCTCGAGCCGCGGTACGCTAAGGAGATCCGCGACCTACTTCTCGACCCACCAAAGGAAGCCGACGACCCGTATCAGAAGCTGAAGGACGAACTTATCAGGAGACTCGGAAAAACACAGCAACAACGGACACGGCAGTTGTTGGAGCGCGAGGACATCGGCGACCGAACTCCGTCACAATTTTTGCGACATCTGCAACTACTTGCCGGCGAACACGGGGCCCAGGACATCACCAAGGCCCTCTGGATGGACCGCCTCAACCCGGTCGTGCGGGCCTGCCTAGCAACGCAGCAAGAAAACACCTCCCTCGACGAGTTGGCCAGGATCGCGGACAACGTTTTGGACTCGATCGGGACCCTACAGCCGCGAAACCAGGTATCCGCAGTGTCATCTTCCCTCGAGTCGAAGATCTTAGAGCAATTGGCCGGCCTCCAACGACAATTGGCGGAGGCGCAGATAGACAACCGACGGGAAATCTCGGCCATTAGGTCAGAGCTCCAGCAAGCGCGCCGCAGCCGTTCAATCAGTCGAGACCGCTCGGATCGGTCACCGTCGAACCGCAACCGCTCAGGTTCTCGCCTTCCGGTCCAGTACGACGGAATGTGCTGGTACCATTACACGTTCGGTGACAGTGCGCGCAAATGCAGGCCTCCGTGCGAGTTAAACGCCGTCTTCACCGCGCGTTCGGGAAACTAAGCGGATCATCGCTTATGGCGGCAAGCGATGACTGCCCAAACGTACGCCGCTTGTTCGTGCCAGATCGCATTAGCGGCACGAAATTTCTGATAGACACTGGTTCGGATCTGTGTATTTTTCCCCGTAAACTTGTGCGTGGTCGCCGGACAAAGACGAACTACGAACTTTCCGCAGCAAACAACACGCCGATTGCGACGTACGGCTCAGTGACAATGACATTGGATTTCGGATTGAGACGCGACTTCACGTGGAACCTTGTGATCGGGGACGTAACACGCGCGATTATTGGCGCCGATTTCCTGGCTCACTACGGCCTGCTGGTAGACATGCGAAACAAACATCTCGTAGATAGCCTGACGCAAGTCAAGACGACCGGAAATAGGCCGAGTTCGGGTAACATCGCAAGTGTCAAAATCGTCATCGGAAATTCTGAATATCACGAGCTTTTGCAGCGCTACCCAGAAATCACGCGACCCGACGGAGCATGCAAGGCACCAACAGTGAAACACAGCACCGTCCACCACATACACACGACGCCCGGACCACCTGAAGCCGCAAGACCGCGTCGACTTGCCCCGGACCGACTGTTGAACGCCAGAAAGGAGTTCGAGTCCATGCTGCGGTTGGGCATTTGCCGCCCATCTAAGAGCAGTTGGGCTTCACCTTTGCACATGGTGCCAAAGAAAGGCGACGAATGGCGTCCCTGTGGTGATTATCGGGCCCTCAACGCACGCACCATCCCGGATCGTTACCCGGTGCGCCACATCGAAGACTTCGCGCAGACGCTCAATGGGAAGAAGATCTTCACCTCGATCGATTTGGTAAGGGCATATCACCAAATTCCAGTCGCGGAAGAAGACGTTCCTAAAACGGCCATTACCACACCATTTGGATTATTCGAGTTTCCATCCATGAGCTTCGGGTTGCGAAACGCCGCGCAAACGTTCCAGCGGTTCATCGACGAAGTCCTCCGCGGTTT
Source organism: Phosphuga atrata (assembly GCA_944588485.1). Taxonomy (NCBI): domain Eukaryota; kingdom Metazoa; phylum Arthropoda; class Insecta; order Coleoptera; family Silphidae; genus Phosphuga; species Phosphuga atrata. The sequence continues at coordinate 14,190,074 of OX155897.1, forward strand.
GGATTTCTGCTACGCTTACATAGACGACATCTTGGTGGCATCATCGTCCGAAGAGGAGCATCGTGGTCATCTGCAAATCCTGTTCGAACGCTTGCAGCAGTTTGGTGTCGTGATCAACCCCAACAAGTGCTGTTTCGGCGCGGCAACCATACAGTTTCTAGGGTACCGCGTCTCCGAGAGAGGAACAGAACCGCTTCCCGAAAAAGTCGCCGCGATCCGAGAATATGAGAAGCCGAAGACTGCCAAAGGACTACGGCAGTTCCTGGGGATGCTCAATTTTTATCGAAGGTTTCTACCCAGGGCTGCTAAAACACAGGCGAACATCAACGACCTTCTCAAAGGTAACATCAAGGGAAGCACGCCGATTCAGTGGAACAACGGAGCCGAGGCAGCCTTCATGCAGTGCAAGGAGGAACTGGCCACCGCAGCACTCTTGGCGCATCCTCGACCCGGCGCAGACCTGTCTCTGGTGTGCGACGCGTCGGACTACAGCATAGGCGCAGTCCTTCAACAACGAGTCGACGATCACTGGGAGCCGCTTGGATTCTTTTCAAAGAAGCTTAGTAGCTCCGAGAATAAATATAGCGCATACGATCGGGAGCTCTTGGCGATTTACTGTGCAGTTCAGCATTTCAGGCATATGGTCGAGGGCCGTCCGTTTACCATCCTCACGGACCACAAGCCGCTAATTTTCGCCTTCCGCCAGAGATCCGACAAATGCTCGCCACGCCAATTCCGTCACCTGGACTTGATTAGCCAATTTACAACCGACATCAGGCACATCGCGGGGCAAGACAACGTCGTCGCCGACGCTCTATCCAGGGTCGACGAGATCACTGTTCCAATGGACTTCGAGGCTCTGGCGACATCGCAGCAACAAGATCAGGAATTTCAAGGACTCTTGCAGGATGACAGCTCCGAGCTGGACTTGCGACAAATCCGCATTCCGGGTTCAGACGCCGCGATCTTCTGCGACGTCAAAACACCCACTGCCAGGCCTTTTCTCACGACGCCGTTCCGCAGGGGAGCCTTCGACGCCATCCACGGGCTGTCTCATCCTGGGATCAGGGCAACAACGAAAATGATGACACAGCGCTACGTTTGGCCCTCCATCAACGTGAACTGTCGCACCTGGGCACGAGCTTGTATCCAGTGTCAGCAATCCAAGGTCACCAGGCATGTATCCGCTCCAGTCGGCTCATTTGCAGCACCTTCCCGCCGGTTCGAGCACGTTCATCTGGACCTGATCATCATGCCGTACTCGCAGGGATACAGGTACTGCCTAACCTGCGTTGATCGGTTCTCGCGATGGCCGGAGGCAATCCCTCTACAGGACCAGGAAGCCGAAACCGTTGCCCGCGCTTTCTACAACAGCTGGGTTGCATGTTTTGGCACACCTCTCCGGATCACCACCGACCAAGGCAGGCAGTTCGAGTCCCACCTGTTCCGCTGCCTCAACCAACTCCTAGGGACGACGCACCTGCACACAACGGCGTACCACCCAGCGGCCAATGGCATGGTCGAACGTTTTCATCGGCAGCTAAAAGTGCTTGCAGGCTACTCGGTGGACTGAAACGCTCCCAACGGTGCTACTTGGCATACGTGCAGCTTGGAAGGACGACCTACAGGCGACAACAGCCGAGATGGTCTACGGTCAGCCCCTTCGCCTTCCCGGAGAATTCCTGGTATCCCGGGCGATCCGAGAGGTCGACAACTCCGCTGAATTCGTGAAGGAACTTCGTCAACGCTTCGAGACACTCCGTCCAGTCAGTGGGTACAGGCACGGTGAGCGCAGAATCTTCGTCTTTAAGGATCTCGTCACTGCTACCCACGTTTTTGTGCGCCACGACGCACCAAACGGACCTCTCCAACTGCCGTATGATGGTCCGTACAAAGTAATTTCTCGCACTGACAAGGTTTTCATTCTCTTGATGCGGGGAAGACACGTACCAGTTACGATCGATAGACTCAAACCTGCGTACATCATCGACGAGAACATCGAAAAACCAGAGCTGGAGAGCGACTCCGATGACGACCCTCCGGACGACGCGGGCGGAACCCAAGCTCCCATGCAACCAGCGCCAGCACCAGCACCATCGCTTGCACCCCAACCTGTGACTCCCAACACCGACCCAGGCCTCCGAACAAGATCAGGACGCCGCGTTAGATTCACCGAATTTTACCAGGCCGGTTTGAGATAAACCCTGTAACTTTGTAAATTATGCACTTGTATCGTTAATCACTAGCAGGGGGGTCCTGTAGGGACTCATTATTGACAAGATGAGTTGCACAGGTTCGGGTTTTTCCTAAACCGTTTTATGGCCCAGACCGTTTTTATGAGCGGGCTGGAGCCGATCAAACAATACCGATTTTTCCTCCCTCTTACTTGGCGTCAGCACCAATAGGAGGGAAGAACGAACAACCAATCGGGACAATGGAAAACCTCTCCCACCAAAGTTACCAGAGAGAAGATGCGTTTGACCGAGGGATAAAAGGACGGGACGGGAGTGACAAAGGGACAGTTTTTTAGAAACAACTTCGAGAGACAACTTCGAAACAACATCCAGACACAACTCCCAGCAGAACATCAGAGACAACTTCCACAACTCGCATCAAAACCGGCACGCGTCACGTGACGCGCAATAAAAAGTTACATCGTCTCCGGGTTTGTTATTTTACTTTTCTCCACACACTACCCCGTCACCAAAGTTCATGTCAAAAGATATTTGCAATAATAAGGGACCCACTATTTTGAGTCTCTTAGAGTTCTATCGAAAATCCTTATAACTTTTTTCTGTAAAGTTAAAAATTGGAAAGATATGCGAAAAAATAGACTTCAGCAATGCGACGAAGTGGAGAAGAAAAAAAAAATCGCGCGATAGTTCTGATGGTAATTACCGGTAGAACTCTTAGAGTTCTATCGGAAATCTTTATAACATTTTTCTGTAAAATTAAAAATAGAAAAATTGGACTTCACTGATGCGACGAAGTGAAGAGAAAAAAATCGCGCTATAGTTCTGTTTGCAGATCCCGGTAGAACTCCTAGAGTTCTATGGAAAATCCTTACAACATTTTTCTGTAAAATTAAAAATTAGAAAGATATGCGAGAATTTGGACTTCACCATGTTACGAATTGAAGAGAAAAAAATCGCGCATCAATTCTGTTTGCTGTTCCCGGTAGAACTCTTAGAGCTCTAACGAAAATGTTCATAACATTTTTGTGTAAAGTTAAAAATCGGAAAAAATATGCGAAAAATTAGACGACGGATGCGACGAAGTAAAAAAAGAAGAAAAAATCGCGCAAGAGTTCTGTTTGCCTCTCTTACTATTATATTTCGATAGAACACTTATAGTTCTATCAAAAATCTTTATAACATTTTTCTTTAGAATTAAATATTAGAACGATATGCGAGGAATTGAACTTCTCCGATGCGACGAAGTGTAGAGAAAAACATCGCGCAATATTTCTGTTTGCAGTTCCTGGTAGAACTCTTGGAGTTCCATCGAAAATCCTTATAACATTTTTCTTTAAAATTAAATATTAGAAAGATATGCCAGAAGTTGGACTTCCCCGATGCGACGAAGCAAAGAAAAAAAAAACGCGTAATAGTTGTGTTTGCAGTTCCTGGTAGAACTCTTAGAGTTCTATCAAAAATCCTTATAACATTTTTCTTTAAACTTAAAAATTCGAAAGATATGCGAAAAATTAGACTTCACCGATGCGAAGAAGCAAAGAGAAAATAATCGCTCAATAGTTCTGTTTCCAGTTCCTGGTAGAGCTCTTATTGTTAGAGTTCTATCGAAAAATCTATCGAAAATCCATCGTAAATATTTTTTTCGCGAAATTCTGCAGAAATATTGAAATTTTGCACAAAGTACTCTAGAACTATACCATATCTACCGGGAACTCCGATGTAATATTATATGTTTGCAAATTCGGTTGCTAACTTCACAGGACTGTCCTCTTCCCCTTGCACCCTCCATTCGCCTATTCAATACTTTCTGTGGTATTCGGTCCTCACTCATTCTCTCCAAGAGTCCCGCCCATTTTAATCTTTGCAATTTTATAAATTCGACAATATCTGGCTGATTATATTTCTGTTTTAATTCCAAATTATATCGGATTCTCCATTCCCCATTCTCTACTACCGGTCCATATATTTTCCTTACGATTCGTCGTTCCCATCTTCTTAATATTTCCTCTGAATACTTGGTGATTGTCCATGTCTCACTTCCATATGTCACTGCTGGTCTTATAATGGCTTTGTAAATTGTGAGTTTTGTTCTTCTTGAGACTGATTTGGACTTAAATATATGTGAAAGTGAGAAGTAGGCTCTGTTTCCAGCTAGTATACGTTGTTGTATTCCCTGTTTTATGATATCATTTTCACTGTTGATTTGGGATCTGTTCATTTTCACTGTTGATTGTTATCTCCTATTGTGTAATTATGGCCAAGTCTTCTTCTTGGTTTCATCGGCAGTAGTTTGGTCTTTGTTTCATTGACTTTCAGTCCGATTTTACATGCCTGTGTGTCCAGTTTGCTGAATACTTCATCGATTTCCCGTTCTGTTCTGGTCACTAGATTAATATTTTACGATGCGAATATAATGTGAACATAATTTAGGGAATACAAGAGTAATTCAAGGAGAGCAAGAGTACTTTGTGTACTGTGGCGTAATACTTACGTAATGCTCAGGAATGCAAAGTAATGTGCGGTAATGCATCTAAATATTAACATGTATTGCAAGAGTGGATGGCCCCTCGCTTTTAGTATACCGAGCAAGTAAGTAAGATTAACCAGAAAAACAATGATAGACTCAATGACAGGCAGAGCAGTGCGGCAGGGAGATGGACTTGCACCGATGCTATTCAATATTGCATTAGAGAAGGCAATAAGAAACACCAGTGATAACGTCAACAGCACAATAATACACAAGTCACATCAAATAATTACCTACGCAGAGGTAATTATTATCTGCGTAGGTAATTATTTGATGTGATTTGTGTATTATTGTGCTGTTGACGTTATCACTGGTGTTTCTTATTGCCTTCTCTAATGCAATATTGAATAGCATCGGTGCAAGTCCATCTCCCTGCCGCACTGCTCTGCCTGTCATTGAGTCTATCATTGTTTTTCTGGTTAATCTTACTTACTTGCTCGGTATACTAAAAGCGAGGGGCCATCCACTCTTGCAATACATGTTAATATTTAGATGCATTACCGCACATTACTTTGCATTCCTGAGCATTACGTAAGTATTACGCCACAGTACACAAAGTACTCTTGCATTCCTTGAATTACTCTTGTATTCCCTAAATTATGTTCACATTATATTCGCATTACGACCGCATTACTGCCACATTAGCTCACCACTACACCCTCACGAGCTTATCATGCGCCTCGTCATGCGCCGTGGTGCAGTAGGAGTTAACCTAATTTTAAACCAAAACCAATTTCACTTTATTTAAAGTGGCATCGTCTTCTTTCTATTATGAGGAGTTTAGTAGGAGCTCACTGTCCTACTGTAGGACCTGTAGCAACTAAACTCCGATGGGAACGACGAATGGAAAAAACAAAAATTGGGGCGACCGAGCCGGGTCACTTCATTAGTGAACTTTTTTTTCGAATATCTTTCCAACACTTGACTTCACAGAAAAATGTTACAAGGATTTTCGATAGAACTCTAAGAGTTCTACCTGGAACTCTTAGAGTTCTACCTGGAAGAGTTCGCCGCGCGATAAAGTTAAATTTTTTTATAACTTTTCAATTTTTAACTTTGCAGAAAAATGTTATAAGGATTTTCGATAGAACTCTAGGAGCTCTATCAGGAACTGTAAACATAACTGTTTCGCGATTTTTTTTTTAATTTTCATTCAAAACCATGAGATCCTTATTATTGAAAATATCTTTTGAACCAAGGTTTTGATAAAAAAATGTCAAAGGGATCTTCGATAGAACTCTTAGGGTGCTATTTAGATCCGCGAAAAGAACTAATTTTGCAATTATTTTTTTTGTGCAAAATGTCAATTTTTGCAGAACTTTTTGCAAAATTGAGCAAGTACTCCAGAACTATGGTCGAGGTGCAGTAATATGTCAAAAATGCACAGTTTTTCTCAAAAGTGTTGCTAGCTCATTTTTGGTATTTTTCCATTTTTTAGTACTCTAGAACTATTTCATATCTACCAGGAGCTCCGATGTAATATTTTTGCAAATTCGGTTGCTAACTTCCCAGGACTATGACATATGATTTAATATTGATAAGCAATACAAAAATGCGAAAAAGTAGTTTAGAGCAGCTATTCTCAACCGCTGGTCCGGCGGACCACCAGTGGTCCGCGGACAAATTTTAGTAGTCCGCGGAAAATTTTTTTTATCCGCGAAAAAAAATTACTTATCAAAACAAAAAAATAATAACTCAATTTTAATTAACAAAATTACACATTACAAATATCTTAAACTTATTTTGATTCTATCTAATTTATGATTAGTACGGCACTGAAGAAAAAAAATTACATATCTTACAAATATTATTGTAAGTAAATGATAATAAAAATTTTACAATTAACTTATGTTCGTCTCTATAGTTCTTTAATACGCAGTAAAATTTTGTTGTTAAATTTTTTTTAGTTTTTACTGGTCCGTGGGCCAAAAATGTTGAGAAACGCTGGTTAGAGTATTATAATTTTGTAGTATTTCAATCCAATTTTAATAAATGTATTGAAATGAAATTCAATACACTTGTTATTTAATGACGATACTACTAACGTGATGTCTTCTTCATTACTAGCACTCTTATCTTACAAGCTGCACATAGTAATAACATGTAAATATACTCTAACGTTCAGTGCATTAGAAATTATTTCATTATTTATAAGTAAATATTTCAAATTTCCTTCCTTTACGTGGCATTACTTTGCAGTACCTAAGCATTTCAAAAATTATCTGACATTATTACGCTTGTGATTTCTCCCAGTACTTCACATTAGCAGAGAATTTGCATAATTACGTGACATTATTACGCATTACGCTAGTAATTTCTTCTAGTATCTCGAATTACCAAAAAAATCAGGATAATTGCGAATACATTGCAACATTTCAGGGAGTGGATGAACCCTCGACTAAAAGTTCCCATTAATTCATATAACCTGTTCCTGTCTATACTGTCGTAGGCTTCCTTGAAGTCAATGAATAGCTCATATATATCGGTACATTATACTCCCATGATATTTCTAGTATTTGTCGGGTGGTGATGCTCTGGTCAATAGTTGATCGTCCTTCTCTGAAACCTGCCTGATGCTCCTCTATGATTTCCTTTCCATATTCTGCTATTCTTTGGCGTAGTATACTTTTGAATATTTTATATGTTATACAGGGCTCTGTAATTGTTACAGTTATGTTTGTCCCCTTTTATGTAAATGGGATATATGGCCATGCTCCATTCTTCTGGGATTCTTTCTTCTTTCCATATCTCGGTGATCAGTTTGTGTATTTGTTTGGCTAGTGTTTCCCCTCCGTTTCTTATTAATTCTGCCGGGATATTATCTATCCCAGGTGCCTTGTCGTTGTTTAGTTATGGTATGGTTTTAACTACTTCTTCGTAAGTGGGGTCTGTTATTAGAGGTTGTGCCGTTAGTCTTTCTTCCTTTTCTAAGTTGTCATTTTCTCTCTCTGCTTGATTCAATAGGTTCGCAAAATGTTGACGCCATATTTCCATAACTTCTTTTGTTTCTACTATGCATTTTCCTTCTTTGTTTTTACAAATAGATGACCTGGGGTGAAAGTCTTGTCTGGTGTTTCTTAATATATTGTATCCTCTTGACTTCTTTCATTCAATGTTATTCTTCCAGTTCTTGTATTTGGGAATCCAGCAGTGCTTCTCATCAGTTTCTTGGTGTTCCTTCTTAGTTCCTCGTATTCTTCTCTACGATTTCTTGTTGGCGTTTGGATAAGTTAACTTTTAGATTCATTTCTTTTCTCTACTGCTTTTCTGCATTCCTCATCATCATGCTACCTTTGGCTTTTTTGTTCTATACCCAACTTCTGTTTCTGCTGTTTTCGTGATACCTTCTCTTCTTCTTCTTGTTTCGAATGGGCCTACTTTGGACCACGCTTGTTCAACTGTTGTGGTTTGATCTTTGCCCAGTGTTGTCGCATCTTCTGCCGGTGTAACTCCTTTCTCTCTTCTATCCAGGGGGTACCTTTCCTTCAGGGGTTTTTCCTGAAATCCACGGACTTCCTTCAGGTTGAATCTCACAGACTGTCTGTTTTGGAGATCTGCTATTCCTAGTTCTTTAATATCCTTCTCGGTTTCTGTAAACCAAGTAGTACGAACCTTCTTCTGTTGCCAGAAGATGAACAGACGGTTGGTTAGTCCGTTTAGAAGCAATCTTGCAACGGGGCCATAGAAAGCTACACTTTTTTTTTTCTTGCACAGTCGGAGAGCCTCAATATGTTCGTAGAGATTAAGAGTTATGTCGCCTTCGGAATTCACCATCTTTCTTTACCGGGCCTAGGATCTTCCTCAGGATTCCTCTCTCTGATTTCCAATTTCTCTACCAGACCTCTTCGGTTCAAGGAAAGACACTCCATGGCATACAGGGCTTCTGGTCGTAAGACTGATGTGTAGTGCTTAAGTTTCAGGTTGCGTGACAGACATTTCTTGTTGTAGGTGTTCTTAGTCAGTCGATAGGCTAGTTCTAACTTGTTGACTGTTATGGATAATGATGCTCTTTCTGATAGGTTGGATTCAATCCATTCGCCGAGATACTTACATTTGTCAGTCCTTTTGATGTTTCCCTGCTCTAGTAACATCGCTCTGTTTGCTTCTTTGATGTTGGTGAAGAATTCTGTTTTCTCCACTTTGGCAGCCTGTTTTCTGAGGCAATTTACCTGCATTGTTGCCATCTCAAGAGAATCAGCAATCAGTGCCATGTCATCTGCAAAGGCCAGGCAATCTACAACCAGTCCATCGTTCTTACGTCCCAGGTAGATACCACTCTGAACACCCAAGTTGATTAGTTCCTTGCGCAATTCTCTCATAACCTTTTCAAGGACACAGTTGAAGAGAAGTGGAGAAAGTCCATCTCCATGTCTCACTCCAGTTTTTATTTCGAACCTTTCTGCGATCTTGCCTCTAAATTTAATTTTGGTATGGGTGTTGGTCGAGGTTTCTAGGATGAGTCTGCTGGTTTTGTTGTCTAGCCCTAGTTCCTGTAGTACTTTGTTAAGCGTTTCTTTATCAATGAAATCGTAGGCCTCCCTAAAATCAACAAAGGTGACGACCAACTTGCGGTTTCTCTTCTAGGAGTATGCAAGTACGGTTTTAAGATTGAGGATCTGTTCAACACAGGATCGGGTCTTCCTGAAGCTTTCCTGGTATTCTCCCAGTTGACTATCCAGCTGATTTTCAGCCCTTGTTTGTAACACCTTGGAGAGAATCTTGTATGTTACCGGTACTAGAGAAATTCCAGGGTTGTGGTTTAGATCAGTAAAATCTCCCTTTTTGTCAAGCGGATGGATCAGCAGATTTCCAATCCGGGGGTAATTTCTCTGTTTCTCAGATGTCCTGGATGATCTCGGTTAGCTTGCGCGCGGCATTGCTTCCAGCACCTTTCCACAGTTCAGCAACGATAGAGTCCTCTCCAGCTGCCTTATTATTCTTAAGAAGTTGAATGATCTGGCCAACTTCTTCCAATGAAGGGGTAGCGAGTCCGGGTTTGGTGTGGTTCATTTATAGTCGAAGTCTTCGCTGGTTGGGTCACAGATTAGTAGTTTTTTAAAGTACTGAGCTAAAAGGTGGCAGTTGTACTTGTCGTTAAAAGCCAGTTTGCCTTGTGAGACTCTGAAATGGAGACTTGGCGGAGCGTATTGTCTGAGTGTCTGGTTGAAGGTTCCAAAGAAATCTCTGGTGTTATTCTTAGCAAAGATCTCTTCAATTTGGGTTACTTGGTTTTGTGTAAAGGTCCGTTTGGTTCCTCGAATTATCTTGGCTGTACCCTCTCTTAGTTCCAAAAATTTATGCCAATTTCCTTGGTCCTTTTAGAATTTCACTTCACCCAGGCTGTCTGTCTTTGGGCTATTGCATTATCAGAGTGTTTAGTCCACCACGGATGCTTCCTTCTTCTAGCGAGAAGGGCGAGTTCATTGGCGGCCTAGACAAGAGTCTCCTTTAGTTGGTCCCAGCTGTATAGATGTATTGTTCAGACTCTGACTTAATTCTTGACTGCTCTTAAGTCGCTCTACGTCAAACCATACCATTTTGGAGGTTCTGTTTAATCTAGTGTTTCTAGGCTGGAGTCCCATTTTGATGCTTGAGAGGTAGTGGTCCTAGGTAGAGGTAGAGGTGAGGTAGAGTCCAGATTGGCGCTTCTTAGTACCTTTACGTTTTGTATATTCTGTAGCCTTGGGACTCGAAGGCATGTTCGTCCGTAAATCTGGTTTCCTGTATCAGTATTACGTTGTATCGTGTTAGTGAATCAGTCAGATGTTTCAGTTTAAACACGTAAGCAGTGAGTTAAATGAACATTAAATGTTGCGAAGAAGCTTTGCCGTCTTGGTCTGAGTTTACGTCCGGTGATTTCAGGATGCTCCGACTCATCCTTAAAGCATGTTGGTGCGGACTCCCCAGATTCTGAAGGTCCGCTAACGTCACCATAGGTGACGGTGAATTGGTTACTACCTGAGGTAGTACATTTAGTGAAATTTTCCTCCATGCTCAGTTGAAGAATATTCTTCGTGGGACAGTGGCGAGCCACTGTTCAAGATACTGCCCAAGTTGTTAGCTTGGGAGGCTTAGTATTCGGGGTTGTCACCCCTAGACAGGTCGCATGTCGAGTCGATGTCAATCATCATCACACAGTCCACCATCTTTATTCCTTTCAGTATAGATTGAAATTTTATACTATTCTCTTGTTCTACTATTAAGTCTCCCTTGCTCTACTATTAGGGCATACGTTTAACTTTTTCTATTCTTTGGCTTAATTCCCTCTGGCTTGATAGTTGTGTATTTTTGCCTAGTTCTGTATATAATAACTTTCATCTGTGTCTCATGGAATATGCATTCCACTATCTTTCTGAACTCTACCACGTCTAGCTTGTTTACGTGGTGGAGAGCCACGCATTCACCCCTTCTGTTTCGTTACGTATCATAATGATCTTATCCCAGAGGCTGGTTTCTGAGCCATCATAGGTAGCTCTAATGATTTTACCCCTTGTTGTCTCTTATGGGCCTCTAGATCGTAATTAGGTCTCATATTCCATAATTTCGAAATCCTCTATTGTGTCTGCAAGGTCTGGGAATCTATCCCAAGACAGGCAAGACTAGACAGACAAGACGGGACAGATAAAACTAGACAGACAAAATTGGATAGATTTTTTTTTTAATTTGTATTAATTTAAATCAACGCGGTTTTATACTAGGCTGCACAACATTTCTTTCTCATTGCTTGGTTTTATAAACAAAATAAATTTGTGTATTTTTTAATTACGGTCGTCGACGTATGGTTAACGTCTGCGACATGATTGACCAATAAGTTTTTTTTCTTCAAAAACTTTTCGTGTTTATTTTTCTTATACGTAAAATATTTCTATTAGCCAAACTGTTTATTTTCGCACGATCTTGGCACCGATGTTTTAATATTTTTTCGCGTAAGAGCCGGATATATTTTTATTAACAAAGTTACTTCTGGTAGATCGCTCACTTTAGATTTTATTTCTAGTAATTTAATCATCATATTCGTGTTATATTTAGTCGTTATTTATAGTTAGCAAATGGATAATCTAAATTTTAATAAACAAATCAATCTAATTGTATAGTGGCTATGATACTATGCAGATTAATTCGTAAAATTGATTATAAATCAACTTTATATTACTAACTAGATACACTTTCCAAATTCTAGTTTTCTTTCATTTTTAGGGTTCCGTACCGAAAACGGAACCCTTATAGGATCACTTTGTTGTCCGTCTGTCTGTCTGTCTGTCTGTCTGTATGTCTGTCTGTCTGTCTGTCTGTCTGTCTGTCTGTCTGTCTGTCCGTCTGTCTGTCTGTCAAGACTATTTTCTCAGGAACGCGTAGAGGTAACAAGTTGAAATTTTCAACAAATACTCGGGTCTACGGTCTCTTTCGGCTGCGAAAAAATCAAACTTGTAAGTCACCGCGATCAAAAGATATGACCGTTTATGTAGCATATTTTGCGATTTCACAAGGGAATCAAAACCTATAGGGTACTTCCCGTTGACCTAGAATCATGAAATTTGGCAAGAAGCGGTGTCTTACAGCACATGTAAAGGGAAAAATCTGAAAACCGTAAATATGTAGTTTAATTACAAGAAAAATGCGAATTTACTATTAGAAACTTATGACAATACACTAATGTTGTCGTAGTGGTATTGTCAGACTCCAGAAGCATATGGGTTGCATACAGTTAGGTCCTAAGGTTAAAAAGTATGTGTTGGCACCAAGCTGTTTATACTGAAATTTCTTTGTTTATATTCGTTATGCATTTCATCACGTACGCTCTATATCAGGGATGTTATGGAGATCCGTAACCGTAACCGAAACTATCGGATATCCGAAATAAAAATATATCCGTAACCGTAACCGAATCCGATATAAAAGTTTCGAATAATTTCGTACAATTTTTACTGATATGTTGTAATAATTCCTATAAATATATTTCAATATCTAATAGAAAATATATAATAGACAAAAAGGAATAATGTTGTTTTTGTTTATTATAATTATGATTTTGCATTTTTACGTAGATAAAACTTATAAATATTAATAACTTATATATCTTATATGACATATAATTGTAGTACCTACTTATATTGTTGTACTTAGTTGTATGACATATGATTGTAGGTAGTACAAATAATAACATAGAAATAAAATCAATTTTTTTACAAATTAGCATTCTACTTTTATCATTCCTTAGAAATCTGATATCCGTAACCGAAACTATCCGAAACTAACAGATTATCCGAAAAAAATTCTTATCCGTAACCGTATCCGAAACCGGTATAACATTATTCCTATATCCGTATCCGCATCCAGATCCGAAATTTCATATCCATAACATCTCTCCTCTATATACATAATATATACATAATCCTCCTCTACATACATATCCTCTATCTCCTCTATATACATAATATATACAGGGTATATATTATGTCTAAATTTTGCTTGTTTATAACCGACATGCGACATACTCAAGTCCCGTAACATCCTGTATATATTATATTTCGTCTAATTTTTCTTTATAATCTACATAATATGTTGATAATCTACATAATAATACTATACTATAATCTACATAATCTACATAACATGTTGTAGATAATATGATTTAAGTATATTATACTTAAATCACGTTCGCCCTATATTTTTTGGTAGTCAATTGCCCAAAAAGCAGTCAATTCAACAACTGAATGTTAAGAGTATCGAAATAGATCTAGAAATAGTTAATATATTAGTTTATATTAGATCTAGAAATTGCAAAAAAAGATACCTTACTTACAAGTTTGTACGGAACCCTCGGTGCGCGAGTCACAACTCGCACTTGGCCGGTTTTTTTTAACTTTTCCAGTCTTTTTCCTTTTGAGATCCAAATAGCTTCGTCTACCAATATCAACGCAGTGTATTTAGGATGTTTGCTTAGATTATCTCATCCTGTCTACACCATACAAATATTTAATTACAAAATCTCAGAACCCAACAATAATTCTAAAATCGCACTAATTGTAGCAATAAGAAACGCATTTCTCTAATTAACATTGGATTGTTATTGCAAATCAAATTAGGCTAATAGTGTTGCGCAAGTGGTGCTCCTTATTACATAATTACGTATCTGTGGAGACTAATTCAGCAGCAATTAAGATATATTTAGTTTTACGGCGTTATAAAAATAGTTTTCGTTTCGGAAAACGTCGAAGTGAAACAATTTTTTTGCTGCACAACTTCCTTGCTAATAGCATGTATTTTTCTCTGTTAATTACTGGCATACTTAATGGTATTTTCTTTTCCGTTTAGTACACGATATTGTTGTTGTAACCTTGTCATGTTTAGAATGTTCGTTTAATACACAATCAAGCAAAATATCAATAAATCGAATAACTTGCAATTCTAGTTTTCTATTTGAGTCGCAGAATATTTTTAGTTTCCATTTCTATCTTTGTTTAGAATAAACCTCAGCTAGTCGAACCGTTGGATTTTGAGAACTTTATTCTCAAAAACAAGACGGTCTTACAAAACGACCCGCAGCGAGAGCTACTCATATATCCACAAGATGACATATCCGTAAGTAAAACTACCCGATTTAATCCACTTTTACGACCCCTATGACCCCACTAACTACTCAATAAAAAAGATATTTGATATCGTCTCGAATAAAAAAGACGATACGACGATTATAAAACTACATTTGTTAATCTATTTACACTTATTAAACCAATTAGTCTCATTTTTATTGAATGCGATCGTACTAGGTCTCATTTATTAAAGCATTTTATACCAAGTGTGATTAAACTTTGTAAATAAACTTGAAACTACGGTTAAACTTTTTAATTAAGAATTTTGTTTGAGTGAAAATATTTTCTTTGAATATATTATTTTTATAGCAAGTGTTGTTGCCTAGAAGGTGCAGGACGTTGTCGCAGACGGTGCCGAAAGCGACGAACGATTGTAATTTATTCACGAGACAGTGCGTGTCGACTTATACGAACAATTGGCGGATTGTGCATTATAAATACGGGGCTTACTCGGGCACGTATTCAGAGCTCCCGAAGGCGCGGCCCCTCTCCGCCGCGCTCAAGGAGGACGTTTTCGAGGTCGACCTCGACGCCGATTCCGTCGACGATCTCAAGAAGTCCAACGGCGATGGCATCACCAAAGAGGGATTCCTCATGAAAGGACCCGAAATAGGTACACGTTTTTGCGCCGTAAATTTAGTTATTTATTGTAATTTTGTTTAGGATCTGATAGAATGTTTGTAAATATTGGCTCGAAAACGTTCAAGCGTCGGTATTGTTACTTAAGACAAGAAATCGATGGGACGTACATGTTGGAATTATATAAGGACGAGAAGAAAGGAGAAGCTAAAATGACCATCGTCATGGATTTTTGCACAGACGTCGTCAAGGTAGAAAACACAAAGTATTCTTGATACAATCTGAATATATAAATATATTCAACATTTTCCGGAGCTCTATAACAATTACTGAGTCTTTTTAGGACTACCAAAACAAATCTTATGTGAAATTTGTCAGTTATTTAATAGATTTCAGTCCACCTTCGTGGCACTAAACAAAAACCATAAATTGTTTTTAAGATCATGTCTTTCCGACAACTTAAGTAAGTAGCAATCTGCAGATGCGTTTCGAGATTTATCTCTCATCAGTGCAGCTTTGCTTTTCTTCTTCTTGTTTCGAATAGGCCTACTTTGCACCACGCTTGTTCAACTGTTGGGCTTTGATCTTTGCCCAGTATTGTCGCATCTTCTGCCGGTGTAACTTCTTTCTCTCTTCTGTCCAGGGGGTACCTTTGCTTCGGGGTTTTTCCTGAAATTCACGGACAAAACCTTCCTTCAGGGTGCATCTCACAGACTGTCTGTTTTGGAGATCTGTTATTCCCAGTTCTCTAATATCCTTCTCGGTTTCTGTCAACCAAGTGGTACGAACCTTCTTGTTTTGCCAGAAGGTGAACAGACGGTTGGTTAGTCGGTTTGGAGGCAATATTGCAACGTGGCCATAGAAAGCTACCCTTCTTTTCCTTGCACAGTCAGAGAGCATCTCAATATGTTCGTAGAGCTTAGAGTTATGCCGTCTTCGGAATTCCCCATCTTCCTTTACCGGGCCTAGGATCTTCCTGAGGATTCTCCTCTCTCTGATTTCTCTACCAGACCTCCTCGGTTCAAGGAAAGACACTCCATGGCATACAGGGCTTCTGGTCGTAAGACTGATGTGTAGTACTTAAGTTTCAGGTTGCGTGACAGGCGTTTCTTGTTGTAAATGAAAGTCAGTCGATAGGCTAGTTCTAACTTGTTGACTCTCTTGGATAATGATGCTCTTTCTGATAAGTTGGGTTCAATCCATTCGCCGAGATACTTAAATTTCTTAGTCCTCTTGATGTTTCCCTGTTCTAGTAACATCTCTCTGTTTGCTTCTTTGATGTTGGTGAAGAATTCTGTTTTCTCCAGCGACACTTGAAGACCCACTTTAAGCAGCCTGTTTTCTGAGGCAATTTACCTGGTTTGTTGCCATCTCAAGAGAATCAGCAAACAGTGCCATGTCATCTGCAAAGGCCAGGCAATCTACAACCAGTTCATCTTTCTTACGTCCCAGATAGATATCACTCAGAGCACCGAAATTGATCAGTTCCTTGCGCCATTCTCTTATAACATTTTCAAGGACATAGTGAAGAGAAGTGGGGGGTCTCGCCTCTAAATTTAATCTTGGAATGGGTGTTGGTCAAAGTTTCTAGGATAAGTCTGCCGGTTTTGCTGTCTAGCCCTAGTTCCTGGAGTACTTTGTTAAGCGTTTTTCTATCAATGGAATCGTAAAAATCAACAAGGTGTCACCACCTTGCGGTTTCTCATCTTGGAGTAGGCAAGTACAGTTTTAAGATTCAGGATCTGTTAAAGACAGGATGGGGTCTTCCTGAAACCCTGCTGGTATTCTCCCAGTTGACTATCTAGCAGATTTTCTGCCCTTGTTTGTAACGCCATCGAGCGAATCTTGTAAGTTACCGGGACGAGAGAAATTCCACGGTAGTTGTTTAGATCAGTAAAATCTGCCTTTTTGTGAAGCGGATGGATCAGAGCAGATTTCCAATCGGGTGGTAATTTCTCCGTTTCCCAGATGTCCTGGATGATCTCTGTAAGCTAGCGCGCGGCATTGTTTCTAGCACCTTTCCACAGTTCAGCAACGATAGAGTCCTCTCCAGCTGCCTTATTGTTCTTAAGAAGTTGAATGATCTGGAAACTTCTTCTAATGAAAGGGGCAGCGAGTCCGGTTTGTTTATAGTCGAAGTCTTCGCTGGGTGGGTCACTGTTGAGTAGATTTTTAAAGTACTGGCGCCAAAAGGTGGCAGTTGTCCTTGTCGTTATAAGCCAATTTGCCTTGTGAGTCTCTGAAGTGGAGGCTTGGCGGAGTGTATTTTCTGAGTGTCTGCTTGAAGGTTCGAAAGAAATTTCTGGAGTTATTCTTAGTAAAGCTCTCTTCAATTTGGGTTAGTTGGTTTTGTGTGAACGTTCGTTTGGTTCCTCGAATTATCTTGGCTGTAACCTTTCTTTGTTCCAAAAATTATATCAATTTTCCTTGGTCTTTTTAGAATTCCACTTCACCCAGGCTGTCTGCCTTTGGGCTATTGCATTGTCACAGCCTTCAGTCCATCACGGATGTTTCTTTGTTCTAGCGAGAGGGGCGAGTTCATTGGCCATCTTGACAAGAGTCTCCTTCAGTAGGTCCCAGCTGTTTAGATCTGTATTATTCAGTCTCTGACTTCCTTCTTGACTGTTCTTGAGTTGCTCTACGTCAAATCTTACCATTTTGGAGGTTCTGTGTAATGTAGTTTTTCTAGACTGGAGACTTATTTTGATCTTTGATAGGTAGTGGTCTAAGTCCAGATTGGCGCTTCTTGGTACCTTCACGTTTTGTTTCCTTTTGATATTCTCGTGAAATGGCCACATGATCTAGCTGGAATTCACCCAGGTTGGTATTAGGTGAAATCCAAGTCTTCTGCTTCCTTGGCAAGTGTTTGAAGGCTGTAGACTTAATGAGCAACGCAAAAGTCCTACACAGATCGACCAATTGTTCTCCGTTGCGGTTGGTTCGCTTATGCGCCGGATAATTGCCCACTATGTTTCTGTATTTTTTCTCTCTTACCAATTGAGCATTGAAGCCACCAAGCAGTATGACGGTGTGCCTCTCTGGAAGTTTAGAGATAATATCTTCTAAGTCTTCCCAGAATTCAGTTCTGTCTGGATTGCGTTCTCTCTGGATTCTGTTGTACTGGTTGATTGGGGCATGAACATTGACTATACTGTAGTTAGGTTTGCCACCCGGACTTTATAATAAAGTATTGTACGTTATTTCTGGAAATAATACTCTATACTTTATGAGAACAATAAAGAACGCGAAAATACTTTATTTCGCATGATTTGATTTCTCTGGGATTCACTTACTGGAATTCATCTACTTACAACAAAATTGGAAGCAGTAGTTACAATGGTGTTAGACCCATATGCTATACAAAATGTAATAGATGATTTATATTATTGCTTCAAATAGATGCTTCTAACAAAAAAATATATAAAACTTCCATTTGTGATATAATATTTTACGGCCAAAAATGGCATGCAAAAGAAATTATTAGATTTTTATGAAAATTGCAATGAATCTGCTGATGGTAAGTTTGAAACAATTCGAAAGCATTAGAGCAACACAAAATACCTTTTCATAATGTATCTGGGCTAAGTGCTGACAATACAAATGCTAATTTTGGTATCAACCATTCTTTATTTACAAATATGAGAGATTTGGTGCCAGATTTGATTAAAGGAAATTGTCCTGCACACATAGTGCATAATAGGGAATATGCATCAATTTTTTTTTATTTGCTTATTTCACTTTTTACTTCGTTTTAACATATTAATAAATATAAATACTGTTGAAAGTGTTTTAATTAATTTTTAAAAATTTATATAAAATACCAATTAAATTTGGCCTGTTTGAACGGTCCCATTTTTCGCGCGCTTTGGATGACGTCACAGCTCCCCTTGTCATTCAGTGTGGTTTACTATTTGCAATGTTGACAGTTACTTACACTTTTGACAGTTATGGATTTTCAGTTTGAATCGCTATTTCAATAATGGAAAAAGCTAAAAAACCATGTTATAGATATTGTTTTGTACCGGAATGCAAAAACACTATTGTAAGTACACCAGATAGTGTTTTTTTTCCAAGAAATGCGAAAATGCGTAAAGAATAGTGTAAGGTTATAAGAAGAGATGAAATATCTCCAAAATCGTGTTTATATTGTTGTGAAGATCACTTTAATGTAAGTATTTGTATTTCGATAGTTTACATGGTGTGAATTTCTTCCAGGGTTTTAATAAATGTTGAATTTATTTCAGATTGAGGAACATACAACAAATTATGTTCAATACATCATGAAACAAGGGCAAAAAGTTATACTGCGGTTCAAGGAAAGAGTTGTGCCTCATATTTCAGTGCCAAAAAGAAAATATGCCACCACCACAAGAGGGAATATGTGCTATTAAAAGACAAGGATTGTCACTAGTAGCTGTCGAAAGTACAAATGCTTTAGAAATTGAAACACCAAAAACAAATTACTATGAAGCTGGGCAAAGTAGTTTTCATATTGAAGGAAGTGATGATTATCGAGCCCAGTACCTCTCGCATGGATGTCTCTGAAACAGAGCAGATTGAAGCCTCTACTAATACTAATGACAAAGCTCTGCAAGTAAATATTAAGTCAAAGTACAGGAGTAACCGTGTTCGAGTAAATTTAAGAATGGAAAAGAAAAATGTTGTTGTATCTCCTCTTCGTCTTTCATTACAAAATATTGCAACATCACCAATAAAATCAGCTAGGAAGCTATTTGCAGATAACCCAGTTGCTAGTGGCATGGCATCTATTTCTTCTGATTCTTCAGTGATATCCCCTGATTATGCATCATGTAGCTCATCTGAACTAAGTTGGACGCAAGATGATTTGGAGGATGAAAAATATTTAAAAAATGTAATGCGAATTGGTACAATAACTGCTATAGGAAAAGAGCTTAAAATGTTGATAGGATTACCCAATCATATCATTTAATAAAACTTTTAAGTGAAAGCATCCCACTTTCAACTATAGACATAGTAATTACATTAAAGAAATTAAAATTAAATCATTTAACATATTAGCAATGCAGTTTGGTTATTCTCAGAGCACATCATAAATGCATCTATTTTTGGTAAATTGTCCGATTGTGCTTTAACAAAACCACTTTCCGTCATTGTTCTTGATAATTTATAATGTCACTATAGACCAAAATGGCACTAAGTACTAACACACAAGAAAAACACTACAGAAATATTGCACAGCAAAACAGCACAGTGAATATTGACGTAGATAAATGTAACGTGCGCGTCACAGTCCTTAGTTTCGGTTCGACCATGGTGATGTGTTTCGAAAATTTGAATTTCGCTCGCATATTTTGGACTTTTTGATTTTAATTTTTGGAATTAAATACAAACTAAATAAGAAAATAATGGTATAGGTGTAACTACAAGGTGTAGATGCAAGTATCGGTGGTAAAAAAATCAAGTAAATCTAAATCTCTTGCATATTCCCTATTGCATGAGACATATCCATGCTCTTGTTATCATATGATATAGAAAATGTGATTTTGAAAAATTATACACATTTTTCTTATTCTGCTGTAAGAAGAGAGGAGCTGAAAAGATTTGTTGCATCAGTAAATTGAGACTTTCATGAAGTAAAACGCCAACTCTCTCTTTTGCCATTCATTGATACATTAAATTGGTCACCTATTTTGAAGTTATTTTGTGAATTCAGACAACCGTCCCATGGTTTTACAAAACTTATTGATGCCCAACAACACTGAAAATGATATGATTGAAATTTATTTCCATTTTTGTGGCCACATGTTAAATTTATTAAACATAGCCGTTAAATGTCTAGAAGACAATAGCATAACAATTTTAGACATTTATGAGATTATGGTAAATCTTAGTGATGGATTAGCACAAGGGAAACTAAATCTCTTCTTTGAAACAAGCAAGAAAATTGTTGTCTTCACCGGAACAGTCTAGGGAAATTCACACGATTTTTTTATTATTTATTGACAAAGCCTTAGAGTACCTAAATAAATCGTTTGATTTTAATGACACAACTGGCTATTTACACTTCGCAATATAAATTTAAAGAGCAATGTTGAATTTGATAATATTGTTAACATGATTAATTTTAACATGAAAATTTAAATCTGAAAAAACTTAATATAGATATGAATAATATTTATGGAGAAATTTCAGTTCTAAGGGTTTAGCGGAATTACCTACTGCACAAAAATGGCAGCAAGTGTTGCATAAGACTGATGATAATTTTTCAAACTTGTTAGTCAGCATTCACAGAGGGAGTTTCTTCTGTAATGAATAGCAAATGGGGAGACGAAAGAAACCAAGCGGCTCTGAATCTGACAAAAAACGAATTACTTTAAATTAAATATTGACTGTAAAGATACAGTGCAATTGTTTAGCAGTGATAATGATGTGATAAAACTTGAGAAAAGCATTAAAAAATATGTTTTTAAACATAATAATAAAGAAAAATAAATTATACTTTATTTTGACACTATGTACTTTTTTTTCTTATCTTTAATAACCAATGTACTTTAAATTCAAAAAAGAAGGTGGCAACCCTAACTGTAGTCCTTGTTTGCGCATTTGAGAGAGAGGATGGATACACGACTGGTCGGGGAGGTAAAGTCAGTGACTGAATCCAGTATCCTGTGACTGATTATAAATCCTGTACCTCAGTGGGGTACGTTCTTCATTACCCGCTGACCTACTTTTCTTTGAGGATACCGTGCCTTGGAACTCGAAGGCATGTTCGTCCGTAAATCTGGTTTCCTGTACTGCTGTCAGTATTATGTTGTGTCCTGTTAGTGAATCAGTCAAATGTTTCAGTTTACCCACTTTTAGCAGTTAGTTGGCATTAAATGTTGCGAAGAACCTTTGCCGTCTTGGTCTGAGTTTACGTCCGGTGATTTCAGGATGCTCCGACTTATCCTTACAGCATGTTGGTGCAATTGTTATTAATAAAAGCAGCTTTGCTTTTATTAATAACAATTTGTAAAACACTCACCTGAGACCCACAGGGTGTTTAGGGGTTAGATATTTTATTTGACATTTAGTGAGAGAGACATGAACTTACCAGGTTATTGATTTAAATGATAAGATAGAATTGGTAGAACGTTTTACCAATTCTATATTAACCAGAGATGTTATGGATATGCAATTTCGGATCTGGATACAGATACGGATATAGGAATAATATATATATATATATATATATACCGGTTTCGAATACGGTTACGGATATGATTTTTTTTCGGATTATCCGTTAGTTTCGGATAGTTTCGGTTACGGATATCAGATTTCTAAGGAATTGTAAAAGTAGAAAACTAATTTGTAAATAATTTGATTTTATTTCTATGTTATTATTTGTACTACCTACAATCATATGTCATACAAGATATACTCATAAGTACTACAATATAAGTAGGTACTACAATTATATGTCATATAAGTAATTATTATTTTTAAGTTTTATCTACGTAAAAATGCAAAATCATAATTGTAATAAACAAAAACAACATTATTGTTTTTTTCTATTATATAATTTCTATTAGATATTGAAATATCTTTATATGAATTATTACAACATATTAATCAAAATTATTCGAAACTTTTATATCGGATTCGGTTACGGATAATTTTTTATTTCGGATATCCGATAGTTACGGTTACGGAGCTGCATAACATCCCTGATCTTAACAAACTTTATTTATTTTTTTGGTGTAAATGTATTTTGTAGAACTTGAAACGAGGACGTTTTTGCTTTGAACTTCGCATGACCGCCGGTCACAAATCGTACGTAATAGCCGCCGAAAATGAAACGGACTACAAAGAATGGTTAGCTAAATTGAGTTCTGTTATCCAACAAAATAAATTGCAAGAGGAAAAACGAGCCGCTTCGCTTGAAAGAGGCAAGATATCTATCTCATTGTTTTTTTTTCTTGTTTTTCACATTCTTATTCGCTTTCTTTTTTATAGAAAGGTCTTCTCCGCCGCCGCAAGTTCAACCTTTCGGTACGTTAAAGGGTTTAGAGCACAGTTTAAATCCTCAATTAACTAAATACGCCAGGGAAACAGACACTAGTATAGCTCATTCTCGACGAGAAAACCGGCGGAAGCTACTTCCGCTCTGTCCTCAAATCCACGCCCACTTGAAACTCCAAGCCTCTAGTCAAGAATCCTCCGTTGAACCTTTCCGGGAAATGTTCGGACAACGTGTCCTCGTCAAATGTGATAGTCTCAAATTCCGGCTTCAAGTCCCCCAAGAAGACGAAACCCTAACCCAAATCGAACCCTATTATACGACGCTTTGCCTTTACGATGCGAGGAATGGAAAGAAACTCACGGAAAACTTCCATTTCGACGTTAACGACGATACAGCGAAGGGAATGGTCCCGAATGGAATTGATGAGGAGAGTACCGCCGAGTCGGACTTGCCTGAAAAGTTGGCCGATTGGGTGAAATACCCGAAAAGGGCATTATTTTCGGTTATGAATCCACATTGTGATATTTTTATTGTTGTAAGGATAGAGAAGGTGCTTCAAGGTGGAATATGTCAAGCGTCTGAGCCTTATATTAAAACTGCTAAGGATCCAAAAGGGGGGCTTAAGGTTTTCAAAAGTATTAGCGCATGCTGCCAGAGATTAGGAAGTTATCGGATGCCGTTTGCATGGGCAGCCAAACCGCTCTTCCGGTAAATAAAATAATGCCGATAATTGCTTTTAGATATTAAAGCTTTCCTTTCAGATTATATAGCAACGAATTGGATACTTGTAGCGATTTTCCGGCCATTTATAGACAGGAAAGCAACAAATTGACAGATGAGGAATTAATTAAGCTTTTGACAGAATATCGAAAACCGGATAAATTTAGTAAACTGACTGTGATACCCGGGTCACTAAAAGTGGTCATCGAACCTATTTCTGAATTGCCAAACAGTAAGAACATAATCATTTTTTTATTTAATTTATTAATAATTAAATTTCCAAATTAGATTGTTTGTCTTCTTCCTTGGCGCCAATTAAACCATTTCCAATTCCTCCAAGTTCCGACCCGGCGGTCGAGGTAATGGAATTCGAGGGATCTTCGGAGAGGGACGTATATCCTTACACAACATTCATAAACCACTTATACGTCTATCCGCAGTCCTTGAACTTTGACACGCAGAAGATGTTCACAAGAGCGAGGAACATCGCCTGCATTGTTGAACTTCGGGATTCCGACACTGAAAGTGCCAAAGGATTGCAAGTAATTAAATAATGTTTACAGTTTGCAACAGCTATGTATTATTTTTCTTTAGTGTATTTACAGCCGTCCAGGACATTCTTCTTTAGTCTCGAAATCTTCCTGCGCTGTTCTACATCACAACACAACTCCAGGATGGTACGAAGAGATTAAGATTCGCCTTCCTGTGAATTTACAGAACTCCCACCATTTGCTTTTTACATTTTACCACGTGTCTTGTGATATCTCTAAGAAACGAGAGACCGTGGAGAATTCTGTAGGTTTCGCCTGGTTACCGCTCCTCCAGAAAGGAAAATTATGTACCGACATGCAAACTATTCCAGTGGCTAGTCATTTGCCTTCCGGATATTTGAGTATTCATCCCTTCGGACTAGGAAAAGGAGTAAGTGTATGTCAGCATATT
This sequence comes from Phosphuga atrata, assembly GCA_944588485.1. Lineage (NCBI taxonomy): Eukaryota > Metazoa > Arthropoda > Insecta > Coleoptera > Silphidae > Phosphuga > Phosphuga atrata. The sequence continues at coordinate 14,214,614 of OX155897.1, forward strand.
TTAATTATTTAACCCTTTCGCTGCTTTAGACTGCTATCGCAGTTCAATTGATTTGACGCCCAGGTGCTATGGACTGTTATAGTAGCCCAATTGATTTGGCGGTCAGATGATATGGACTGCTATAGCAGTCTACCGACTTCATGAATTCATTGTGGCTTTTTTAAACATAATACAGAGGTTAATAAATATATACACTCTCATTGGAGCGTTGCGTTACCCTGGGTGAAAGATTCGGGACTCACCCCTGCAGCCATGGTCTTCATTCATCATTGGAAAGATGAATATTTAAAAAATAATTGTAAACTATGCAGATAGCCATATTATATTTATTTTAATTTTTTTTTTTATGTCTAGTCTTGTCTATTCTGGTCTATTCTTGTCTAGTCTTGTCTAGTCTTGTCTAGTTTTATCTAGTCTTGTTTAGTCTTGTCTAGTCTTGTCTAGTCTTGTCTGACTTGTCTAGACTTGTCTAGTCTAGTCTTGTCTAGTCTTGTCTCTTTCTTGTCTTGTCTATGTAGTCTACTAGATAAAAATGTAAAATGTATTAAATATTAGTATTAAATGTTCACTTAATTATTATAAATTTGTAGTCTAATTCAAATTCAATATGAAGTTGTTGTAACTTGAAGTTGTCGCAATACGAAGCCGCAACATGAAATTGTCGCACATGAAGTTGTCGCAACATGAAGTTGTTTCAACATGAAGTTGCCGCAACATGAAGTTGTTTCAATATGAAGTTGTCGCAACATGAAGTTGTTTCTACGAGAATTTGAAGATGAAATGGGAATTCGAGGTGAACAAATCTCTTCTTGTAGTTGAAACTAGATACATTGTTTCAATCTATAGTCCATTTTTTTAAGAATGCAGTAACTAGTAACCTGATTACCCTATGATAAATGTTCAATCTAGTTACAAAATTTGGCGCTAAATTCAAATTTAGTTACTTAAATATAAAATTTATGATTTATTAAAGGTTTGATTGAATATTTTATTATTATTGATTAAATACACTAAACGCAAACAAGAGTAATAAAATAAATCTAAATGATACAAACAGTTCAGATGATAATTAAACCCGTCATTTCGAAAAAGCTCGTGCCTTTTTACACTTTGAAATATCACTTTTTTACGCCAATTTAATTCATTGAAGCGTTTTACATATTCCATGCGAAAAGAGTAGATGTATATACACCACAAGTCAACTTAAAAAGCAATGAAAAGGGCACGAATCCTGGACTTATGCCCCCTTCACGAAAAACGAAACGCATCTGTCAGATATGACATAATCTATCGTGAGCTTGCCGAAAATGCTTTTAGTCCATTTTTTATAAGAATGCAGTAACTAGAAACCTGATTTACACTATGCCAAATGTTCAATCTATTTACAAAATTTGGCGCTAAATTCAAATATAGTTACTTGAATATAAAATTGCTAGTTTATTATAATGGTTTCATTGAATATCTTATTATTATTGATGAAATACTCCAAATGACAACAATGGTAATAAAATACAAACAAATAAATGGAGAAAAACGCAAAAGATCGAAATGATAGAAACAGATCAGATGATAATTGAATTGACACGGCAGCCATTGACAACTAACAGCTGCAAATGTATGTGAAAAGAAAGAGAGAAAAGAGGTTGAGGTGGAGAAGTAAATATCGTCGGAAGTAAATCGGTGAACTTCTCCTCGATTTAAGCCAATCAGACAACAAGGTCAAATAAGCCATATCTTCCCTGTACTGCATTCTTTAAAAAAATGGACTATAATCTTGTCTCTTTCTTGTCTGTATCTAGTCTTGTCTTACCTATGTAGTCTACTAGATTAAAATGTATTAAATGTTCACTTAATTATTATAAGATTTTGGTGTAATTCAAGTTCAATATGAAGTTGTTACTTGAAGTTGTCGCAATACGAAGTCGTAACATGAAATTGTCGCAATATGAAATTGTCGCAACATGAAGTTGTTTCAACATGAAGTTGTCGCAACATACAGTTGTGTAGAAACAACTTCATGTTGAAGAAGTTGTCGCAACATGAAGTTGTTTTTACGGGAATTTGAAGATGAAATGGGGATTCGAGGTAAAAAAATCTCTTCTTGTAGTTGAAACTAGATAGATTGTTTCGATCTAGTCTTGTCTCTTGTCTGTATCTAGTATTGTCTCTTTCTTGTCTTGTCTATGTAGTCTACTAGATTAAAATGTTTTAAATGTTCACTTAATTATTATAAGTTTGTTGTCTAATTCAAGTTCAATATGAAGCTGTTCCAACTTGAAGTTGTCCGCAACATGAAATTGTCGCAACATGAAGTTGTCGCAACATGAAGTTGTTTCAACATGAAGTTGTCGCAACATGAAGTTGTTTCTACTTGAATTTGAAGATGAAATGGGGATTCGAGATGAAAAAATCTCTTCTTGTAGTTGAAACTAGATAGATTCTTTCGATCTAGTCTTGTCTAGTCTTGTCTCTTTCTTGTCTGTATCTAGTCTTGTCTCTTTCTTGTCTTGTTTATGTAGTCTACTACATTAAAATGTTCACTTAATTATTAGTAGTATAAGTTTGTTGTCTAATTCAAGTTCAATATGAAGTTGTTGCAATTTGAAGTTGTCGCGATACGAAGCAGCAATATGAAATTGTCGCAACATGAAGTTCTCGCAACATGAAGTTGTTTCAACATGAAGTTGTCGCTACATGAAGTTGTTTCAACATGTTGTTGTTTCTATGAGAATCTATTTGAAGAAGAAATGGGGATTCGGGGTGAAAAAATCTCTTCTTGTAGTTGAAACTAGATAGATTGTTTCGATCTAGTCTTGCCTCTTTCTTGTCTGTATCTTGTCATGTCTCTTTCTTGTCTTGTCTATGTAGTCTACTAGATTAAAATGTATTAAATGTTCACTCAATTATTATAAGTTTGTTGTCTATTTCAAGTTCAATATGAAGTTGTTGCAACTTGAAGTTGTCGCAATACGAAGCCGCAATATGAAATTGTCGCCACATGAAGTTGTCGCAACATGAAGTTCTTTCAACATGAACTTGTCGCAACATGAAGTTGTTTCAACATGAAGTTGTCGCAACATGAATTTGTTTCTACTTGAATTTGAACTGTGTAGTCTACTAGATTAAAATGTTCACTTAATTATTATAAGGTTGTTGTCTAATTCAAGTTCAATATGAAGTTTTTGCAACTTAAAGTTGTCGCTATACGAAGCCGCAACATGAAATTGTCGCAACATGAAGTTGTCGCAACATGTAGTTGTTTCAACATGAAGTTGTTTCTACGGGAATTTGAAGATGAAATGGGGATTCGAGGTGGAAAAATCTTTTCTTGTAGTTGAAACTATAGTCCATTTTTTTAAGAATGCAGTACAGGGATTTGACTTTGTTCGCTGATTGGCTTAAATCGAGAAGTTCACACCGACGATATTTACTTCTCCATCTCAACCTCTTTTCTCTCTTACTTTTCACATACATTTGTAGCTGTTAGTTGTCAGTGGCTGCCGTGTCACTTCACAATTGTCATCTGATCTGTTTGTTTCATTTAGATTTTTTGCGTTTTTCTCCATTTATTTGTTTGTATTGTATAAGTTATTCAATAATATTAAGATATTCAATCAAACCATTAATAAATTACCAATTTTATATTTAAGTAACCATTAAAGCGCCAAATTTTGTATCTAGATTGAACAATTATCATAGTGTAAATCAGGTTTCTAGTTACTGCATTCTTAAAAAAATGGACTATAGATAGATAGTTTCGATCTAGTCGGTTCAACATGAAGTTGTTGCAACATGAAGTTGTCGCAATACGAAGTCGCAACGTGAATTTGTCGCAACATGTAGTTGTCGCAACATGAAGTTGTCGCAACATGAAGTTGTCACAACATGAAGTTGTTTCAACTTGAATTTGTTTCATTGTCAGACAAGACTAGATAGACAGGCTTAGACGAACAAGACTAGAGAGACAAGACTAGGATATACAAGAGACTAGGACAGACACGACTAGGTCAGACAACACTAAGAGAGACAGGACTGGGATATACAATACTAGGACAGACAAGACTAGGACAGACAGGATTAGGACAGACAAGACTAGCACAGACAAGGCTAGGACAGACAAGACTAGGACATACAAGACTAGGACATACAAGACTAGGACAGACAAGACTAGGACATACAAGACTAGGACAGACAAGACTGGGACATACAAGACTAGGACAGACAAGACTAGGACAGACAAGACTAGGACAGACAAGACTAGGATATACAAGACTACGACATACAAGACTATGACAGACAAGACTAGGACAAACAAGACTAGGATATATAAGACTAAGACAGACAAGACTAGGACATACAAATTTTAGAACAGACAAGACTACGACATACAAGAGTAGGACAGACAAGACTAGGGCCGACAAGGCAAGAACAGACAAGGCTGGCACGTACAAAACTAGGCCATGCAAGACTAGGGCAAACCAAACATACAGGACTAGGACAGACAAGAATATTACATACAAGACTAGGACAGACAAACTAAGACAGACAAGACTAGTGCATACAAGACTAGGGCAGACAAGACAAGGACAAACAAGACTGGGACATACAAGACTAGGTCATACAAGACTTGGACAGACAAGACTGGGAGAGAGAAGACTAGGACATACAAGACTAAATAAGATTAAGACATACAAGACTAGACTGGGACATACAAGACTAGGACATACAAGACTAGGACATACAAGACTGGGACAGAGAAGACTAGGACATATAGGACTAGGACATAGAAGACTAGGACAAATAATATTAGGACAAATAAGACTAGGACATACAAGACTAGGACAGACAAGAGTAGACAGACAAGGCTAGACAGACAAGACTAGACTTGCAAATTATTTTGTCGTTATTGTTCAATTTTGACAAAATAAAGAAATTTGCAAAGTGTGTCCACCCAAATCAACAAAAAAACAAAATTTGTTTTCAATAGTGATTTTGGTTTTTGCAAATTGGCAATTTTTGAAAATTATTTTGACGTTTTCGTTCAATTTTGACACAAAAGAAAAGAATTTTGTAAGGTTTATCCATTCAAATCAACAAAAAAAAAACAAATTTTGTTCCGATTAAAGTTTTTGGTTTTTGAAAATTTTGAATATTTGCAAATTATTGCAAATAATATAAAGTTATAAAGTATTCCGCACGGGCTATAATGTAATGTTCAGAATATTGAGCACACAATCACATCAGTTCAAAAAAGTAAATCGCAGCGAAAGGGTTAATAGCTTCATTATTAAAACCGATTCTCATATACGCGACACTCAGCTACGCGACATCGCCTGTCAAATAGTGATTACATTGTTTTAAATGAGCACGTTCTCACTATCTCTACGCGACAGCTATGCTACGTGCCCATGTAAAATAATGTAATCATTATTCGAGAGGCGATGTCACACGACGTCGCGTAGCTGAGCGTAGCGCATATCGGAATCGACTTTTAATCATCGATATTATTGATTATTTCTTTTTAATGTTAGAACGCTGGCCCAGAAATAAGTTGGATAGATTCCCAAAAACCTATATTTACAGTTTCCTTCAATTTAATTTCCACAGTGAACACACGAGACCAACACCTTTTCAATCTCTTCGTTCATGCCGAGCGTCTCCTCGATCCCAAACCTTCATCTCTACCACCCGAAAGCGAAACCTGTAAGATAATCAAAGCACTCCACGCCGTTCAACTCACAACCCTTATTACCTACCTCCCTACCCTTCTCAACCAACTATTCATGCTCCTCGTTGGAACTTCCAGCGACGAAATCAGCGTGAACGTAATCAGAGTTCTTATTAATTTGATTAATATGATCTATGAGGCGGGAAGAAGAGATGTTCTGCAAGCGTATGTTAAATATGTTTTCATCACTCCCGAAGGGAGGAAAAGTGCCACTGTACATGAAGAAATGTGCAAGTTCCTACCAGGGATTTTACATCCAAACAATACTGATTTCTTAGTAGTCAATAAGTTCATGTATCATTCAGATTTCTTTTTTGATATCATTATTAAGAGTATGGCACAGCATTTATTAAATTCAGGAAGAATTAAGGTAACTTTAAGGGAGAGTTGTAAAGAATTTAATGCTTATCAAAATGTTGATTGTAGATGCATAGAAATGAAAGATTTCCTACGGATTATCTCCAGAAAATTGAGAGTTTATCCCAGGTTTTGGTGGGATATATTTTGAGCAAACATAAGGAAATGCCATTAGAGACGACCGAGTTGAATAAAAGTTTCGCACACTTTCTAAAAGTTAGTAAAACTAGTTTCCTACTATTCTACACTTACATTACATTAATTCTTTTCAGAAATGTGTAACGCTAATGGATCGCGGTTTTGTCTTCAAATTGATAAACTTGTACGTGCGAGAATTCAAACCAGGCGATCCACGCTCTCTCCAAGAATTCAAATTTACTTTTTTCGAGATTATTTGTGGCCACGAACACTACATTACATTAAATCTGCCAATCTCTCATTCGAGAATTGGTACGAAAGGAAGATCGCCAGACTTCGCTCAAGAATACTGCTTGTCTGAAGATTTCTGCAAACACCATTTCATAGTATCTCTGTTACTACAGGAAGTTCGAAGCTCTTTAAACGAAATTTCTCACGTCAGAAAAATTGCCTTAAACGTCCTCAGGAATCTTATTGCTAAACACGAACTTGATGACAGGTAAATTCAAGAATAATTATAAGTATTTTCTATTTAAACTGCTTTATGTTTTTAGATATGAGAGTAGAGGTCAAATGAGTCGTATAGCTTTGATTTATGTGCCGTGGTTAAGTGTAGTCCTGGATAACATAAATCGTTTAATGCCCGACGAGAAGATTGAAGACGTCGTAACCAACGGAATCTCGAATAGGATTTCTTCTTCCAGCAGCTATTTGTTCTGCAATAAAAGTTTGGCTAGTGACACGCCCAGTAGACACAGATTCACGCTACACTTTTCAGACAGTCCCATGCATATACGAAACTCCGCATTTTTTGACGCAATAGCAGGACAATGTAAATATTTAGCAATTAGTTAAAAATATTTAACGTTGTGCAATTTGTTCCATTTACACGTTTTTATAGTCTTTTTTTATTATAAACACATTGTTTATTTATAGCTATAGTGAACGGTCATAGTTCAATGAGTCTGGAATCTGATTTATCAACAATGTCTGGAGATAATAATTCCGTTGCGTCGCAAGAAACGACAATAATTCGTGAAAGCGAATCTCTGAAGAACGGGGAGGTTAAATCCCACAGGCGTGGCTTAAGTATGAGCCAGTCCACTCAAATCCACCGCTATGATAAGCTGCACCCATCTGAAGCTAAAGACTGTTTGGTCGTCTTCCTCTTCATTGTGAAATATATGGGCGATGAACAATTGCTGTCGTGGTGGCAGAAGTCCACAGACGCCGATGTCGTTGGTTTTTTTTCGATCTTGGAATTAAGTTTAACTTACTTTAAATATGTAGGGAAGAGAAATATAGTATTAGTCAAGACACAGTCAATAAACGCTCTTAAGAATAAATCTACTAAAGCTCATACGCTTCCTGCAAGAATGAATCCTGCGGAGATAACGCATGAGAATACGGGAACGCTAGTGATTCACACTAGGGAGAATAGGGAGAATTTAATTAGTTCAGAAGACGAGACTTTCAGGAAACAGCAATCGCTCCTGGAGCAAAATTTATCTCATGAGATTGGCATGATAATATTAGACTGCATGGGGTTATACTGCATACATTTCCGTTCGAATTTGTTGCAATCGGAAGGAGACAACGCTGTGATGAGGAAGATTTTCGATATTTATTTAACTTTTATTGAGTTGGGACAAGGCGAAAACTTGTACAAACACGTATTTGCTGCTCTTAGAGCATTCATAAACAATTACTCAATTATTCTTTTCAAAGGTGAAATAATTTGTTCAAATAATGTAACGTTTTCATATAACGTTTATATTTTCAGGAAATGCTTTATTGTGTGGAAAGCTCTGTTATGAACTTTTGAGATGTTGTAACAGCCGCCTGTCTTCCGTCCGACAAGAAGCTTGCGCGATTTTGTATCTTTTAATGAGGTCAAACTTTGAATTTACTGGTCGAAAAGGCTTGACCAGAGTCCACCTTCAAGTGATTATTTCAGTTTCGCAAATCCTTGGCAACATAATTGGTCTTAATAACGCGCGTTTCCAAGAAAGTCTTTCAATAGTTAACAGCTACGCCTCCAGCGATAAAGCTATGAAAGGAACAGGTTTTGTTTTATCAATGCGGTTATTCCGATAAAGTTTATCAATTAAAAAATGTTGCTAGGTTTTCCTGTCGAAGTAAAGGATTTGACGAAGCGAATTCGCACGGTTTTGATGGCGACGGTGCAGATGAAAGAATATCATCACGATCCTGAAATGTTGGTGGATTTGCAACACAGTTTGGCGAATTCTTACGCATCCACACCGGAACTGAGACATACATGGTTAGAAAATATGACTAGGAATCACATTCGAGAAGGAAATTACTCAGAAGTAAATTTATTTTTGGTTTTGAATTATTAAATTTAGTTGTTTTTTTTAATATAGGCTGCTTGTTGTCAATTACATATTGCTGCCTTAATGGCCGAATACCTCAAACTGAAGAATACTCAAAGTTGGGGCGCTGAAGTCTTCAATAATATCTCTTCAAATATCAGCCGTGATGAACGCGGTTTAAAGTTAGACATCGGCGTACAAGACGTTCAATATTCAGATTACACACTTTTACAAAAATTGGAAACTTGCGCTGAGTATATAGATAAAGCCGAGCGTTACGAACTCTTAGGTGCTCTCTACAAACTGATAATCCCAATGTATGAAAAGAAGAGGAACTATCAGTTGCTTAAACAATGTTACGAGAATCTAGCGTTGAATTATGGAAAGGTTCTTGAAGTGACAAGATCAGGGAGGCGATTGCTGGGTAGGTTTTATAGGATCGGATTCTATGGTCAAGCGTACTTTGAAGACGAGAGTGGAGTGGAATACATTTATAAAGAACCAAAAGTTACTGCCTTAAGCGAAATTTCGGAAAGACTCTACAAGCAGTATTGCCAAAAATTAGGACAAGACGTCGTGAAGATGATTCAAGATTCCATTCCAGTACGAGCTAAATATTTTTAATTAACTTTGTAGTAATATTTTGTTTTTTAGATTGTTCAAAGTGAGTTGGATCAAAAATTCGCTTATATTCAAGTAACGTCTGTTACGCCGTATTTTGAGAAGAGTGAGTTAGATGACAGACAAACAGAATTTGAACAAAACCACGACATTTCTTGCTTCATGTTTGAAACACCCTTTACAAAGGACGGTAAAGCTAGAGGGAGTCCAGAGGAACAATGGAAGAGGAGAACCATGTTGAATAGTAAATAGAATTATTGTATGTTCTATTTTGTTGTTAAATTGTTTTGTTTTTTAGCTGAATATACTTTTCCGTATGTTAAGAAAAGGATTCGGGTGACTGCTAGGAGGAGTATGGAGTTGAGTCCAATAGAGGTTGCAATTGACGAGATGCAGAATAGGGTTTCAGAATTGGAGGATGTTGTTTTTTCGCAAAATACTGACGCGAAGAAACTGCAGTTGGTGCTTCAGGGCAGTATTTGTGTACAGGTTAACGCTGGGCCTTTGACCTACGCATCCGTTTTCTTAGATCCAACCCTCTCCAATCTTTATCCAGAAGATAAAGTAGAGGAATTAAAAGATATCTATAGGTAAATTATCAAAAAAAATAAAAAAATTTTATGTTAATTTTTTTTTTTTTTTTAGGGAATTTGTTAAGATATGTTATTCTGCTCTTCAGATTAATAGTAAAATATTAAGTCATGATCAACATGAATACCAAGAAGTATTAAGAGAGAATTTTAAGAAACTTTGTTCGTCTCTTTCGAATTTGTTTGGTGAGCCTTTGTGGCCGCACGATGAGACTGGGAGTTTTAAACGTAACAGCACGGCGCTTTTCAGTGCTATAAGTGGAACGTCACACAATTCCAGCACTGCTTAAAGAGAGGTTTTATAATTAAGAGCAAAGATTTATTATTACTATGTTCAAATTCACCAAAGACTTACAACTGTGCAACCACAGCTGCAAGTACGGCTGGTTTTCTGCATTTTACTGCCACGAAAAACCAAATGTGGTTAACTAAGAAAATTAATATTTGATAAATAGCAACAATTAAACTCAACCATAGACCGGTTTCTACCTTACGGCTTCATCAGTATGGATTTTTCAAATAAACTTAAAGATTGAATCAAAAACTTAATAACAAATTAAGACTTACTTGTGCAGCTGTTCCCAACGACAAAGAAGGAAACATTGCAAATCATTGCATTTATATTGAAAAGAACTTAGGCAACCCACAAGCTGTCGCTGTACGGCGAATAATATAAGATTACTAAAAATAATAATTATACTATGTGAATTATTTCGCCGTACAGCGGCGAAATATTCGCGAAATATTTTTTGTGAAATATTCGCCGTACAGCGACAGCTTGTGGGTTGCCTAAGTTCTTTTCAATATAAATGCAATGATTTGCAATGTTTCCTTCTTTGTCGTTGGGAACAGCTGCACAAGTAAGTCTTAATTTGTTATTAAGTTTTTGATTCAATCTTTAAGTTTATTTGAAAAATCCATACTGATGAAGCCGTAAGGTAGAAACCGGTCTATGGTTGAGTTTAATTGTTGCTATTTATCAAATATTAATTTTCTTAGTTAACCACATTTGGTTTTTCGTGGCAGTAAAATGCAGAAAACCAGCCGTACTTGCAGCTGTGGTTGCACAGTTGTAAGTCTTTGGTGAATTTGAACATAGTAATAATAAATCTTTGCTCTTAATTGTTTATAATAATTCACATAGTATAATTATTATTTTTAGTAATCTTATAGGTTTTATAATGTTTTTAAGCAAAAATTTTTTGGGTTAAAAATGTTTCTTGAGTTTTAGAAGAGGAAAAAGTACAATTTAATTTAGATTTGGTTTTTTATTGTTGACTATTTAGATTTAGAGTTTATATAAAAAGCCTTTTATGACGGTCCTTTTGCCAAAAGAAAGAAAAACAGACTAAAAAAAGATTTGGAATATTTTACACAACCATAAAGACTGGTCGAAACGGCTCAATTTTTCTACAAAAAAGCTGTTTGTTGATTATAATTTTTCTCCGAAAAACAAAAAATAACGTTTTATACAAAGAAGAAAATTTTTTACACTGTCCAAGAAAGAAGTTATAAATAACTATATTATACAATTTAGTACTCAATATGCGTATAAGTGATACAGAAGAGGAGGAAAAAATATTTTAATTTTTTTCTCAACACTTTCTTGAATATTATTATTATATAATGTGTGTTATGTAAAGTGAGATTTTATATTTATTAGTCAAATTTTGAATTTTAGTAGAGGTTTAGAGAAGAAAAAGCTTATGCCATATATACTATAGGGGAGAAAAATCGTTTTTTGAGTTAACAAGGCAATAAATGCACTTTGTCATATATTTAGTCAATTATTCTTTTAAATTTTCATTTATAAATAGATCACAGATGCAATTTAAAATAATATTTGTTATTGTAACATAAATTTTATTTCAGTTATCACATCAATATTTTAGATATTGGAAGTATGGTAGACAAGACGTATCAATGTTAGAGAGACAAGAATATAACTATACAATGTTTACACAAGACTAAGTGAGTTGTTAGGACTAAGTTTGGAAATTTCTTTTATTAGACAAAATTTGTCTCTATTTGTAAAATATGTATTAATTTAAAAAAAAACTCGATATCAGAAAATAACGCTGTTTATAGTTTGTTTTCTCTATGAAATTTGAATTTAAGGTTTGAGTGAAACTTTTTTTTTGTTGTATGGGCTGTGAAACGGAAGAGAATGTGAAAAAAACACAGAAAACGGTAGATCCATTATTAAATATTGATTTTATTCTACTCGAAATAATTGATTTTCTTTTTAGAATCGAAAATCGCGAGTATAAAAGAAATCAAATTTCTTTCTAATTTTATGTACATATATTTTTTTAAATCTTTTTCTTTTGTAATTCCATTTCTTTATTACCTCGTACAAAAAAAATCTCGTATATTTTTCTAATATTTTTTTTATAATTTGCATTTGGTTTTCTCCTTTTTCTTTCCTTTGCATTCTCCTTGATTGATTCCTTCTTTTATATATTTTTCGGTCTAACGGAAAACACTAGGGACATGAAAGTAATTGAATCTGTTAGCAAATTATTTATATCAATGTATGTATGTATATTGGAATGCAAATTAATGAAAAATAAATGTTACAAATAAAAAATTGAAACACTGAAGGGAGTTCAAATGTACCTATCACGAAATTTCCTGCTGTAGGGATGCAATTTATTTATGTGAAATTGTTTAGAATTTTATAGAAATAATTGAAAGTATTGCTTCATAGATCATTTGTTGACTTCTTATTATTTTTATTTATCGTATGGCACAATAACACGTGTACACAACAAAAACAAAACATTCTCATAGGCTAACATCCAGTTGGCAGATGTACTCGTTCGCTTCGTTGATGGCCATCAGGAAATCGTTGAAGTCGCCTCCGTAGGCCCTATTCTGGCATTCGGTGATGATGTGGTAAACATTTTGTCTGGCCGCTCCGCAGTCACATCTTGCGGATGGTATTTTATCCCACCTGTGGAGCGAGACTGCACACCTTCCGTGTACGGTGCGTATTCTGTTTATAGATGACCATATTTTGCGAGGCTGTTCGTAAGCAAATGGCATTTTGCTTAAGCATGGTAGATTCTGGCATTGGGCTGGACAGGTTTCTCTCCATTCATGTTCCCAGAGATCTGTAGGGTTGAAATCTGGTGCTCGCAGATCCCTGGCAGTTTTCATAGGAGGTCTTCTGAAGCGCAGCCTTCTTCTGTCTAGACCGGCTAGATAGATTCTCTAGCTAGAATAATGTAATTTAGCCCTAGTTACATCGCATCAAACGGATCGCAGTATTCTTTCTATAGTATTTGCTAGTAGTTGCGTCGGCAAATCCGATCGCTGCCTATACTGTGGACGCGCTGTACAAAAATAATCCGTTTTATGCGATGCGTCCAATACGTACGATGCGGAACTGTGGACGCCTACCTTTAGAGCTTGTTTTCCTCGCGGGGGTGGAAATTGTAGGATTCGCCGATGCCCTAGCTTTAGTTGCAACAGGGAAAACTGAAGAAGAACTGATGAGAAAGGCAAAATCGCCATAAAGCAGGTCGATGAATGGCTAGAGCAAAAAAAGCCTTAAGCTACCCCCTGAAAAACAGAAGCTGTACTTCTCACTGGCAATAGGAAAATGGGACCTATAAAATTCAAAATTAAAAAAGTGGACATCACACCGAAACAAGAAGTCAAGTACCTAGGCATGACTATTGACCAGAAACTGTCTTTCAAAGCACACCTTAAAAAAACTGCAGAAAAAGCCCTAAACATTACATCGGCCCTAGGAAAATTATTGCCTAACACCGGCGTTCCGAAAACCAGTAAAAGAAGGCTGCTGTGTTCTGTGGTTCACTCGACCATTCTCTGTGGAGCCTCGGTCTGGGCTAGAGCCATTGAAAACTGGTACATGAAACAGATGCTCACCTCTGTACAGAGAAAAATGGCCATCAGAGTATGCAGTGCATACTCTGTGCGATAGAGTGCAAAATCCATGAGAGAGTCCAATTATATACCACAAGGAACTGGGCAAAAAAATGAAAACGTCGGCCGCTTTTAAAGAATTCTCTGCAGCTTACGACACCTTATGAAGACACGGCCACCTGAACAAGCTCATACAAATAGTACCATGTTCAAAGACCATAAGACTTGTCGACAGTATGCTAGCAAACAGAATCTTTCAACTAACCAGAAGTTCCACAAAGACGCTGAACGATGGGCTGCCGCAGGGATCCGTGCTCGCTCCATTGCTCTTCAACTTAAATATATCCCATATGCCTCATAAGAAATCAAGAAAATTCGGATATGCAGATGACTGGGTTATAGCTACAAGACACCAAGCGTTCGAGGAAACTGAGTTAGCCTGACATCCGACCTGGGAGCTTACTTTCGCAAATAGCGATTAAAACCCAACACCACAAAGACAGAAACGTCTTGCTTCCACCTGTGCAACAAATACGCTGATAGGGAGCTACAGGTCTACTTTGAAGACAACCTTCTCCACCAAAACCCGCACCCAAAATACCTCGGAATTACGCTCGACAGAACGCTATTCTACAGAAAGCACCTAGAAAACTGCTGCTGAACTGCGAACAAGAAATATCTTCCCACACAAGCTCTGTGGAACTTCATGGGGATCCTCTGCTGACACCTTACGCACCTCGGCAATAGGATTAGAAAGACAAAAAATTGCAAACATCCAAATACTTTAGGACAAAAGTCATGGAGCATGTCCAGAACAGGACATTGGACCAAACTATTGATCCCAAAACTTAAACCTTGGGTAACACGGAACCATGGAGAGATAACTTACCATGTAACACAGGCCCTCAGAGGCCACGGATGCTTCAGGAAGTATCTACATAGTTTTGGCAGGGCAAGTGACGCAATGTGTGTATACTGCGGCGACATGGACAGTGCACTTCATACCGTGTTTGAATGCAGTAGGTGGATATCCGAGAGGGACAGATGGAAGGAGCAGACAGGCCTCAACCTAGAGGTGCAAACACTGTTAGACTAGATGCTAAGATCACCAGAGGACTGGATGATATACACGGAGACAATGATTCGTGACATCCTGACACAAAAGAAAATACAGTAACAGAAATGCACCAATTTACTTTCTAAAACTGACACATAAGGGTTCCTAAACTTCACATCTACCATGCTCTCTTGAAGCGAGTCGTCTCTACTTGTCTTTTTATTTCAATATAACATTTATTTATATATTTTGCCTATTTCGGGAGGGGTTTGAACCCCCCCTTTAGGTAAACTTCTATTTAGATACATATTTTAATCATTCTGAAATACAATTGTGCATAAAATATGTAAAATTGTTATTGTTTTGTTTTAATCTTGATAATTTTTTTGATAATCCGGCGTTTGTCCGGTCCCATATTTGTCGGATTATCACGATTATACTGTAATACATAGTTTTATACAGGTTGTTTCATAAATGTACGGCAGAAATTGTTGGGCGAGTTCTAGAGCCCAAAATAAGAAAAAAAGTCCCCATAAAGATGTGTCCGAAAACGCTTGCTATTTTCTTCGGATTTTTTTGTCAATTGTGTAACATCCTGTGTACAGCGTAATTTCAAGTTTCCCGCCTTTAATCCCATGCAAATTTTCCACGTCCAATTCAAATTTTTGTAATAATCCTAACAGTGGCAACACTTATTTTGCTTCCACCATCTTGTCTGTCAAACTGTGTTTTTATTGAACCAAAATATTTGTTTTTTTTTCTTCAAATTTTATATTAAAGCGATGACCACAGCAGCCAGGCCTACCTTCGAGCCCGCTCGCGGGGGCTCCGGAAGAAACGAAAAAGATCTTTCTGCAATCTCCCGGCAATACTCCAGCAGAGATCTTCCCGGACACACTAAACTCAAATACAGGTTAGATTTTAATCAGATAATTAGCCCCAAGGTTTTGTGTTAAACCCCTCTCTATTTCTTTATCTGTCCCTACTACATCTGGCAGGGTATATATTTGGAATCAACCAATTTATTATTTTTTCTTTTAGGGAGCATGGACAGGGTACGGTTGAAGAGACCAGGTCTAGGGATTTTCGCAAAGAGTTGGAGGAACGTGAAAGAGACACCAAGGGTTCTAGGAGTGGACGTACAGAACACAGCACCAAAAGGTTGAAGATTGATCAAGTTCCAGCAGCTAGTTTGGATGCTGATGATCCACTTGAGGAAGAGGATTCGGATGATAGCGACAGTGATGATGATACTGAGGCTTTGTTGGCCGAGTTGAGTAAGATTAAGAAAGAACGAGCTATGGAACAAGCAAAAAAAGTAAGACAATGATCTTAGCTATACTTTTATAGGTCTTTTCATAATTGGATCCAAGCAATGTAGGATAAAAATGAGTGGACAGAGTTGATCTGATGATGATTAAGTCATTTAGTATGAAATCTGATTTCGAACTGAAAGTTTTTATTATATGAAGTTGTTTTATTATATGAAGGAGGCCACAGGAGAAAAACCATTTTTTGTCGATATTAGTGTAATATTGACAAAAAATGGTTTTTGGTGCTGGTGCAGCCATATGTTAGTATTAGAGTGTACTCTCCGTTCCACTGTATAAGATTGGAGAAAAAGCACATTAGTCCCTATAAAACTGATATTATAAAATAGATATCCAGGGGAAAACAATGCAAGTACTAACTTTAAATTTCGTTTTTCTTAGGTGGACTGTTTTATGCACTGTTTTTCCCTTGTACCCTTCATATCTGAATCAAGAAGTAGTGTGTAATTTATCAAAAGTATGTGCCTAACCGTTTGGTGACATTGTTTGCTATTATTTATTTATTAGCCCTTTAATGGCTAAGACTCTTAATGTATATGTTTCACTAGTCATGCTTTCTCTAAATAAATACAAACCCAGAGGTTTAATCCTTTTGCTGCTTGAACTGTATATACTCACAAAATAAGAGTGTGGTCCATATGCTCTGAGCTCGTTTATTATCTCTATCATTTAAAATTGTTTCCTGTTCGACATTAGTAGCATATTAGAAGCATATTACGTTACTCACGACCCGCTTTGCGGGAAGTGCGTAATTCCGAGAAGCCATATGCCTAACTCGTTAAACAAGAAAAACACCCACCTAATATATATAATAGTATATTACGTAACTAGAGTTGTAAGAAGCTTATTATAGCACGTACATACTTATATAGAGGGTATAGACTTAGCAAGCATATACATAGACATAATTGCCTTACAACTCGAGTTATGTACTATACTTTATCTACGAGCACACTAATTTGTTTCTGTTTAATAAGAAAAATATATTAGATGTAACAAATTTATTTCTTATTAGGTACATTATTTAACATTATAATAAACAAACAGTTGTATTTTCATATATAACCGTTACTCGACATTATTTAACTTGATAGAAATGAAAAGAAATACATTCTTAATGGTTACATACCTTATTATTTAGTACTTATTTGGGTCAAACTGGAATAGATATAGGCAACCCAATGTACGCAATGTCAATTTCCGTTAGTTTGAATTGTGGCACGGGGGGCGCTGAACGTATGACTACGTAGTAGCAGCTCTCAATGAATCGTAAATCAAACGCACGTGTGTGTTATCAATCATAACTTATCATTAATCCCGGACTGTTACATTCGTGTGTGTTATGATGTATTTACATGGTCCACGAACTGTACAATAATGGCCATTTACAATAGTGGTCCTAGATAAAATTATTTACGTTAAATATCACAACAATTCAAGTACATGTGAGCACTAAGGATGCAATGCTACGCTTTTATTACATTAAAATCTGAGCACAAAATCTCAAGAAGTTTTGCGCAGTGAAAAGGCTAAACTATCAATACTGCAATAGAATGCAAGAGAAGAACTGTTGCAGTGAAATATCTATATCTGCTATATATATATATATATATATATATATATATATATATATATATATATAGGTAATACTGTTCCCTCAATTATGAGCTTCTGTAGTCCATTGTGTCACAGTATGTGGCCCATGAGGTGATTTCGTCTTCTTTTTTAATATTTAAGGAAGCATCTTCTCTCTCCCACTCTTCTTAAAGACTTCTTAAAGACTTTCTTTAAAAGTTGCGATAGTATCAACAAACAGAAATCGTTTAATAATGAAACTCCATTTGATTTACATTGGAAATTTACTCACGATTTGTATACTTTTACACACGATTATAATAATGGCATCCTTCACATATAATAATGTATTTATCAAAATCATTTCTTTCCAACTGATTTTCATAATTCTTCTATAGCACCAGGTTTCAAATGCTAGTAGTCTTTTCCTTTCTCTCCTATTGTCCAAGCTTCGCTGCCATATAGCGCGACGCCCCATACATAGGTCTTCAACCAGGGACTAAGAACGGAATAACGACATTGACCGAAATATTTGAAATAAGGAAAATTTCGAAAATAACGAAAATTATAATATTATAAATAACGAAATTTCAAGTTTACGTTCATGATTGAAAACAAAATAAATAATTTCGGTTATCGGTTTAAACCGGTTTTATTTTTAAATCCGTTTAAATATAGATTCAATATTTTAAATTTCGAAATCCACCACATTTGAAACCTGCATGCCTTTGCCCGCGACACAAATTAGTGTTGAACATGCATTTTCGGCACTTAAATTTATTATTGTTTTGTTATTTTATACTTATTTACTTCAAGAAATAATAATAATAACTATTATTACCAACTAGTTTCGGCTCTTTATTAAAAATTAGCCATCGTCAGGGTAAAAATGAACATTTATATTTAAAAATAAAAAACTAAAACTTTCAAATTTGTTATGTCGATCGCCATAATAATTTGACGATCGAAATTTGAAAGCTTTAGTTTTTTATTTTCAAATATAAATGTTCATGAGTAGGGAAAGATGATATGTTCTAGACCCTCCTCCTCCTCAAACCTCCTCTGACCTTGACACCTGACCTTGACCCCTAACCTTGACCCTGGAACTTCCGGTTTCGACTTCCTGTTTCCGGTTTCGACTTCCTGTTTCCGGTTTCGACTTCCTGCGGCCATTTTCGGAACTTCCAGATGCCAAGGAAAATTCAAAAAATAGACGCGAGGCGGGGAAATTCAAAATTAGATCCTGTTGAGACAAATGAGGTGTGAAGTTGGTTGCATACATCAACGGGACTAAATACATGAGACTAGACAGACGAGGCTAGAACCATGGGACTAAATACATGAGACTAGATAGACGGGACTAAATACATGAGACTAGATACATGAAACTAGATACACGGAGCCAGACAGACGAAGCTAAATACATGAGACTAGACAGACGGGGCTAGATACATGAGACTAGATAGACGGGGCTAGATACATGAGGCTAGACTAGACGGACTAGACTAAACCATTTTAAACCATTTGATGAGAAAAATCAAATCTGGTGTTAGAACGGCTCTAGCATGCGCCCTAAGGGAGTTACCGCCCGACCGCCTACCCCGCAGTAGATGACGTCATCCGCCGCGGCAGATATTGCTAAACTAATTATCTCGATGCTGATTGGCTGATTAACGAATAAATAATTCCAGTTGACCTTTTCCCTCAATTTATATGTAATGGACAAGACTGGACAGACAAGACTAGACAGACAATACTAGACAGACGAGACTAGTTAGATGAAGCTAGACAGATGGGGGGGCTAAATACATGAGATTAGACAGACCAAGCTAAATACATGAAACTAGATTAGACTGAACTAAAATATATAAGGGATTGTTTAATGTAAATAAAATATATTTTCGATTGTTTTTTATAATTGTTAATAATGTTTATATTATTACTTTCATTATGTTATCTACGTTTTATTTTGATTTACGGCTTGTTGATTAGACGCAATCGGATGTTTGTCAGTCATAACACCAGGCAAGAATAGAGGAGAGAGGACTAGACTAGACAGACAGACAGACAAGCGGAGAAAATTCAAAATGAGTTGCGGGTGGGTAACGGACAATCCTGTATGCATACATAATTGATTGCAAACATATTACGGATTGATTCAAATGAGATTATTGGTTTTAGGCCGGACAAGATCGGACAATACCGAACAAGGTCGAACAAGAACGGACAAGACTATACAGACCTTATATTTATCCGAATAATTTCCTATGAGTAAGCGAAATTTCTTAAACTTGTCTGTGAACCAGATCGTATTAATGTTTTTCATTTATATAAATACCAAAGAGTTTCATTTACTTGCATCCACTTTTCATCTACTTGCATCCACTTTTCATCACGCTAAACAGGGTGTGAGGTCTATGTGACCCCACGCTAAAAAGTGGTCGGAGTGGACGGAAAGTGAACGGAATGTGTTTGCTCATAAAATCTTGTACTCATTGGGGTAGGTTAGTTGGGTTAACATTAGGATAGGTTAGCATTAGATTAGTTGGGTTAGGTTACAGGTCTTAAGACTGAAGCGCGCTTCATTCCTGTGGATGCCAGAAAATTGAACTCTTTGGTATTTATATAAATGAAAAACATTAATACGATCTGGTTCACAGACAAGTTTAAGAAATTTCGCTTACTCATAGGAAATTATTCGGATAAATATAAGGTCTGTATAGTCTTGTCCGTTCTTGTTCGACCTTGTTCGGTATTGTCCGATCTTGTCCGGCCTAAAACCAATAATCTCATTTGAATCAATCCGTAATATGTTTGCAATCAAATATGTATGCATACAGGATTGTCCGTTACCCACCCGCAACTCATTTTGAATTTTCTCCGCTTGTCTGTCTGTCTAATCTAGTCTGTCTAGTCTAGTCCTCTCTCCTCTATTCTTGCCTGGTGTTATGACTGACAAACATCCGGTTGCGTCTAATCAACAAGTCGTAAATCAAAATAAAACGTAGATAACATAATGAAAGTAATAATATAAACATTATTAACAATTATAAAAAACAATCGAATATATATTTTATTTACATTAAACAATCCCTTATATATTTTAGTTCAGTCTAATCTAGTTTCATGTATTTAGCTTGGTCTGTCTAATCTCATGTATTTAGCCCGCCCCATCTGTCTAGCTTCATCTAACTAGTCTCGTCTGTCTAGTCTTGTCTGTCTAGTCTTGTCTGTCCAGTCTTGTCCATTACACATAAATTGAGGGAAAAGGTCAACTGTAATTATTTATTCGTTAATCAGCCAATCAGCATCGAGATAATTAGTTTACCAATATCTGCCGCGGCGGATGACGTCATCTACTGCGGGGTAGGCGGTCGGGCGGTAACTCCCTTAGGGCGCATGCTAGAGCCATTCTGACACCAGATTTGATTTTTCTCATCAAATGGTTTAAAATGGTTTAGTCTAGTCCGTCTAGTCTAGCCTCATGTATCTAGCCCCGTCTATCTAGTCTCATGTATCTAGCCCCGTCTGTCTAGTCTCATGTATTTAGCTTCGTCGGAAACAGGAAGTCGAAACCGGAAGTTTCAAGGTTAGGTTAGGGGTCAAGGTCAGAGGAGGTTTGAGGAGGAGGAGGGTCTAGAACATATCATCTTTCCCTACTTTCATGTTTACCCTGATGTTGGCTAATTTTTAATAAAGAGCCGAAACTAGTAGGTAATAATAGTTATTATTATTATTTCTTGAAGTAAATAAGTATAAAATAAAAAAACAAAAATATCAAACTTCAAGATGGTCAAACACACAAATACTTAAACTTATTTTAAATTCTCAAAGGATGAATTTAAAAGAAAATTTATTGGAAGAAGTCTTGCTTCTTATAATAACCAATAATCGCAATATTTTTTTATATAAATTTATACACTAAAATTAATTTCATTATTGTCTTCTGATTTATATTAAAATTAATATATGCTTTTACATTCATTTGTTTATTCAATTAATTCTTGCAAGTACTAAATTGTCCATGGAAATATTCGTTTTTATTTAAATATGTATTAATATAAATATGTATTTTTATATAAATATGTATTCAATTATATTTTATTTATTATATCTGAAGATATTTATTATATTTGAAGATACATATGTATTCAATTTTGTTCGCTTCCTCTCATGTTTAGAAGAAATGAAAAAAACACTCAAAATGCAATTGGTGGAATTTTAAAAAATTTAACGAGTTAAATAAGTTTTTGGAAACATAAATTTTATGTTAATAATTTTTGCCATACATTTACACAATACATATTTGTCAACTACAAGAAACACATTGTTATCGAAAATTAAAACCAAACCCTTCTTATAAATTACATGAACGTATTGTATGTAGCAAAAATTTATAAAAGCGGTTCTAACCGTTATTTAATTTCGGTTCACGCAAACTAAAACGATATGTTTTGGGTGAGAACGTAAATATCGAAAACGAAATTATCCGTTTTCGTTCTGATCAGAAACGAACGGAATATTTTTTGTTTTTAGTCCCTGTCGTCAACATTTGTTTCCTCACATCAAGACTCATGTTCTTTGCAGTAAATAGGTTCTTCTTTTTATTAGCGTTGTTGGCTTGGGCAATCCTACTTAATATCTCTGCTGCTTCTTCCATCATTCGTTATTTTACTTAACAGATAATTAAATTCATTTACTTCTTCTATCATTTCATTTCTTAGCTCTATTGCTGTCTGGTTTTCGCCATTTCTACTGCAGACCAAATTTTTTTTAAGGATGCAATGTTCGCTTTTATTACATTAAAATCTGAGCACAAAATCTCAAGAAGTTTTGTGCAGTGAAAAGGCTAAACTATCAATACTGCAATAGAAGTAAGAGAAGAAGTGTTAAAGTGAAGTATCAGAGGATTTTTTTCCTTTTTTCGTGTGTTAATAGTAGCTTATAACAGCTATTCTCAACCGCTGGTCCGGCGGACCACCAGTGGTCCGCGGAGAAATTTTACTGGTCCGCAGATAATTTTTTCTATCCGCGAAAAAAATTTACTTATAAAACTAAATTTTAATTTATAAAATTACGAAATACAAGTATCTTAAACTAATTTTAATTCTTTGTAATTTATGATTAGTACGGCACTGAAGAAAAAAAAAAGAAAAATAATTACATATCTTTACATTTAAATATTATTGTAAGTAAATGATAATAAAAATGTTACAATTAACTTGTAGTAGTTCTACCAACAGGTAGATTTTTGGTGATGGATATATATTTTCTTTCCTTATTTTGGGGGATGATATCAATTTTTTCCTCGTCAGATCCAAATTCTTTAAAATAAATAAATGAACATCATAATTCGACATGTTATGGAAAAATACCGGGATCATTTTAGGTATTTTATAATTCAAATTGCAATTTGAGTGGGCGGCTCCCCGAAATTTACCCGTTAAATGATCGTGATCGGCGACTTTGTCTGTTACTTGTAATAATTAATTACATATGTGATAACAAGTGGCCGTATCGTAGGAATTTTGCTCATCTGCAGTTAATTTAATCATCGGAAGTATAACGCTTAAATGTTCCCTGTATAATTCCTTAACATATGCATAGAGGTTCTGACAAAACAATTTCAGGCAATCTTCCCCGGAATAAGTGAAAAATTTACTCAATGAGTCATCGAATGAACATTTTATATTATAGGCGAAACTGTATAGTACATGGATATGTGTCTGATTAGTATAGCTATTGTCAGGGTTCGGTGAGCATGTATCAACAGGTTTTAAAATTGATTCAAAATCTGCGTATACAACAAAGGGTTTTTCTATCGAAATTTTGAAATTTTAATATATTCCCCGACATCATATCACCTCTCTTATGTTTTACAAGGTCTTCCGTCGGCATAATAGTGTAAATTTTGCTGGAGTCATTCAATTTATGTTGATTAAACGCGAATTCATTTGAAAAAAAGGTTAAACAGCCGTCACATAAATATTGTTTTCTACAATCTTCCGAGATTTGACTTCTTACAAGCCGTGAAATATTTTTAATAGAAACATGACCTTTAACCCCTTCTTCCAAATATAATAAATTTACATGTCTTTCCCTAGTCGCATTAGTATGGTAAATTGGTCCTACTACGTCATGTTGTTTAGATTTAAAATTAAACTCCAAGCTATAAACGTTAATACTAATATTATTCATCTGTTCAAATTTAGGAATGTCTTTGATTCTAAGCGAAAACTCTAATCTGTCATATTTTAAAATTGAAGAAATGTAGGGATATGATGCCGGGCGATCAGAACTCACATTCGTGGGGTGTAATGCGGATACAATGCTCCATAAAAAACAAAATTCGTCTACATTCTGAACATTGATACAAGCTTTCCGATCCCTAATCTCTTTTGGCAGTTCAATAAATGACAACCCACATTGTATTGGTTTAAATTTATTGATATTAATTTCTAAATGGGAAATCTCCCTTAGTGACCAACCCGAATCTTTCTCCTGAAACTCGCTACATTTGGTTTTAATTTTGGCACACATACTGTCATAAATTTCATCAAAGTTACTCATGCTACGTGTTATTTCGCGATATTTTGTGTTAAATGACTTTAATTCACCTTTGGGTAGTAGTTCTTTAATACCTAGTAAAATTTTGTCAAAGAAATATCACTGGTCCGCGAATCTTTTTTTTAAATTTTACTGGTCCGTGGGCCAAAAAAGGTTGAGAAACGCTGGCTTATAATACAAGCGTATGAAGAAAGACTTTTGTGCATGAGTTGCTAAATTTACTGTACGAGCCGTGTTTTATCGCAATAAGTGCACAAAATAAGTGCCTTTCACACACGTGTGTCATACATTTGTTTTGTTTGTATTTATTCTCATATTCAACTCTTTCTCCATTATTTTGTCTATCTTGCTCATAATCTTTTGTAAGTCTTCTTCATTTTCTGCAATTAGCGCTATGTCATTAACAAACCTTATCATGTCAACTTTATCTGCATGAATATTTACTCCTGTGACAAATTCTTCTCTTACTCGGTCGATCGCCGTTTGTACATGTTTATTGAATAGGTATGGGGACAGGGAACAACCCTGTCCCAACCAGAGATAGAGATTTCATATTAAATGACCTTATGTTAATTAAAAATTTATAAATGGAAGTATACATATGACTTTGCGTTTCATAAATACAGTATAATCTTGATAATCTGGCGCTTGGTTAATCCGACACGTTCCGTAATCCTGCGCTCTGGGGAAACACGTATCTTTTCTTTACGCTGCCCCGTGCCGGATATAAACCTCGCGCACAGAAAAAGTAACACCAATACCAAAAGTTGACCAAAGTCAAAAACAACACCAATCAGTGTTCTTTGAAAAATGTGCCCAACACACCCTGCTTTTAACTCTGAAGTCTGAGTGGGACGAGTTTTGATAATCTAGTAAATCTAGTTCGTGAATAATTAATTACTTATCGTGCCAATACGCACATTTACCAAGTCCTGTGAAGTTACCAACCTAATTTGCAAAAATATAATATTTCATCGGAGTTCCCTGCAGATATGTAATAGTTCTAGAGTACTTTGTGCAAAATTTCAATAGTTCTGCAGAATTTCGCGAAAAAAATGGAAAATACCAAAATTGAGCTAGCAACCACTTTTGAGGAAAACTGTGCGTTTTTTACATATTCCTGTACCTCGACCATAGTTCTGGAATACTTGATCAATTTTGAAAAAGTTCTGCAAAAATTGACATTTTGCAAAAAAATTGAATTTTGAAACTTGAAAAAATAGTTCTATTCGCGGATCTGAATAGCACCCTAAGAGTTCTATCAAAGATCCCTTTGTCATTTTTTGATAAAAACCTTAGTTCAAAAGATATTTGCAATAATAAGGGACCCGTTATTTTGAATGAAAATTTAAAAAAATCGCGGAACAGTTCTGTTTGCAGTTCCCGATAGAACTCTTAGAGTTCTATGGAAAGTCCTTACAAGATTTTTCTGTAAAGTTAAAAATTAGAAATATTTGCGAAAAATTAGACTTCACCAATGCGACGAGGTGAAGATGAAAAAAAATCGCGCGACAGTTCTGTTTGTAGTTCCCAGTAGAACTCTTAGAGTTCTATCGAAAATCCTTATAACATTTTTCTGTAAAATTAAAAATAGAAAATTTTGCGAAAAATTGGACTTTACCGACGCGACGAAGTGAAGAAAAAAAAATCGCGTAATAGTTCTGTTTGCAGTTCCTGGTAGAACTCTTAGAGTTCTATCGAAAATCCTTATAACATTTTTCTGTAATGTTAAAAATTGGAAAGATATACGAAAAATACAAGTTCACGATTGAATTTCGAATTCACCATTGAAGTGAAAAAGTAAATAATCGTGAAACAGTTGTGTTCATATTTGAATTTGGTGGTTTTCTGCAAAATGTGCACATTCTCTTAATAAAATTTCCTAATTAAAATTATTGTACAAGCTCGGCGCGCAGATTTTCGTGCGGCCCTAAAACTATCTGCCGACAACAAACAAGAAAGATTCAAAACGCCGCTTGTTCGTCGGCGCTTTTGAGATCGACTCTTTCGGAAGTGACGCAGTCTAATTTTTCGCATATCTTTCGAATTTTTAACTTTGAAGAAAAATGTTCTAAGGATTTTCGATAGAACTCTAAGAGTTCTACCAGGAACTGAAAACAGAACTACTGCGGGATTTTTTCTCTTCACTTTGTCGCGTCAGTAAAGTTCAATTTTTCGCAAAATTTTCTATTTTTAATTTTACAGAAAAATGTTATAAAGATCTTCGATAGAACTCTAAGAGTTCTACGAAGAACTGCAAATAGAACTATTGCGCGATTATTTTCTCCTTGCCTCGTCGCATCGGTGAAGTCTAATTTTTCGCATATCTTTCGAATTTTTAACTTTGAAGAAAAATGTCATAAGGATTTTCGATAGAACTCTAAGAGTTCTACCTAGAACTGCAAACAGAACTATTGCGCGATTATTTTCTCCTTGCCTCGTCGCATCGGTGAAGTCTAATTTTTCGCATATCTTTCGAATTTTTAACTTTGAAGAATATTTTTATAAGGATTTTCGATAGAACTCTAAGAGTTCTACCAGGAACTGCAAACAGAACTATTGCACGATTATTTTCTCTTTACTTCGTCGCATCGGTGAAGTCTAATATTTCGCATATCTTTCGAATTTTTAACTTTGAAGAAAAATGTTATAAGGATTTTCGATAGAACTCTAAGAGTTCTACCAGGAACTGCAAACAGAACTATTACGCAATTTTTTTTCTTCACTTCGTCGCGTCGGTAAAGTCCAATTTTTCGCAAATTTTTTTATTTTTAATTTTACAGAAAACTGTTATAAGGATTTTCGATAGAACTCTAAGAGTTCTACTGGGAACTACAAACAGAACTGTCGCGCGATTTTTTTTTATCTTCACCTCGTCGCATTGGTGAAGTCCAATTTTTCGCAAATCTTTCTAATTTTTAACTTTACAGAAAAATCTTGTAAAGACTTTCCATAGAACTCTAAGAGTTCTATCGGGAACTGCAAACAGAACTGTTCCGCGATTTTTTTAAATTGTCATTCAAAATAACGGGTCCCTTATTATTGCAAATATCTTTTGAACTAAGGTTTTTATCAAAAAATGACAAAGGGATCTTTGATAGAACTCTTAGGGTGCTATTCAGATCCGCGAATAGAACTATTTTTGCAAGTTTCACAATTCATTTTTTTGCAAAATGTCAATTTTTGCATAACTTTTTGCAAAATTGATACTCCAGAACTATGGTCGAGGTACAGGAATATGTAAAAAACGCACAGTTTTTCTCAAAAGTGGTTGCTAGCTCAATTTTGGTATTTTCCATTTTTTTCGCGAAATTCTGCAGAACTATTGAAATTTTGCACAAAGTACTCTAGAACTATTTCATATCTGCCGGGAACTCCGATGTAATATTATATTTTTGCAAATTCTGTTGCTAACTTCACAGGACTCATTTACTATAGTATGTCCAGGCCAGGAGATTTCTGTGATAACGATGTAGTTCCTGAAAAGTCTTGCGATCCGCTTGGGACAAAAAAAGAATAGACATTTTTAGGGTTAGTTAAGCGCATCCGCCAAGTTTGAAAGTTTCGTGCACATATTTAGTTATACGTCAAAAAGTTCGGGCACTTTTCGACATATAACATGGCGAAAATTGACAAATGCGCACACAAAAAATTCAACTATGAAAAGGTCAGATAGAGAAATTACTAAAAAATTAAATTTGAACGAATTATCATTAAGAAAGTCTGAATCGAAAAGAAAGTTTGCTGTATGGGAAAAATGGGATGAATGGGACGGGCCGTGCCGCACGACCGGGATGGGATGGGATGAAAATTTTAGGTTTATGGGATGGGACAGTGCTACGAAAATGTGATGGGATAGGACAGTGACAGGGATCCGACCCACGGAATGGAATCTGGAACGAGAAAGTCGTCCCATGGTCATCTATAGACCAAGCTAACTCCACTCTACAATTGTCTTACTATCTGTTCTAACTTCACCTATATAGATACATATTTTATTCTTTCTGAAATACAATACAGTAGTGTCCACTAAGAATAAATCGAACCAATGACCGTTTCTAATGATAAATTGCTACTTAGAGATCGCCAAAAACAACTTCATTTAATAAAAAAAAAAAAAAATTAATATTTTTACAAAATAAAATCGGCTAAAGTAGGTATGTTGTCACGTGACAGTGAACACCAATCAGGAAACGTTATGTCAGTAGATGCGAGACACCATTGTTGTTGTTGAGATTTTCGTAGAGCAGAGTAGGTATTTGAGAAATTTTTCATTTTGACATTTTGACTGTTGTCAAATTAATACCGTTGTTCTAATCAGACTCCAAATATTATATTTTACAACGAGAGATGAAAGGCTTTTTTTGGTGGTTTGCTCACGAGCGCCAGATAGTTAGCAATCACACCAAACCAAGAAAAACGCTTTCATCTCGAGTAGTAAATGCAATTTTTTCTACTGATATTCCGTTGCAGAGTCCATAATTCGACTTTAATAAAACCAATTCGAAGCGAACTATCGGAACTGTCATTACAAATTTAATCGTTGGTTTGTTCGTTTCCATGGTAATATTGTTGCATTTTCATAGAAGGTGATACTGAAGTCAAATGTCCTAATTTTATTTCGGTTTTTTAAATAGTTTCAGGCTCGTTTTACGTTTGTACATAAAATATTCCATTGAAATTGATGTAATTCATAAGAGTGTCCATGCAAATTTGGTTAGTTTAGTGTTTTAATTGAGAAAATCATAAATTTAAAATGCCCATTTTCATCTCTAGAATGAAAAAATGTCACTTTCATGTAGGGTAAGCCGTGGAGAAAATGCCATTTTCACATATATCAGTAGAAAAAAAACTTAACCTCAACCTAATCATCATAATATTTTTTTAAAAAATACTTGACTAGTGTCATACACAAAACCATTATTTTGATTAGTTTTGCATCCACTGACGTCATTCAAGACGCCATGACAGTACAGAGCGTTTTCGAGGTAATAAAATGTTTTTTTGTGTTTAGAAGGTGTTAAAGTTAAAGTACAGTATTAAACAATTTTTCAAATTTCGTCATTTAGCCTATTGTACACCTATATACCTATTGTTCGCTTATTGTCACATACCTATTGTACATAAAATATGTAAAATTGTTATTGCTATGTTTTAATCTGATAATCCAGCGGTTGTCCCGTCACATATGTCGGATTATCAAGATATTACTGTAATTTCACTTCAATGAAGTGAAAAACGAAAAAATGTTCTGTGTACATTATAATAATCGTAAATTTAATGTTTTCATGATTTTGCTAATAAATTCTTTTTTTTGTAGGAAATTGAAAGGAGACAGGAGGAAGAACGAATTAGAATGGAAAATATTCTTAGTGGAAATCCGCTTTTGACTCATTATTCTGCGGGGTCTGCGAAAGGAGACCATAAAGTCAAACGGCGATGGGATGACGACGTTGTGTTCAAAAATTGCGCGAGGTCCGAGCCTGAGAAGAAGGGCAACGTATTCATTAACGATTCTTTGCGGTCAGATTTTCATAGAAAGTTTATGGAAAAGTATGTTAAATAAATAATGTTGGTTAAACTGATTTTTTGATGGAAAGATCAAAACATTTTAATCCTTTGAAAACTTGGATTTGGATTACGCACGGCAAGAAGATTTATATCTTAATTATTTGTGTTTAGAAATAAGTGTGTGGATTAACGTGATGGGTTTTTAAAGGATTAATCTATTATTTATCTAGTTTATAAGGAATAAATTTCTACCTGTCCTTTTTCATAAAATTTGGGGGTTTCAATTCCGAAAACCAATTCCGAAATGACTGAAAATTTCATCTTCAAAATAGTTTTTTAGGTTTCAAATTCTATGAAAACTAGCGAAACATAAATATGGTCAAAAAGTAGAAATTTGTTTTGTGAAAATATCCAACAGAGTTTTGAAATTGTAAAATTTGTTAATAATGCAAATTTGGAATTTTTTTGCTGGAATTGCACATTTTAAGATTTGCTAAAATGAACTGAAACTTTTAAAATTCGCTAGAATTGTAAATTTTTAAATTTTCTAGAATCGTGTGTTAATAGTAGTTTTCTATTTTGCGTCTGTAATGGACTCATAACAGCACTCATATGCGTGCGGTTATGGCTCGCCGAGTGCAATACAATTTTCTCAATATGTATCGGCGATTTTTTTATTTAGAAATGGCATAAAAGGGCGCAAAATAGAAGAAGTACTATAAAAAAAACTCAAGGCGAGTGGTTTAAACTTCGCAACTCATGCACAAAAGACTTTCACACACCTGTGTTTTCATCACATTATTTCATCTAGGAGCATGTTAAAATACAGTTGAATCTACATAAGAATAATTGTTTCTTATCGATGATATTGTAAAAATTGTAACTTTGACAGAAAACATACTTAAAATCACTGACAATTAGGTTAGAACGTTTAGCGCCTCCGTGAAATAAATTGCTAACTAGTACAAAAGCACAGTAATGGGAACACTATTTGGTCGTTGTCGATGAGTAGAGAAAGATTTTTCCTTCTAGGCCCTCCACTGACCTTAGCCATGATACTTCCGGTTTCGATTTTTAATTTTCCCGCCTGCGCCGAATTTTGAATTTTCCCGAACACAGTGGAACAGTTTCAGGAAACTGAAATGGGGCGGCCGGATGAATGAAAACAGAAACGGAAGTCGAAAGGAAAACTCACACCCAGCGTGGGCTTACATAGAGCTCGCACGTGGGGCTACATAGACCTCACACTCTCATATGTGAAAAACCGGAAGTCGGAAACGGTAGTCGAAACCGGAAGTGTCAAGGTCACTTAATATGGAGGGCCCAGAAGAAACCATCTTTCCCTACTTAGATGTAATCTAGGTTAGGTTTTTAGGCACTTGTCCATTAGGTAACTCCTCGCTACACTCGTCGTTTGGCAAACTTGGACGCGTGCTGTAAAATCGCGCTTACTGAACTCGTCCTTTAATAAACTATTACGATACAATGGTGTGAAGAAGAACTTTTGTGCATGAGTTGCGAAGTTTAAAGCACTAGCTGAAGGTGAGTGGTTTAATCGCAATGAGTGCACAAAAGCCTTTCACACACGTGTGTCATACATTATTTTATCTACGTGTATGTTAAAATACTGTTGAATCTACAAAAGAATAATTGTTTCTTACCGATAATATTGTAAAAATTGTAATTTTGACATGCGTCAAATCACTGACGCAATAAGGTTAGAACATTTAGCGCCTCCGTGGAAAACTGCTAACTATAGTCTATAGTCCATTTTTTTAAGAATGCAGTAACTAGAAAACTGACAAATGTTCAATCTAGTTACAAAATTTGGCGCTAAATTCAAATATAGTTACTTGAATATAAAATTGGTAATTTATTAATGGTTTCATTGAATATCTTATTATTATTGATTAAATACTCCAAATGGCAACAATAGTAATAAACTACAAACAAATAAATGGAGAAAAAACGCAAAAAATCTAAATGATACAAACAGATCAGATGATAATTGTGAATTGACACGGCAGCCATTGACAACTAACAGCTGCAAATGTATGTGAATAGAAAGAGAGAAAAGAGGTTTAGATGGACAAGTAAATATCGTCGGTGTGAACTTCTCCTTGATTTAAGCCAATCAGAGAACAAGGTGAAATAAGACCTATCTTCCCTGTAATTATTCTTCCATTAATCTGCATTCTTAAAAAAAATGGACTATAGTACAAAAGCGCAGTAACGGGAACACTATTTGGTCGTTTTTGATGAGCAGTGAAAGATTTTTCCTTCTAGACCCTCTACCTCTACTGACATTAACCGTGACACTTCCGGTTTCGATTTTTAATTTTCCCGCCTGCGTCAAATTTCAAATTTTCTCGCGCACAGTGCAGGAAGCGGAATTGTGGCGGCCGGTTGATGGGAAATGGAAGTCGAAACCAAACGTCACACCCAGCGTGGGGTTACATAGACCTCATACGTGGGATTACATAAACCTCATACCCAGCGTGGGGTTACATAGACCTCGCACTTTCATGTGTGAAAAACCGAAAGTGGGAAACGGAAGTTGAAACGGGAAACGAAAGTCGGAACCGGAAGTGACAAGGTCACTGGGGGTGGAGGGCCTAGAAGGAGCCATCTTTCCCTACTTCGATGTAATCTAGGTTAACCTAGATTTAATCTATATTAGATTTAGGTTAGGTTAGATTTGCCATAGTAACAACAAACAGAAATCGTTTAATAATGAAACTCCATTTGATTTACATTGTACTTTTACGCACGATTTGGATACTTTTACACACGATTATAATAATGGCATCCTTCACATACAAAAATGTATTTATTAATAATTTTAGTGTGTGTGTAGATAAAAGAAATTGCAAAATATCCATTTGATTTACATTGTACTTTTACGCACGATTTGGATACTTTTATAGATAAAAAAAAATTCAAAATATCCCACGGAATTTTGAAATTGTAAAATTTGTGTATAATAGAAATTTCTTACTGGAATTGCACATTTTAAGATTTGATAAAATGAAATGAAACTTTAAATTATTCCACAAATTCTAATTTTACGTTCTAATGTCTTATTTTATGTTAATATTAAGTTCTAATTTTACACAATTCAGACATTTAAGACTAAACAAACGAAACGCAATAAAATCAGGCAGGTATTTTTGATATTCAAAATTCAGATATTTTGGTATAGTCGCCCTTTTTGAAGAGCAAGAAGTTATCTTGCTCTTCAAAAAGGGCGACGAATTAGCCTACACCCCACCCTTTAGGGATCGTCCATTAATCACGTGAGGCTCGAGCGGGTGGAGGGGGTTTGTGAAGAATCACGAAATAATGTTCAATCTGGAGGGGGGTTCATCACATGGAGGGGGGTGTAGTGAGATATCACGTGTATTATATGAAAAGCAGCGCGTGACTTGTTCCAAAAAATTATTAAATAATTTAAAAATAATTACACGTGATTTTGGGATGAGGAGGGGCTTAACCTAAAACCTCACCACGTATCCCCAGGAGTGAGGAGGGGGGGCTAAAAAAGTTGCAAAAAACATAACGTGATTAATGGACGACCCCTTGATAAAATTTGACTTTTATCAGCCCATCGAACAGACTGGCTTCAAGAGGAGCACCATTGACCATATCCAAACGGTGCGCACATTAATCGAGAGTCAGAGAAACGGAATTTAAAGCCGCCTCCACACATTGGCTCAAACGGCCAGGCCAATGTGTGTTCCAACATTTGCTGTTCTTTCACACACCACAAGTGGCTCACAAGTGCCAACTTCTCAGTTGACGAGTTGTAGAGCAAATGGTAACATATCTGGTGATCTTGAGCTAGCGGTTGCTGCTTTTTATACAGCAATATATTACCAATGTGTGGAGGGAGAACTTGTCATGTGGGAGCATGCGCCAATTCCTTTGAAGCGGGACAGAAAACCGACAAACCTATGGCCAGCCGCCAATGTATGTACCAACCTCCACCAGCCCATTCACAAGCGCCAGCTTCTTCATCCACACATTGGCCATGTGACGTATGCCACATCACATGGCCAATGTGTAGAGCCGGCTTAACATTCCTCTCCATATGGCATTTGTGGACTATCAGAAAGCCTTTGATTCGATTGAAACCTGAGCAGTGCCTCGTGCAATGGATAGTTGTCGTTTAGACTCTAGAGACTCTAGTTTGATTCAATATATCCACGAACATGCTACCTTCCACGTCAAGCTGGAAGAGGATTGGGTTACGGGAGAAATACCGGTCAGGAAAGGCGTCCGACAAGGCGATACCATCTCACCCAAACTTTTTACCCTCGCGTTGGAGAACGTATTTGAAAATCTTTTTTGGGAGCGAAAGGGAGTCTACATCGGTGGAAGCATCGGTGGATTACATAACCTTGCACGTCTTAAAGTCCAGAAAAATGTACGCAAGAGATCCCTCACTGAGCTGCAATATGCAGATGATCTTGTTATTTTGGACAACACATCAGAAGAAGTGCAACGTATGATGGACACATTCTCAAGTGTATATGGCTCTATTGGGATGGAGGTAAAGACGTCCAAACCCAAACTCCTTAATATGAGCTTTCATCCACCAGCAGCATCAGCCACACGTAGATGGAACCCCTATCCAGACTGTTGAACAATGCAACTACCTGGGAAGTCTAGTGACAGTGAATTGCGACCTGGATACCGAAATTAGCTACCGTCTACGGTGTGCCTCGCATGCCTTTATTAAACTCTGCGAGAGAGTCTTTGGATGTAGTATCCTGACCATACACACGAAAGTCCTGGTTTTCAAAGCAGTTGTATCCCATCCTACTATACGGTAGTGAGTGCTGGATTGTGTACAAAAAGCACGTTAAGGCGCTGGAGAAATTCCAAATGTTAAATGGCATGACTTCATCTCCAACAAAGAAATTCGTGAAAGAGCCAACTGCGCTGGCTAGGGTATGGGTGCCGGATGTCCGGTGATCGGCTCCCAAAACAAATTCTCTTTGGCGAGCTATCCCAGTGTCAGCGATATCCTGGTGGCCAGCTGAAGAGGTATAAAGATGTCATCCACCCCGAGTAAAGAGGGCCGGAATAGAGGACACCTGGGAATCTCTGTGTCAAGACAGAGGCTCTTGGTGTAACATCTACCACAATAATTCCGGCATATTCTCTACACGCAACACCACCATAAGATCAGGCAGCATCGAGACATTTGTATGTTCTCAATGCCAATGGTACGATCTCGCATCGATCTCTGGAGCCACCTACAGGCCCATGAGCGGATGCGGCGATTACAATGAGGGAAGGATCTGTGAACTCGAAGTCTCCCAAGCGGTGGAGCTGAAAATGAATCTTCAGAATACTAAAATTGTGAGTCCGAGCAATTAAATGGTCACCATCGGTAATCATACTCTTGAGAAAGACGATGAAGATTTGAACCTGCTGGGGCTGCCGAACCGGCCCAGGAACGGTCTGGGCAAGCTGAAAAAGTCGGCGCCGGGCAAGTTCCGGATGGACGTTTACATGTCGCTGATGGAGAAGGAGAACGGCCGCGAGGAGTGCGATGAGTTTCAGCGGCGAGGAGCAGAACGCCATCGACGAGTGCGATATAATTGTATAATTCGTACGATGTAAAGCGATGCCCTCCGCCTCCCCTTCGCAAAATCACATGTATTTTTTTGGTACAAGCCGCGCGCTGTTTTTCATATGATACACGTGGTATCTCACCCTCCCCTCCCCCCATGTGATATTTCGTGATTCTTCACAAAGCGATGTAAATCGACTTCGAGTTTGCTAGCGAGCGATGCTGGGAATCAGCCTCAGGGACGAAATTGGAAATGAAGAAATCCGGAGGAGAACAGGGGTCGTGGATGTGGTGTATGAATATTTGAGACACAACATCAAATTGGGAAAGGACAATCAGACAGCCGAAATCACCAGACGTATCGGCTTGACCTGGACGGCGTTTGGCAGGCTCAGCTACATTCTCCGGTAACCACGCATCCTTATAAATCTCAAGAGGAAGGTTTATGACTCGTGCATCTTGCCGGTCGCTACGTATGGGCTCGAGACTGTAACTCGAAACGATGTACAGCGCAAATCGACTTCGAGTCTGCCAGCGAGCGATGTTGGGAATCAGTCTCAGGGACAAAATTCGAAATGAAGAAATCTGAAGGAGAACAGAAGTCGTGGATGTGGTGGAGCGAGTGGTGCGTCTTAAGTGGCAATGAACGGGTCACAGCAAGAGGCAACATCAAGCGGACTAAAATCCTATTACAATGGAGGTCGCGAAGATAGAAGAGAAGTGTTGGCAGGCCTCACGCAAGATGCCGGGACGACTTCGATGCGGGCAATCAGCCTGGGGGACAAAATTCAAAATGAGGAAATCTGGAGGAGTACAAGGGCCGTGGATGTGGTGGAGCGAGTGGTGCGTCTTAAGTGGCAATGGACAGGTCACATAGCGAGAGCCAACACCAAGTGGACTAAAATCCTATTACAATGGAAGCCGCGAAGATCGAAGAGAAGTGGTGGCAGGCCTCAGGCAAGATGCCGGGACGACATGGACGCCACGCAGGAGGATACTGGATGGAAGTAGCCCATGAAAGAACGATATGGATGAGTTTGGAAGAGACCTATGTTCAGGAGTGGACAAAAACAGACTAAAATAAGAAGACATCAGGCAGGAACTATATTTCGGGTATACAGTGATTCTTGATCTCCGGCGGTTGGTTAATCCGGCACGTTCCGTAATCCGGCGCTTTGGGGAAACACATGTCTTTTATTTCCGCTGGCCCGCGTCGGATATAAACCTCACGCACAGTTGAAACAAAGTCAAAAGGGACACCCTTAACTTAATTCGCGATTTCTTAAACTTGATTCGCGATTCTGACCAAGCTAACTCTATTCTACAATTGTTATTAGAAGCTAACGATGACTCGAATGTTTGAACTCGGCGAACTGTAGCGAACGCTGACGCGTTTAAAATATGTAAAATTGTTATTGTTTTGTTTTAATCCTGATAATCCGGCGGTTGTCCCATATGTGTCGGATTATCAAGATTGTACCGTATTTGGAAACGACCAATAGACCTTTTTGCGGATAGTTAAACGCTTGCGGGAATATGAAAATTTCGGGCAAATTTTGTTATTTCACTGGTTATACGTCAAAAAGTGCCCGAAAAGCATGGCGGAAATTAACACATGCGCACAAAAAAATTTCAATTATGAAAAGGTCTATTTATTGTTTTTTCTTTAATAGCTTCGGATCTCGGATAAAGAGGACGTGATAGACATAATTAGACAATCAAGATCAGGAAGACAAGGCTAGATAATAAGATAAACTAGATATAAAATATCATAAAATTTTATTTAAAATTTTCGAAAAACACGTATTTTTCACAAATAATGATTTTGCATTGAATTCCGTTTAATTTAATCCCAATGGAAAAACACTCTCCCCGCGATTCCTCGCCTAACAATAACAAACAATTATTCAACGCCTTATCTGTGCAGTTGCAACAACAATTCCAAGAAAACCTTAAATTTAAAAAAATGAGCCCCCAACTGGAAGAAGAAGTTGCCTACCACAACGAACGGACCTTAAACCTAAACTGCACATTGAAAATATCGCCCAGGGCACAAAAACCTGTCTATCCTACCCATACCAAAAAAAATATTTACTGCGCTATTCACTCGTGTAGCTCTCCAGTCAGCAACGCGACCTCCGCCACAACAAGTCGTTGACGAAAAATGAAATCGTTGAAATTCCTGTTGTTTCTAACGTTGTTTGATAGTGTTTTTTGTGCGACGCCCGCGGGTATTTACGTGGACAATGGATTCGACCAGACGGCGATCGAGAGGTACTTGACCAAGCAGGAGAAGAGGGAAATGGAGCTGGAGATTTTGAACCTGCTGGGGCTGCCGAATCGGCCCAGGAAGGGTCTAGGCAAGCTGAAAAAGTCGGCGCCGGGCAAGTTCTTGATGGACGTTTACATGTCGCTGATGGAGAAGGAGAACGGCCGCGAGGAACGGAGTGCGATGAGTTTCAGCGGCGAGGAGCAGAACGCCATCGACGAGAGCGATATCATTATGACTTTCGACAGTATTGGTAAATAGTTTTTAGTTCAAATCTTTAGTTTTAATTTGATTTTACAAATTCCAAATATTTTTCATCAAAAGTTTTGGCAAAATCAATTTGAAAAACTTTTGGCTATGAAGAATAGCCATTTAAAATCTTGATTTTTTTTGTTTAATTAACCCTTTGAAGCAAGGAATTTTAAATAATTTAATATATCCCACCGTGTATATTTACATATTGAAGGTGGGACACTTAATACGGCAGGGCATCGATGGTGGGACACTTTTAATACGGTCGGGTATCGAAGGTGGGACACTTAATGCCGCCGTGGACCAAAGAGTTTTAAAGTAATATTGCGAATTCCTAACAAAACATTGTAATTTTTGTTGAAACTATGATAATTTATTACCATCATGAATATATTTACACATCAAAGGTGGGACACTTTTAATACGGCCGGGCATCGCAGGTGGGACACTTTTAATGCCGCCGTGCACAGCCAGAGTTTTAACGTAGTATTGCGAATTCCTAACAAAACATTGCAATTATTTGCAAAAAACTTGTAATTTGTGTTGAAAATATGATAATTTAATGTCATCACGAATATATTTACGCATCAAAGGTGGGTCACTTTTAATACCACCATGCAAGTGTTAAACGTAATATTTCAAATTCCTTGAAATTATTTGCAACAAATTTGTAATTTTCGTTGAAAATATGAAAATTTAATTTCATATTTTCCACGAAAATTACAAATTTTCAAATAATTTTTTTGCAAATAATTTCAATGAATTTGCAATATTACGTTTAACACTTGCACGGTGGTATTAAAAGTGTCCCAAGTGTTTTCCTATTATACTTAGATTAACGCAGAAATGTTATAATTCCTTTTGAAAAAATGCGATTCTTTCCGTTTTCGTAAAACTAATTTTACTTGTATTTTACGCTTTAAACTGTTCAATTTACGAGACAATTTAAAGCGTTTTAACCTTAATTCCGTTTTTATCGCTCAATTAAAACCCAGGACATCACGTGAGCAGCGTTAGGCACGAGCGAGGAAAACGGCTCTGGTTCAACGTTTCCGACGTTCCCGTGGGCGAAAGCATCGTTGGGGCCGAACTCAGGATCTACCAAAGGTCCAACTACACCGCCGCCAAGGACCCAGAACAAGTCTACACCGTTACAGCTTATGAACTCATCAGAACTGAAAACGGGTAAAATAAGATTATTTAGATAGACAAGACTAGACAGACAAGACTAGACAGACAAGACTAGACAGACAAGACTAGACAGACAAGACTAGACAGACAAGACTAGACAGACAAGACTAGACAGACAAGACTAGACAGACAAGACTAGACAGACAAGACTAGACAGACAAGACTAGACAGACAAGACTAGACAGACAAGACTAGACAGACAAGACTAGACAGACAAGACTAGACAGACAAGACTAGACTAGACAGACAAGACTAGACAGACAAGACTAGACAGACAAGACTAGACAGACTAGACAGACAAGACTAGACAGACAAGACTAGACAGACAAGACTAGACAGACAAGACTAGACAGACAAGACTAGACAGACAAGACTAGACAGACAAGACTAGACAGACAAGACTAGACAGACAAGACTAGACAGACAAGACTAGACAGACAAGACTAGACAGACAAGACTAGACAGACAAGACTAGACAGACAAGACTAGACAGACAAGACTAGACAGACAAGACTAGACAGACAAGACTAGACAGACAAGACTAGACAGACAAGACTAGACAGACAAGACTAGACAGACAAGACTAGACAGACAAGACTAGACAGACAAGACTAGACAGACAAGACTAGACAGACAAGACTAGACAGACAAGACTAGACAGACAAGACTAGACAGACAAGACTAGACAGACTAGACAGACAAGACTAGACAGACAAGACTAGACAGACAAGACTAGACAGACAAGACTAGACAGACAAGACTAGACAGACAAGACTAGACAGACAAGACTAGACAGACAAGACTAGACAGACAAGACTAGACAGACAAGACTAGACAGACAAGACTAGACAGACAAGACTAGACAGACAAGACTAGACAGACAAGACTAGACAGACAAGACTAGACAGACAAGACTAGACAGACAAGACTAGACAGACAAGACTAGACAGACAAGACTAGACAGACAAGACTAGACAGACAAGACTAGACAGACAAGACTAGACAGACAAGACTAGACAGACAAGACTAGACAGACAAGACTAGACAGACAAGACTAGACAGACAAGACTAGACAGACAAGACTAGACAGACAAGACTAGACAGACAAGACTAGACAGACTAGACAGACAAGACTAGACAGACAAGACTAGACAGACAAGACTAGACAGACAAGACTAGCCAGACAAGACTAGACAGACAAGACTAGACAGACAAGACTAGACAGACAAGACTAGACAGACAAGATTAGACAGACAAGACTAGACAGACAAGACTAGACAGACAAGACTAGACAGGCAAGACTAGACAGACAAGACTAGACAGACAAGACTAGACAGAAAAGACTAGACAGACAAGACTAGACAGACAAGACTAGACAGACAAGACTAGACAGACAAGACTAGACAAACAAGACTAGACAGACAAGACTAGACAGACAAGACTAGACAGACAAGACTAGACAGAAAAGACTAGACAGACAAGACTAGACAGACAAGACTGGACAGACAAGACTGGACAGACAAGACTGGACAGACAAGACTGGACAGACAAGACTGGACGGACAAGACTGGACGGACAAGACTGGACGGACAAGACTGGACGGACAAGACTAGACGGACAAGACTAGACGGACAAGACTAGACGGACAAGACTAGACCGACAAGACTAGACAGACAAGACTAGACAGACAAGACTGGACAGACAAGACTGGACAGACAAGACTGGGCAGACAAGACTGGATAGACAAGACTGGACAGACAAGACTAGACAGACAAGACTCACTAAACCCCCTATTCCACCTTGGCCTTTAGTATGCACCACCCCGGTATCGCATATTTTGCATTCATTCAGGGCGGGCAGCCCGGACGGTTAGTGAAAACCGCCCTAGTTGTTATCTCCCCGACCAGGATTCGAACCCGGGTCTCCCGCATTGGGACAGATAAGACTAGACAGACAAGACTAGACAGACAAGATTAGACAGACAAGACTAGACAGATTAAACTAGACAGACAAGACTAAACAGATAATACTAGACAAGACTGATTTGATGGAAGCTCTCACTAAACTCCCTATTCCACCTTGGTTTCTTTAGTATGCGCCACCCCAGTATCGCATATTTAGCATTCATTCAGGGTGGGCAGCCCGGACGGTTACTGAAAACTGCCCTAGTTGTCGCCTCCCTGAATAGGATTCGATCCCGGGTCTCCCGCATTGAACGACAGACAAGACTAGACAGACTAGATAATACAGATTGACAAACTTTTCTATTCCATCTTGTTCATATTTTGGACTAGTCTTACTATTTCCTTGACAAAACAAAAACGCGTCGGTCGATTTTCATGAAAATTTGTGGAAATGTTCTTGAAAATAAGCTCTTTCAACTAGTCTAGTTTATGTAGCTTAAATCCAGTTGGACTAGACAATACAGTTTGACAAACTTTCCTAATCGCATCTTGTACATATTCTGGACTAATCTTACTATTTCCTTCACAAAATAAAAACGCGTCTGTGGATTTTCATGAAAATTTTAGGGAATATTTGTGAAAATGCGCTCTTTCAACTAGTCTGGTTTGTGTAGCTTACATCCAGTTGGGCTAAATAATATAGATTGACAAATTTTACTAATCGCGTCTTGTTCAAATTTTGGACTAGTCTTATTTTTTCCTTGACAAAACAAAAACGCGTTGGTAGATTTTCATGAAAATTTCAGGAGACGTTCTTGAAAATACGCTCTTTTAACTAGCCTAGTTTGTGTAGCTTAAATCCAGTTGGACTAGATAATACAGATTGACAAACTTTACTAATCGCATCTTGTTCATATTTTGGACCTGTCTTATTATTTCCTTGACAAAACGGAAACGTCAGTCGATTTTCATGAAAATTTCAGGAAATGTTTTTGAAAATACGCTCTTTCAACTAGCCTAGTTTGTGTAGCTTACATCCAGCTGGACTAGATAATACAGACGCTGAGAATAATGCGAGAATCTAGCATCAAAAGTTTGACCAAAGTATTCAATACAATCTATGATACTGGTGTAATACCAAAGGATTGGCTGCACTCAACCTTTGTTACCATTCCGAAGAAGGCATATGCAAACACATGCGGGGATCATCGCACTATAAGTTTGAAGAGCCACCCACGCCTTCAAAGTGTTTCTGCGTATAATTCATGGTAGGTTGTGTAGGGACTCATTATTGACAAGATGAGTTGCACAGGTTCGGGTTTTTCCTAAACCGTTTTATGGCCCAGACCGTTTTATAAGCGGGCTGGAGCTGATCAAACAAAGCCGATAGGTTCGGGTTTTTCTTAATCGTTTTATGGCCCAGACCGTTTTTATGAGCGGGCTGGAGCCGATCAAACAATACAGATTTTTCCTCCCTCTTACTTGGCGTCAGCACCAATAGGAGGGAAGAACGAACAACCAATCGGGACAACGAAAAACCTCTCCCACCAAAGTTACCAGAGAGAAGATGCGTTTGACCGAGGGATAAAAGGACGGGACGGGAGTGACAAAGGGACAGTTTTTAGAAACAACTTCGAGAGACAACTTCGAAACAACATCCAGACACAACTTCCAGCAGAACATCAGTGAACACAACTTCCAGCAGAACATCAGAGACAACTTCCACAACTCGCATCAAAACCGGCACGCGTCACGTGACGCGCAATAAAAAGTTACAACGTCTCCGGGTTTGTTATTTTCCTTTTCTCCACACACTACCCCGTCACCAAAGTGGTGACCCCGACGTGATCTACATATTTTACAAGTGACGGTGGTAGCAACGTGCGCCAAGACACTCGCGACAAGCTATGGCGAATAACCACTCCAACGGGGCGCGTGTGAGACTGCCCGCATTTCTACCAGAGGACCCGGACCTCTGGTTCCAACTAGCTGATTGGGCATTGAAAAACGCTGGTATCACTACCAGTACCGAGAAGTTCGAATACGTCGGTACGTCGCTCGAGCCGCGGTACGCTAAGGAGATCCGCGACCTACTTCTCGACCCACCAAAGGAAGCCGACGACCCGTATCAGAAGCTGAAGGACGAACTTATCAGGAGACTCGGAAAAACACAGCAACAACGGACACGGCAGTTGTTGGAGCGCGAGGACATCGGCGACCGAACTCCGTCACAATTTTTGCGACAGCTGCAGCTACTTGCCGGCGAACACGGGGCCCAGGACATCACCAAGGCCCTCTGGATGGACCGCCTCAACCCGGTCGTGCGGGCCTGCCTAGCGACGCAGCAAGAAAACACCTCCCTCGACGAGTTGACCAGGATCGCGGACAACGTTTTGGACTCGATCGGGACCCTACAGCCGCGAAACCAGGTATCCGCAGTGTCATCTTCCCTCGAGTCGAAGATCTTAGAGCAATTGGCCGGCCTCCAACGACAATTGGCGGAGGTGCAGATAGACAACCGACGGGAAATCTCGGCCATTAGGTCAGAGCTCCAGCAAGCGCGTCGCAGCCGTTCAATCAGTCGAGACCGCTCGGAGAGGTCACCGTCGAACCGCAACGGCTCAGGTTCTCGCCTTCCGGTCCAGTACGACGGAATGTGCTGGTACCATTACACGTTCGGTGACAGTGCGCGCAAATGCAGGCCTCCGTGCGAGTTAAACGCCGTCTTCACCGCGCGTTCGGGAAACTAAGCGGATCATCGCTTATGGCGGCAAGCGATGACTGCCCAAACGTACGCCGCTTGTTCGTGCCAGATCGCATTAGCGGCACGAAATTTCTGATAGACACTGGTTCGGATCTGTGTATTTTTCCCCGTAAACTTGTGCGTGGTCACCGGACAAAGACGAACTACGAACTTTCCGCAGCAAACAACACGCCGATTGCGACGTACGGCTCAGTGACAATGACATTGGATTTCGGATTGAGACGC
Source organism: Phosphuga atrata (assembly GCA_944588485.1). Taxonomy (NCBI): domain Eukaryota; kingdom Metazoa; phylum Arthropoda; class Insecta; order Coleoptera; family Silphidae; genus Phosphuga; species Phosphuga atrata. The sequence continues at coordinate 14,258,505 of OX155897.1, forward strand.
GACTTCACGTGGAACCTTGTGATCGCGGACGTAACACGCGCGATTATTGGCGCCGATTTCCTGGCTCACTACGGCCTGCTGGTAGACATGCGAAACAAACATCTCGTAGATAGCCTGACGCAAGTCAAGACGACCGGAAATAGGCCGAGTTCGGGTAACATCGCAAGTGTCAAAATCGTCATCGGAAATTCCGAATATCACGAGCTTTTGCAGCGCTACCCAGAAATCACGCGACCCGACGGAGCAGGCAAGGCACCAACAGTGAAACACAGCACCGTCCACCACATACACACGACGCCCGGACCACCTGAAGCCGCAAGACCGCGTCGACTTGCCCCGGACCGACTGTTGAACGCCAGAAAGGAGTTCGAGTCCATGCTGCGGTTGGGCATTTGCCGCCCATCTAAGAGCAGTTGGGCTTCACCTTTGCACATGGTGCCAAAGAAAGGCGACGAATGGCGTCCCTGTGGTGATTATCGGGCCCTCAACGCACGCACCATCCCGGATCGTTACCCAGTGCGCCACATCGAAGACTTCGCGCAGACGCTCAATGGGAAGAAGATCTTCACCTCGATCGATTTGGTAAGGGCATATCACCAAATTCCAGTCGCGGAAGAAGACGTTCCTAAAACGGCCATTACCACACCATTTGGATTATTCGAGTTTCCATCCATGAGCTTCGGGTTGCGAAACGCCGCGCAAACGTTCCAGCGGTTCATCGACGAAGTCCTCCGCGGTTTGGATTTCTGCTACGCTTACATAGACGACATCTTGGTGGCATCATCGTCCGAAGAGGAGCATCGTGGTCATCTGCAAATCCTGTTCGAACGCTTGCCGCAGTTTGGTGTCGTGATCAACCCCAACAAGTGCTGTTTCGGCGCGGCAACCATGTAGTTTCTAGGGTACCGCGTCTCCGAGAGAGGAACAGAACCGCTTCCCGAAAAAGTCGCCGCGATCCGAGAATATGAGAAGCCGAAGACTGCCAAAGGACTACGGCAGTTCCTGGGGATGCTCAATTTTTATCGAAGGTTTCTACCCAGGGCTGCTAAAACACAGGCGAACATCAACGACCTTCTCAAAGGTAACATCAAGGGGAGCACGCCGATTCAGTGGAACAACGGAGCCGAGGCAGCCTTCATGCAGTGCAAGGAGGAGCTGGCCACCGCAGCACTCTTGGCGCATCCTCGACCCGGCGCAGACCTGTCTCTGGTGTGCGACGCGTCGGACTACAGCATAGGCGCAGTCCTTCAACAACGAGTCGACGATCACTGGGAGCCGCTTGGATTCTTTTCAAAGAAGCTTAGTAGCTCCGAGAATAAATATAGCGCATACGATCGGGAGCTCCTAGCGATTTACTGTGCAGTTCAGCATTTCAGGCATATGGTCGAGGGCCGTCCGTTTACCATCCTCACGGACCACAAGCCGCTAATTTTCGCCTTCCGCCAGAGGTCCGACAAATGCTCGCCACGCCAATTCCGTCACCTGGACTTGATTAGCCAATTTACAACCGACATCAGGCACATCGCGGGGCAAGACAACGTCGTCGCCGACGCTCTATCCAGGGTCGACGAGATCACTGTTCCAATGGACTTCGAGGCTCTGGCGACATCGCAGCAACAAGATCAGGAACTTCAAGGACTCTTGCAGGATGACAGCTCCGAGCTGGACTTGCGACAAATCCGCATTCCGGGTTCAGACGCCGCGATCTTCTGCGACGTCAAAACACCCACTGCCAGGCCTTTTCTCACGACGCCGTTCCGCAGGGCAGCCTTCGACGCCATCCACGGGCTGTCTCATCCTGGGATCAGGGCAACAACGAAAATGATGACACAGCGCTACGTTTGGCCCTCCATCAACGTGAACTGTCGCACCTGGGCACGAGCTTGTATCCAGTGTCAGCAATCCAAGGTCACCAGGCATGTATCCGCTCCAGTCGGCTCATTTGCAGCACCTTCCCGCCGGTTCGAGCACGTTCATCTGGACCTGATCATCATGCCGTACTCGCAGGGATACAGGTACTGCCTAACCTGCGTTGATCGTTTCTCGCGATGGCCGGAGGCAATCCCTCTACAGGACCAGGAAGCCGAAACCGTTGCCCGCGCTTTCTACAACAGCTGGGTTGCACGTTTTGGCACACCTCTCCGGATCACCACCGACCAAGGCAGGCAGTTCGAGTCCCACCTGTTCCGCTGCCTCAACCAACTCCTAGGGACGACGCACCTGCACACAACGGCGTACCACCCAAGCGGCCAATGGCATGGTCGAACGTTTTCATCGGCAGCTAAAAAGCTCCATCAAGTGCTTGCAGGCTACTCGGTGGACTGAAACGCTCCCAACGGTGCTACTTGGCATACGTGCAGCTTGGAAGGACGACCTACAGGCGACAACAGCCGAGATGGTCTACGGTCAGCCCCTTCGCCTTCCCGGAGAATTCCTGGTATCCCGGGCGATCCCAGAGGTCGACAACTCCGCTGAATTCGTGAAGGAACTTCGTCAACGCTTCGAGACACTCCGTCCAGTCAGTGGGTCCAGGCACGGTGAGCGCAGGATCTTCGTCTTTAAGGATCTCGTCACTGCTACCCACGTTTTTGTGCGCCACGACGCACCAAACGGACCTCTCCAACTGCCGTATGATGGTCCGTACAAAGTAATTTCTCGCACTGACAAGGTTTTCATTCTCTTGATGCGGGGAAGACACGTACCAGTTACGATCGATAGACTCAAACCTGCGTACATCATCGACGAGAACATCGAAAAACCAGAGCTGGAGAGCGACTCCGATGACGACCCTCCGGACGACGCGGGCGGAACCCAAGCTCCCATGCAACCAGCGCCAGCACCAGCACCATCGCTTGCACCCCAACCTGTGACTCCCAACACCGACCCAGGCCTCCGAACAAGATCAGGACGCCGCGTTAGATTCACCGAATTTTACCAGGCCGGTTTGAGATAAACCCTGTAACTTTGTAAATTATGCACTTGTATCGTTAATCACTAGCAGGGGGGTCCTGTAGGGACTCATTATTGACAAGATGAGTTGCACAGGTTCGGGTTTTTCCTAAACCGTTTTATGGCCCAGACCGTTTTATAAGCGGGCTGGAGCTGATCAAACAAAGCCGATAGGTTCGGGTTTTTCTTAATCGTTTTATGGCCCAGACCGTTTTTATGAGCGGGCTGGAGCCGATCAAACAATACCGATTTTTCCTCCCTCTTACTTGGCGTCAGCACCAATAGGAAGGAAGAACGAACAACCAATCGGGACAACGGAAAACCTCTCCCACCAAAGTTACCAGAGAGAAGATGCGTTTGACCGAGGGATAAAAGGACGGAACGGGAGTGACAAAGGGACAGTTTTTAGAAACAACTTGGAGAGACAACTTCGAAACAACATCCAGACACAACTTCCAGCAGAACATCAGTGAACACAACTTCCACCAGAACATCAGAGACAACTTCCACAACTCGCATCAAAACCGGCACGCGTCACGTGACGCGCAATAAAAAGTTACATCGTCTCCGGGTTTGTTATTTTACTTTTCTCCACACACTACCCCGTCACCAAAGTTGAATAAAAACTAGACAGCAGGAGAAACCCAATTCGGATTTAGAAACGGAATGGGCACGCGCGAAGCCGTTTCTAGTACCCAAGTACTGGTGCAAAGATGTCGAGACGTAAATCATGATGTATATATCTGCGCAATAGATTTCGAGAAGGCATTTGATAAGATCCAACAAGATGATAAAGATTGTGATGGACACCGAAATAGAGGAGAGAGACCTGAGAATAATAACGGCACTATACTGACAAAAAGAGCAAATGTACGTATAGGAGAAAAAACGACAAACGATATAGAAATAAAACGTGGGGTAGGTCAAGGATGCATACTCTCACCGTTGATTTTCAACCTGTATGCAGAACACATATGCAGTGAGGCTTTAGAAAACTCTAATGATGGCGTGTTAATCAACGGAAGAATTATAAACATCAGATACGCCGATGACACTCTTATCGTAACAAGCTCAGAAATTCAACTACAGAATCTATTGAACAGAATCTCTCAAAGTAGTGAGAGATGGATTGAAACTGAACATCAACAAGACGAAATATATGATAGTGAGTAAGAGCAGGAGGCAAGATGCAGGAATACTCGTAAACCGTAATCAGCTTGAAAGAGTAAATAAATTGATATATCTGGAAAGATTAATTAACGCAAAATGGGATCCCAGCCAAGAAATAAAGCGTAGAATAGCAATAGCGCGAACAACACTTATCAAAATGAAACGAGCACTATGTACTCACGATTTATCAGTAGAGCTAAGAACTAAAATGCTCAAAGAGTGACGAACGTAGAAATCCTACAAAGACTAAATAAAATTAAGGAACTAGGGAACATCATCAAAAGTCGGAAACTCGAATATTTTGGACACGTTATGCGGCATCCGGAAAAATATGGTCTACTGCATCTTATCATTCAGGGAAAGATAAGGGAGTGTAGGACGAAGGACGACATCATGGTTAAAAAATCTAAGGACATGGTATGGCAAAACAACAGCCCAGCTGTTTCGTGCAGCAGTCGACAAAGTTAAAATCATGAACTTATTAGCTAACATCTTGGTCAACGATCGAAGCGGTCACGACACTTAAAGGAGAAGAAGATAATACAGATTTACAAACGTTCCTAATCGCATCTTGTTCATATTTTAGTCTAGTCTTACTATTTCCTTGACAAAACAAAAATGCGTCGGTCGATTTTCATGAAAATTTCAGGAATTGTCCTTGAAAATACGCTCTTTCAACTAGACTAGTTTGTGTAGGTTAAATCCAGTTGGGGTAGATAATACAGACTGACAAACTTTACTAATCGCGTCTCGTTCATATTTTGGACTAGTTTTAATATTTCCTTGACAATACAAAAACTCGTCGGTCGATTTTCATGAAAATTTCAGGAAGTGTTCTTGAAAATACGCTCTTTCAACTAGTCTAGTTTGTGTATCTTAGATCTAGTTGGACTAGATAATACAGATTCACAAAATTTACTAATCGCATCTTGTTCATATTTTGAGCTGCATGAAGATAGCCCCCTAAAATTGAAAAAAATTAAAATAGGATACGTTTGATCAAGGTTTGACCATGATTGACCACCAAATAGTTTTGTTTGCCCACATTCCGTTCAAAAGATATTATAAAAAAATGATTGGGGGCCTAGCCCCCCAAAATGCATTGTTTCTGTATTTCATAATGGCATCTTAAAAAGCATGGTTTGACCATATTTGCCCACCATTTGTACGTCAAACGTATTCCATTTTTTATTATTTTTTTATTTTTTCAATTTTGAAATCTTCACAAATCTTCACGCAGCTCATATTTTGAACTAGTCTTACTATTTCCTTGTCAAAACAAAAACGCGTTGGTTGATTTTCAAAAAACTTTCAGGAAATGTTCTTGAAATATGCTCTTTCGACTAGTCTAGTTTGTGTAGCTTAAATCCAGTTGGACTAGACAATACAGATTGACAAAGTTTCCTAATCGCATCTTGTTCATATTTTGGACTAGTCTTACTATTTCATTGATTAAACAAAAACGCATCGACAGATTGACATGAAAATTTCAGGAAATGTTCCTGAAAATACGCTCTTACAACTAGTCTAGTCTGTGTAGCTTAAATGCAGTTGGACTAGATAATACAGATTGACAAACTTTCCTAATCGCATCTTGTCCATATTATGGATTAGTCTTACTCTTTCCTTGACAAAACACAAACGCGTCATTGGATTTTCATGAAAATTTCAGAAAATATTCTTGAAAATACGCTCTTTCAACTAGTCTTGTGTGTGTAGCTTAAATCCAGCTGGACTAGATTGTACAGACTAACAAACTTCGCTAATCGCATCTTCAGACAATACTAGACAGGCAATATTATATTAAACTAGACAGAGAAGACTACACAGACAAAACTAGACAAGCCAGACCAGATAGACAAGACTAGATACACAAGACTAGACAGACAAGACTAGACAGACAAGACTAGACAGACAAGACTAGACAGACAAGACTAGACAGACAAGACTAGACAGACAAGACTAGACAGACAAGACTAGACAGACAAGACTAGACAGACAAGACTAGACAGACAAGACTAGACAGACAAGACTAGACAGACAAGACTAGACAGACAAGACTAGACAGACAAGACTAGACAGACAAGACTAGACAGACAAGACTAGACAGACAAGACTAGACAGACAAGACTAGACAGACAAGACTAGACAGACAAGACTAGACAGACAAGACTAGACAGACAAGACTAGACAGACAAGACTAGACAGACAAGACTAGACAGACAAGACTAGACAGACAAGACTAGACAGACAAGACTAGACAGACAAGACTAGACAGACAAGACTAGACAGACAAGACTAGACAGACAAGACTAGACAGACAAGACTAGACAGACAAGACTAGACAGACAAGACTAGACAGACAAGACTAGACAGACAAGACTAGACAGACAAGACTAGACAGACAAGACTAGACAGACAAGACTTGACAGACAAGACTAGACAGACAAGACTAGACAGACAAGACTAGACAGACAAGACTAGACACACAAGACTAGACAGACAAGACTAGACAGACAAGACTAGACAGACAAGACTAGACAGACAAGACTAGACAGACAAGACTAGACAGACTAGACAGACAAGACTAGACAGACAAGACTAGACAGACAAGACTAGACAGACAAGACTAGACAGACAAGACTAGACAGACAAGACTAGACAGACAAGACTAGACAGACAAGACTAGACAGACAAGACTAGACAGACAAGACTAGACAGACAAGACTAGACAGACAAGACTAGACAGACAAGACTAGACAGACAAGACTAGACAGACAAGACTAGACAGACAAGACTAGACAGACAAGACTAGACAGACAAGACTAGACAGACAAGACTAGACAGACAAGACTAGACAGACAAGACTAGACAGACAAGACTAGACAGACAAGACTAGACAGACAAGACTAGACAGACAAGACTAGACAGACAAGACTAGACAGACAAGACTAGACAGACAAGACTAGACAGACAAGACTAGACAGACAAGACTAGACAGACAAGACTAGACAGACAAGACTAGACAGACAAGACTAGACAGACAAGACTAGACCGACAAGACTAGACAGACAAGACTAGACAGACAAGACTAGACAGACAAGACTAGACAGACATGACTAGACAGACATGACTAGACAGACAAGACTAGACAGACAAGACTAGACAGACAAGACTAGACAGACAAGACTAGACAGACAAGACTAGACAGACAAGACTAGACAGACAAGACTAGACAGACAAGACTAGACAGACAAGACTAGACAGACAAGATTAGACAGACAAGACTAGACAGACAAGACTAGACAGACAAGACTAGACAGAAAAGACTGGACAGACAAGACTGGACAGATAAGACTGGACAGACAAGACTAGACATACAAGACTATATAGACAAGACGAGGCAGACAAGACTATACTGACAAGACTAGACCGACAAGACTAGACAGACAAGATTCGATGGACTAGACTAGACACACAAACCTAGACCCACTAGATTATTTCTAATTTGTTTTTTTTTTGTTCTTGAAGTGAACGAGAATTGGAGTACATTACGGCCGTAAACACGACGGCGGGATTTTCTGGGTGGTTGGAGTTGAATTTGACGTCTTGTCTCGCGACATGGGTGGCCATACCGGACGCCAACAAGGGCCTCTACCTGTCCGTCCACCCTGCCGATAAACCAGGTAAGGCGCCTTGCTAGGTCTGGATATTCAGGTTGAATCATCTGGCGCGCATTCGAAATCCCTGACTCATCCACAAAGATGAATAATTGATGGTTGATTTATGGATAAGTGGGACAGCTTACCCATTGCAGGTCGCGGCTTATTAAAAAAAAGTGTTTGAAACTGCGGCTTGTACATGAGTTTTTCTTTTCTCTATTTCTTAGTTCATGGGATTCTATTAGCCGCGGTTTATAGAGAGTGCTTAAATTGGGAAAATGGGGTAGTCTTGTCGGTCGTATTACAATAATAACAATTGATGGAGGATTAATGGATAAGTACGACAGCTTGCACATTGCAAGTCGCGGCTTATTAGAGAAAAAAAGTGTTTTAAAACTGCGTCTTATATGTTTTTTATGAGTTTTTCTGTTTATGTGTTTTTCTTTTTCTTTAAGTTTTTCTTTTCTCTATTTCTTAGTTCGTGGGATTTTATTAGCCGCGGTTTATAGACGTTGCTTCAATTGGGAATACAGGGTAATCTTGCCGGTCCTATTACAATGACAACTAATGCAGGATTTATGGATAAGTGCGACTGCTTGCAAATTGCAAGTTGCGGCTTATTAGAGAAAAATAGTATTTGACAACTGCGGCTTATAAATGATTTTTTTTTTCTTTAAGTTTTTCTTTTCTATATTTCTTAATTCATGGGATTTTGTTAGCCGCGGTTTATAGAGAGTGCTTCAATTATGAAAACAGGGTAGTCTTGTCGGTCCTATTATAATAACAATTGATGGAGGATTTATGGATAAGTGCGACAGCTCGAACATTACAAGTCGTGGCATATTAGAGAAAAGAAGTGTTTTAAAACTGCGGCTTATAAATGAATTTTTCTTTTCTCTATTTCTTAGTCCATGGGATTTTATTAGCTGCGGTTTATAGAGAGTGCTTCAATTGGGAAAACAGAGTAGTCTTGTCGGGCCTATTATAATAACAATTAATAGAGGATTAATGGATTAGTGCGACAGCTTGCACATTGGAAGTCGCGGCTTATTAGAGAAAAAAATTGTTTTAATACTGCGGCTTATAAATGAGATTTTCTTTCTCTTTAAGTTTTTCTTTTCTCTATTTCTTAGTTCATGGGATTTTATTAGCCGCGGTTTATAGAGAGTGCTTCAATTGGGAAAACAGGGAAGTCTTGTCGGACCTATTATAATAACAATTGATGGAGGATTAATGAATAAGTGCGACAGCTTGCACATTGCAAGTCGCGGCTTATTAGAGAAAAAAAGTGTTTTAAAACTGCGGCTTATAAATGAGTTTTTCTTTCCTTTATTTCTTAGTTCATGGGATTTTATTAGCCGCGGTTTATATAGGGTGCTTCAATTGGGAAAATAAGGTAGTCTTGTATTATTGAGTCTTGCTAATCTATTCTCGACTTGTATTTACGTTTTTGTTGTTTTATTAATATTTGTGGAATGTTTATTGGGAGATTATGTAAGAATCTAATATTTATTTATGCAGAAAACTGGTTGGTTTTGTTTGACTAGCAGTTGCAATTTCTCTTTGTTGACATTCGGGTTAGAGCTCTTCCAACATCTGCGCTTCTCGTAAATATTTGCATAAATGTTTTATTTTAAATAGAACCGACAACAAAATTATTAAATAAATAAACACGCATTCAGATAAAATCAAGCTGAGTTCTAATGCTTTTATTGCAAATTTTGCGAAAATCCGCTGAATATTTCTTTAATTATTTGTGGAAAATATGCAAAAAACTACCGAAAATTGACTTGTATTTGCTAGTAAATTACTAACTAACTTACACATAATACTAATACACCACTATAATCCTTTAATCTAATACTTTAACTTTTTCGCGTCCAGTGATTTCCGGTGGTGGAAGGATTTGCCACTGTCTGGTGGGACAGCGTTTCCAGGGATGTTCTGCATATACAGGAGAAAATGCACGCTTGGAGGTTCCTTCCGTGCTCCCCCTTTAATCTAATACTAATACAATACTCACATATATTAACTACCTACATGCGGTCCATTATTCTCTAGCCAAGTTTTAAGAATATTCTGTTGCAAATTTTGTTGCGATAATCTTAAAAATGTTATGTAATGCACTTAAAAATTATTCATATTTCTGTGAACCATTAAGTCCGTACGTAGTTTGTCGTGGCAGTCAAAATATGTCCCACCTATGCAAATACTCTTGAAAGTCTTAGGAAAGGTAATCTTCGAATACCTTTTCTTAGAAAGGCAACAAATTCCTGTCTAATTACTACATAATACAGGGTGTCTCAGAAAATGTACTAACACTTCGAATGACGAGAAAAAGTTTATTTATGAACATAGAGAGAAGTTGAAAGGCTTCAAGTACAGAAGACAAATGTTTTGGACCTTTTCTAGTTAGAGAAGTTGAAATTTTTGGAACAAAGTTCCTTTAGAGAGGTCTCTGTAGGAGTGATTCGGCAGAAAACGTTACGTTACACGCCTATCTCTTTCTCCCAGTGTATATTTCTATAATGCGTGCTCTCTCTGCTTCTTTCGCAGAGTGACAGATTTCACTATATGACTAAAAATAATAAAATAGATCTTTGCAGTTAGTTTCCGAGCTGTAACTATCTTAGTAACTTAGCAATCGACAGTTGAATATCGCCAATTAAAAAGTTTTGGAAAATTGAAGACTTTTACAAAAACTTCTGGAAGTTTCATTTAAGCTTGAAGACTTAAAAGTCTTTAATAATATCTATAAACTAGATAGTTTTAGCTAAAACTTGCAGTTAGTTTCCAAGCTTTAACAATCTTAATAACTTAGTAACTCAACTTCATATGTCATCTGTCATTTATGACAGACTAGATAATAGACCTGATTACGGTTAGTTAAGCGCATGCGCGTCCTTCAAGCATAAAAGGTGGGAATATTAAACTTTCGGGCACATTTTGTTATTTTCACTGGTTATACGTCAAAAAGTGCCCGAAAAACATGGCGGAAATTGACACATGCGCAGAAAGAGAATTCAACTATGGAAAGGTCTATTTTGATGTTTTGATTTCCATAGCAACTGTCTTGGGCCGCAAGTTGGACACTCCTGATCCAAATCAAATACTCAACTACACATATGTCTTTATGACAGACTAGATTATTTTCGCACACATTTTTTGCAACCGAAGTTTTGATGTAATATCGTCTATACACTAAAATAAATCTCGTCTATACACTAAATAATTCGTGTATTTTAGTCTAAATCTACAGACTAACTGCTTGCGTGACGAAATTTGCAAACTTTTACTCACAAGTTGGTGTCTGAAATAAATCAATGAAAAAAATTGTCGTTTTCGTTTTGCGGGCCACAAGACAAGTTTCAATGCGGCCCAAAACAAAACCGACAATTTTTTTCATTCATTTATCAAATTGACGCTTTTGTTTCGGGCCGCATTTCAACTTATCTTGCCCCAGTTTGACAATTTGTTTTTCATTTATTTACTAAATTTTGGACCGCATTGCATCTTCTCCGTATGAGGCTCAGTTTCAATTTGTTCATTAAATGAACCGTTCTATTTTAAGCTGCATTGCAACTTGTCTTGCGAGCGCAGTTTGGACACCCCTGACTTAAATAAATTACTGAACCACATACGTCATCTGTCATATATGACAGATATTTTCGCAGATCCTTTAACATCCATGTGGACGATAGGCTTTATCTTAAACACTTAGTTCACTCACCTTTCATAGTGGCCAATTAAATAGATACAGTCTAAATATTCCACGACAAAAACTTTAGTCTTGTGATTACGCTGCGAAATCGATTTTGTCTCTCCAGGAGAGTTCGGTGGGGTAGCGGAAGGCAGAAGGGATGTAAGTGGAACTTCGTTCCTGACGGGGGTCCCCTGACCGCATACGTTTATTTCTTTGTAGGCATGTGTCAATTTCCGCCATGTTATACGTCAAAAAGTGCCCGAACTTTTTGAAGTATAACCAGTGAATGTGCTCGAAACTGTCATATTCCCGCCTTTTAAACTTGGCGGATGCGCATGCGCTTAACTAACCGTAAAAAGGTCTATTGAAGAATTATGTGAGCAAATGTTCAAAGTGTTGACCAATTGATTATTGTCCACACCACGCTGATAACGCGCACCAGAACAATCGCAAACGTTACGAAACAGGTCATTTGGAGTATTTCAATTTCCAATTTCAATGCATCAATCGTTCTTGGTTTGGTGCCATAAACTCTGTCCTTGAGGTATCCCCACAAAAAGAAGTCCAAGGGCGTGAGGTCTGGGGAACGCGCAGGGTATTTAATGCTACTCCTTCGTCCAATCCATGTGTCTCCAAAAGCTACATCGAGGTGTGCTTGCACATCGCGTTGGTGGTAGGGAGGTGATCCATCTTGTTGAAAGTAAATCTTGTCGTCACCAAACATCTCTGTAATGTGTGGACCGACAAACTCCTGCAACAAGGTGAGGTAACTCTCACCACTGACAGTTCCGTTAAAAAAAATTGGCCTTTGATGCCCAATGCGGATATGCCACACCACAAGTATAAGTACCACACCATAAGTATAACCACACCATTTACTCCTTTAAATGTTGTTCAACTGTTACATGAGGATTTACAAGACCCCAGTACATGCAATTATGACGATTAATGGAGCCTTTTATTTTGAGGCCTTATCGCTCCATACAATTTTATGTGGAAATCCTGTACCTTCTGCACATTTTGCCAGGTACCATTCACAGAACTCTCCTGTCAGATTGGTCTTCGTTGAGAGCAAGGATTAGTGTTGGAATGTAGCATTTCCAGCGTAGACTCCTCATGATATGATTCACGCTAACTTTTGAGATGTGGGTCTCCTCAGCAGTTTATCGAAGAGATTTCTGTGGGGATCGAAAGAGTATTTCTTGCAGCTGCTCTTCTTTGCCACGGCTCGTGGATATTCGTGGTCGTCCAGAAAGTTTCTTGTTGATACTGTGAACGGTTCCATCTGCTTCAAATTTATCTCTGATGCGAGCAATGGAAACAGTTGGTGGCAGTTTATCAAATTCCTTTCTGAACCGTCTTTGAACTTCCGTGGTGTTTTCGGTATTCTAAAAAAAGTTTGTAGAAGAGATTTCTGTGGGGATTAAAGGAGTATTTCCGGCACCTGCTCTTCTTTTGAACGGCTCGTGGATGTCCGCGGTCGTTCAAAAAGTTTCATGTTGACGTTGTTAACGGTTCCATCTGCTTCAAATTTATCTCTGATGCTAGCAATGGAAATGGAACTTCCGTGGTGTTTTTGGTATTCTAAAAAAAACCTGCTCTTCTTTTCCACGGCTCGTGGATGTCCGTGGTCGTCCAGAAAGTTTCTTGTTCACGTTGTGAACGGTTCCATCTGCTTCAAATTTATTTCTGATGCGTGCAATGAGCAATTTGGTGACAGTTTCTCGAAATCCCTTCTGAACCGTCTTTGAACTTCCGTGGCGTGTTTTTTTGGCGTGACATTTCAGCACAAACTTCCTCTCTTCCCAGCTAAGTTAATTTCCTACCATGCTGTAACATTAATCACACCTGCGAAAACCAAAACGCAGCATTTTTGCGACAATCAAAGTGATGAGCACATTTTTTTGAGTCATCCTGTATTCTGTATTTTTTTTTTGTTGTAGCTCATGAGTTGAGACCGGAAGATATTGGTTTGGTGACGATGAAAGGAGAGGACGAAACGAAGCCGTTCATGGTGGCTTTTCTCAAGGCGAACAATCACGTTAACGTCAGGATGACCAGAGACACGAGGCGGGTCAGGAAGTCCGACTATCATTCGGTCATGAGAGACATGGGAGGTCACGGTAGCTTATCGTCTATATAGATCTAGTTCGTATTTATATTGATGCTTTTTTCTAGATACTTTGTCCACGCAGTCCGACTCCAAAAGCTGCAGAATTCACAGTCTGTATATTAGTTTTAAAGACTTGAAATGGCATGTAAGTATATAAAAAAAAATAGAAAAATTTTGGAAAATTTAGAAAGTTTCAGTAAGGTTTAGTATAGACTAGGAGTGGCGAACCTTTTCATGACCGCGTGCCATTTTTCTTAAGTTTCTACAATATGAAATGCTGACGTGCCTGATAACGTTGTCTGAAATCAGTTAACGTATTAAGGCCGATTCTCATATACGCGACCCTCAGCTACGCGACGTCACGTGACATCGCCTGCCAAATAATGATTACATTGTTTAAAATGGGCACGTTCTCACTGTGGCTATGCGACAGCTACGCGACGTGCCCATTTAAAAGAATATATTCATTATTTTATTTTATACGTTATTTGTGGTCACAGTAGTGAACGCTTCCGCTAGCTATACATGAGATCCCGGGTTCAATCTGGCCAAATCGTGAAAAATTTTCACGGAACTATGCTGTGGCCACCTCGTGGAACGCAAGGGCAAACTACCACGAGTAATTCTGCCTAGTAAACCTCTCAACTAGTGCCGTTCGAAATCGGCGATAAACTGCTAGGTCCTATATATTAGTGGATGATTCGTTCCACAAGTATGCGCGAGAGGTGGCCTAAGCTCTCAGAGAGTACGGCACCTTAAGAAATCATTATTTGACTAGGCGATGTCGCACGACGTCGCGTAGCTGAGTGTCGCGCATATGGGAATCGACCTTTAGCCTGGATATAATATAATACCGTATTAGCTTGAATATGATGTTTGAAAGTATCAAAGTCCATCCCAATTTATAAAAATAAAGGGTCACCAATCTGTATTCAAAGCCAATTTTCAAAAAGCATTTCAGCATTTCTGACTTGATTATCAAGTAGGAAAGTAATAACATGCTGGCAAACAGTAAAACGGCTTCTGGAAAAGGAGCTCAACTGATACTGCTCTTTTGGATAGTGTACATTTCATAATTACTTCTTTTAATTGAAATCAGGAGGTTCTTGCTTTATTTTACGACCTAAGTAAAGCATTTGACTCTTTTGATCAGAAGCTCCTTCTACAAAAAATTGAAGATGTTGGATTTAGGGCCGGTCCAGACGCTACGTTTTGCACAACCTTTTGTTTGCGCAGTCTTAGGACGGAATGAAAACGTTGCAATTTTTAGAGCGTCTGCACGGTGCAGATATATCTGTATATTTCGCACAGTTTTAGTGAAATTGTCATGGAGGAGGTACTAGTCTGGTCATTTTTGAACAAAAAGAATCGGAAAACATGCACCGACTTATCTGCACAGTTCATAGATATGCTCTCTAGCTCAGTTATCGTTGCAACTGTACCGTCTTCGCGCCGTTTTCAAAACTGCGCACTTTTCCTGTCTAGACGCAACGTTTTATCTGCAACGTGTTGAACTGTGCAGACAAAAGGTTGTGCAAAATATAGCGTCTGGTCCAGACGCCGGTCCGGTCCGGCCTTTAGAGGCCAACTGGGTAAAATCTTCCTTGCATCAAAGATGACGAACAGTGATCGTAAACGGTTCAAAATCGGAAAGAAAATGAAAGAAGCGTGTGGCACCCCAAGGCTCTCTAATGAGACAAACTCTATATTTGTCAATGATCTGGCGCAAACAAAGAATGTTCAATGCAATTATATTTTGTACGCTGACGTTACCAACATTTTAATATCTAACCCAGACATACACGAGTTAATTAAAAGTAGCAAAATTAAAATTAATTAAAATCGGAAACGTTAGGATGATGATGTACACATCTTTAATTGACTTTAAATATACGCAAAACTTACATCATGATTATAGTTTACTGCTAAGATTTGATCAAAAATGTGTGTATGTAGTTATTTAGTGTACAATGTCAACCCAACGCAAATATTTCACTAAGTTTGCGTCAAAAACAGAAGATCATCAATAATCTTGATAAAGGAGAAACCACGGCAAACCTCGCACGCATTTATGGCGTTGGAAGATCCACGACCTACGGCATCGAAGTCAACCGCGAGGAAATCCTCCAATTCATCAAGACTATTTCTCTTACCAGCACAGGTTTACAACGCAGATGAAAGTGATTTTTCCTGGAGGGAGCTTCCGCATAAGACCTTTGTACACTGTTCCGAAGAAACTGCCCAAGGAAGAAAATTGTCAAAGGGCAGATTGACATTCATACCCTGTGCAAATTCCACGGGCACACACAAACTTTCCTTATTGGTTGTAGGAAAAGCCAACATCTGCAGGCCTTTAAAAACTCACTTACTTAGAGGGCACAAAGTGAAGATCGGTTATAAGAAGATGGAAGTGGATGGAAATTGGGTAACATGGGAGGAGTCTCAAAAAATTATGCCAAAAAACTAAGTCTGTTTATATTGTCTATTTATTTTAATAAAAGAGAGGGAGATGGCGAGAAGACACAAGAACAATGATGAACGGCTAACGGAAAATATTAAGATACTCTTTTGGAATGTGGCGGGACTTCAGAGGAAACTGGAAATAACGGATCTGTTATAATGTTTCTCAAGAAATTCCATATAATTGGATTTTGAGACCTGGATGCAGGAAAAAGAATGGGAGAGCTGCAAAGAAAAACTTCCCAAAGACTCTAGATGGAAATTGCAGCCAGCCCAGAGAGAATATAAGTATGGAAGAGCAATATACCCCCCATATTAACAGGAGTTAAAAGAAATATCAAAGAGTCAGAAAGAAGACTGGAAGAGGCAGAAGGCGTAGTGTGCAGGGAAGTGGAATTAGAAGAAGTCTGGTGGCAAGTGGCCACGGTATACAACAACAAAGGACTGGAAGTAATTAAAAATACAATAAAAATTAATTAAGAAGGATCGGTAATGGCAAAGTTACTGGTAGGAAGCGATTGGAATGTTAGAATCGGGGAACAGCAGTTCCACACAATGGATAGTGAAGGTAGAGAAATAATAAGGAAAGCCAAGGATAAGGTTAGAAATGCGGAAGGGAGGGGATGTGCGGATTGGGTAAGGGAAAATCAATGGGAAGTCGTAAAAGGAGACTGGGAGGGAGATTTCACATTTGTGGGGGAAGAACGATTATCGACTATAGATCTTGTAGTGGCAAATGACCCGACAAGGCAGGAAATTAAAGAGATGGAGATAGGAGGGAGAATTGATTCAGACCACATACCAGTGGCAATAAGCTTGAAGACGAAAACAATAATTGCATCTAGGGAGGAGAAATGGGTTACCAGATGGGACAATGAAGCGACTGAGAAGTATAGGGCTAGAATGGAAGCAATAAACTGGAAGGAATTAAAAGATATAGACAAGATTATAGATAAGATGGAGGCAGGAATGTTAAAGAAGAAAATCACAACAGCATCACCAGGAAGATCATGGGCAGACAAAGAATATATGACGGAGAAATAAAAGTATAGAGAGGTTATGAGAAAGTGGCGAGAGGGCAGCAGCAGTAAAGAAGATTGGTTAAAGACGAAAAGCGAATTAAAGGACTTGGAGACGAAGAAAAAACATAATTGGGAGAGAAGAGAACGTCAGCGCATACTAGACATCAAAACAGAAGCACAGTTCTGGAAGTAATTAAAAAAAAGAGGAGCGAGGAAAGAAAAGTGGAAAAGTCACTTTATGGTTTTGTTGGAAGGAGTCAAGATACAGGAAGGAGTAGGCAATAGAAGTGTAAGGGAGGAACAAGCTTTGGAAGACTTAGGCCAAGAAGAAATAACGATTGGTGAAGTGGACAAGGTTTTTCAAGGTAAAACAAAAAAAGCGGCAGGCCTTGACGGCGTAGGAAACGAAGCCTGGAAAGCTATCCCGAGAGAGTGTAGGACTAGAATCACCCAAGAATTGAATTTGGTATGGAGGGGAGCAAAGAGTGCACCAAAGAGCTGGAAGGAGGGAATAATTCACCCAATATGTAAGAGTGGAGACAGGGAAAATGTCGGAAACTACAGGCGGATTATGTTAGTGAATTCGGCATATAAAATTTTCACCAAAATCTTGGACGAGCGGTTAAGGAGAGAGATAGAGGAGAAGCATCTAGTGCCAGAGGTGCAAGCTGGTTTCAGAGAGGGACGGAGTACGATAGAGCATTTAGTAACCCTGCGCTACATAATTGATCAAGAAATAAGCAGAGGGAGCCTGTTTGCTCTTTTCATTGACCTGAAGGCGGCCTATGATTCGGTAGATCGAGGGAAGTTGGTAGAGTGCTTGGGAAAAAAGGGTATGTCAGAGAGTGTGATAAGGAATGTAAGAGAGTTATATAAGGAAACTGTATGTAAGATTAGAGTGAATGGGTGTGAATCTGAGTATTTCGAAGTAAGAACGGATCTGAGGCAGGGATGTCCGTTCACTTTTTAATCTCTACGTGGCTGACATGGAGAAAGTGTTGACAGATGGTCAAGCCGGAGGCGTGGTTATAGGGAGAAGGAAAGTGTGGAAGTTAGCCTACGCGGACGATATGGTAGTGTTCGCTAAAACAGCAGGCGAAATGAAGGAGTTGATTTAAAGGCTGAGAGGTTATTTTGAAAAGAGAGAGCTAAATATAAACGTGGGAAAAACTAAATGGATGCGTTTTATAAGGGGGGGTAAATATAGGAAAGAACGTTTTGAATGGCTAGGAAAGAAAATTGAGGAGGTGCAAAAGTTTAGCTATTTAGGATATGTGTTTGGAACTGGGTGCAGTCTGGAATTGGGAGCATGTGGATTATGTGTCAAAAAAGTGTGGGTGGCGGCAGAACGCATGTGGAAGGGATGGAGATCTAGTTTTGAAAGGAACTTTAGGGCGGCGGAGGTAATATGGAAAGTGTGTGTGAGAAGTGTTTTGACGTATGTTTCGGAAGTATGGGGGACTAGAGAGGAAGAGAAGATAGAGAGGGTGCAACAAAACTTCTACAGGAAATTCCTAAAGTTGGACAAATCGACACCAGGCTACATAGTCTGCATGAGGTGAATGCATACAAGGTGGCCGTTTTAGCGGCAAACAGGGTGTTAAGGTATGAATGCAAGGTGAGTGAAATGGGGGATGAAAGAATAATAAAAGAGGTATTTAGAATGGCGAATCGGGAGGGTGAAAGAGGGAAGAATGGGAATGCGTGGGGAATGAATAAAAGGAAATTATATGAAAGAGGAGCGATATCTGGCGAGGGACTAGAAAAACTTAAGAGGGAAGGGGAGAACTGGGTGGAAATGATAGGTGAGCGATTAGTAGAGGTAGAGTTACAGGAACGCCAAAGCCAAATTGCCAACAGTAGATTTTTCAAAGAATATGCAAAGATTCAGGTGCTTCGTCGTTTACCTTCCTATTTATACTAAACTAAAGAGGCAGACACGCAGGTCATACTGGCAAGGTTTAGGTGTGGAAGTGAAGAGCGTGGTAGGAAATACTGGATGAGTGAAGAATATCGCAAGTGCACAGTTTGTGGGACTGGAGAGGATAGATGGAAACATTGGATGGAAGAATGTACAAGGAATGAATGGAAAGAACAGGAGAAAAGGCTAGGACAAGAATGGAAGGAGTGTTTGGATGAAAGGGGAAATGGTTTGAAATTGTTAAGGATGGTGAAAAAGTGGAAAGAACAAATAAGCAAAAAGGAAGAACCTATAGTAGGTAACCCTTTAGTAGGTAACTTGTAATATATGTATAGTATGTAGTTAGGTAAATTATTTTCTATTTTGTATATATGCCAATAAGAGGTTATAATAATAAAAAATACCAGTTACATATAACAATCAAGCCAAAGGTTGTTTACCTGAGGTGTGTTTAAAGAATGCTTCAAGCAAGATTTTATTTCGGCGGTAAAAGTTTTTTCAAAAGTTTACAACTTGTCTGCTTCTTCTACACATTTACCTAGGTACATATTTTATTCTTTTTGAAAGAAAATAAAATATGCAAAATTGTTATTTTTTCGTTTAACTCTCGATAACCTGGACTTTTCTGATAATCCGGTTGTCAGGTCCCATATGTGTCGGATTATCAAGATTATACTGTAGCTTTAATTTAATTCAAACTATTATTATGAATCTTAATTTCATTTAAACTATTTATATTTAGGATTGGATAATTGCGCCTGAAGGCTATCAGGCGTATTTTTGTCGGGGAGAGTGCAATTTCCCTTTGAATAACAACATGAATGCCACAAATCACGCGATCGTGCAGACTTTGGTGCACTTGATGAGTCCGGTGAAGTTTCCCAAGCCTTGTTGCGCCCCGACCAAACTCAACCCCATTTCGGTTTTGTACCATCTGACGGAGTCCAACGTTACGCTGAAGAAGTACAAGCGGATGGTGGTTAAAAGTTGTGGATGTTTATGAAAACTTCAGATTTGAGAAGAACAAATTGGACAGGAGACTGTATAGTTGATAAGTGTATATAAATGAGTTTTTTTTTAATATTTAGTTTAATAAATTGTCGTTTTTTTTTAAGGGGAATATTTTGTGCCAAAATCTTCGACCTCATAATAATAATAAACTTTATTGCCCAACAGGAAACCCTTTTAACAGGACAAATAATATTTACACTAAAATATGAAAAAAAATAAAATCTTAAAGTTAAATCAAAATACAATGAGAATTAAAATATAAACATTCCTCATAAATAAGTTAACATACAGAAATACACATTAATAATATGTGTATGAAAATGAAATAACTCGCTACTATAAGATACAAAAAAATATATCTTTGAAGAGCTTAAAGACCTTTTCTGTAATCGTGATCTAAAGTTGGAACTTCGAATCAGAATGATGAGATGCTACGTGTTTCCCATATTAATGTACGGCGTGGAAGCATGGACACTCAATCAAATAGGATACTCCCTAAAACTATCATAGGCAGACAAAGTTACAAATGTGGAGGTATTACAAAGGATGGGAAAAGGGCTAGGAATTATACAAACAATTAAATGTAGGAAACTGGAATATCTGGCACAAACTATGTGAGGAGAAAGGTATTAAATATTACAGCTCATAATGCAGGGGAAGATTGCAGGAAATAGTAATAGGAAGTGTGTGAAGACGCCGGATTTCCTGGTTGAAAAATCTTAGACATTGGTTCCGGTGTACTTTAAAGGAATTATTCAGAGCGGCAGTGTCGAAAATGGAGATTGCCTTGTTAGTAGCTAACCTCCGAGTAGGAGATGGCACACGAAGAAGAAGAAGAGCTTATCAGCGTTGTGGAACATATGGGTTAAGTACGCCATACACGCTACGGTCTACCGGAGAGGTTACCTATCAGGTTTGCCTGCGCAGGTCAACAGCACGTCGTTCCGGAGCGGTCTTCAGTTCTTTTTGCGATGACAGCGAAAAATCTGGGAAATGCATAATCAATATAAAAATATTCAATATCATATCTAAGCCCAACAACTTATATACCAATACATTCAAAATCACTACATTCCAAAACACACTAGAAACAACTGACGTGACCTACACAGGACCACCGTCAAAAGAATTAATTTTCGATCTTGCTCCGGTCGCCTGCGCAGGTTCAAAAAACTGCACAGGTCTATTCCCACATAGAAGGAGGCCGAAAAGCCTCCAAAAAACATGGAAAGATAGTGCTATCACTTTAAACATAAAAAAACTATCATTCAAACACTGATATTCCCGGTACTTCTATACGGAGCAGAAACATGGTCGGTGAAGGCTGTCGATCGCAGGAAGATCGACGCGTTTGAACTATGGTGCTGGAGAAGAATCCTACGAGTTCTTGCTGGACAGCAAGAAGAACTAATGCGTCCATCATCCAAGAAGTAAACGAACCCCAAAGGTTATCCAAAATAGTGCAAGCTCGAATCCTTAGATACTTCGGGCACATTCAGAGAAGAGACGAGGACAACTTGGAGCGACTAATAGTTTAGGGTCGGGTAGAAGGTACTAGGTCCCGAGGTAGGTCTCCTACACGCTGGACTGATCAAATAAGGGCATCCACTGACTTGACAATCAACCAAGCAGCACTCAGCGCCTACAACCGTGAAAAAAACCGGCCAAGTGCGAGTTGTGACTCGCGCACCGAGGGTTCCGTACAAACTTGTAAGAAAGGTATCTTTTTTTGTGGAGGACGTAGCAAGCACATTCAGTTAACTTGACAAGTGGCCCTACTGAAATAATGACCATCTTAGTACCGCTGCAAGCATAACCTCAAGATGTCGCTGTCGTACGATGGAATTCTACCCTATATTTTATTACCATACATCAGGATGTTACGGGACTTGAGTATGTCGCACGTCGGTTATAAACAAGCAAAATTTAGACATAATATATACCCTGTATATATTTTGTATATAGAGCGTACGTGATGAAATGCATAGCGAATATAAACAAAGAAAATTCAGAATAAACAGCTTGGTGCCAACACATACTTTTTAACCTTCGCACCTAACCGAGGAGGACCTAACTGTATGCAACCCATATGCTTCTGGAGCCTGACAATACCACTACGACAACATTAGAGTATTTTCATAAGTTTCTAATAGTAAATTCGCATTTTTCTTGTAATTAAACTACATATTTACGGTTTTCAAATTTTTCCCTTTACATGTGCTGTAAGACACCGCTTCTTGCCAAATTTCATGATTCTAGGTCAACGGGAAGTACCCTATAGGTTTTGATTCCCCTGTGAAATCGCACATATGCGACATAAACGGTCATATCTTTTGATCGCGTTGACTTACAAGTTTGATTTTTTCACAGCTGAGAGAGACCGCAGACCCGAGTATTTGATACATATTTTAACTTGTTACCTCTACAGACAGACGGACAGACAGACAGACGAACAACAAAGTGATCCTATAAGGGTTCCGTTTTCGGTACGGAACCCTAAAAATGGCGAGATTTTGTAAAGCGAGTAACGAAGTAATACGAAGCTTGATCACGACTCTTCTGTCAAGAGGAAAGCGAAGAAGAAGAAGATTCCCACACACGCTCCGGTGATAAGGGTGATAAGATAGGGTGATAGTCTCAGCTCATTCCTTTCTAACCTTGTCATGGACGAGATTATACACGGTGTGACAACAATGAACAGGGGATACAAACTGAATGACAAACTAATCAGCATGGTGTGCTATGCGGATGATGCGGTAATACTGGCAGAAACAGAAAACGATTTGCAGAGGCAAACAC
Source organism: Phosphuga atrata (assembly GCA_944588485.1). Classification (NCBI taxonomy): domain Eukaryota; kingdom Metazoa; phylum Arthropoda; class Insecta; order Coleoptera; family Silphidae; genus Phosphuga; species Phosphuga atrata. The sequence continues at coordinate 14,281,315 of OX155897.1, forward strand.
ATAAGTTCTATCAGACTAGTGAAAAATACAACATGTCAATCCCCATTGATAAAACAAAATGTATGACCTTCTTCAAAGAACGTAAGAGAGTCGTAATAGACAATAAATCAATAGAACAGGTAATGAGCTTCCGTTACCTAGGAGCGGACACATCAAGCAGCAACAACCCGATAAACGACATAAAATCACAGGTCAACAAAGCCGCAACAATCTCAGGATGCCTGAGAGATATCATCTGGAAAAACAACAACTTACGCATTGATGGTAAAGTGCGGATATATAAATCCTGTGTTAGACCGGTGCTAACCTATGGTATTGAAACGAGAGCTGACACGAATAAGACAAAAGCATCCTCAGAACAGCGGAGATGAAAACATTAAGGCTTGTCGCACACTGGATCAGCTCCGCTCAACTCACATCAGATCCGATCGGGTCCGCTCCTCTCAGCTCCGTCATTTTGCCACATATTGCATCCGCTCAGCTACGTCACGCACTCAATCCCCTCTCACCTCTCCGCCAGGAGAGCTAAATATGTGCAGCTATCCTGGTTGCATAAATGCCTTAGCGCATATATGGAAACGTTAATGTTGCGCCTGCGTGAACCATCCGCCAGCATCCGACCTCCGGCCTAGAATTCTTGACAAACATAGGATACGGCGCGGTGAGGAGCGGAACGGAGTCAAGCTGAGCTGAGCGGACGCAGTATGTGCGTTTCTATTCATATACACGGGTTTTATATTTTTCTGGACTGAAAGGCTGAGCTGAGCGGAGACGAGCGGACTCAGTGTGCGACAAGCCTAAGAACCATCGCAGGGAAGACACTTAGAGATAGGGTGATAAACACGACATAAGAGCGGTATGCAGGGTGGAGGACATGGTGAGATGGGGAAGGGAAAGGAGAAGATATTGGCGTGACCACATAGACAGAATGAACCAAGAGAGACTAGCATACATAGCCAGAGATGGAAAACCAGGAGACTTCTCCTCCACCTCGGTAAACTCGGTGCCCTGGGCTGCCACAGCTGTACCATCGGCATAGATGAATTGCCTTATATTGTCAGGAATCGGCTGGTCGTTCGTGTACACGTTGTACAAAAGTGGGGACAGGACACTGGGCTGGTTCTGTATAGTATAAGTCACAGTAGAGCATTTGGAAATATTTAGTTTCAGCTGATTTTGTTGAGACCAAGCAACCAGTAAGTTGATGTTGTTTATTGTTGATGTTTTTTTTTATCAGAATTGCTGTTAATAGAGGAATACAGCTTTACATCATCCGCAAAGGCCAATGCAGGAAATTTTAAGGATTATCGATAAACAGCACAGAGAAAAGAGGACCCAGATTTGAACCTTGTGGAGCCCCTGACGAGGATGTGAAAGAATTAGATATAAAACCGTTATAGAAAACGTCAGAAATCTGTATGTTATATTAACTATGTCTCTGTGTTACAGAAAACGTCAGAACTCTGTATGTTATATTAACTATGTCTCTGTGTTATAGAACTCTCTCAGATAAGTACGAAGGCATTAATTTAAAAAAAAACATGGAGCAAAGTCTAGACTTTGCTCCATGTTTTTTGGTTGTTGCTGCTAGTCTTCTAGAAGACTAGCTTATTCAAGAGTAGATGATTTATAGTATCAATGGCACTAAAAAAGAAGCAGCAAAATAATTTTTGGCACACAGAAACTACACGACAAGACAAACAAGTCGATGTGTAAATTGTTCGGAAATATTCAATAATTCGTCGATAAATTTCAAACTGAAATTTACCCGATTCTCGTTTTGCTAAGTAGATATCTCAGAAACGGTTGCAGGTAATTAAAAACGGATTGCGGCATCGTTTTCAGAAGGTCATTTTCCTATGGATACACTAAGATTGTCCGCGGCGAATTAACGGCTTTCCGAGAACTCTACTAGAGCGCCTAAATTTCATAAAAATTTCTTCAATTTTTGCAGGCGAAAGTGAACCGAAAGAGCTAGCGAAATATAATTTGCAAATCTGTAATCAGCAGCAAAAATGTTTTCAGAAACGTTTTTAAATTTTGCTGTGACTCAAAAAATAACGATTTTGAAAAAATCGATTTTCTCGCATTTCGTCGTTTCCGCAGTCTAGACTTCCCGAGTCGATGGTGTTTCTTAACTGAAAGCTTCCCAGGGAATGTTATATACGTTCTCCGACTAATTTTGGGACGCTGAATCTATTGGTGGAGCCTAGAAGTCTCTTTGGTGAGCTGTTCAAAAGTTATGACAGCGTCAAATCAGTAGGAAATGTGTGACTGTGTACAGCGAAAAAAAATTAAAATTTTTGTTTATTTTTAACTTTAGAGCGAAATAAACTGTAAACCGTTTTCAGCACTTCGATTTCCTTCGAGTAAACAAAAAGAAATCACGAAAAATAATTGCACAAAAATTTTCGACCAAAATTTTCCATCATTTCGCTCGAGAAATACATGCTTTTTCGTTTTTTTTCGATATTTTCGAAAACGGTAAGAAGCAGCGAAATCATTTTGGGCACACAGAAACTACACGACAAGACGAACAAGTCGATGTGTAAATTGTCGGAAATATTCAATAATTCGTCGATAAATTTCAAACTGAAATTTACCCGATTCTCGATTGCGAATCCGAATCCGAAAACGGATTGCGGCATCGTTTTCAGAGGGTCATTTTCCTATGGATGCACTAAGATTGTCCTCGTTAAAATCACGACTTTCCGAGATCTCCAGTAGAGCGCCGAAATTTCATAAAAATTTCTTAAATTGTTGCAGGCGAAAGTGAACCGAAAGAGCTAGCGAAATATAATTTGCACATCTGTAATCAGCGGCAAAAATGCTTTCAGAAACGTTTCTAAATTTTTCTGTGACTCAAAAAATAACCATTTTGAAAAAATCGATTTTCTCGCATTTCGTCGTTTCCACGGTCTAGACTTCCCGAGTCGATGGTATTTCTTAACTGAAAGCTTCCCAGGAAATATTATACACGTTCTCCGATTAATTTTGGGACGCTGAATAGATTGGTGAAGACTAGAAGTCTCTGTGGTGAGCAGTTCAAAAGTTATGACAGCGTCAAATCAGAAGGAAATGTGTGGTTGTGTACAGCGAAAAAAAATATAAAATTTATTCGTAACTTTGGAGCGAAATAAATTGGAAAACCGTTGTCAGCACTCCGATTTCCTTCGTGTAACCAAAAAAAAAATCACGAAAAAAAATTTAAAAAAAGCGACAAAAATTTTCAATCATTTCTTTCGAAAAATACTTGCTTTTTCATTTTTTTCGAAAACGGTAAAGATCAGCGAAATCATTTTGGGCACACGGAAACTACACGATAAGAGGAACAAGTCGATATGTAAATTGTCCAGAAATATTCAATACCCGGTTTCGGAAGATTCTACATTTGCAACCGAATGTTACGCAGTTGTTCCTCAAGGTTCTGCAATTGTTCCTCAATGCTTAGAATATTTCAAGGTTGTTATACCAGTGTTTCACAAGGTTCTGTCATTGAACCTGAATGCTCTGCTTTTGTTTTTCAAAGTTGTATTTATGTCCCTTAAGGTTTTGAATATGTTCCTTTGCTTTTTCACAAGATTTTATTAACGTTCCTAAGTCATGAATGTGTTCCTCAAAGCTTCTTCCTCCAAATTCTTTTCTTTAACTAATTTCTTTCAGCTTTTAACTATTTCTCCAGCTTTTTGATGAGGTTTTCAAAACTTTTCCTCTTGCATGAAAAGAACTTTCATGAAACACATGAATTCCATGTTATGATAAAATTCATTTTTGATGAATTCCATGAAACTTCCTCATGAGGTTTGCCAAATATATTGCTCCAACATTATCCTCATTTTTTTTAAAATATTCCACATAAACTTTTCCTCCAGGTGTTCTATTTTTTTTGCTATTGTTTCCTCCGATGTTTCAAAAACTTGTCTTGCGATTCTTCTTCCTCCAACTTCCTCCTTATCAAGCTTATTACAACTCTTGTGCTTTGAACTATCTCTCCAGCTTTTTGAAGAGGTTCCAGAAACTTTTCCACTTGCATGTGGTTCCAGAAACTTGTTGTGAAGAAAGAGGTTGTGAAAAATGTAGCTCCTACATTTTCCTCCATATTTTCTAGAATTTTTTCCTCTTGTCGCGTCCAATGTTCCAAAAACTTTTCTTCTTCCTCTAACTTTCTTCAAACATCGCATCCTTCAATCCTTGGGCTTCAATTTCTCCAGCTTTCCATTTCTCCAGCGTCCGCGGTCTAGACTCCCCGTGTCGATGGTATTTCTTCACTGAAAGTTTCCGGACGCCGAATCAATTGGTGAAGACTAGAAGTCTCTATGGTTAGCCGTTCAAAAGTTATGACAGCGTGAAATCAGTCGGAAATCCGAGATGGTATACAGCGAAAAAATATATAAAACTTGTTTATTTATAACTTCAGAGCGAAATAAACTAGAAAACCGTTTTCAGCACTTCGATATCGTGATATCGAAAAATTACGAAAATATTTTACAAAAAAAAATTCCATCATTTCGTTCGAAAAATATGTGCTTTTTCGTTTTCGATTTCGTTTTTTTCGATTTTCTCGAGAACGGTAAAAAGCAGCGAAATCATTTTCGGCACACAGAAACTACACGACAAGACGAACAAATCGATGTATAAATTGTCCAAAAAGATTCAATAATTCGTCGAGAATTTTCGAACTGAAATTTAACAGATTCTCGATTTGCTAAGTAGATGTCTCGGCAACGGTTGCAGATAATCAAAAACTAATTGCGGCATCGTTTTCAGAAGGTCATTTTCCTATTGATACACTAAGATTGTCAGCGCGAAATTTGCGACTTCCCGAGATCTCTACTCTAGCACCGAAATGTCTTAAAAATTTCTTCAATTTTTGCAGGCGAAAGTGAACCGAAAGAGCTAGCGAAATATAATTTGCATATCTGTAATCAGCAGCAAAAATGCTATCAGAAACGTTTTTAATTTTTGCTGTGACTCAAAAAATAACGATTTTGAAAAAATCGATTTTCTCGCATTTCGTCGTTTCTGCGGTCTAGACTTCCCGAGTCGATGGTATTTCTTAACTGAAAGTTTCCCAGGGAATATTATATACGTTCTCCAACTAATTTTGGGACGCTGAATCGATTGATGAAGACTAGAAGTCTCTGTGGTAAGCGGTTCAAAAGTTATGACAGCGTCAAATCAGTAGGAAATGTGTGATTGTGTACAGCGAGAAAAATATAAAATTTGTTTATTTGTAACTTTAGAGCAAAATAAACTGGAAAACCGTTTTCAGCGCTTCGATTTCCTTCATGCAACCAATAAAAAAATCACTAATAAAATTTGCAAAAAAAAAATCGACAAAAATTTTCCATCATTCTGTTCAAAAAATACATGCTTTTTCGTTTTTTTTTCGATTTTTCAAAACTGTAAAGAGCAGCGAAATCATTGTGGGCGCACAGAAACTACACTACAAGACGAACAAGTCGATGTGTAAATTGTCCGGAAATATTCAATAATTCGTCGATAAATTTCAAACTGAAATTTACCCGATTCTCGATTTGCTAAGTAGATATCTTGGAAACGGTTGCAGATAATTAAAAACGGATTGCGGCATCGTTATCAGAAGGTCATTTTCTTATGGATGTGCTAAGAGTGTCCGCGGGAAATTCACGACTATCCGAAATATCCACTAGAGCGCCGAAATTTCATAAAAATTTCTTCAATTTTTGCAGGCGAAAGTGAACCGAAAGAGCTAGCGCAATATAATTTGCATATCTGTAATCAGCAGCAAAAATGCTTTCAGGAACGTTTTTAAATTTTGCTGTGACAAGAAATTTCCGATTTTGAAAAAATAGATTTTCTGGCATTTCATCGTTTCCGCGGTCTAGACTTCCTGAGTCGATGGTATTTCTAAACTGAAAGCTTCCTAGGGAATATTATATACGTTCTCGACTAATTTTGGGACGCTGAATCGATTGGTGCCAATTAGAAGTCTGTGTGACAAGCCGTTCAAAAGTTATGTCTTCGCAAAATCTACGGAAAATGCGAGAGAATGTATTTCCTTAAAATCATTATTTATCAAGTGAATAGATAATTTCAAAATGTGCCTTGAAAGTGTTTTTCCTGCTCATTACAAATAAGTAAATTGTGTTTTGCTAGCTGCTTCTATTCATGAGATACGACTTGATGAATTTGAAAAATCGTCTAAAATTTAGTCACTCGGAGTTAGAACTGTGAAATTAATACACATTTCGAGAAAAATCTTAAGCTTCCATAAGGAAATATTTTTCTGAAAACGATGCCGTTATCCATTTTCAATTATCTGCAACCGCTCTGAAGATATCAAATCGCAAATTTGAAAATCGTAAAAATAAATATTAACTAACATAAAGTAGTTAGGATAAAGTGACCACACGTCCCGATTTTGGTGGGACAGTACCGCTTTTTTGGAGGAGAGTCCCGCGTTTTTTTAAAAATGTCCCGCTTTTTAGAAAATATCTGCATTTCTAATTTTAAATGTATGTAAATACATTTTTGTATATTTATAGACAATTATATGGATGTATACAATAATAGTAGTTTATGATACAAGTGTGTGAAGTGCTTTTATGCATGAGTTGCGATGACTTTAAAGCACGAGCCGAAGGCGAGTGATTTAATCGCGATGAATAGATTTAATCTAGATTAGGTTATGGTTAGATTATATTAGAGCCAGATAAATCCAGATTGAGAAGCCGAGACTTCTTGTTTAAAAATTAAAAAAATTAATTTAATTCTAATATATGTCAGAAAATTTATTTTCACTACATCTATGATTTTTGTTTAGTGACGAAGTTGTTGCTATAGTAACAACAAACAGAAATCGTTTAATAATGAAACTTCATTTGATTTACATTGGACTTTTACTCACTTTATACTTTTACACACAGTTATAATAATGGCATCCTTCACATACAATAATGTATTTATGAATGTGTTCATTTCAGTGAGTGAGTAGATAAAATATATATTTTTAATTATTGGTCTGCTTTCATAACTAAATTATAATTCTCATTTCGTCCCATTTGTCTCAATGAAAATGTGGTCACTTTAAGTTAGGAACATAAAGTAGTTTAGTATAGTTAGGAACTGTTAAAGAACAACGTAACCTTTTTTTCCGTCAGTAAACGTTTATATATTTCGTTTATATATTTCGAGTTATGCTTTAATTCAAGTTTTACTTAAATAAAAATGATTGTTCTTTATTTTAAAATGACCGCTTAGAATTGGTCTGGTTTACTTGACAGCGCAGTGATACCAACACGAGTTCAGCAACATCCCCCGGCGTATTAGTAGCAACCTGTGCCTTAGGGGGCGCTGTCCTCCATTCCAATGACAAGTCTGACATGCGAACAACACGATCCTCAACGATCGTCTAACAACTAGAAGTAAAAAGAGCCGAAATAAAAGTAAATATTGGTTGAAATAAGAGGAGTGCCGGCGTGAAACCATCGATCGCGACTTTCGGCAAACGTTTCAGTTACTCGCGCTCGATTCAGTGTTATTTCCGTTTCGTTCGGGGATTGTAGGTAACAGGGGGTTCGGTGCGTAGGTTGGGCTATGACATTGCCAGTGTTTCCCGTGAATGTGGAGTGTTTTCGCGAGAGTTTTCACGAGAAACTCAAGTAACAAGGAGGTGAGAACGACGGTCGTCGGCGCGGAGGCGGAGGACAGTGGCGAACCCGGAGGGTGCACAGCGGCGATGGACCACCGCACCACCACCACCGACAACAAGCACAACAGAACCGACACGAACGAACTCCTCGACAACGAGTCCAAAAAGGTAACAAACGTTATCAATGATAACAACAATCGCACAAAATCAATATCAATTATTATCTAATTGAAACTTTCTTCCTCTTACTCCCAACTTTCACTTACAATTAGTTTTCCTGTGCTCCTCCCAATTTATCTGTTGTGATTCCTCTTTATCACTTTTTCAGTTTTCTTGTGATTTTTTTTTTATTGGTTATGCAACTTGTGTTGTTTGACCATTGATTGTGATCTATGGGCCATTACTCTATCTAGGATTGGCTAGTCGTTACTACCTCATTTACTATGCTAATTATTGATGGATATTTTTAGAATAAATTCGGCACAGTCAATACACTTTTGATTTCTGTGAAATAAGATTAATAACCAGACCAACTAGACTACAATGGCAATGTTTATATTGTAAGTCTAGTCTACTTAGAAGATTAATTAATTGTGACTAATTAATGTGAGATGATTGGGTTGGATTTGTGCAGAGAAGGATTAAGAAGTAGACTAGCCTAGACTAAAAATGTTTACATCGGTTGTCTAGACCAGTGGTGCGCAAACCGTGGGTCGCGACCTCTCCGGGGTTCGCGAGAGAAGTTTTCGGGGTCCCCTAATTCAGAGCGAGATATTCTCTATTTCCCTATCCCTATTCAGTGCGACAATACAAGTGTGCATGATGGACTAACGTCTAATAAACTTAGAAAAACCCAAACAACAGTTAATACAGTGACACTGTTTCTACTTCAAAAATTATCGAATGAAATGTGTTATCTAATAAAAAATTGAGAAAATATCATGAAGAGTTTATTAAATAAGATTTACATTTTGCGTTGGTTATGGGAAGAGCGTCCGTTTTGTGTTATTTGCTCGGGTAAATTAGCAAATGAAAGTTTGAAACCTGCGAATTAAAACATTTGGAAGGTAAACATAAAGAATTTGCAAATAAATCTGAAACCTTTTTTAAACGACGGGCTGGAAGTATGAAAAATGTATTTTTGAAAACATACACAATAATTCTTGAGTTCCGTAAACTTAATAAACTCTTCTTGATATTTTCTCAATTTTTTATTAGATAACACATTTCATTCGATATTTTTTTAAGCAGAAACAGTGCCACTATATTCATTGTTGTTTGGGTTTTTATCCACAGTTTTTCTAAGTTTATTATTATCCACACTTGCATTGTCATTATTTTCATTTTCGTGGGTACCTATTTTTAGCCACATATCCATTGTTAAATTTCCTTCCTTAGAAGTTTCATATTTAATAGCGAAAAATTTGAAACATACAATTGGAGAATCCCTCATTCTTCCTTCAGCAATTAAAATGACATCAATCGTGCATGGAGAAAAATATGGTAACACTTTCAAAACAATACCATTATCAAAAGATTTCGTTTCTCGTCGAATTTCAACCATATCACGTAATATAAAAACATTATGTTAAATCTAATACAAAACTCTCCTGTGTTTGCTCTACAACTTGGCGAAACTACTGACATTACTAAAATGTCGCAATTAATTGTTTATGTAGGATACGTTTTTGAAGAAGGCATATTGGAAGATTTTTTATGTTGTAAAAAGTAAGAAGGAAGGACAAACGGAGAGAAAATATTTAAAATTGTTGAGTTTCTTCCCATATCTACGCTAGATTTAGTGGTATATTCTTGAAAGTCTATGGTGGATGTTAGGAAGCTTTTCCTTGACTTTAGCCTCTGATGTACAGGATGTTGGCCATAGAGGAGGTGTCGTTCGCAAGTTGATTCAAATCTTTCCTTATAGGCTGCTGCTTCCATTTGGACTGCAGGTGGAGTGATACCAGCCATGTGGTAAATTCTATCCAATGTGATTGGTTTCAGTGATCAATCTGCAGGACTCATTCATACCACATCCACTTGTCTGGCGTGTGCTGCCTTGTACCACAGTGGGCAGGGGTTTGGCACCCCAAGAAACACTTGGTTTGGCACCCCAAGAACTGCTTCTTATTTTCCGTAGAATGTTGTTTCTCCCGCTTATTTTCAGTTTTTTTTTTGTGTAGGGGTCGTTTGGCTGCAAAGCTTTTCTGCACTGCGACCAACTTGATCTATTGTGCTTGACCCTACTACAATTACTCTCCCAGGAATTCAACTTCGTGTACGAAGTCTAAGATCTTCCTGAGAGGCTTGCTACTCAGCTCCAAGGTGGTCAATCTTGCGATCCCGAACTGGGCAAGTCTTATGTGTGCTAGCGCTATACATGTGCACATTATGTGTTCAGCGGTTTCTTCATCTGATTCACATAATCTACAGGCAACTTCCTCCTTTCCCATTTTGTGTAGGTGATATCTCACCTGACAGTGTCCTATGAGTATGCCTACCAAAGTTCTTATTTCTCTTCTAGAGAAGCTTAGCATCTGCTGCGTTTTTGCTGCAGAATAGTTTATGAGCATTTTAGCTTACCTCTGTCCTGGCGTGTTCTTCCAGTGGGTTTGCTTTTGCTCTTCTTCCCATTTCTTAGACCCCTGCCTTAAGTGGGCCTTTATAAGCCCACAAGTTGGGTCCGGGCCCGAGAAGGGAGCCTCTGCCCCGCTTTTCGCGAGTGCATTCCCATATATGCCCTGGTGACCCGGTGACCACATTCGCGTGAGTCTGTTACCTTTCACCAGTTGCTTTAGGGTTTGTTTACAGTTCCAGGTTACCTTGGAATTAAAGTTGTGGGTTTTTAAATCCCTTAGAGCTACCTGGCTGTCCGTTAGTATGTAGATTTGCACTCCTTTAAGACGTTTCTTTAGGCAGATTTGTGCGCATCTTTCAATGGCTATAATTTCAGCCTGTCCCAATGCCGTGGACTCCCTGGGACTTCGGCTGTATATGCACATTCCTGTACCCTTAGCAGTTTTTGATGCGTCGGTGTACCACATGGAAGCTTTGTCTTTCGGTTTTCGATTCTTTGAACACTGCTTTGGCGGTCATTGATGACCACTTCAACGGGTGTGTCAAAGTCGTATTCTGTAGACATTGCGTCCCAGGAGCTTCAGAAATTTATCTCCGATTTGTTCCCTTATTTTCATGTGTCTCTGAATAGGCGATGTACACCTTAGTCTCAGGGCACTGAGAAGACCTTCTTTTTCTACCTGTTTGTGCAGTGGAAGTAGGTCCAACAGAACTTCCATTGCTGTGGTTGGAGTAGATTGCATCGCTCCTGTTATACCCAAGCACGCAAGCCGTTGAAGCTTTTGTAGCATGTTTTGGGTCTTTATTTCCTTTGTTTTGTACCACCATACGAGTGAACCGTAGGTGATAGTCGGTCTTAGCACTGCTGTGTAAGACCATAGGACCATTTTGGGTTTTAGTACCCATGTTCTCCTAAAAAGCTTACGGCAGATCCAAAAGGCCGCTGTGGCTTTTGAGAGCGTTTTGTTCAGATGCGAGTTCCAAGTTTCTTATCCAAGGTTACCCCTAGATATTTCACCTCCTCGGAAAACTCTAACGCCTGACCTTCAATGCTCGGAGCTTTCAAGTTCAGCTTCCTCTTTCTGGTAAAGGGGACCATTACTGTTTTGTTCGGGTTGACACTAAAGCCATCCTTCTTGCTCCAACAGTTAAACAGTTAAGTGCACTCTGTGCAAGGTTCATGATTGTATTACCAAAGTTACCCCTTATTATGATGGCAACATCGTCTGCATAATCAACCGCCTTATACCCGTTCTTTGTTAGCACATCTAGGAGATCATCAACGACCAGGCACCACAGCAGAGGCGATAACACCCCCCCTTGTGGGCAGCCTCTCTCTGTGGTTACCGTCCTTGTTGATCCCCTCAGTGCGGCGGTAATTTTACGATTGGTCGGCATGTCTTGAATCCACTCAATGATAGGATTCAAGACATGCTGACCAATCGTAAAATTACCGCCGCACTGGGGGGATCAACGAGGACGGTAACCACAGAGAGAGGCTGCCCACAAGGGGGGGAGGGGTGTTATCGCCTCTGCTGTGGTGCCTGGTCGTTGATGATCTATATGTGCTACTTTCAGTTTAGTATTCCTGCAGTGCTGTTTGTAGGCAAGGGCCCTGTCCAGCGTAACTCCGAGGTATTTTGGGTTTGGGCAATGTTCCAGCAGCACTCTGTTCCATGTTACCTGTAGCTTTCTGGAAGCCTGTTTGTTGCGAAGGTGGAAGACATATACTTGGGTCTTTGTTGGGTTTGTTCTAAGCTGGTTTTGACTGTAATAGTGGTTCAGCTCTTCCAGTGCCTCAGTTAGACCCTGTTGTATATCCTGTTAACTATTCCTGTTTTGAGGAAAATGACCTCATTGGCTCATCCACTAATGAAGATTGGCTCGGAAAACTCACTTACATGTTTGGAATTTTTGAAAAACGATCTGAATTAGAGCTTACAGGGAGAGAGTACAAACATTTTATTATTGAGCAGTAAAATTGAAGTTTTTAGAAAGAAGCTGATACTTTGGCAAGAAGAATTTAAAAAAAGTAATACAGTTATGTCCCAGTGCTTTTCATAATTTACTAAAGAAAATAATAGACTTCCGGTTATTTAAAAACCCATTTCCCATCATTTGATAAAATTGGGGGGAAACTTAAAAGGTTCGAAAAATTTCCAGATAATGAATTGGGTTGGATCCGTTTTCGTTTGATATTATTAATTTTAGATGAAAAAGAACAGTTAATTGACGTTTCAAGCGACGAAACACTGCGCATTCAATTTAAATCTCAGATTTGTCAAAAATTTCGGCTATCGATTGCAAACGAATATGCCGATTTGAAAAGAAAGGCAATCAATATTTTAATTCAGTTTGCATCTACCGACTAATTTGAATCCAGCTTTTAAAAATTATTTGCCATTAAAACATAAAATCGAACTTAATTGGATCCTGAGGATGATTTAAGGCTTGCGATTTTCAATATAAAACCGAACATGGGAGCAATCATAAGTTCGTTGCAAACGCATACTTCACATTGAATTCTTATTATGTAAGCATGAAGGTTTTTTTAAAGTATTTTTCTTTTAAAAACATTTTTAGTTTCTTTAATAATTTTTATAGCATTTTTATGATGGAGTCTAAGTTTTCTGCGCTATTTTAAAAAGGCTGTATTTTAATTAATGACGTCACAAAAATTCCTGTAAAAACGCCCTGTAAACGCAAATCTAAAAAAAAAAACAGTTTACCTAGGTTAACGATTAAAAAACGGCTACTATCGATCTAGGGGTCCCGTCAAAATTTTTCACAAAATGGGGGGTCGCCAATGAAAAAAGTTTGCGCACGACTGGTCTAGTCCATGAGCTACAGTCCATAGCTAATTCATGATTGGAGTAGTTTTTATTGTTGGTTTAGAATAAAATCTAAGTAGTCAATACTGTGAACAGTTTTGATTTCTGTGGTTGGATTAATAACCAGACTAGTCTAGTCTTGCAGTGCAAACATTGTTGGTCTAGTCTAGTTATCAGGGATTGATGAATTGTGACTTCGTTTATTATGCTAATTAATGCTCGATAATTAGTTTTGATTTCTGTGGATATGGTTTAATAACAATAATAGTTTAGACAGCGGTAGGCAACTTTAATAACCAGACCAATCTAGACTACAATGACATTGATGAATGACAATGAAATGTTTACATTGTTGGTCTAATCTACTTACAAAATTAACTAATTGTGACTAATTAGTGCTATATGATTAGTTTTGGTTTCTGTAGAGAAAGATTACTTAGTAGATTAGTCTAGACTAGTAGTGTTTAGTTCAGTTGTCTAGTCCAGTTAGGATATTAACTACTTGCGACTTCTTCATGTATTATGCTAATTCATGAAAGTTTTTAGTGCTGGTTTAGAATAAAATCTACGTAGTCAATACTGTGAACAGTAACAATACTGTTTTGATTTCGGAGGTTGGATTAATAACCAGACTAGTCTAGACCAGGGGTCCCCAAACTTTTTATCCCGTCGACCCCTTCATAGAATATTTGCCTTCATATCGACCCCCAGATTAAGTATTTAAGAAAAACTTATTTTTTTGCATTACTAATGAAACAATTAAACATATAATAAAGATTTTTTTGATTTCAGAAAATTTTGCCCAACTAGGGTAGTTATTAGTTGATCATATTATTGTCGGCACGAGAGGTGTAGTAGTGACACGAGTGGTCTCATGTTAGAGCGCTAACTAAAAAGTCTGGAGGTACCGAGTTCTATGCCCAGTGTCGGCCGCATTTGTGCCAGAAGACAAATGTGAAATTAATTAGTGCAATTTATAATAACATCTAGGTTTCTGGGCCTATAAGAGTAAAATTTTGGGCAAAATACAATAGGCCACTGGGCCGCAGTGTTTGAAGGGACACGGTATACACATTGGACCAAACTTAAATAAAAAAAATTATGAAAAATAAAATGTCGATGTAATCTGCCCGAGGATTCCACTATCGACGGATTATGGTAGTTAATATCCAGCATCATAAATATTGGAAAATACGCGGCGGTTAAAAAATTGGAGTTATAGAGATTATTTTGAATGTAAAGTTTTACCATTGTACAAATTTTTACTACGAGTTATGGAAATCGAGATATCGAGTTAGGGAAAATTGGAGTTATGGAAGTTAATTTATATGTAAAATGCTATCAAAACGTATGTATTTCTAAAAATATTCGAGTTATAGAAAAATTGGAGTTACAGAAGTTCGAGTTATGGAAGTTTGACTGTATTTGCTGAAATAAATATTTAAAAATTGGGAAAATTTGCTACATATTCCAACAACTCCAGAAAATTTAAAACAAATCCCCAAATTAGGTTTTGAGAAAATTAAGTTTGAAAATTTCAATGTTTACAAATTTCATTTCCAAGGTGGAATTTACAAAAAAACTGCAATATTTGTTGAAATAAACATTAAAATATTGGGAAAATTTGCTAAATATTTCGGAACAGTTCTACTAACATCTCCACAAAATTTGAAACAAATCCCCAAAGAAGTTTTTGAGAAAATTAAGTTTGAAAATTTCAATGTTTACAAATTTGATTTTCAAGGCGGAATTTACAAAAAACTGCAATATTTGCTGAAATAAATATTTAAAAATTTTAAAATTTGCTAAATATTCCGGAACAGTTCTTCCAACAGCTCCACAAAATTTGAAACAAATCCCCAAATTATTTTTTGAGAAAATTAAATTTGAAAATTTTAATGTTTACAAAATTCATTTTCTAGGTGGAATGTACAAAAAGCAGTATTTTCTGAAATAAGTATTAAAATATTGGGAAAATTTGCTAAATATTCCGAAACAGTTCCACCAACATCTCCACAAAATTTGAAACAACTCCCCAAGTTAGTTTTTGAGAAAATTAAGTTGGAATATTTCAATGTTTACAAATTTGATTCTCAAGGTGGAATTTAGAAAAAACTGCAATATTTGCTGAAATAAAGATTAAAATATTGGAGAAATTTGCTAAATATTCCGGAACAGTTCTTACCAACATCTCCACAAAATTTGAAACAAATCCCCAAATTAGTTTTTGAGAAAATTAAGTTTGAAAATTTCATTGTTTACAAATTTGATTTTCAAGGTGGAATTTACAAAAAAAACTGCAATATTTGCTGAAATAAATATTAAAAAATTGGGAAAATTTGCTAAACATTTCATAACAGTTGTATCAACATCTCCACAAAATTTAAAACAAATCCCCAAATTAGTTTTTGAGAAAATTAAGTTTGGAAATTTCTATATTTACAAATTTCATTTTCAAGGTGGAATTTACAAAAAAAACTGCAATATTTGCTGAAATAAATATTAAAAAATTGGGAAAATTTGCTAAACATTTCATAACAGTTGTATCAACATCTCCACAAAATTTAAAACAAATCCCCAAATTAGTTTTTGAGAAAATTAAGTTTGGAAATTTCTATATTTACAAATTTCATTTTCAAGGTGGAATTTACAAAAAATTTACTGCAATATTTGCTGAAATGAATTTAAAAAAAATGTGAAAATATGCTAAATATTCCGGAACAGTTCTACCAACATCTCCACACAATTTGAAACAAATCCCAAAATTAGTTTTTGAGAAAATGAAGTTTGAAAATTTCAATGTTTGCAAATTTCAATTTCAAGGTGGAATTTACACAATCTGCAATATTTGCTGAAATAAATATTAAAATATTGGGAAAATATACTAAATATTATAGAACAGTTCTACCTACATCTCTACAGAATTTAAAATAAATCCGCTAATTATCTTTTGAGAAAATTGCTAAAATTTCAATGTTTTCAAATTTCATTTTCAAAGTGGAATTTACAAAAAAATGCAATATTTGTTGAAATAAATATTAAAATATTGGGACAATTTGCTAAATATTCCGGAACAGTTCTACCAACATCTCCACAAAATTTGAAACAAATCCCCAAATTAGTTTTTGAGAAAATTATGTTACCTTTTACTATTCATTGCTACCGAATACTTACACACGAATTGCCTTAAATTTTTTTATGAATTCGACGACCCTAAAAGATTCTCTATCGACCCCTCTGGGGGTCGCGACACATGGTTTGCGTACCACTGATCTAGTTGACCTAGTTTACTTACAAGATTAACTTATTGTTTTATTGTAATTAACCCACTTTTGACCACTGTACACAAGCAGGTACCATCGGTATTTATTGTACCCCTAAAGTGAGTGTTGGAGTTTGGGTAAACATGGGTTAATTAATGCTAGATGAATAATTTTGGATTCTGTAGAGAAGGATTAATAAATAGACTAGTCTAGACTAGTAGTGTTTAGTACTGTTGTCTAGTCCAGTTAAGGTATTAACTACTTGCGACTTCTTCCTTTATTATGATAATTCATGATAGGTTTTATTGCTGGTTTAGAATAAAATCTACGAAGTCAATACTGTGAATAGTTTTGATTTATGTGGTGAAGCATTAATAACCAGACAAGTCTAGCCATTGCGGTGCTAACCTTGAGGGTCTAGTCTAGTTAGCGGATTAACGAATTGTGACTACGTTCATGCTAATTACTGCAATCAGTTATGATTTCTGTGTGGATGGTTTAATTACAACAGCAGTTTAGACCAGCGGCCGGCAACCTTTTAGAAATCGTAGACCACTAAAGTATCTCACACACCAGAGCGGAAGTTTCGCTGAAGCCATCGGTGACACATCGCGGCGGATCTATTGACTCGGCGGCTTATGTTCAGATGAACAAGCGCGATTTCCGTCATAGTCGCGGTAGCGTTGCACGACAGGGACACTGTTTTGAAATGGTGATCTCTGCAATCACATTGATTTTATGAACACATGTTTAATCTTAAAATGTGTTTTACGTGTTTTAGAAATTCAAAATAAACACAAAATAACATCTTTCATCTTATGCAGTTAACGCTTATAATGGCATAGCTTCTTCCTTTGAGGAAATCATGACTACTAGAGAGAGAGAGAATATATTTATTGTATATTTTATACAAAGGGCTATCGACCAACAAGGTCCTTCTGCCACAGGACATATATACTATATACATAAAACTCCCGTTTTGGTGTGGGCATAGCGATTTCGCTGCCGCGCCGCTAGCGAATTTTTCTCTGCGGAAATTTCAATTTTCGGAGCGGAGCTCGCTGGTCTGAAGGAGCCTTAAAGGAGCCCACAGACTGGCGCGAAAGTTTCGCTGCCGTGACCGCGGCGTTATCGATTGACGTGGCGGCTTATGTACATGTTCAGATCAACTGGCGCGTTTTCCTTCAAAGCCGCGCTAGTGCTGCGTTGCCTGACAAGAACGCTGCATGAGCGGTTAGTTTCGCTGCCGCTGTGTTTTGAAATGGCGATTACAAAGAAGTTGATTGAGAATTTTAAAAAATATCCTATATTGTATGACCTACTATATTGTATGTACAAACAGATTCGGATCTTATATTAGGATAAACTGCGTACACGAATGTCGAATGAGGAAACGCTGATAAAAAGTATAAAAAACATAAGCAAAAAGGATAAAATTTGTAAGCAAATAGGATTATAATAGGAGAAAATGTTAAATGAGTTTTAGGTGTTTTAGAAATTAAAAACAAATAAAAAATAACAAATTGACCGATTTTCTCCTTCAATATGATGCTCAATACTAAAATACCAGAGCTTCTTCCTCTGAGGAAATCATGACTACTATACACGTAAAAATTGCGTTTAGATGTGGGCATGGCCATTTCGTTCAATTTTTCGCTGCGGAAATTTCGCGACGCAAAGGCTCCGCGCCGGTCTGAAAGAGCCTTTAATTCGGAACTTAAATTATCGCGGATCACGTTTCGTGTGTGATGATAACTACATATTGTCCAGTCATATTCGATCTTGTTCACCTCTGTCCAATTTTCGGTCCAAAATTTGGTCCAGTTTTGGTTGAACGGTTTTGTTGAATATTTACTAGTCTTGTCCACACTTCTCTAGTCTCTTCTAGACTTCTCTGGTCTCGTCTAGACTTCTCTAGTCTCGTCTAGACTTATCAAGTATTGTCCAGACTTGTCTATTCTTGTCCAGACATGTCTTGTTTTACCCATACTTGTCTATTTTTGTCTGCATTTGCCTAGTTTTGTCAAGACTAGTCTATTTTTCTCCAGACTTCTTCAGTCTTTCTTGTCCAGTCGTGTTATTGTCTTCTGCAGGTTTTTCCAATCCTGTCAATAAAATATGTTCGGTCTTCTAACGCAGTGTTTCCCAAACCTCGGTTAAGTTGGCAGGACCAACGAGGGAAAAAAAAATCCGCGACGGCACATAATAATCTGCCCGCTTTTTATCCGCAAACGATTGTTATAAAAAAAACCGCACTTCCCATTTCCCGGGAAAATGGGGTCCCGCTAACTTAGCAGAAAGTTAGAGGGACCCACCCTAAAAATAATTATTTTGAGGAAATAATTGCACCGGAACTATCCGCTTTTTATCCGCAAACGAATGCCGCGAGAAAAAAAAAATCGCGCTTTTCATTTCCCGTAAGCCGCGCGCGTCTCCTGCTTTCTTTATTATTTCTATTGGCCCGTTCAAAGACGCATCGGCGGCTAAATGCTACGGCCTTTCAAAGATGCGGGCGGCATGCTAGGTCCTTTCAAAGGTGCAAGCGGCATGTTAAGGCACTTTCAAAGACGCAAGCGGCACGTTAGGTCTTTTCAAATATGAAATGTTCTTATTAGTTGCCATCCTTCAACCAACGGTGGGGTGAGAGGGCAGTTGTAGTTAGTGGAGGTATTGTATTCGGGCATGCATGCTATGCTATACCAATTCTTAAAAGTCTATTGCAATACTAAAGCCATTTGAATAAATTACAAAGGAGTTAAGTAGTGCTACTGTAATAATTGCATCGGTGATCCCATTAATCAATACACTTAAAAACACATTAGAAACAGAGAAGAGTAAAGAAGAGAGTCGTGTGAAGTTGGCCCCCAAATTTTTGAAAAATTAAAATTTTTTTAGAGTTCTGGCAAGATTTCGAGTAGTTCTAGAGTTCTTGCTTGAAAATTGCAATAGTTCCGGAAAATTTCGGGCAGAAATCAAGAAAAACAATTTGGGGGCCAACTTCACGCAGCCCCCTCTTTTTCAGGAAAAAGAGTTCTGATGTAATATTCCAGTTCTTTATATAGAGTTCTAGAGTTCTCAATCGATAATGCATATAGTTCTACTTTTTTTTTTTTTCAAAATTTTGTAATTTTTGAAAAATTTAAAAAAAATCTGATAACGGTTTTCGATTCTACTAAGGCAGATAAACAAAAAATGCTTATTAGACATTTTTGTAAAATCAATATTTATAAATTTATTTATAAAAAACTTTCGACGAAGATAAAAAAAATACAAGAGTTCTGATAACAGTTCTGAGTAGCCCCCGAAGAGTTCTAAACAAATAACCAATACAATTTCTTTGTCAAACCAGTATTAAAGAAGTTATAAGCAAAAACGAGGCGCTACATTTTTGAAAACTACAAAATTCCAAAAAAAAAAAAAAAAAAACTTGACTTCTGTTAAGAGTCCTAGGTAGCCCCTCGAGAGTTCTGAACAAATCTCTTTTATAATCTCCATGTCCGACCAATATTAAAGAAGTTATAAGCAAAAACGAGGCGCAAATTTTTTGAAAATTACAAAATTCGAAAAAAAAAAAATTTCCATGAGTTCTGTTCAGAGTTCTGGGTAGTCCCTCGAGAGTTCTGAACAAATCTCTTTTATAATTACCATGTCCGACCAATATCAAAGAAGTTATAAGCAAAAACGAGACGAGACGCAAATTTTTTGAAAATTACAGACTTCGAAACAATTTTTTTTCTATGCGTTCTGTTCAGAGTTCTGGGTAGCCCCTCGAGAGTTCTGAACAAATCTCTTTTATAATTACCATGCCCGACCAATATTAAAGAAGTTATAAGCAAAAACGAGGCTTAAAATTTAAAAAAAATACAGAATTCCAAAAAAAAAATGTTTCATGAGTTTTGATATGAGTTCTGAGTAGCCCCCGGAGAGTTCTGAACAAATAACCTATACAATTTCTGTGTCAAACCAATATTAAAGTTATAAGCAAAAGCGAGGCGCAAATTTTTTTTAAATTTCAGAATTTTCAATTTTTTTTTTTCAAAATTTGTTTTTTCCATGAGTTCTGTTAAGAGTTCTGGGTTGCCCCTCGAGAGTTCTGAACAAATCTCTTTTATAACTTCTTTTAAAAAATTTCGAATTCTGAAATTTTCAAAAAATTTGCGCCTCGCTTTTGCTTATAACTTCTTTAATATTGGTTTGACAAAGAAATTGTATTGGTTATTTGTTCAGAACTCTCGAGGGGCTACCCATAACTCTTAACATAACTTACGGAATTTTTTTTTTTTTTAATTCTGTAATTTTCAAAAATTTAGCACCTCGTTTTTGCTTATAACTTCTTTAATATTGATTTGACAAAGAAATTGTATTAGTTATTTGTTCAGAACTCTCCGGCGGCTACTCAGAACTCTTATCAGAACTCTTGTATTTTTTTATTTTTTATCTTCGTCGAAAGTTTTTTATAAATAAATTTATAAATATTGATTTTACAAAAATGTCTGATAAGCATTTTTTGTTTATCTGCCTTAGTACAATCGAAAACCGTTATCAGATTTTTTTAAATTTTTCAAAAATTAAAAAATTTTGAAAAAAAAAAGTAGACTATATTCATTATCGATTGAGAACTCTAGAACTCTATATATAAGAACTGGAATATTACATCAGAACTCTTTTTCCTGAAAAATAGGGGGCTGCGTGAAGTTGGCCCCCAATTTGTTTTTCTCGATTTCTGCCCGAAATTCCCCGGAACTATTGCAATTTTCAAGCAAGAACTCTAGAACTATTCGAAATCTTGCCAGAACTCTAAAAAAAATTTTCAAAATTTCGGGGGGCAACTTCACACGACTAAAGAAGAGGCTTCTGAGAACTTTAAATTCATGATTACGAAAATGATCCAAGATATCAATGTCCGATTTCAGGACATTCAAAATAATATATATATATATATATATATATATATATATATATATATATATATATATATATATATATATATATATATATATATATATCAAAATAATATATTATATTTAACAGCTACCTATCTAGATCCACGGTACAAGCGCAAGTTTTTCAGTGCAATTATGAAGGAACAGGTACAGTTAGAGATTCTGGGGATATTTGGCTGTTAAAAAATTTCTCATAATGAATCCTTCTTTACCTAAGGCAGGGGTTCCCAAAGTTTTTCTTAGGCGGGCCAATTTAATATTATTTCATTTTTTTTGGCGGGCCAAAAAAACTAAATAAAATGAAAACAATAACCACAATTTTTTTTTGTTTTAAATACATTTAACTGTTGAAAATGTTTTTCTTATTTTTTTTTATTAGTACAGAAAAAGTTTTTCTACAAATATATGTGCTCTCAAATAATGTAAATATTTGTTGAGCATGTTTTCGTATTTCGGATAATTCACGCATGATAATTCTTTATAAAAATCAATTAAGGAATCGTTGCGATAAGAATTGTTAGCATCGATATTTTCCTGTAATTCTATCAATTCAAATTGCATGTCTGTAATGATTAACACTTCCGTACCTATATGAGACTACTATATTATATTTCTGTACACATGTGCAATAACTAGACTATACATACTAAAATAATTATTTAAATATAAACTAAAGAATATTTTATTAATACAAACGATTATGGTTAAAGCTCTGTAACAATTTTTTTTTAATATATTATTATATCTTATTTGTAATATTTATTATTTATTTTACTATTTACTTTTTAATAAAAATATAATATATTGTATCGATATCGCGGGCCGCATTTGGCCCGCGGGCCGCACTTTCGGAACCCCTGACCTAAGGGATCACGGAATGAGCTGCCAACAACAAGCTCCAGTAACCATTCGTACATTCTATCTAGTCTAGCAGAAATATTAAGCGTAAGTGACGAGGAAGAGCAAAACATATATTCTAATGATGAAGTGCACAATCAATTCGTGGTTAAAAAGACTTTACTAAATGAATACAATAGAGAGAAAAGGTTTTGACACTCCTTGATGATCTACTTTTATGGTGAAAAATGCAAACCAAGTACCATAGCTTCACTTGTGTAGTTAGACGGTACCTCTCTCCACCTCCTGGAAGTGTACCGAGTGAGCAGCTTTTCAATACTGCTGGGTTAATTTAAGACACTAAGAAATAAACTCTCTGGTGATAAAGCTGCAAAATTTCTTTTTGTTGAGTATAATTTACATTTGTTCAGCTTTGACTATTAAAACTATAATTCATTTACCTATTTGTATTTTACTACAACTATTTTAATTAAACTAATAGTATATTACGTAACGAGAGGAGTACGAGCGGAGATGTTAAATCAGTTTTTTATCTACGACCACACGAATTTGTTTCTGTTTGATAAGAAAAATGCGTGCATGTTAGATGTAACAAATTTATTTCTTATTAGATTATGTTTATTTAATTATCATTATTTAACATTATAATAAACAAACAATTGCATTTTCATAAATAGCTGTTACTCGACATTATTTAACTTAAAAAAAATTAAATACATTCTTAATGGAGCGCCTCCCGTGCCTCAATTCAAACTAATGGAAATTGGCATTGCGTACATTGTCGTACATTGGGTTGCCTATATCTATGAGCACTCTTATTCCGGTTTAACCCAAATAAGTACTAAATATATAATACATATAAGTACTCCGCTCGTACGTAATATGCTTCTTACAACTCTCGTTACGTAATATACTATTAGTTTAATTAAAATAGTTGTAGTAAAATACAAATAGGTAAATGAATTATAGTTTTAATAGTCAAAGCTGAACAAATGTAAATTATACTCAACAAAAAGAAATTTTGCAACTTTATCACCAGAGAGTTTATTTCTTAAAGTGTTATAATAAAGTTATATATATATATATATATATATATATATATATATATATATATATATATATATATATATATATATATATATATATATATATATATATATATATATATATATATATATATATATATATATATATATATATATATATATATATATATATATATATATATATATATATATATATATATATATATAAAGTTATAATAAAGATAAAATCATTTACCTATTAAATAGTAGCATTTGTATTTTTTATTCAAAGATTATAATTTCTTACATTCCTTATTATTTAGTACTTATTTGGGTTAAACTGGAATAAGAGTGCTCATAGATATAGGCAACCCAATGTACGACAATGTACGCAATGCCAATTTCCATTAGTTTGAATTGTGGCACGGGGGGCGCTGAACGTATGAGCACGTAGTAGCAGCTCTCAACCAATCAATGAATTGTAAACCAAACGCACGTGTGTGTTATCAATCATAACTTATTATTAATCGCGGACTGTTACATATGTGTGTGTTACATATGTGTATGATGTATTTACATAGTCCATGAACTGTACAATAATGGGGATTTACTATAGTGGTCGTAGATAAAATCATTTACCTATTAAATAGTAGCATTTGTATCTTTTCTTCAAAGATTATAATTTCTAGGAAATTATTGTATACATATCGTCAACAAAGTTAACATCATTTGTATAACTAATCTTTCTTTAACAAACTTTCTTAAAAACAACTACTTCACTGGAAAACACCACGACTGACATTGAATTACATTAAGAAAGTTTATTAGGTTCTACATAACCCTGTGGTTTTCCCAAAAAAAAAATATCCTGATCAAATATAAAAAATAATTAACAATTAATTAATGATCATCCATATTAATTAATTAATAATTATTTTTTGTATTTGATCAGGATATTGTTTTTTTTTGGGAAAACCACAGGGTTATGTAGAACCCAAAAAACTTTCTTAATGTAATTCAATGTCAGTCGTGGTGTTTGCCAGTGAAGTAGTTGTTTTTAAGAAAGTTTGTTAAAGAAAGATTAGTTATACAAATGATGTTAACTTTGTTGACGATATGTATACAATAATTTCGTAGAAATTATAATCTTTGAGAAAAGATACAAATGCTACTATTTAAATTACCAAAATCTTCAAACTCAACAAGATATAAATAATCATTTACCTATGTGTATTTAATTTTTACAATTCCTTAAAAATCCGTAACCGTATCTGAAACCCGGTATAATATTATTCCTATATCCGTATCCAGATCCGAAATTTCATATCAAGTTTTCTCTTCACGAAGCAACGACTATTGAAACAAAAGCACGTAGGCGTTGTTTACTTTTCCACGTGCAAATTTGTCAATGAGCAGCGAGGTAGCAGCACCCTCGGCGCGGGGATTCAAAGACGAACGCGAAATTTTTTTAAAGAATCAAGGAGTCGGAAAAAAACCATTCCATCGATATTTTTCTCCTCGAATAGAAAATCACCCGATAATGAAACATTTCTTTCGTAAATTACATACTCGTTGGAAGCTATAAAAATTTATTAGATAGAGAGAAATAGAGCGACGCAAAACTAAAGGCCGAAAAAGGACTTTTCCACCGTGGAAAAGCCACTGAAATATATACTAACTGGAACGAGCGCTGCATCTTGGCTTGTGTGGGTCGAGATAGATCACAAGGTGTCTCTTGTATCGCTCTGTCTTCGTCTAGTACAGTCCAAAAGGAAAACTAAATGTGTGTCCGACGTCCATTTTTCCTTGCAAATACAACAGTATTTTACCATTATCTTTTTGAAAACAACTTTCATTAAAATATATAAACTTCGGTTTATAATATGCTCATCGATTGAACGATCTCTCTTTCTTGATACAACTCAATACAACTAGCTTTTCGCTCTGTCTGTATCACATCCTCCCACTCTCGAATTCACTGTTGGCTAGACAAGGATGAGGGGATCCCCTCGGGACCTCTCACTCGGCCCGCACATACTTAGAGACCAGCCCTCGTTCCAGGTAGTATATATTTCAGAGGGAAAAGCAGACCCTAAAAATAATTATTTTAAGGAAAAATTTCACCGAAATTATCGCGAAAAAAAAATTCGCGAATTTTCCTGGGAAAATGAAAAGTGCGGATTTTTTTTTCTCGTGGCATTGGTTTGCGGATAAAATGCGGATAATTCCGGTGCATTTATTTCCTCAAAATAATTATTTTTAGAGTGGTTTCCGCTAACTTTCTGTACAGTTAGCAGGATCCCATTTTACCGGGAAATGGAAAGTGCGGGATTTTTTTACAATCGTTTGCGGATAAAAAGCGGATTATTATGTGCTGTAGCGGATTTTTTTTTCCTCGTTGGTTCTGCCAACTTAACAGAGGATAAGTTGGCAGCTTCTCCAGCCTCGAAGTCCTAATTTGGATGCGTCTTCGTTACTCCGTCTTCCCGTGTTCTGTATTGTCTGTTATTATTTACAACAATATTATATGGTACATATAATATGCGCTAAACTAATGGCAGGTAAATTTTCGTTTCGAGTACTATTTTAAATTCTATTTTCGGGTGATTTGAATTTTTTTTGGGACACATGTATCGGGGCGGAAGGGTTAACACATTATATGTGCTTATTTGTTAATGAAACTTCTTTGAGAGCTATAGTACTTTTAAATCTAAGCTGTAGTACTTTTCCTTAAACTAATTTGTACAATCATTATCTATTATAAAACAGGATTCAATTAGATAATTTTATGCCAGATTAAACTGATCTACCGAGTTTTGTTGTTGTTGTAAAACCTAGTTTTAAATTTAGTATTTATCTGCGAGGAAACGTTTCATTTCGAAACGTATCGATCAGTTTATAAATCATTCTGAGAGCCGAGGATAATTAAAATTATTTATCACGCGTAAATTATTACACATACAACATTAAACCGGTCTGTGTCTTCGTCCACTTGTAATTTAAAAACCAATTCGTGTAGAGTATTTGGAGTTGTTAATACACGTTCCATTGATAGATTCAAAACGGAAGATTGAGGTTAAAGGTAGACTTCCGAGCAACGAGGCTCTGGCGTCACTAACGCAGCGATACTCACGCGGCGACATAGCGATAGTATTATGCACTATGGAAACGTATGAGGCGCCTTGCGAGCGCAGCGACACCTACGCATTGACGCTGAGCGCGTCAGTGTCGCTGTGCTCGAATGGCGCATCATATGTTTCCCTTGTGCATAAAACTATCGCTATGTCGCTGCGTCAGTATCGCTGCGTTAGTGACGCCAGAGCCGCTATGCTCGGAAGTCTACCTTTAGTCTTAACTCTTTGAGTCGCGGCAGTATTAAAATTGTCCCAGCTTAGATGCGTATGTATGCATGGTGGGATATTTAAAATTAACTAAAATTCCGTGCCATTTGTGGATTACATTGATTTTTTGTTGTTGAATATAGTAGGTAGTATGAAAGTGAGTTTGTTTTTAATTCAAAACAAATTAGAAATTGCAGTCTGAAATATTTTAGTGTCGCGTATTTTGATGAATACTATAATTAAATTATTTACAATTATTTCAATTGAAGTAGAAAGATATAATGAGGACTAACAGCAGGAGACAGTTCGTACGGCTCGTGTAAGTGTAGACTTCTGTTTTTAGTTTTGCATAGGTGTCGGTGTAAATATAGAGGATTATGTCATCGCGCGTCGGACGTCGTAACAACAAAACGCCATTTGCTGTTTTTTCATTGCCCGCGAATTGCACCGCGTAGGATCGCGCATTATTTAATAACGATGATTGCAAAAAAGAAACAGTTGGACTCAACTCGTCTATTAAAACTAATTCCGTCAACGCATCAATCTAATCTAATAGAAAAAATTATATATTGTTTAGTAATTGAATAGGAACGTAAAAGAATTTGAATAGTCTTGTTTCACAGACAGACTAGACTAGACAGGCAAGGCTAGACAGAGAAGCCTAGATAGACAAGACTAGACAGACAAGATTAGACAGACAAGACTAGACAGACAAGGCTAGATAGAGAAGAGTAGACAGACAAGACTAGACAGACAAGACTAGACAGACAAGACTAGACAGACAAGACTAGACAGACAAGACTAGACAGACAAGACTAGACAGACAAGACTAGACAGACAAGACTAGACAGACAAGACTAGACAGACAAGACTAGACAGACAAGACTAGACAGACAAGACTAGACAGACAAGACTAGACAGACAAGACTAGACAGACAAGACTAGACAGACAAGACTAGACAGACAAGACTAGACAGACAAGACTAGACAGACAAGACTAGACAGACAAGACTAGACAGACAAGACTAGACAGACAAGACTAGACAGACAAGACTAGACAGACAAGACTAGACAGACAAGACTAGACAGACAAGACTAGACAGACAAGACTAGACAGACAAGACTAGACAGACAAGACTAGACAGACAAGACTAGACAGACAAGACTAGACAGACAAGACTAGACAGACAAGACTAGACAGACAAGACTAGACAGACAAGACTAGACAGACAAGACTAGACAGACAAGACTAGACAGACAAGACTAGACAGACAAGACTAGACAGACAAGACTAGACAGACAAGACTAGACAGACAAGACTAGACAGACAAGACTAGACAGACAAGACTAGACAGACAAGACTAGACAGACAAGACTAGACAGACAAGACTAGACAGACAAGACTAGACAGACAAGACTAGACAGACAAGACTAGACAGACAAGACTAGACAGACAAGACTAGACAGACAAGACTAGACAGACAAGACTAGACAGACAAGACTAGACAGACAAGACTAGACAGACAAGACTAGACAGACAAGACTAGAAGACAAGACTAGACAGACAAGACTAGACAGACAAGACTAGACAGACAAGACTAGACAGACAAGACTAGACAGACAAGACTAGACAGACAAGACTAGACAGACAAGACTAGACAGACAAGACTAGACTTACAAGACTAGACAGACAAGACTAGACTTACAAGTCTAGACAGACAAGCGCGATAGACGTTAATTTGTCCCCCTGAATCAAGAGCATCTTTGCACCGCTATTAACATCTCCTTATGTCGATGTCGCTATATATGTTTCAAAATGTTTGTTCATTCCTACGTCCCCCATTCACATCAATGTTTAAGGGTTCAGAATTGGTTTCGATCTACGTGTTGTTTCGTTCTTTCGTCCTTCTCTTTGCCGCTGATAATGTTTTGTAACACGTCCTCGAAGTACGCAAAGTCGACAGGCGATCCCAGCATTATGTTCACTAATTTTGTCACTTTCAGTTCGGATCATGTTTGGTTTATTACTAGTGCTCTTAGTACTCTTTCCGGGGTCCATCAGTCTCAAAAATAGTGTGATAGACACCATATGTGCAGCCACAGTATATGCACAGATTGTCTGCTGTGCTGCTGATATTGTACGTGTATTCTTTGAAACAGCCATGGCAGCTGAGTGCCTGAGTCATATGAAAGCTAATCTCCCCATGTTGTCTTCTAACCAATGGTTCTATCTGTGGGATAAGAAACCTAGTCCGCAGCCCGAATTTAGCATTGCCCCAGATTCTTTCCCATTTTTCAAGCGTTTGTGTCCCAGCGTTTTTCCTTCTTTCCGTCTTATTTGTCCATGTTGAGCCATTTCTTGCTCCATTAAGCAAGACTCCTTCACCGATAGTATGCTCTATTGGCGGAATACCAGCTATCAAGAGTACTGCATCTCTATATTTCTGGAATAACGATGTAGTCCCTGAAAAATCTTCCTACCCGTGTGCGATGAAAAAGATTTACTCATTGTCGACAACCGAAAAGAAAGTCTGCCGTATGGAAAAAAGGGATTAATAGGGCGGGCCGCGCGACCTGCATGGGATGGGATGAATGAGTTGGGATGGGACGAAAATTTTAGGTTTGTGGGATGGGACAGTGGGACAAAAATGTGATTGGATGGGACACTGACAGGAATACGTCCACGGGATTGGATCTGGAAGGAGAAACTCGTCCCATGGTTATCTCTAGTTAGCATTCTTCTTTTGCAGCTTGTTGGACTGCCTTTAGGCATTAGTTTTTCTAGGGCTTTGGATGTTTTTAGGACTTTAGTCGTCACCTGTTTTTTGTGTTCTTTGAGAGCTGCCTGTCAATAATTATCCCTAGATATTTCACATATTCTTATATTTAGAGTTATTGTTTGCTCTTTCGCTTTAAATTTTATGGGTCCTATCTTCCTTTGGCCTGTAAGGAGAACAACTTCTGTTTTCTCTACTGCTAGCTTAAGCCTTTTGCCCCCAGCCAGTACCCACAGTTTTAACGGCCATGTTAGCCATGTCCATC
Source organism: Phosphuga atrata (assembly GCA_944588485.1). Lineage (NCBI taxonomy): Eukaryota > Metazoa > Arthropoda > Insecta > Coleoptera > Silphidae > Phosphuga > Phosphuga atrata. The sequence goes on from OX155897.1 coordinate 14,310,828, forward strand.
AACAATGTCTAAATCATCGGCGAAGCTAACGATTTCTACGCCATAGGGTAGTCTGAGCCTCTGCACGCCATCATATAAGATATTCCAAAGCGTAGGGCCCATAACGGAACCCTGCGGCGCGACCCTGGTGCACCTCACATTCTGCGGATTCTCCGCCTGTTTCTATTACTATTTTTCTGTTAGACAGGTAGTTTCTGTTAGGCTAGACAGAGCTGCCAATAAGGAGTAGTTTTCTTTCTTGAAGATATTTTTCTTTCATGATACCTCTTCAGGCTGTCGAATTGAAAGCATTTTAAAAATCTAATGTTATGAGCGCACTCATCTTCATTGTTCTTTGTTCACCAGCTGAAGTTTTTTTTGGTTGTCTTTTAGAACCTCAAAACAGCATCCACGATAGACCGCCCCTCTCGAAATCTATACTGTCTATCTGATAGATTTTTGCATTTTTTAAGTTCTTCCTTTAGTCTTGAAATCAGTAGCTGTTCCAGTAGTTTCCCTGTTACATCAAGTAAACTTATTGGACGGTGCGAGGAAGGTAGGTCAGACAGACAGAAGACTGGACAGACAAGACTTTTGTTTTGTTTTATTTATAACCCTTGAGCACCGCTGACCGCTTGTATCATTTACATTCAGGGTGTCAGTTATCATTATATTTAATAAAATATGTTTAATATGTTAGTGTCTGCTATCGCAGTACATGGTAGCTGGAATTGGCGGCCGTTTTAGATTGTTTCCCTCTTTTTCCAGAGACTTCACCATCAGCTTCTTTTTGGAATAGAATTTTGTTGACCATTCCATTTATAGTGTCCCAGTCTTCTTGTAATTGTAGCATTTGTTCAATGGTATTCTTTGGATTTAGGTTGTCTACATCCTTGCGTACTTTGTCCCATCTCGGGCAATCGTATAGCGTATGGATTACGTTGTCTATTTGTCCGCAGTATATACCGTCCGGATCTGATGCCCTCCCGATGTTGTGAAGGAATTCCTTAAAGCACCCATGACCTGTGAATATTTGGGTTAGGTGGTAGTTTATTTCTCCATGTTGTCGTCGGTAAAAGGTCTCTATATTGGGAATGAATATCCTTGTCCACTCGCCTTCTGGTGTCATATTCCACGCTTCCTGCCATTTCCTTAAGAGGTTATCGTTTGTCTTGTTTCTTGTTATGTCGTCTTTGGAAGCATAATGTAAGTATTACCTTAGCTTGATTTGCAGGTCAATTGGCGGAATGCCTGAGATAACTAACGCTTCATCTCTGGACACTGTCCAATAGGCACTACATACCCGCAGAGCCAGTTTTCTCTGTTTTCTCTGATAAGCTGCTAGTTTTTCAATATTGTTTCTATTATTGGCCTCCGCTCAGATATGGGCACCGTCTAACATCGCAGACTGGGCAACTGGGCTGAGCAACCTGCCTTTGCTGCTCTTAGGCCCTCCAACATTGGGCATAAGTTTTTCGAGGGCAGACGTGTTTTTTATTGTATGCCTGCTGCCATTTTAACGTGTTCTTGAAAAGACACTTGTCGATTATAATTCCTTGGTATTTGATGTGTGGTTTAGATATGATTTCTGAATCCAGTACTTCTAGTACTCAAAGAAGACGTGTGCCAGTTTTCTGTATCCCGTCAACAGAACTGCTTCAGTCTTTTCCGGTGCTATGCGCAGTGATTTTGACTCCATCCAGCAGACAATTTGTTTGATTGCTTGATTGGCCCTTTGCTTGATACCCTTTTCTGTTTTTCCGACGATGGTTACTGCAAGATTGTCAGCGAAGCCTGTTAGCTTAGTCCCTTTAGGTTAGTACTCCATCGTAGAGTACGTTCCACAGTGTCGGTCCCAATACAGAGCCCTGGGGGACACAACTAGTGACATTGTGAAGTAGCGTATCTTGTTCGGCAAGTATGACACTACGGCCCTCAAAGTAGCTGCGAACCATTCGCAGTAGGTAGGGAGATATTTTGCTTCTTGTTAGTTCTTCCAAGATGTCTTGCCAAACAGCTGAGATAAAAGCGTTGCGAATATCAAGCGTATCTAGGGCACATATTTTCCTAGTTATTTTTGTGCCTACTTTGGTCTTTTTGGCGATATCTATGACCTGTTTTATGGCATTTTTTTAAGAATGCAGTAACTAGAAACCTGATTTACACTATGACATATGTTCAATCTAGTTACAAAATTTGGCGCTAAATTCAAATATAGTTACTTGAATATAAAATTGGTAATTTATAAATGGTTTCATTAAATATCTTATTATTATTGATTAAATACTCCACATGGCAATAATAGTAATAAAATACAAACAAATAAATGGAGAAAAACGCAAAAAATCTAAATGATAGAAACAAATCAGATGATAATTGTGAATTGACACGGCAGCCATTGACAACTAACTGCTGAAAATGTATGTGAAAAGAAAGAGAGAAAAGGTTGAGATGGAGAAGTAAATATCGTCGGTGTGAACTTCGATTTAAGCCAATCAGAGAACAAGGTCAAATAAGCCTTATCTTCTTTGTACTGCATTCTTAAAAAATGGACTATAGACAGGCAAGACTAAAAAACAAGAGAAATTAAATTTGAATTTCGACTACAGTCGAACAAGCAACAAATATGTTTTTTTTTCGTATGAAATGCGTGTTCAGTGGAAAATATTTCGATTCTAATAATCTGTGAAAAATCCAAAAAATGTTTAATCGAAACTTTTTTTCTTCTTTTAACAGTTTCAAAGTAACCTATATCCATAAAATGGCGGCGTTAAAAAGTTAATTAATGCACCGGGCACGTAGAAAATAACTTTTTTTTAAATTAATTTCTTATTTTAATTGTCTTCGGCAGTGCGAAGTCTCACCAACAAGCATTTAATTGGACGAGAAGAAACGAATCGGAACGATTATTTTAATACGAAAACTGTAAAACACCACATAAATAAAACAGACAAGAATGGATTGACTAGGCTAGACAGACGTATAAGCAACCAAGAATTCGACTATAGAGATAATATTAAACCGAGACGTGCATATAATGAAACAATGATTATAGAGATAAGATTAGACAGAGATATACGCATAAGGAAACAAGAATTAAACTGAAGAGATAAGATTAGACAAGAGATATTTAGATATGTAAAACTAAGAAGAATAATCAGAATTAATTAATTAAACGACTAAAACGGCTAAAGCCTTAAAAACAACCAAAGCCCTAGAAAAATAAATGCCTAAAGTATGCGGTCCAAAAGCAGCAAAGGAAGAATACTAGCTGCGAGACTGAGCAGAATTTCGAGAAGTAGACAGACAAGACTAGATTTTGTTTTAGTTTCATAATTTTCTAATTTCATGATTTTCATCTTTTTTTGTTATTATTATTATCGTGTAGTACCATTAGAGACCACGTAAGGCAACAATTACATGTTTCTGGAAGCCTTCCTTGTAGCCCAAAATCTTTGCATTCTTTCTCTGGCAGCCTGTCCTCTTTTTTCTGTCCAACCACTGTTCTTTTTTGGTTCGTCATGAAATCCCTTAAACTTGACTAACACTCACCTAAATTTTGTTCGGTTTGAGATGTCTTCCGAATTCAGTCCAACCTGTTGGAGATCCTTTCTCACCTCCCTGAACCATTTGTCACACTTCAGGACACTTCAGGTCTACTCTCAAGTATTTAAAAAATCCTTTTTGTTAGTCTTTTCTCATCTTTTTTAAATAAATGCCCATATAATTTGAGTCTCCGTTTTCTCATGGACTCAATCAGTCTATCATTGTCCTGTTAAAGTTCGTCTCTTCCTCTTATTCTATACGGCCCATCCACGATCTTTGGAGCCATTATTTTACGAAGGATCTTCCTTTCAAATTTCTCAGTTTCAGCCCTCCGCGCTTACTACTAATTCACCGTGGAAGACGATTAGCAGCAGTTATATCTGGTAAAAACGCGATAATCTCAAAATCGAGATGGACCCTATTCTGTACTTCTTATTCTTATCAGCCTGTTCTAATCCACTCTTGAATGTAGGCCTCTTCCATATTTTTCCATTCCTACCTGTCCATAGCAGCCCTCATCCAGTTTTTCCCAGCAATCTTCTGGGTGTCATCACGCCATCTTTTTTGAGGTCTGCCTGCACTTCTTTTGCACTCTCTTGGCCGCCAAGATGTTAATTCTGTACTTACTCCTAATGAATTCGTTATCCGACAACCGTCAAAAAGTTTGACTTCATCCGTGCGAAAAAGTTACATGCGCTAATTTTTGTTTAATCGGCTTCAACAAATAATAAATTAATTGATTTAACAATATGCATAAATTGTCTGAACATTAAACAGTACTTTAATAGTATATTTTGTAACTAGGACGGTAAGTTGTCAATATTACGCGAGAGCGAAATTCGCTCGAGAGGGCAATTGACAATACCGCTCGTGTTACAAACAATACTTTTTATTACCCATGCGAGGGGATATATTTTACAAGTTTGGGATCCTTCTTCTTCTATAGCCTACAGCCCTGGGTATATATAAGTTGAGTAACCAACTTATGGACCTTGGCTTGAGTTACAACATCGTTCCATCTCTCCCTGCTGTTAACCAATTGCAGCCAGTTTCTCACCTAGTATCTTTAGGTCGTCAATGTAGTCGTCTCGCCATCGCTTACCTGGTCTACCCCAAGCTCTTCTTTCATGTGGACTCCAGTTCGTCAGTATTTTCGGTCCTCGAGTGCTTTCCATACGCATAACATGTCCAAACCATTGTAACCGTAGTGCCTTTACATGCCTTACGTTGTCCGCTCCTCCAATTAGTCTGTCCAGTTCATGGTTCATTCTGCATCTCCATGTACCACAGTTTTCCTGTACGGGGCCAAAGATTCTGCGTAATATGCTTCTTTTGCAGAATCGTAGTGCGTTTTCGTTGATTGTAGATATGGTCCAGTTTGGGATCCTGGGGTCATTAAAAAAATTAAATCAAAAATGAAGAATTTGCTTTTTTAATTGTCTCCGGTGGTGTGGATTCGTCATAAGAACTCTCCTCAGTCTCCGACATCACCATAGAATTTACACTCATTTTAAAACTTTTTTTCGAAAACCAGTTTTCCTTAATTTTTATTATCATTTTGTAATGAAAAAAAATGCTGACACTTTCAACTTTTTTAATATTGAAGTCTTGGTTGTGTTTATTTTATTTCTTTATTTTATTATTTTTTTAATGTAACCTAGCGATATTGAATATTTGCGTGCGTTACCCAGGATATGTGGAAATACAACGAAAAGTACGTAAATACAACGTGCGTCAAGAGTAACTTTTCGCGCATGAGTAATAAAATTGTATATTAAAAAACGAGTTTAATAAGCGTGATTTTTCAACACGCGTCCATGTTTATGTTTTCTAATGGACAAGTGCAAAAAAACGCCTTATGAACAAGTTTTTTATGTTTTACGCCCTATTATGCCATTTCTAAAAAAAAGAATCGGCGATACATATTGAGAAAAGTGTATCGCATTCGGCGAGCCATTAACGAACCCATATGAGTGCTTTAATGACTTCATTATAGAGGCAAAATTGGAAAAAAAAATGATAAATCCAGTCTTAATATCGCGAAAATTGTGAACACGGCTTGTAAAAATATGTAAATGAGTTTCGTGAAGTCACAATTTCAGCTATTTTTTATCTTAAACCCGTTATAGCCTTTCCACACACCAATCCAGAATCCATTTCTTCTTCAAATTTCCGTTTCCTGTTTTCTTTCACCTGCTTGTGCCCACCCCACTTCTTCCGTTTCTACACAAACCACGTGCGCGCACTAAAACAAGGCGATTCCTAAACCGCTTCGCGCCCACCCATCAAACGAATCTCCACAGAATATTTTTCTCATCTCACTGAAAACTCTATATAGTGTCCTTGTAATTGTCTGCGGTTTTGAGCCGGCGCTCAATCTTTGTCTTCTTTTTGCAGTAATCAAACATGTTCAGTTGGCCGTGTTTCATCTAAATACTCTAATTCTCTATTCTTGATTACTGAAAGCTGCTTTTCTTCCCCGTTTAAATTCCCCCTCACCTTCGACTTATTAGGTTTACGTCTACAACCGCTCCCACTACATCCTTTCGTAGGGATGTTGATATTTTAAAATATAGCGATACTTTAAGGAACTATCGAACTATCGTTTTAATATAAACTTGCGTATAGAAATATACAAGTGTGGGGTAATATATGTGGGGTAATATATTAGCGTGGGGTTACGTAGACCGCACACCCTGTTTAGTGTTTTAAAACTGATTAAAAGGTGATAACCTGATTACCAGATTTGATTTCATTTGAAACACAATAAACCGAATTAAATTTAAACTCATATTAAAGCATATTAATCCTTTCGCCCCGAATGGTACACATATGTCCCACCTGAATTTAAAATCGCCAGAGAGTTAAACTGCAAAATTTACTAGGCATTAAGTTCGTGTATTATTGTAAATATCACTAGACAAGACAAGACTAGAACAGAATGGATCAGACCAATTAACCAGATATGGCTGGATAAGACAAGAAGAGACAAAATCAGACCATGATGAAACGAGAGTTACAAGATTGGAAAATACTGAACAATATTGAATAAGCTTATATAAGATAATAATAGTGCTGAAAAGACCAGTTAATTTTCATCTAGACGATAATACTACACAAGACTATACAAAACTGAACAAGATTGGACTAAAATTAGGCAAGTGAATAAGAATGGACAATGTTGGTCAAGACTTCAAAGAAGCTCGACAAACGACCGAAGATGGGACTAAATTGGTGAATATTGAAGAATATATAGGATGGCTGGACAATGTTGGTCACTACTTAAAAACACTCGACAAAAGACTTGGTCAAAATTGAAGAAGAATATGTAAGATGGGATAAGATTAGATATGTGCACAACTCATCTCTTCAGGAAATTAAATCCAGGGTCGTTTTATTTCTTCTTCTTGTTTCGAATAGGCCTACTTTGGACCACGCTTGTTCAAATGTTGGGCTTTGATCTTTGCCCAGTATTTTCGCATCTTCTGCCGGAGTAACTCCTTTCTCTCTTCTGTCCAGGGGTACTTTTCTTTCGGGGTTTTTGCTGAAATCCACGGACTTCCTTCAGGGTGCGTCTCACAGACTGTCTGTTTTGACAATCTGTTATTCCCAGTTCTTTAATATCCTCGGTTTCTGTCAACCATGTGGTACGAACCTTCTTGTTTTGCCAGAAGGCGAACAGACGGTTGGTTAGTCGGTTTGGAGGCAATCTTGCAACGTGGCCATGAAAAGGTACCCTTCTTTTCCTTGCACAGTCAGAGAGCCTCTGAATATGTTCGTAGAGCTCAGAGTTATGTCGCCTTCGGAATTAACCATCTTCCTTTATCGGACCTAGGATCCTCCTAAGGATACTCCTCTCTCTGAATTCCAATTTCTCTACCAGACCTCTTCGGTTGAAGGAAAGACACTCCATGGCATACAGGGCGTCTGGTCCTAAGACTGATGTGTAGTGCTTAAGTTTTAGGTTGCGTACAGGCATGTCTTGTTGTAGGTATTCTTAGTCAATCCATAGGCTAGTTCTAACTTGTTGACTCTCTTGGATAATGATGCTCTTTCTGATAAGAAGGGTTCAATCCATTCGCCGAGATACGTAAATTTCTCAGTCCTCTTGATGTTTCCCTGCTCTAGTAACATCTCTCTGTTTGCTTCTTTGATGTTGGTGAAGAATTCTGTTTTCTCCAGCCACACTTGAAGACGCTCTTTGGCAGCCTGTTTTCTGAGTCAATTTTCCTGCATTGTTGCTTTCTCAAGAGAATCAGTGCCATGTCATGTGCAAAGGCCAGGCAATCTACAACCAGTCGATCGTTCTTACGTCCCAGATAGATACCACTCTGAACACCTAAGTTGATCAGTGCCTTGCGCCATTTTCTCACAACGTTTTCAAGGACACAGTTGAAGAGAAGTGTGAAAGTCCATCTCCTAGACTCATTCCAGTCTTTATTTCGAAGCTTTCTGAGATCTCGCCTCTAAATTTAACCTTGGAATGGGTGTTGGTCAAGGTTTCTAGGATGAGTCTGCGGGTTTTGTTGTCTAGCCCTATTTCCTGGAGTAGGTACTTTGTTAAGCGTTTCTCTATCAATAGAATCGTAGGCCTTCCTAAAATCAACAAAGGTGACGACTACCTTACGGTTTCTCATCTTGGAGTATGCAAGTATAGTTTTAAGATTGAGGATTTGTTCAACACAGGATCGGGTCTTCCTGAAGCCTCCCTGATATTCTCCCAGTTGACTATCCAGCTGATTTTCTGCCTTTATTTGTAACGCCTTGGAGAAAATCTTGTATGTTACCGCGCTGAGAGAAATTCCACGGTAGTTGTTTAGATTAGTAAAATCTCCCTTTTTGTGAAGCGGATGGATCAGAGCCGATTTCCAATCGGGTGGTAATTTATTTGTTTGATCCAGATGTCCTGGATGATCTCGTTTAGCTTGCCCACGGCATTGCTTCTAGCTCCTTTCCACAGTTCAGCAACGATAGAGTCCTCTCCAGCTGCCTTATTATTCTTAAGAAGTTGCGTCATCTGGCCAACTTCTTCCAATGAAGCGGGCAACGAGTCCGGGTTTGATGTGGTTTGTTTATAAGTCTATATAGTCGATCACAGTTGAGTAGATTTTTAAAGTACTGAGCTAAAAGGTGGCAGTTGTCCTTGTCGTTAAAAGTCAGTTTGCCTTGTGAGTCTCTGAAGTGGAGGCTTGACGTATTTTCTGCTTGCAGGTTCCAAAGAAATCTCCGGAGTTATTCTTAGAAAAGCTCTCTTTGATTTGGGTTAGTTGGTTTTGTGTGAAGGTCCGTTTGGTTCCTCGAATTATCTTACCTTTCTGTAACCTTTCTTTGTTCCAAAAATGTATGCCAATTTTCTTTAGTCTTTTTAGAATTCCACTTCACCCAGGCTGTCTGTCTTTGGGCTATTGCATCGTCAGAGTTTTATTTGGATTTATAGTGTTTTTTTTTTGGTCAACCAATTAACAAAACCATGACGTTTATCCTATTTCCGGAATATTATTTACGTTCTTGGATGAAAGGGTTATATTGTCTTTCAAACGGCATATTTTTTTATTTCATCTAGTAAATAGTTTCTGAAAGAGTCAAAAGTTAAAAAGTAAAGAATATCGGGTACCTACTTATGTACTAACGCCACCGAAGCTACAGATTTGGTTAGATTAGATTATAACGGAGCAGATAAATCCAGATCACATATCGCGCGGTAGTGCCACCTCTCGATCCGATATAAGAACAAATATTGGATAAGGGTTAGATTAGGTTATATTAGAGCAGATAAATCTAAACTACATATCGCGCGGTAGCGCGACCTCTCGCTACGCTGGCGTTAATACGTAAGTACCAAATATTGCTTACAAAATAACATAATTAGTATCGATATATCGCAATTGAAAATATCGCGCGAAAATATCGATATATACAAAAAGAAAAGTATCGATATTTTGATATATTTTATACATCCCTACTCTCTCGCTTAGACGGATCGCTGGTGAATAGACACACGACTAAGTTAGTTAGTTAGCGACGAGGTTTCAAGAAGAGTGCGTCGAGATAATTTATCGGTTGGTGTTTACGCATTCTTTTCGTGTTTTCCGGTCGTTTCTTTCTTCGTGGTTCTTTCGTTCATCTGTTCCGGAATGCGGTGCAGTGTGTGATAAATAAAGAAATATGGTGTTGACTGTCGCCACTGTGAGCTCGCTGTCGAGCTGCTATCAGGACGGAGTTTATTTTAAAGCCAGCGATGGATTGGGTGTTTCACTGAACACTTACTCAGTAAGTTTATACTAAACAAAATACTTCTAAATGAATTTGCAACTTTGATGTGTTTACTAAAAATAAGAAACTTGAAGTAGATATTTCTTGTGTAACGTAACACATTTAACACTTTCGCTGTTTTGTGTCACATATGTGCGTTGAGTATAGTATAGCCCAGCGACACACATATTTGACACAATTTTAATTTTAAAGACGTAATTGTTAAAATATTAAATAAATATATTTGATAAGATTGTACAGGTTGAATGGAACTCGATGTCTTAAGTTCTATTTTATCGATGATCTTTTATAAGAAAAGAGAAAACGTTATAAAAAAATCTGAAAAGAGGTTCTCAAATGGGATTGTGTAAGGTCCACTTAAAGCCAAATTTTACATATTTGGAATTTACATATTTTATTATATTTGGAAAATGAAGTAATGGCATCATCGATTTATGTTTTTCCAAAAACATACCTATATTTTGTCATATTGAGCTAGAGCTAATTTTTATGAACATATTTTGTAAAAAAAATGCTATCTTTCTCCGTTAAGAAAATATTGGCAAGTTAAAAAAAAAGTGATCCAAAATTCGCAATTATCACGATTTAAACAATTGATAAGGAATCTTTGGAAACAAATAGCAAACAAAGTCGTCTTTTAATATGAACTAGACTTAGTCCGACGCTTAGTCCTATTTAAAGTCAATTAAATTATACAAAGAAATTATAGTCAATTATTATTAAATTGTTTTGTTGTCATTTGATTTTGAAAAATGTTCACGTACAACGAAATGTCGACATGTTATTAGTTTATGGGGATCTCAAAGGAACCCAAGAAGAACAGTTCAATTATACATTCGGAGATACCCCGAACGTGTTATACCAAGCTTATAAATATTTGCAATATTGTAAAAAGCCGACGAACTCTTTATAGTTTTTCTTTAAAGAACGTCTGTCTATATCTGTACGTCTGTCTAAACCAGTACTTCTGTCCAAGTCTGTATGTCTATTTAAATCTGTACGTCTGTCTAAATCACTGCGTCTGTCTAAATCTGTATGTCTGTCTAAATCAGTACGTCTATCTAATTCTGTGCGTCTGTCTAAATCAGTACGGCTGTCTAATTATGTCCGTCTGTCTAAATCAGTACGTCTATCTAATTATGTGCGTCTGTCTAAATCAGTACGTCTATCCAATTCTGTGCGTCTGTCTAAATCAGTACGTCTGTCTAAATATGTATGTCTTTCTAAACCTGTACGTCTGTGTAATAATAAGAATCTTTATTTCCCCTACGGGGTTTCTGTGCGTCTGTCTGCACATTCAATCCCTATTTAAATAAACATAATGTGACATTATAAAATATAAAACTCTTGATAATCCGACACCTTGCTAATTGAAGTGTGATCCTGAAAGTTTTGCCATTATTAAATAACAGTTTACGCCAATTCAAGACAAGGACTGCCAACCGGGAAGGGAAACTTTTTGCTAAATATTGTATTGACACAAAACCGTAAAAATAATGAACCGCCCAATATATCACGGGCTAGTTTCATGTTTATGGCGTAAAAACCTGCCAATACGTATTTGGTATACTGTGAATAACCCTTAACGCGTAAGTTTTTCAAAAAAATGTCCGCCATATTGTACCCGGCATTTTGTTTTTTGAAATCCGGATAATTGATATCTGATTAACGACGTGAAAAACTTGTAAATACGCAATTTCAATCTGATAAGATTTAGAAAAATTATCCGCCATATTTGATCCGCCATTTTTTTTTTACAAAATTTTGATAATTCGTAATCTGCGAGATTATGAACCCCTAGGTACAAAGTTTTGTAAAAATTGAGTGAGTTTTTCGAAAAATTGGCCGCCAATTATATTTGAACATTTTAATAACAGATTCGTAATCAGCGAAATAAACAACACCTGCAAACAAAATTTCTAATATATATATATATATATATATATATATATATATATATATATATATATATATATATATATATATATATATACATATATATGTAAAGACATTCTATTTTTGTCCACCTTTTCGACAATCCAGCCCTCTGTGCGTCTGTCTAAATCGGTATGTCAGTCTGAATCAGTACGTCTGACGAAATCTGTATGTGGGTTTAAATCAGTACGTCTCTCTAATTGTGTACTACTATCTAAATTAGTACTTCTGTCTAAATTTGTATGTCTGTCTAAAGCTGTACGTCCGCCTAAATCTGTACGTCTGTGTAAATCTGTACGTCTGTCTAATTGTAAGTCTGTTAGGAAAACAATTTTATCCCGTTTGATTTTACAACTAGACCAATTTGTTAAAATTACTTCTCTGTCGATAATTAACGTCGCAAATTTAGAATTTCTGAAATTGATATTTATTCTTGAATAATGTTGAAAGTTTGCAAAATTGTTATTAACCCTTTGCGTTAATTTGACGGCTGAGGCTCGTCATGCATATGTTTCACTTGTCTTGCACTCTCCAAATAAATCCGTACCCAAAGGGTTAATAATGCAACTAAGTTTTGCAAAATGATTAGATTTTAGTTTGAATTTAAAATTTATGAAATTGTCATTTATTAATCAGTAATGATGCAACTGTGCAAAATTGTTATTAACCTCTTTAACGCACAGGCTTTTAGCGCGCTCGAATTAGCTCGAGCGTACATGTTAAGTGGTTAATAATACAACGAAGGAATTTTACAATTTTAATAAAATTCCGTTCATAAAAGATTAAAAAAAAAATAATTCACAAATTTTGCGAAACCATTAGATCTTAATTTAAATTAAGAATTTCTGAAATTGTCATTTATATGCCAATAATGTTGAAACTATAATAGTATATTTTGTAACTAGGGCGAAAGGTTGGCAATATTACGCGAGAGCGAAATTGGACACATTCGCACATTCCAAACTTCCTGTTATTACGTCCCCCTTAAAAATATTAAATCATTTAGCGCCTCCCTTCGCCGAAGATGAAGATTCAATCATGATTTGGGTGAAGATTCAACCAAAATTGAACCAGAGATGATATAGTCTCATTTAGGAATTAATGTAGTATCACAAAAGATATTTCAATTAATTTTTCTTCTTCAATACTTGTTAATCCAAATTCTTCATCTTCTTCGTCATTAAATGGATTGATTCTGTATCCACGCAAACTTTGTTTCGAAATTCGAAAATTCAATCAACAAACCATCCAAGTGTTCAACAAATTGACTTTTGTTTGCTTCTATGTTATCTCGGACGCATAAATTTAATAGTAGAAACATGTCAATCTTATTTTTTTGCAAATTTGATTTCCATAGCTCCATTTTGTTATATAAATGCGTTCACTTTGTCTTTTTTCAAAAGCAAATGCATTTGTGGTCCTAGCATTGATTTATTGAAAACACTCACTTTTCCAAAAATGTCTATTTGAATATGTAAGTTATCAAATTTTGAAAAATAGTTAAAAATCTGAGTACTTGAAATAATGTTTGGTGCTTATAAACAATGTTTGGTACGTACGTATTAACGGCACCGCGTTAATACCATCCCAAGAGGTCGGTCTGTATTTATCTGCCCTAATATAACCTAATCTAACACTTATCCAAGATTTTTTCTTATTTCGGATCGATAGGTCGAGCTACCGCGCGATATGTGGTCTGGATTTATCTCCTTCGTTATAACCTAATCTAACCATCCATTTTGTTCAAATCTGTAGCAGCGGTGGCGTTAGTACGTAATGTTTATATGATTGTATCCTTGTAAGTTTATATATTTATAAACTTATAAGTGTATGATAGTATCTATGATTAGTATGGTGTCACCAATATTCAATTATCATTTAAATCAATCACCGTAACTAAGTTCTTTCGAGAATATTTCTCCACAAATGTCAAATTAAAACCTAACATCGCCAGTCATGCACGAATTGTTCAAGTTCCAATCTGTAATTCAAACAGCAGAGCTGTACTGATGAGAGATAAATCTGACGTCTGTAGATGGCTATTCACTTAATTTAAAATAGAAAGAAATGATCTTGACAAACAATGTTATTTATCTAGTGCTTGTTAGTGACATGAAAATATACTGGGACTAGTAATAACATGCAAATCTCTGTTGTATAATTCAATATCCTGTGTGGTATTATTAGTAGTGATATATAATATATACGATAATATGATACATACTGTGATGTAGTTGAGATTTGTTGATAGTCTTAAATAGACTTGATATTGTAGAGCTATTGCAGGTTGAATATATTTATATATTCAAGTTATATTTCTTTACTAAGTTTATAAGATTTTATCTTTAATTAGTATGGTTTCACCAATATTCATTAGATCTTAGTTTAAATTCGGAATTTCTGAATATGTCATTAATTTGTAAATATTGATGAAACTGTACAAAATTGTTATTAATAATAGAACTAATGGTCAATCTATAAATATTAAGAAAATGAAAGTAATCCAATTTCTTAAAATAACTTTTTTTGCTCATAATTTAAGTCGCAATTTAAGAATTTCTAGAATTGTGCTTGAATAATGTTGAAACTTATTGTTGCAAAATTTTTATCAATAATACAACTAAGGAATTTCGAAATGTTCATAAAATTTGGTTTGTTTTTTTTTCGTTTCACCCTCTTTGGGGTACATTGAATCATTTCTTTCTGTGTTGTTCTTTTCTTAGTGTCCAGTATTTCTTCATTCTTTCTGATCTTCTTTTCCTCTCTTCTTCCGAAATGATGGGTTTGGGTTTTTGTGTGGATTTGTCTTGGAACCTTATGTTTTCATCTTTAGTGATTAATTTAGCTGTTCCATCGATTAGTGAATTTTCCCGAAATATTTCATTCTACTAGGTCTTTCTCAGTTTCTTTAAACCAGTTAGGTTTCGTTTTTCGGCTACGGAAAAAGTCAGAGATTTTTTATGTTAAACTGTTATCTAACTAGAAAGTGTAATATTTGTTCTTATTTTGGATCGAGAGGTCGCGCTACCGCGCGATATGTGGTCTGGATTTATCTCCTTCGTTATAACCTAATCTAACCATCCATTTTGTTCAAATCTGTAGCAGCGGTGGCGTTAGTACGTAATGTTTATATGATTGTATCCTTGTAAGTTTATATATTTATAAACTTATAAGTGTATGATAGTATCTATGATTAGTATGGTGTCACCAATATTCAATTATCATTTAAATCAATCACCGTAACTAAGTTCTTTCGAGAATCTTTCTCCATAAATGTCAAATTAAAACCTAACATCGCCAGTCATGCACGAATTGTTCAAGTTCCAATCTGTAATTCAAACAGCAGAGCTGTACTGATGAGAGATAAATCTGACGTCTGTAGATGGCTATTCACTTAATTTAAAATAGAAAGAAATGATCTTGACAAACAATGTTATTTATCTAGTGCTTGTTAGTGACATGAAAATATACTGGGACTAGTAATAACATGCAATGTCTCTGTTGTATAATTAAATATCCTGTGTGGTATTATTAGTAGTGATATATAATATATACGATAATATGATACATACTGTGATGTAGTTGAGATTTGTTGATAGTCTTAATTAGACTTAATATTGTAGAGCTATTGCAGGTTGAATATATTTATATATTCAAGTTATATTTCTTCTTTACTAAGTTTATAAGATTTTATCTTTAATTAGTATGGTTTCACCAATATTCATTAGATCTTAGTTTAAATTCGGAATTTCTGAATATGTCATTAATATGTAAATATTGATGAAACTGTAAAAAATTGTTATTAATAATAGAACTAATGGTCAATCTATAAATATTAAGAAAATGAAAGTAATCCAATTTCTTAAAATAACTTTTTTTGCTCATAATTTAAGTCGCAATTTAAGAATTTCTAGAATTGTGCTTGAATAATGTTGAAACTTATTGTTGCAAAATTTTTATCAATAATACAACTAAGGAATTTCGAAATTTTCATAAAATTTGGTTTGTTTTTTTTTTCGTTTCACCCTCTTTGGGGTACATTGAATCATTTCTTTCTGTGTTGTTCTTTTCTTAGTGTCCAGTATTTTTTCATTCTTTCTGATCTTCTTTTCCTCTCTTCTTCCGAAATGATGGGTTTGGGTTTTTGTGTGGATTTGTCTTGGAACCTTATGTTTTCATCTTTAGTGATTAATTTAGCTGTTCGATCGATTAGTGAATTTTCCCGAAATATTTCATTCTACTAGGTCTTTCTCAGTTTCTTTAAACCAGTTAGGTTTCGTTTTTCGGCTACGGAAAAAGTCAGAGATTTGTTATGTTAAACTGTTATCTAACTAGAAAGTGTAATATTTTTTCTTATTTCGGATCGAGAGGTCGCGCTACCGCGCGATATGTGGTCTGGATTTATCTGCTCTAATATAACCCAATCTAACCCTAGCCGCGTTGGCGTTAATACGTAAGTACAATTTATCCCCCTTTTTCGCATAGTATCTGAAAGTTTTTCAATTTTCTTGTAAAAAGTTTCATTTTTGATGTATACTATCTTATTATCTTGAAATTTTGGTCCTTTGATTTTCTTTCAAATGGAGAAACTTGATTTAAGGGAAAGGAAAAGTCCTTTCCCTTAAATCAAGTTTCTCCATTTGGCATTTGAAGTTAATATTTAGCATTTCTGTTACATACAGTACTGTCTTGTAGTGTTTAATGTTGGACCCCCATGGAAGGGATTTTTTGTTGTATGCATCTTTTGTTAGCTTGAAGGCCAGTTCAAGTTTATTTTTTCTGGATTTTATCGCTTTGTTTTCCCCAGCATTCCAACTAATCCATTCTGCGAGATAATAAGATTGAATTCTTTTACTATTTCAATCTCTTGTTCTTGGACTTTGAGGTTTTCACGTTAGTGTTTGATGTTTGTCATGATGTTAGTTTTGTCGAAGGAGATGTCAAGACCTATTTTAGCTGCTGGTTTTTTTAGTTCAAGGATTTGCTCCTATGCTTCTACCTTTGTTTTAGTTATTTTAGCAAACAGGGCCATATCATCTGCAAAAGCAATGCAATTTACTCTAAGGTTCCTCTTTCTGCAACCCAATGTTATACCAATCTTTATATTTGTGTTCCATTCTTTGACTACTTTCTCAAGTACCCAGTTGAACAGCAATGGTGAAAGTCCATCTTCCTGTCGCACCCCCGTTTTTATTTCGAAAGGTTCCGATAGTTCACCCATGAATTTAACTTTCGAAAATGTATTTGTAAGGGTTGCTTTTATTATAGTGGTTGATTTCTTATCCAAACCTATTTCTTCTAGGACCGATAACACAGATTCCCTATCAATATAATCATATGCTTTTTTGAAATCAATGAAGGAGATTACGTACGTCTTGGCCCTCGATTTTTGATATGCCATGGTGTTTTTGAGCTTTTAATATTTGTTCCTACCATTTCTAAAACATCCCTGGTATTCCCCGATTTGCGGGTCCAATTGTGATTCTGCCCTGTTCAAAAGGACTTTAGAAAGGATATTGTATGTTATATCCAGCATTGATATTCCTCTATAATTGTTGGGGGTCTGTCTTCAAGCCTTTCTTGAGGATAGGATGGATGAGAACTGTTTTCCATTCTGTGGGGATTTTTTCTTCGTTCCAGATTTTATTGAAAACACATTGAAGGGATGTAATTGCATTTTTGTCAGCTTTATTCCATAGCTCGGCCACTATTTGGTTTTCTCCAGATGCTTTGTTGTTTTGTAATAACCTTTAGTAGTTCTTCAGTTGTTGGTGGTTCAGAATCCGGCTTCTCAAAGTTATTTGGGATGGATTTAAATTTTTCAAGGATGGGTTCCCAGTTCAAGAGCTTCTCAAAGCAGCCTGCTAGTATCTTGCAATTTTCCGTGTTATTGTGGGCGATGGTCCCATTTTCATCTCGCAATTGGAGGGTTCGTGCTTTGTATTATGGTTAACTTTTGTTTGAAAGTTCTGTAACAGCTTCTTGTGTTATTCTTAGTAAATTATTCATCAATTTGAGCGAGAGTTTTGTTTTCATGTGCCTTCTTAATCATCTTTATCTACCAGTTTTCTCTAATGAAGTATAATCTGCTTTCTTCTGTTTTATGTGATTTCGCAATCTTGCCATGCCTGCTTTCTTGTTTCAATGAAGGCATCACATTCCAGCGAACACCAGGCATGTTTTTGACTTTTTATGTAAGGTGCTATCCGTAAGGCTGTAGTAATGAGGTTTTCCTTGATGTCCTCCCAACTTTGAGTTTGAGTTTTCCTTGATGTCCTCCCAACTTTGAGTCTGAATCGTTTTTGTTGCTTCTGCGAATTCATCTGATTTTAATATTTCTTCCGTGCTGTACTTCCAACTCTTAGTTTATTTCGTGTTGCGTTTCCTGTTTGGGATGACTGAACTTAATTTTAGAAAGGTAGTGGTCCGAATCCAAGTTTGCACCCCTGAGTACACTAACATGATTTCTCTGTGAGAAATTTTCTTGATTGACACATACTCTAGTTGAAATTCCCCTAGGCTGAGATTTGGGAACATCCATGTCTTTTGTTTTCGTGGTAGTTTTTGAAAGCTGTAGATTTAAGAATTAAATTGTCTGCTTGGCAAAGTTCTATTAGCCATTCTAACGCCATTTTTGTTTGTTCTTTGGTGGGCAGGGTAATCTCCAACAATTCTGTTCATAAATAAAAAAGATTCATATTTTGCAATACTATTCGATTTGAGTTTTATTACTGAATCTTTCGAACACTTATTTATCAATAATGTTGAAACCGTGGAAGATTGTTAACACATCGCAGTCCGTTCACGTAGTAATACGTTTTTTTTTTATTTGAATTCTTGTAGCCGTCGACGTAGGAGTACGTCAATATATGATCACAGTATAGGTTTTTAAGTTATATTAGTATTAAGTTATATATTACTTTTTATTTGAAACCTAGTTGATGTAGAAATACGATTTTTATTTAAATCAATTTTCAAAAAGGTTTCTTTAAATTCCTGCTAGAAAGCTCTACCTAGAAAGCCGAATGAAGAAGTTTCGGCAGTTTTTCGTTTCGTCCTGGAATCTTTGGAAGGAACGTTTTGGAAAAGTTTCGTTTTGGAAAGCTTATATGGAAAACCTTCTTTGGTTTTGTTCAAAACAAATTTTTACTTGATTTAAAAAAAAACTAGAGCTAGGATTTTAGATAGAGCCTTGCGGAACTTAGGAATTTTCCGTAAAAAATCGTTTTTCCCCAATTGGCGTTTGGACAGGAAATCGCGAAACCAAAAAGAAATTGGATTTTGTTAACTGTTGACGGTCGATTTTAGATTGGGATCATCCTGACCAGAGGAACAAAAATTTGGACCCTCGGAAAAACTCGAATTTGGAAAACTTGCCATTTGGTATTTGCTTCGAAAATACTAGCCTCTACGAGTATTTTCAACCGGAATATTTTCCATTGTTCCTTAGTAAATTCCTGTTCCTTATCCTGTATTTTTCACAATTATACTCTTTTTATTAATTCTTAAAAAGGGGCCGTTATCTGGAGATGTTCACCTTTGTAATCACGCGGCCTGTTCTTATTGTCGATAAAACTACTAATAGTCAACCGGTGAAATCTTTATACATTTTTTATTACTCATGCATTAAAGTACTATCTTGGTGCACGTTTTCTAGTACGAGAAATGCCACTTTTGGTTGTATTACCACATAACTTGGGTAACGCACGCAAATATTCAATATCACTAAGTAAAAATTAAAAAATAATCAATAAAATAAATAAAATAAACACAATCAGGACCTCAATATTAAAAAAGTGACATGAAAGTGACAGACATTTTTTTCATTACAATATAAAAATTAAAGAAAACGTTTTAAAATGAGTGTAAATTCTATGGTAATACCGGAGATTGAGGAGAGTTCTTATGACGAATCCACACCACTAGAGACAATTGAAAAAGCAAATTCTTCAGTTTTAATTCTATTTTATTTTTTGAATAGCACCTATAGGATCACATACTTGTAAGATACATCCCCTCGCATGAGTAATAAAAAATATTGTTTGCAACGCGGGGCAACTCGAGCGATGTGCGCAATTTCTCTCGTGTCCAATTGACAACCGGCCTAGTTACAAAATATACTATTCTATAATCGTAGAAAATTCTGCGAGTTATAAATGAAATGGTAAAAAATGATTTATGAATTTTGCACTAATGCTAGAGGATTTTATTAACGCCGAAGTTTGTTGACCTTGTTTCCTGCGTTCAGAACTACATATTTAACTTTTACCGAACCCGGCAGAATTTCAAAGTTTAATTAGTCGTTAATAACGCTCATAATTGAACTACCTCGGTTTGGTCGTATTTCGCTTCGTTTCGAAAATATCTCTACGCAATTTAAGGAAATATTCATACCGTCGCTCGCTAAATAAACTTTTTCCCTATAGACGTAAAATTTTCTAAAATCATTGAAAATCTGAAATTGTAAAATCCAAAATATTAATAGCAAAATAGAATCTAAGATTTCGCCTGATGACCATTATTTATAATAATTTAAGGCCAATAAAGATGCAGAATAAAAATATTTGAACCAAATTTAAATTACATCCCTAATGTCATTTATTTATCAATAATGTTGAAACCTAAATTGTTTTTTGAACTAAACCAGTATTTTAGTAATTAATCTTAATTACTATTTTTCTTTATTAATCTTTTTAATTACTTTTTGTGGACTGTCGTCCAGTCCAATATTTACTACATGTGTTTCCTTGCTTAATTTGCACTTCTATTTATGTTGATGACGCCAAATACTATGTCCAGTGACAATTGGACATAGTAACTGACGTCATCAACTGAGCGTGCTAAAATGGCAGCGTTTAAACAGCTCAAAATTAATCTCTATTTGAAATATCTTTTAAAACTTAATTACAGCATTTTGAAACTGTATTTATATTTTTACTACGTTTTAACGGTGTAAACAGTGAGTTAAAAATATAAAATAAATTCATGTGTATACCCTATTTCAGAAATTCACAATTTAAACTAATAATGGTTTAGCAAAATTGTTGTATGTTTTTTTAAATACAAAAATATCATACCGTCCCTTGTTGACGATTTTTTTTCCGCAAAAACAAATAATAAAAAGCATTTTGCAAACACGGACATTTTTTGCCAATGAAATAATGAAAAGTCAAGGTTGCAAAATATTTGGTCATTCAGTTTCGCAAAATATTCGATTCGATATTTACATTCCAATACGCCAATCTATTCAAAAATTCATTTAATTAAGAAAAAAAAAACTCCTTCCTGCATTTTTTCTCTAAATTTAAATAACTCGAGGACGAGACGCATTACAATAAATATTAATAAAAAACCTTGGCTGTCACGTCGTCGACAAACAACATACAATGGCTTGAAACGGTTAATTTTTCTAAACTTGCGGATTATTTATTATTTTTTCATTCAATAACATCGAGACTTCGGATATTACGGAGACAACGACCTCGAACACAAATCCCCCTTCGACGACCAAGGGGAAAGAAAATATCGAATGCAAATAAGCAACAGAAAGCAGCAATCCAGACAGAATAAAAAGAAAGTACAAATATGTTAAATGATGCAATACAATAGACTAGCGAGGAATGAAACGGCAAGTAACTCGGCAAGTTTAGACTAGACAAGACTAGTTCCTTAAGTATGTGATATTTATACCCTTACCTTACCCTGCGTCTTTTTTACTAAAAAAACTTGTATGTTCTGTTTTCTTTAGTAAAGGAATTTGTCTGTTATGTCTTCTTTACTAAACGAACTTGTCGGTTCTGTCTTTCTTACCAAACAAACTTGTCCGTTCTGTCTTCTTTAGTAAACAAACTTGTCTGTTATGTCTTCTTTACCAAACAAACTTGTCTGCTCTGTCTTCTTTACTAAACAAACTTGTCTGTTCTGTCTTCTTTACTAAACATATTTGTCTGTTCTGTCTTCCTTACTAAACAAACTTGTCTGTTATGTCTTTAGTAAACAAACTTGTCTGCTCTTTCTTCTTTACTAAACAAACTGGTCTCTTCTGTCTTCCTTAACAAATTAAACTTGTCTGTTCTGTCTTCTTTACCAAACAAACTTGTCTGCTCCGTCTTCTTTACCAAACAAACTTGTCTGCTCCGTCTTCTTTACCAAACCAACTTGTCTGCTCTGTCTTCTTTACTAACAATCTTGTCTGTTCTCTTTAGTAAACAAACTTGTCTGCTCTTCCTTCTTTACTAAACAAACTGGTCTGTTCTGTCTTCCTTACCAAAGAAACTTGTCTGTTCTGTTTTCTTGGGTAAACAAACTTGTCTGTTCTGTCTTCTTTACCAAACAAACTTGTCTGCTTTGTCTTCTTTACTAAACAAACTTGTCTGTTCTGTCTTCTTGAGTAAACAAATTTGTCTGTTCTGTCTTATTTTCTAAACAAATTTGTCTGTTCTGTCTTCCTTACCAAACAAACTTGTCTGTTATGTCTTTAGTAAACAAACTTGTCTGCTATGTCTTCTTTACTAAGCAAACTTGTCTGCTATATCTTCTTTAGTAAATAAACTTATCTGTTCTGTCTTATTTACCAAACAAACTTGTCTGCTCCGTCTTCTTTACCAATTAAACTTGTCTGCTCTGTCTTCTTTACTAAACAAACTTGTCTGTTCTGTCTTATTTACTAAACAAACTGGTCTGTTCTGTTTCCCCTATCAAACAAACTTGTGTTTTCTGTCTTCTTTACTAAACAAAATGGTCTGTTCTGTCTTATTTGTCAAACAAAGTTGTCTGATCTGTCTTTTTTAATAAACAAACTTGTCTGCTCTGTTTTTTTTAATAAACAAATTTGTCTGTTCTGTCTTCCTTACCAAACAAACTTGTCTGCTCTGTCTTTTTACTAAACAAATTTGTCTGTTCTGTCTTATTTACTAAACAAATTTGTCTGTTCTGTTGTCCTTACCAAACAAACTTGTCTGTTATGTCTTTTAATATCTTCATTAGCAAATAAACTTGTCTGTTCTGTCTTCTTTACCAAACAAACTTGTCTGCTCCGTCTTCTTTACCAAAAAAACTTGTCTGCTCTTTCTTTTTTAATAAACAAACTTGTCTGCTCTGTCTTTTTTAATAAACAAATTTGTCTGTTCTGTCGTCCTTACCAAACAATCTTGTATGTTATGTATTTAGTAAACAAACTTGTCTGCTCCGTCTTCTTTACCAAACAAACTTGTCTGCTCTGTCTTTTTTAATAAACAAACTTGTCAATTCTATCTTCTTTAGTAGACAAACTTTTCTGCTCTTCATTACTAAACAAACTGGACAAACAGAACAGACAAGTTTGTTTATTAAAGGAGATAGAACAGACAAGTTTGTTTAGCAAAGAAGTCAGAGCATACACTTTTGTTTGGTAAAGAAGACAGAATAGACTAGTTTGTTTACTCAGAAATACAGAACCGACAAGTGTGTTTGGTAAGGAAGACAGAACAGACCAGTTTGCTTAGGAAGGAGAAGAGCAGACAAGTTTGTTTAGTAAAGAAGACAGAGCAGACAAGTTTGCTTGGTAAATAAGACGGAGCAGACAAGTTTGTTTGGTAAAAAAGACAGAACAGACAAGTTTATTTACTAAAGAAGATAGAGCAGACAAGTTTGTTTGGTAAAGAAGACAGAACAGACAAGTTTGTTTACTCAAGAAGACACAACAGACAATTTTGTTTTGTAAGGAAGACAGAACAGGCCAGTTTGTTTAGTAAAGAAGAAATATCAGACACGTTTGTTTACTAAAGAAGATAGAACAGACAAGTTTGTTTAGTAAAGAAGACAGAGCAGATAAGTTTGTTTGGTAAAGAAGACGGAGTCGACAAGTTTGTTTGGTAAAGAAGACAGAGCAGACAAGTTTGTTTGGTAAAGAAGACAGAACAGACAAGTTTGATTACTCAAGAAGACAGAACAGACAAGTTTGTTTGGTCAGGAAGACAGAACAGACAAGTTTGTTTGGTCAGGAAGACAGAACAGTTCTGTTCTGTCTTCCTGACCAAACAAACTTGTCTGTTATTAACAGTTCTGTTCTGTCTTCCTGACCAAACAAACTTGTCTGTTCTGTCTTCCTGACCAAACAAACTTGCCTGTTCTGTATTCTTGAGTAAACCAACTTGTCTGTTCTATCTTCTTTATTAAATAAACTTGTCTGTTCTGTCTTCTTTACCAAACAAACTTGTTGACTCCGTCTTCTTTACCAAACAAACTTATCTTCTCTGTCTTCTTTACTAAACAAACTTGTCTGTTCTATCTTCTTTAGTAAACAAACGTGTCTGATATTTCTTCTTTACTAAAGAAACTGGTCTGTTCTGTCTTCCTTACCAAACAAAATTGTCTGTTGTGTCTTCTTGAGTAAACAAACTTGTCTGTTCTGTCTTCTTTACCAAACAAACTTGTCTGCTCTATCTTCTTTAGTAAATAAACTTGTCTGTTCTGTCTTCTTTACCAACCAAACTTGTCTGCTCCGTCTTATTTACCAAGCAAACTTGTCTGCTCTGTCTTCCTTACCAAACACACTTGTCGGTTCTGTATTCTTGAGTAAACAAACTTGTCTATTCTGTCTTCTTTACCAAACAAACTTGTATGCTCTGACTTCTTTGCTAAACAAACTTGTATGTTCTATCTCCTTTAATAAACAAACTTGTGTGTTCTGTCTTCTTTACCAAACAAACTTGTCTGCTCTGTCTTCTTTATTAAACAAACTTGTCTGTTCTATCTTCTTTAGTAAATAAACTTGTCTATTATGTCTTCTTTACCAAACAAACTTGTCTGCTCCGTCTTCTTTAACAAACAAACTTGTCTGTTGTGTCTTCTTTACCAAACAAACTTGTCTGCTCTGTCTTCTTTAGTAAACAAACTTGTCTGTTCTGTCTTCTTTAGTAATCAAACTTGTCTGTTCTGTCTTCTTTACCAATAAAACTTGTCTGCTCTGTCTTCTTTACCAAACAAACCTGTCTGTGTTTTACTAAACAAACTTGTCTGTCACCTTTTCTTTACTAAACAAGCTCGTCTGTTTTGTCTTCTTTACTAAACAAACTTGTCTGATCTGTCTTCTTTGTCATACAAACTTGTCTGTTCTGGCTTCTTTACTAAACAAACTATTCTGTCTTTTTTACTAAACAAACTTGTCCGTTCTGTATTTTTCACTAAACAAACTTGTCTGTTCTGTCTATCCATTCTCATTTTTATTCGATAAATTGTGTCTTAATTAGTGAACACAGATTCTAATCTAGTTATTGAGTCTGATGTTTCCATTGTGTTGAGACGCGTTAAAAGTTTCCGCCGTTTTCTAAAAAAGCAACATTCTCATTTCACTTCACGGTCGATATTTGTGTCTGCGACCGGAATATCTTGTATTGTTAATCGCGAGTAATTAATTAAATTCCTGCAACAGCAACCGTTTGTCGGGAGAAATCTCCGGCAATGTATCGCTATAATAGAACGTGATACGTAAACCGATTCTAAAGAAAGAAGACGATACTAGTAAATATTAACATTTGTATCTTTTGTTCAAAGATTGTAATTTCTAGGAAATCATTGTATACATATCGTCAACAAAGTAGACATTATTAGTATAACTAATCTTTCTGTAAAAATCTTTCTTAAAAACAACTACTTCACTGGCAAACACCACGACTGGCATTGAATTACATTTAGACAGTTTTTGGGTTCTATATAACCCTGTAATTTTCCCAAGAAAACAATATTCTGAAATTTTCCTTTTGTAAAAATTACAGGGTTATATAGAACCCAAAAACTTAGGTTAGGTTACGTATAATGCCGCATTAATTATAATAATTAGGTTCTTAAGTTTCTTAATGTAATTCAATGCCGGTCGTGGTGTTTGCCAGTGAAGTAGTTGTTTTTAATAAAGTTTTTTTATAGAAAGATTAATTATACTAATAATGTCAACTTTGACGACATGTATACAATGATTTATTTCCTAGAAATTATAATCTTTGAAGAGAAGATACAAATGTTACTATTTAATATTATCAAAATCTTCAAACTCAACAATATATAAATAACAAGACGATACTACTATTTCGCATTTCTATTCAATATTATCTCCGGGGAAATTTACAAACAACTCTTTACGGCATTTGTAAGAGACGTTGAAAACTTAATCGCAAACATTTCTTCTTTTATTGAAGATTCCTCGAATACTTATTTTTCTTTATTGCCGAGATTTCCAAGTAGATTTAGGTCAATCATTTCCTTGGTCGAGACGGGGAAAATCGATTTTCGTCGAAACGACCTTACTCAAACGTGTGAACACGTGTGAAACTCTTTCCACGTGTGAAAACGAAATTAGATTTCCACCAAAATTTATTACATTTTTTTTGCGAAAGAGAGGATGAAGAAGCCGCGTGGCCGAGGAAGAATTATTAACGCCGCGTCACGGATCGCGAGTTTCGGTCTCGCAGCGGCAGTTCCGTTTCTTGCTGCGATTTCAAAATCGCCGACGGACGAACAATGCCGGCTTTTGAAAATGGTTCGAAAAATTCGCAATTTGTGACAAAACCGGCGGCTTTTATCGCCGCGATCTTCGCGATTGTTGGGTTTTCGAACGCGCTAAAACTGAATTACCCAAAAGTGAAAGTTTTCTCGACAAACGGAAAACGTTTTGACAACAAATTTATCATTTTCATTGTGTTGAATTCCATTCATTTGTCAATGTTTCAACTTGAGTATTTTTGACCTCGGAACTAATAAGGCTATCGATCAAATTAAGGAGAATTTCATTTAGGTTTTGTCTAGTTAGTCTAATTTTTCAGAAATTTGATTTTGAACAAAATATTAGTTCTACAGCTCCGACTAAAAGTTGTTGAGTTTTAAACCGTTGTTACTTTGTAGATAATAAGGCTATCGATCATTTTATATAACTCATTTTCATTTTACAACTCATTTTACAATTCCCCTCTTTACTATCGATTAAATGTCCAAAAATAAGTTTTCATGATCGAAATCATGCAATACGGTTCCTCCGGCCGCGTCTTAAATTCGCAATTTTTCCTCCAGCGCAGAAAACTCGGTCGAATTTTCGCAATCCGTTCCAAAAATAAACGATTATTCCCGGCTTTTACTCTCGAGAACATTTCCTTTCGACCAACATAACCAGATCGTTGACCCACGACCAACAACAACAGTCCAATTAGCAACATTTCAAATTAAATTAACTAGATACAAGGAAAGTAGACTATAAATCTACATAACGAGTGTTTAAACTAGACTAGATTACTAGTTGGAAGATGTATGCGAGAGGCTAAATTAGTCTAGAAATCTAGATACAGTGTTTAAACTAGACTAGAAATCTAGGCATAGAGTGTTGAACCTAGACTGGATATCTAGCTGGAGAGTGTACGCTGGAGGGTAAACTAGTGCAGAAAAGTAGTTTCAAAGCGTTTTAACTAAACAAGAAATCTAGATACAGTGTTTCTATAAATCTTAGATACAAGGGGGTTGAAAATTGGGATATTTTTGTCACATAAATCTCTGAAACTGATTATGCCATAATAGTACAAATTTTCAGTTAAAACATTCTGCCACAACAGTAAAAATCCATCTAAGGGGGCCGCAATGCGGGATACTTTTATCTCCAAAAATTTGGTTTTAATTTTGACCAAAAGGTGACTTTGCTTCGTGACCTGTGCAGAGAGATGAACTGCTACATACTATTGGTCCAGGAAACACATCGCGGAATAGCAAGGTGGCGCCCAAAGATAGAGGGCATGCAATTGATACTCGAGTGACCACACGATAGCTACTGTAGCGCAATTTTTGCCAACTCAAGGGTAAACGTACTATCCGCTGAATTGTAGGAAAATAATGACATCGAAGTACTGACAATTAAAACTCCCAGATTCTCTGTAACATCTGTGTACAAACCAGCCAACGCAGATTTCATATTCGAAGAGCCACGCAACATTAAAGACCAACAAGCAAGAGTGCCGATGGGTGATTTTAACTGTCAAAGCACCAACTGGGGCTATAGTGCGACTGACAATAACGGCAAAGCTCTAGAACAATGGACAGAAACCGAGGGGTCATCCACTCCTTGAAATATTGCAATGTATTCGCAATTAGCCTGATTTTTGGTAATTCTGATTTTTTGGTAATTTTGGTAATTTGGTAATTTTGATAATGGTAAGAAATTACTACCGTAATGCGTAATAATGTCACTTAATTATGCTAATTCTTTGCTAATGTAAAGTACTGGGAGAAATCACAAGCGTAATAATGTCAGATATTTAAACCGAAAAGTGGCGTGCGACTCGCTGCCAGTCGCAGTAGAAGTCTGTGATTTTGACGCCGAATACATGCGTAAATCGTTGCCGCGTATGTTAAAACAATGTCTAAACTAGGAGACAGTTTTGGATTTACCAGCAGGCTGAGTAGGCTGGAGTCTAGGGCGGCAAATTTGGGGCCAACATTTTTTTTATGTCTTACAGAAATTAAAAAGATTCATTTTTATATACCTTAATGTAAATGTTATTAGGTTCACACAAACAATTCAACATGTAATATGCTTCACCACTTATTGTTAAATTAAATTTTTCTACAATTTGCGTAGTAGTGGTTGGTCCGAAGCGGGAGACATATATAGAGCGGCGATACAAACGAAAAAGCCGCCTAAAAGAAAAGCCGCCTCTGTTGATTGAGTCATACAATTTCTTATACTTACGTATTA
Source organism: Phosphuga atrata (assembly GCA_944588485.1). Classification (NCBI taxonomy): domain Eukaryota; kingdom Metazoa; phylum Arthropoda; class Insecta; order Coleoptera; family Silphidae; genus Phosphuga; species Phosphuga atrata. The sequence continues at coordinate 14,339,269 of OX155897.1, forward strand.
TTTTTTCTTCGGTTGTGTACTATAGAGCGAAAAATGAAAAGTTCAGTGTTCGAATATGATAATCCGAGTATGTTGTTGTTATGGAACTGTTAGCTGAATTCGATCCTTCTTTAGCGAGTCATGTTGAATATGTAAAGCTGTGGTCACATGAGGCTGGCTTACCAGCCGCTGGTCGCTGCTAGCCAGCGACAGCAACCAGCATACGGGAGGGTTCACACAGTGTTGTGCAAACAGCAGCGGCTGGTCTGGCAGCTGCGATGTTTTGAATCAGTTTTATATATTTTCGTCACTGTTTTCTACAAAATGTCTTTACATAGGAAAGAAGTGTTAAGGAAATTGTTGGAAAGAAGTCTGTTGTCATTTGTCTTCTGAAGAATAAATTTCTTCTGGATCATCATTCTTCTTTTTATTTTCGTTTAGAGATCTAATTCCTTTTACGCGTTGAATTGTATCTGATGATGATATTGTGTCTGCCAGATTAAGTACTGAACAACCAACATATGGTTGATTTTCTTACTGTCAGAACTTTTTCTTTTAATTTTGTTTTTAGAAACGGATTGCATTCTCCAGTTTTTTCGGAATAATCTTTTAAATCAAATTCAGTTAGATTTTCAAAAATTTCTATTTCTTCGCGAATATTTCCCAGATCTTCAGGATTGATATTTTCAATTTCAGAAGACGCACTTCTGTGTCTTCTGAAGTATCAATTTCTTCATCTGCAGCATAAAAATCCTTATGAGGAGGTACGCAAATCAACTTTTCAAACACCATTCCTAACTCATGCGCATTTGCAACTGCACTTTGCTGAGCTTCATCTAAGATAGATTAATTTCGTTTGTATACGGCAGACTAATATCTGTTACTTCATTCTTTCCCATCTTGTCAATTTTTCTCTTGGAAAAATGAACTGATCACATAAACAATTAAGTTTTAATGAAAATGACAAAATTCATTACTTAGGAGTTTACCGGAATCGGAAATAATGTCATTTAAGCGCGCGCTGTATTCGTATGGTTTGGTTCAATATATCTAATAAATCGAAGCTTACAATTGAGGAGTAAGTGGATGTCATCGATCAGATTTGTCTGAAAACATTTTTTCGCGTGTTTGGCTATTAAACAACCACGGCAAAAATAATTTTCCAGAGTCTTTCCGCTGCGACACTTGTCTATCATGAGTATCATAGCGTGAGCGTTTATTTCAATGCATGTATTTGTGTTTAAAGTGAATCATGACCAGCCGCATGATGATCTAATGTGGATGTTGTGGGGACGTAAAATGACCATAATTCGAATAAAATGTAAACGTAATTCAGGGAATGCAAGAGTAATTCAAGGAATGCGAGAGTACTTTGTGTAATGTGGTGTAATACTTACATACTGCTAAGGAATGCAAGTAATGAGCGGTAATGCATCTAAGTTCTAACATGTATTGCAAGAGTGTATGACCCCTCGGGGATGTAATAAGGCCGTAATGCGAATATAATGTGAAAGTAATTCAGGGAAATGCAAGAGTAATGCAAGGAATCCAAGAGTACTTTGTGTAATGTGGTGTAATACTTAGGCACTGCTAAGGAATGCAAAGTAATGTGCGGTAATGCTTCTAAATATGTATTGCAAGAGTGGATGGCCCCTTGACAGAAACTAACAATCTGACGTTAATTCATGACCCAAAACAACCAACCTCATTTGACAGCGGCCGATGGAGAATAGGATACAACCCTGACAACATATTCGTATCCAAGAATATTGAAGCCCAATGCAGGAAATTAGTCAGCCAACCCATACCGAAGTCACAACACCGACCAATTATATGCCTTGCCGAAGCTTTAGTCAAACCCCAGGCTGTAACTTTCAAAAGACGTTTTAATTTAAAAAAAGCGAAATGGGACCCATACAAGGCAGAACTGGACAGGGCTCTCGCATAAATTACACCGACACCGGAGAACTACAAGGATTTCGTAGACACAGTAAAACAAATATGAAGAAGGTTCGTACCGAAGGGATGTAGTACTGAATTTGTACCAGTGATGAGGACATCGGACAGAGAGCTGCTGAATAAGTATAGGCAACATTCCCAAGACGACCCCTTCTCGGAGGAAACCATCGCAGCCGGAGAAATGCTAATGGGTACAATTGCCGAGTAGAAGAGAAAAATGGACAACGCTGAAAAACCTCAATGGTGAACCCACTAGTGCCCCTTTGAACTTCAGCAAGGTCACCGCCGACCAGGTGGCCACCCAGCTGCTCCTTAACGGCAAACCACCGAGGAAAAATAACAAAGCCAGGATAACTCGAAACATAGCAGAGGAAGTCGACTCTTTTCGGACCCCATTTAGCACCGAAGAACTTACTAAAGCAATTGCCGCCATGAAACCCAATAAAGCAGCGGGTCTAGATGACATCAGAGCAGAACAGACTAAGAACTTTGGCCCAGAAGCACTTATGTGGCTGCTCAAAATGATCAACACGTGTATCAATACCTCCAAGATACCAAGATTGTGGAGACAAGCCAGGGTCGTTGCTCTCCTAAAGCCTGGGAAAGGGCCAAATGAGCCTAAAACTTCCAACCAGTCTCCCCCCTATGCCAGACGTTTAAGCAAATGGAGCGAATGATTCTGAACAGAATCTCAGCGACTATCAATGAGAAGCTAATACCGGAACAGACTGGCTTTATACCGGGGAAATCTTGTGGCGGACAGGTCCTAAACCTTGTTCAATACATCGAGGATGGCTTCGAAGAGAAGAAGATCACAGGGGCTGCCTTCATTGACCTATGTGCCGCATACGATACTGTCAACCACGGAAAATTGCTATGCAAACTGTATGAAATGACAAATGATTTCCAGATCACGTCGATTGTCGGAGCCTTCCTCCAATGTCGCCGTTTCTTTGTCAGCCTGTTAGGGAAAAATAGTAGATGGCGCCTGCAGTGGAACGTACTTCCGCAGGGCAGTGTTCTGGCCCCATTACTGTACTATATCTATACCAACGACCAACCCATACTGCGAGAGACAAGGCCCTTTATATATGCTGACGACACTGCGCTAGCAGCCCAAGGAAATGGTTTCCATGAGGTAGAGAAAACTGACAAATGCCCTGAACGACCTTGCTGCCTATTACGAGCACAATCTCCTCCGACCGAATCCAGAAAAAACTCAAATGTGCGCCTCCCACCTTCGCAACAGGGAGGCAAGGAGACAGGTGAATATAGTGTGGTGTGGCCAACAGTTAGAACACCGCCCAACTCCAAAATACCTCGGGGTAACACTAGATTGAGCTCTCACATATAAGCGCCATTGCCTCAACACCAGAAAAAAGGTAGCTACAACAACAACCTTCTTCAGAAACTGACTGGTCATGGGGAGCACAGCCAGCAACATTGAGAACCTCAGTCCTTGCATTAAGCTTCTCTGCAGCTGAATACGCCGCTCCAGTATGGTGTGCATCCACTCACGCAAAGCAAATCGACGTCCCTTTGAATCAAGCAGTCCGCCAAATAACAGATTGCCTGAAGCCCACGCCACTTCATCAGGTACACTCTCTCGCCTGGATAGCACCGCCTCACATCAGGAGAGAGGTAGCCGCTGAGGCAGAAAGGGGCCGACAAGAGACCGACCCAAGGCACCCGCTCTATGGCCACCAACCAGCTAGACCCAGACTCCGATCCCGCCACAGCTTTTTGGCCAGAACAACACCTTTGCAAGTCTCTCAGGAAGCCAGAAGGCTCCAGAAATGGCGCGCTGAGGCCTAAGACCCAATCACCCAACAAAAAGAGGAGACTGGCCCGGGACATTTCCTCCCATACCCAATCTGGAGAACGCTCAACAGACTTCGCACAGATGTCTCGAGGTGCAGAGAAAACCTGCAAAAATGGGGAATGCTACCAGAGGACAAAATCCCTTAGTGTCCCTGCGGAGAAATCCAGAATCCTCCACACCTGCTGACCTGCACCGACATGGGACAGAGCTGCACAGGGAACGACCTAATTTCAGCAAATGATAAAGCCATCAGAGTCGCTTTTGGAAGGACATAGTGTGATCCGGATACGAATAGTGTATAGTATTATCTCCAAAAATTGGAGATGTTAGATATGTGAAAATTGGAATTTTATGGTGTTTTACCATTTTCCAAAAATACATTTAAAAGAGGCAGAAAAGAAATATAATGCTCATTTTCAGATCTGATAGTTGACATCTGACATTTGAGAACGGTCAACAAACTGTCCGACGCATGCGCAATATTTAAAAACACTACCAATTGCAATATTACGCATGCGTCAACAATTGCAATATTACGCATGAAGCAACAATTGCAATAATACGCATGCGTCGGACGGTTTGCTGACCGAACTTTTTTAAAACAAGCTTTGCTGACCTGAATTATTTTGACTGAAAAATCCACGCGAGTAAAACCGCGGGCTCTAGCTATTACCAAAATATCCATTTAACAAACAAAACACTAAATTATTTATCTGTTACACAAATGTTGAGTGTATTCTGTCTTTTTGTGGACCATCTGTTTGCGGCGTGGAAGGTTATGGGGCCCACGCACGTAATTGAAAACAGAAAGTGAGCACAGAAATTGCGGAATGCATGCACGCGAGTGCACGTAACTCTCATTATATTTTTGCTACACCTAAAAAAAAAAAATAATGTCTGTTCCTCTCTCCTTCCGATCGCGACCGATACTCGAATTTAAATCGATTCGTTCGTAACAGGCTCCCTTGAAAGTCGTGTATTTATACGCCGACGACATTTCTTCGTGTGTAAAGATTACGTCAGTTTATTAATATAATTTAACCATAATTTGCATGTAATAGTTTTTAGATTGTTCAATATTGATAAAAGTTAACTAGTAAACTAAAGTGTCAATAATATTTTAATTTTATTATATAATTTTATATTTTATTATATTTTTAATTTTAAAAAAATACTGATTAAGTAAATGTGTCAATAATATTTTTAATTCCATAGTCATTTTCATTGCTAATTTCTAATGCATGTGCTAATTGATGACAGTCACCATAATTGGCAATGTCAATGCAATTGTAAATGTCAATATAATTGTCAATGTCAATATAAATGACAATGTCACTATAATCATGATTATCACAACTCAATTTATTTAGAGAAACCTTGCTTTCTTCATTTTTGTTAAAAATTAAAAACAAAATTATATTCATAACACACTTCAAACTGAAATACCAATGCAAATTTTCACATTTTTTAAACCTGCATTTCATATGAATTCTCACATTTCGCTAATCTTATATAATTCAGTCTACTATTAGACACGTTTTTTTTTTATTCGATCTAGTGCAGGTATGACAAATAAGCGACAATCTCGGCACTTGAAAAATATAGGGCCACGCTAAGTATCTCGTTTTGTATTTGGTTTAGTGCGGGCATGACAAATAAGCGCAAGACATAACAAATAAACGACAGCCTTGACAAATAAGCGCCACGCGTGTCAATCTCGGCACTTGAAAGATATAAGGTGGATTGAAGCAATTCCTGAGAACTAAATAAGATTCATAGTATTAATGAAAGCAGCAGCCAAAGGAACTATTCCTAGAGGTTTCCTCAGGGAATATGTACCAGGAGAACGGTAACCAGGGAATATGTACCAGGAGAACCAGGAGAATGTATGGAATGAGGAGACCAATAGGTTGAAAGAGGAGTTTAATGTATACGGTAGTAGGGAAAAAGCTACTGAACTACAATCTCTAGACAGTGCTAGAAGAGAAGATGGATAAAGGGTCCGTTGCAGGTTTAAATTTCGGCCATTCCAGCAGCAAGGCTTGGTCGCTGATTCGAAAACCAGATTCTACTTCTTTACCATCGAAGAAATCGTCATCTGTTAATGTAGATGCAATAGTTAATCTAGTTAATACATCTAGAACGAAAAAGAGTAAGAAGTTCACTAAACTGATAAAATCCAAGCTTAGGAAAGCAAAATGCACAACTCAATCTCAAGATATTTATTGAAGACCTTTCTCCATACATGAAATTGAACAAGGTTTACCCTCCCTTCAAAATGGAAAAGCAGCAGGAATAGATGGGATGTATCCAGAACTATTAAAGAACTGCGGACCGGCTACGAAACAATGGCTGGCGTTGTTCTTCAGCTGTATACTGGAATCAGGAAAGTTTCCCGCATTATTCAAGAGGACCAAAATCATTGTACTCTTATAGCCTTTTAAGATCAAAACTTGCCTCAAAGTTATCGACCAATAGCCTTGCTTTCTTTTGCTTACAAGCTTCTAGAAAAATTGATCTGATTGTAATTGATCGTGATTGTAGCGATAAAGTTTTTCCCTTTCCCTGACTACCTTCGTGGAAGCTGGTTTTGAGAAGAAGTTATCATATAATATATAATATATCATAAGAGCGTCTCAGTATTTCTGGATCTCTCAGCAGCATACGACACAGTTTGAAGGTCTATTATTAAAACTGATGAAGGTTGTTCCTTGCATAAAGATTAACACATTGATAAACAATATGCTAAGTAACAGACTGCTTCAAGTGCACTCCGAGAACAATAGAATCCGATTCCGAAAACTGAATAATGAACTACCTCAAGGTTCCGTTCTCTCGCATACTCTTTTTAATTTGTACAGCAATGATCTGCCTATAACTGTGGCCCGTAAATTCATATACACAGATGATATAAACCTCACTGTTCAGCGAAATGACTTTCAAGACGCAGAGGGTGAGCTGACCTTAGACCTTGCAGCTTTAGATGATTACTTCAGAAAATGGCGATTGCAACCCAACCTTCAGAAAAGTGCAGTAACTGCCTTTCACCTGGACAATACAGTTGCGAAACTATAGCCCCAAAGTCGCTTTTGGCGATAGGGTTTTACATTACAATACCACCCCTAAATACCTGGGAATGACTTTAGACAGATCTCTAACATATAGAGCTCATCTTCGTAAATCAGCTGCAAAACTGAGGAGCCATAACAACGTCCTACAGCATCTAGCTGGAACATCATGGGGTGCTGAGGCCAACACATTAAGAACAACTACTCTCTAGCACTTGTTTATTCTTCGGCTGATCACTGGCTCTGCGGTGTGGCTTGATGGCTTGCACACTCAGCTTGTGGTTATTCAGCTTCATCACAGCATGCGTATGATACGCAGGAACATTGCTCCCTACTCCAATCCAGTGGCTTTCGGTGTTGAGTAACATTCCACCTCCTCAGATCAGAAGAGAAAGAAATCTTGTTCATTTATGGGCAAGAATCATCAAGACCATGGCACTACCAATAAACGAGGACGTCACACAACTAGGAACATCTAGATTGAATTCTCGCAGGCAAAATTGTCTCGCATGCCAGCTTTTAAAACTGCATTGAAAGTGATAAATGATAACTTCAATCTCAAGGTCAAATGGCAGAATGAGTGGAAATTATTTATACCGCAAGAGATTCTGACAGTTGAGAATCCCACATTAAAACTCCCTGGCTTCAATATACCTAGGTGTGCTTGGAGTCGGCTTAACCGTATCAGATGTGGCGTAGAGCCACGCTAAGTGTCACGTTTTTCTATTTGGTTTAGTGCAGACATGACAAATAAGCGTCACGCGTGTCATTCTCGACACTTGAAAGATATAGGTCCACGCTAAGTATCTCTATTTTTTATTTGGTTTAGTGCAGAGATGATAAATAAGCGAAAGGCATAACAAATAAGCGATAGGCTTGAAAAATAAGCGTCACGCGTGTCAATCTCGGCACTAGAAAGATATAGGGCCACGCTAAGTATCTCGTATTTCTATTTGGTTTAGTGCAGGCATGAAAAATAAGCGGAACGAATAACAAATAAGCGTCACGCGTGTCAATCTCGGCACTTGAAAGATGTAGGGTCACACTAAGTATCTCGTTTTTTTATTTGGATTAGAGCAGGCGTGACAAATAAGCGGAAGGCATAACAAATAAGTGACAGGCTTGAAAAATAAGTGTCACGCGGGTCACTCTCGGCACTTGAAAGATATAGGTCCATGTTAAGTATCACGTTTTTTTATTTGAGTTACTACAGGCATGACAAATAAGCGACTGGCTTGACAAATAAGCGGCACGCGTGTCAATCTCCACACTTGAAAGATGTAGAGCCACGCTAGGTATCTCGTTTTTTATTTAGTTTAGTGCAGGCATGACAAATAAGCGTAAGGCATGACAAGTAAGCGACAGGTTTGACAAATAACTGTCACGCGTGTCAATCTCGGCACTTGATAGATACTTAGCGTGAACCCATATTTTACAAGTGGGAAGAATGACACGCGTGCCGCTTTTTTTTCAAGCCCATCGTTTATTTGCTTTGCCTTCCGTTTATTTGTCATGCCTGCTAACCGAGGTCCACACTAAGTATCTCGTTTTTCTTTTTGGTTTAGTGCAGGCATGACAAATAAGCAAAAGGCATAACAAATACGTGACAGGCTTGACAAATAAACGGCACGCGCGTCAATCTCGGCAGTTGAAAGATATAGGACTATGATAAGTATCTCGTTTTTCTTTTTAGTTTAGTGCAAACATGACAAATAAGCAGAAGGCATAACAAATAAGCCACAGGCTTGACAAATAAGCGGCACGCGTGTCAATCTCGGCACTTGAAAGATCTAGAGCCACTCTAAGTATCGCGTGTTTCTATTTGGTTTAGTGTAGACATGACAAATAAGCGTCACGCGTCTCATTCTCGGCACTTGAACGATATAGACCCACGCTAAGTATCTCGTTTTTTATTTGGTTTAGTGCAGGCATGACAAATAAGCGGAAGGCAACAAATAAGCGACAGGCTTGACAAATAAGTGTCACGCGTGTCAATCTCAGCACTTGAAAGATATAGGGCCACGCTAAGTATCTCGCTTTTCTTTTTGGTTTAGTGCAGGCATGACAAATAATCAAAAGGCATAACAAATAAGCGACAGGCTTGACAAATGAATTTCGGCACTTGAAAGATGTAGAGCGACGCTAAGTATCGTGTTTTTCTATTTGGTTTAGTGCAGATATGACAAATAAGCGTCACGCGTGTCAATATCGGCACTTGATAGCTATAGGGCCCTAATATCCCGCTAAATGACGCTAAATACCCCGTTTTTCAATTTTGTTTACTGCTGGCATGACAAATAATCAGAAGGCATAACAAATAAGCGACAGGCTTGACAAATAAGCGGAACGCGTGTCAATCTCGGCACTTCAGAGATATGTCCACGCTAAATATTGCGTTTTTTATTCGGTTAGCGGGCATGACAAATAAACGGAAGGCAAAGCAAATAAACGGTGGGCTTGAAAAATAAGCGGCACGCGTGTCATTCTTCCCACTTGTAAAATATGGCTTCACGCTAAGTATCTCTATTTTTTATTTGGTGTAGTGCAGGCATGACAAATAAGCGGAAGACATAACAAATAAGCGATAGGCTTGAAAAATAAGCGTCACGCTTGTCAATCTCGGCACTTGACCGATATAGGTACATGCTAAGTATCTGGTTTTTGTATTTGGTTTAGTGCAGGCATTCCCGACTAGGCACATAGAGGGCCTGCCGAACAATCTATTTGGACCTAATAAGGCCTTCCGAACTGTAGCAAGCCTCATTCGATCCTTTTCCCGTCCAAATTAGGTAAGCCTAACTTAGGCAAATCTTTGGAAACTTCCATATAATGAGGCCCTCCCAACTATTACCGAATTGTGGCAAACCTCATTCAAACCTTGTCCCGTCCTAATTAGGAAAGCCTAACTTCGGAATATATTTGGAGGTCCTAACTTCCACCTAATGAGTCTTGTGGTCACCGTTTCATTAGTTTCATTAAGTGCATGCGTCCACACACTTCCTCTTTTCAAAAGACTATTTCCATAGTTGACCAAGATCTTCAGTTACTTCTTTTGAATTTGGCCAATTATGGACAGCAAAGACTTTTTGGTTTTTCTTCTTTTTTCCTCACAGAACCACTTCATGCGTTCGGTTCTTTTCTTTCTCTCCTCATCGGAAATGATCCGTTTGGGCCTCCTCGTTGTTGGTTTCTCCTGAAATGCTTTTATACTGTCTACTCTCCTTCTAAACCCGCTTCTGTTGTGGGCCATCTGTATTGTGATTCCAACTTCTGCAGCATCCCTTTTCACCTCATCTACCCATTTAGATATGGCCTTAACCCCATGATGTAGTTGAAAATCCTTTTGGTCAGTCTGCATTCATCCATTCTTAGTAGGTGTCCGTAGGACTTCAACCTCCGCTTCCTTATTGTGTCCGTGATCTTCTCGGTGTATTTATAGAGTTATTCGGTTTTCCTCATCTTCCAAGTCCCATCAGTAGTTTTCTGTGGTCCGAGTACTTTCCGCAGAATCCTCTTTTCTTTCTTTTCGAGTTCTTGATACTCCCCTTTTTATTAAAAATAAGACACTCCGAGACGTAAAATCCGACAGGTTGTACTACCGATTTATTGTGTCTGATTTTGGCGTTGTAGGATAATGCCCGTTTGTTGTACTTGTTCTGTGCATTAGCTTTTAGGCCAGGTCTAGTTTTCACGCTCTCCTTTTGTTTTCCTCCTTATCTAGTCCGTTGGGTTGGATCCATTCCCCCAGGTATTTAAACTTCTCTGTTCTCTTTATCTTCCCATGATTTACATTTATATATTCTGTCTTTTCATAGGTGATTTTTTCATTAGGCGATCTTTTCATAGGTGATAGGAAAGACCCGTTTTTACTGCGATTTCTTGAAGACACTCGAGCATCTTTCGAGCGTCTTCTCGGTTATTGGCTAAGATAGCAAGGTCATCGGCAAAAGCTCAACATTTGATTTCCAGGTTTTTCATTTCCCTCGTAAGGCGTATTCCTCTTCATCATCATCATCCAGCTATACTTGTCCACTGCTTGACATAAGCCTCCAGCAACAATTTCCATCACCCTCTGTCTCGTGCTGCTCTCATCCAAATGGGATGAATACGTTTCAGATCGTCTGACCATCGAGTGGGCGGTCTTTCTTTATTTCGGAATGCATCGTTACGCTGTCTCCACTCTGTCATCCTTCTCGTCCATTTGTCATCACTGACTCTGGCCAGGTGTCTCGCCCAATTCCATTTAAGGTTGGCAATTCCATCGATGGCGTCGGTTACTCTACTTCTTCCCCTCACCGTTGTGTTGAGAACCTCGTCTCTCAGAGAGAGACCCAGCATTGCTCTCTCTATTGCTCGTATTCCTCTTATTCTTTCAAAATTCAGCGGTTCTTCCCAGGTTTTTATTATTTTGTCCATTACGATGTTGAAGAGCATTGAAGATAATTCATCTCCCTGTCCGAGTCCTGTCTTAATTTCAAACGGATCAGAAATTTCCCCGAAGAACTTGATTTTCGAGATGGTATTCGTCAGTGTTTGTTTGATGATTTCTCTCGTTTTTTTGTCCATTCCAAACTCTGTCAAGGTACTAAATAGTGATTGTTTGTTAATTGAGTCGTAAGCTTTTCTAAAGTCGACAAAGATGACCACAGAGTTCTGGCTCCTCAGAGCTCTTGTTCGGAGAATGTTTTTTAGTTCGCCGCATGATCTTCCTTTTCGGAAACCAGCTTGGTATTCTCCAATTAGTTACTTATTACTCTTAAAATACTTTATAGTGTATCAAACATCTTCGTATGTTTTTAAATAGTAGTGTATGATACAAGTGTGTGAAGAAGGGCTTTTGTGCATGAGTTGCAAAGTTTAAATCACGAGCCGAAGGCGAGTGGTTTAATCGCAATGCTTGATTAAACATAGACGGGGTGTTACATAGACCTCGCACATGGAGCTACAAAGACCTCACACTCTCATGTGTGAAAAACCGGAAGTGGAAAACCGGAAACGGAAGTCGAAACCGGAAGTTTCAAGGTCAATGGAGGTGGAAGGTCTAGAAGGAACCATCTTTCCCTACTTCGATGTAATCTTGATTACCTCGATTTAAACTAGAACCTCGATTTAAACTAGATTAGTTTATGCTTAAGTTGCCATAGTAACAAGAAACAGAAATCGTTTAATAATGAAACTCCAGTTGATTTACATTGGACTTTTACGCACGATTTAATACGATTACGATTATTATAATGGCATCCTTCACATACAATAATGTATTCATTAATGTGTTCATTTTGGTGTGTGAGTAGATAAATTTACTTCGAAGCTGCGTTTATAGGAGAATTTGGACCCCATTTAGTTACAGTTGACGCATACAAGTGTGCCTTCCGAATCAGGCTCCCTAATTGCGAACGAAGCCGGACGTTCGTTACAAATGTGATATTGGCCTAATGCGGTTGCTTCATTTGAAACTAACATAACCTAATTCGTCCCTAATAAAACACGAACTGCAATTCCAAGTCCGGTGCAAGTGTGGCTTGTAGATTGTAGTGTTGGTGGTGACGACTTCTACTGCGACCTTCGTAGATTTAATGTACCCCATCCTAAGTGGTAAATTGTACCCCACTCTAAGTATACCCTCTAAACGTTGGTATATTTACCCATTTAGAGCGCCTCCTCTAGTCCCGATTCTTTTAGGAACTTCAGGTTCTGGGAAGTGTGGCTTCCAAATGTGTTCCGAATTAGGCTTCCTAATTAGGAACGAAGCCGGACGCGCGTTGCAAATGTGATTACTGCCTAATGCAGTTGCCTCATTTGGAACGAACACGGAGTTCGGCATGCCTAATTCGTTCCTAATAAAAAACGAACTGAAATTCCTAGTCGGGTTACAAATGAGCGATAGGCTTGGAAAATAAGCGTCACGCGTGTCAATCTTGGCACTTGAAACAAATAGGGCCATGCTAAGTGTATCACGTTTCGTCAAAGTCTATTTGTAAAATTTTAGGTGAATTAGAAAATTATATGTAATATTACACGTAATATAGTAAACCGAATAGAGTACAGAAAAAAAATTGACCTCAAAATTCTTGTCGGGGAGAAGAAGAATCTCAACAGAGGAGAATGGACTTCTGAAAGAAGAGCTGCGCAGTCGACCAGGAAGCAAGACTTCTATAAGAGAAAGAAGGAAACTAGACCTACAAAGAAATTATATTTGCGTGGTCCTTGTTGGCCTGTCTGCGATCAAAAAAAAAAAAAAAATTACACGTAATAAATCCATTCTGTACGGATTTATTACGTGTAATATTACATAGAATTATCTAATTTACCTCAAATTTTACAAACAGACTGATGAATCGTTCATCGTTCCAGATATTTTATGAATCAGAGACCGGAGATCGGTTGGCAACAATGAAAGTAATTTCGGATGAGTCAGAGAATGTCTCGAATTTCATTCAAAACTTTGTCAGAGAAACACGGAAAAAGCATCAATGAAACGACACGCTGCGGCGTCCGCAAACACGAAGAAGGAAAAATGTGCTAAAAGTCGTTTCTTAAGCAGAAAATTAAAAATAAATTAGAAGAGGAAAAAATGGGTCACGGTCGGAAATAAATTGTCTTCGCCCGTTTGTTACACACACGACATTACTTTAACTAATTGTAACAATCTCGTCGATACGTCATCTAAATATAAAGTTCTTTTATATAGAGACTATCGATCTAACTATGAATCAACTCGAGCAAGATTTAATTAAAATAAATTCCTAAGTTGAAGTCAGAAGTTTTTTTTTTTTGTTCGCGGAGGGTTTTGGCGAGGAGGAAAAAACTGGTTCGCCCACCCGATTGGCCGTAAAAGCGTCGCGCACAAATTATTGCTCAACAAATAAATAAACATTTCGAACGAGACGCAATCGGGGCCAAACGCCATTAAACTAATCCACACAACAAAAGAATTATTTAATTATCACAAAAAAATGCTAAACAAATTAAAATACGATACGAAAAACTGGAATTAGTATAAACATTGAAATTTTGTTTTTGAGTTTCCAAGTCGTTGTTTTATTTAAACAGACGAAATACTGTTTGCTAATCTTCTTAAGCTATCGCACAAATAACGATAAAAGTTTCTTGTTTGCTAATATTAGGCAAGGACGTAAATGGCTTGTCCTAGTTGAAAATTGCAAAGGTTCTTGTTTACCTTTGCAATTTTAACTTTGCAAATCAAAAGAAAAACAGATTAAATGAGAGTTTATCTTTTGGTTTATCGCAGACAGTAGGAATTTCACGTCAACAATTTTAAAGAAAGATTTAGGCCTACTGTCCACGTGGTCGCACGAAATACGTACGACATCGTCATTTTACACTATTGTGCAGCTAGCTTGCATTTTGCGTAGAAAGGGACGAAAGTGTGTCCACGGTGCGGCATCGTCGCATTTGCGTATCGTCAGACTTTCGTAATGCAGCTCGTGCTGCAGCCTGCCACTACAAATGCCATGCTACGAGGACGCAAAAACACTTGTAGAGACTAGGGGGTATCTTTTCCCGTATATTTTTTTCCCGGTAAACGGGAAATATAAATTAATTTTCCCGGAAATCTCGGGAATAACGGGAAGTTTAATAATTAATGAAACAAACTAAATATAATTCAATAAAATACAAACACAGAATTCAACAAAAACATTAAACAACATAAAATTAAATTCAAATTGTATATTATACAAAACCTGATAAAACTAGTTCCTGGGAAACGAGAACTAAAGAATTATAAAAATTCTCTATAGGCCGCTCTTGGAAAATCCGTCCAAAAAAGGGATTACTTTTATGATAGAGGTAAATTCCAGTTATCATACGAAGAATATCTAAATTTAGATATTCTACGAATTTGCATTCAGGCCGATCATCTTGTTTTGGGCCAATTAGGGCAGGATTATGGGGCCAAAAAAACCGACAATGTTTTGTTTTTTAAAAATATATCGAAAATATTATTTGGGATGACAAAAAAAAATATTGTGAGAATTCGAGCCCTTAATTTTAACAGTTTTGTTTATATAATTAATATTAAGAGTTCTATCCTCGCTATGTTTTATTTTTTTAATGAGCAGATTTTGTGTAATAACTCCCAAACAACACGATAAGTAAATGTAATTGACTTCAATATATTTCTTGAAGGAAATTAAATGCTATTAAAAATGGTCTGATTATTTTTTATTTGTCGGGTGGACCGTTTTTCTATAATCATGCCATGAACATTGGTATGATTTTAGGAAACAGTACCCTACAAATGGCTCGGTTTACCTGAAGGGGGGATATAAAAAACGATCACCCCCAGTAACGTCAAGGTAGTCACAATCAGACAGTTAGGGGAAGGAAGTAAGACAAGAAATTAACGTTTTTGTACTAAAAGACGGCCTCAGCATCCAATTTTGTTAAACTAAACTTGAGAGCTAAAATAAACCGTTTTGGTTAAACCGAATGTATGACGATTGCATGGACGTATCTAAGATGCAAATGAGGCAGGCCTTTACTCATTTTTAGGTTTGCAGGCATTCGTCAAATGACGCCTCCGTGGACTGTAGGCTTTACTCTTTCGGCCTTCGAATTGGCAAAAAGCCCAAAAACTTCTTCCAAAAAGACATTTTGGAAAAAATTTAAATTCGAATTTGTCTTATTTGGACTGGCACACTAAAAACCTTGTCACAGGCAAACGGATGGAGACAGATTTAGACTAAATTTAAAAAAAATACCAGCTGAAAGTCTAAGTAATAACATAGAAAAGTTGGAAATCTGTAATTTGAAGATTGCGCATTTTGACAAAATTTGAAATTCGAATTTGCTTTATTTGGACTGGCTCACTAAAAATCTTGTCACAGGCAAACGGATGGACAGATTTTGACAAAATTTGATGGAATAACAGCCGAAGGTTTAAATAATACTAATATTAGAAAGTTTGAAATTTGTAATTTGAAAACTGCGAATTTTGTCAAAATTTGAAATTCGAATTTGTTTTATTTGGACTGGCACACTAAAAACCTTGTCAGAGGCAAACGGATGGATAGATTTTGACTAAATTTGATAAAATAACAGTCGAAGGTCTAAATAGTAATATTAGAAAGTTTGAAATTTGTAATTTGAAAAGTGCGAATTTTGGCAAAACTTGAAATTCGAATTTGTCTTATTTGGACTGGCCCACTAAAAACCTTGTCACAGGCAATCGGATGGACAGATTTTGACCCAATTTGATTAAATAACAGCCGAAGGTCTAAATAGTAATATTAGAAAGTTTGAAATTTGAAAACTGCGAATTTTGGCAAAATTTGAAATTCGAATTTGTCTTATTTGGACTGGCACTAAAAACCTTGTCACAGGCAAACCGATGGACAGATTTTGACTAAATTTGAGAAAATAACAGCAACAAATCTAAATAATACCATTAGAAAGTTTAAAATTTGTAGTTTGAAAGTTGCTCAAATCACGCGAATCGGTCGACAATTTGGGCAGTACACATCTCCCTTACCTTTCCAAATTCGTATTATTACACCTCTAAGCCAAGTAAGAGGAGTTTCGTTTTCATTTATGATCTCGTTGATGATATCTGCTTGAAACTGAGCTGCTTGTGGCCCAAGCATCTACCACACCTCCGATGAAAGACCATCCGGTCCTGTTGCCTTTCCATTTTTCATTTTCTTTCGGAGGGTTCGATGGCAGGCTCAACAACAATCCGGTCCAACAATCTCAATGCACTGGCCATAATAAATATTACACAATAAATATTGTGGATCAAACTGCAAACCATTCCCCTATACCAGGGTTCGGCAAACTCTATTAAACAATACCTATTGTACTTACCTCAATGCACTGGCCAGAATAAATATTATGGATCAAACTGCAAACCATTCCCCTATACCAGGGTTCGGCAAACTCTATTAAACAATACCTATTGTACTTACCTCAATGCACTGGCCAGAATAAATATTATGGATCAAACTGCAAACCATTCGCCTATACTATCTAATAATTTCCGAACTAATATTTTATTACTACCACCTACATCTACATGGACCGTACACTGATCATTATTTATGTATGCTAGCAAATCTGTTATATACATTATAAATAACATTGGTGCCAGAATACTTCCTTGAGGGACATATACATTTTGTTTGCATATCAGATTGGGCCGCATTGTTCTTATGACTTATTGCAACGAATTTACTGGGATTTACTAAATATGATCTTATTTCGATGAGGTCGATAATTTGAGCAGTTGTGTACATCTCCCTTACCTTTCCAAATTAGTATTGTTACACTGCTGAGCCAAGTAAGAGACGTTTCGTTTTCATTGATGATCTTGTTGAGGATATCTGCTAGAAACTGAGCTGCTTGTGACCCAAGTATCTTACACACATACGATGGAAGATCATGCGGTCCAGTTGTCTTTCCAGTTTTCATTTTCTTTCGGAGGGTTCGGTGGCAGGCCCAACAACAATCCGGTCCAACAATCTCAATGCACTGGTCATAATAAATATTAAACAATAAATATTGTGGATCAAACTGCAAACCATTCGCCTATACCAGGGGCCGACAAACTCTATGAACTTAAGAGCCAAATTTTTATTTAAAGTTATTTTCAAAATGTTTCAAGAGCCACCGATGTTTTTTTTTCATTGTCATATTTTGTATTTTCTTCATAATTGGCTATGATTAAGCGCCTTTGCGATAATATTATTGGTGGCCTTGCCTACAATATTCATAACTTTACCAATATCTTCTGGAAATGTTTGTGCGTCAAGTGCTTCCTGCCGATAATTTTGAGTTTCTGAATTATGCCCAAAAAAGCACAATTTTTAACAATGCACTCACTGACTTGACTGCGAGACAATAACTAAAAGATACAATCGAGATCCGTGCTGTGACTGTGAGTTATAAAGAACTTACCGGCGGCGGTCGTAAGACTTCCGAAAAGGGACAGTTCTGTTTTTTTTGCGATTTTGTGATGTTTCAATATATTTCCGAAGAGCCATAAGCTCACACCAAGAGAGGCACATGTGGCTCGCGAGCCATACTTTACCGACCCCTGGCCTATACTATCTAATAATTTCTGAACTAATATTTTATAACCATTACCAATTGTGTCGGGTAAAATAAAGTTCGCGTCATCTACATAGAACGTACACTGATCATTATTTATGTATGCTAGCAAATCTGTTATATACATTATAAATAAAATTGGTGACAGAATACTCCTTTGAGACACACACACATTTCTTTGAATAATATCAGATTGCGCCGCATTGTTCTTATGACTTATTGCAATGAATTGACTGGGATTTACTAAATAATGATCTTAAGCATTTTCTACCAACTTTTCTCCGTATTCCGCAAGTGTATAGCTTATTTAGTAGATTCTCGTGTTCTACAAAGTCGAACGCTTTAGATCATGATCATCATCAATCATTAACCAGCCTCCGACGTCCACTGCTGGACATAGACCTCCCTCATGGCTTTCTATTGTTCTGTCTTGATCCGCCTGAATCCAGTTGGTTCCAGTTTGGTCCAGCGTGTAGGTGGTCTTCCCCTGTTTCGCTTATCAGCGCGTGGCCTGCATTCCAACAATCTTTTCGTTCACCTGTCCTTCATTCTGGCCACGCGAGCGACCCAATTCCATTTTGATGTCTCTATTCTTTTGATAATGTCTGTGTCCACGGTCCTCTGTCGTAGGCCCTGATTCGTAACGTGGTCTCTTAAACCTAAACCTAGCATTGATCTCTGCATTTTTCGTTTTGCCAATCTATGCTTCCTCGCTGATGATATCGTTAGGGTTAAGGTCTCTGCTTCACACGTGAGTACCGGCAGAACACACTGGTCGAACACTTTTCTCTTTAGGCTATTAAATTCACTTTTTCACCCACAACTAGGACAGTTTTCATCGCTCGCACATAGTTGGATATAGGACATAGCACGGAAGAGTGTCGGTGCGTGCGGAACGTCGCCACCCACCAGACTGAAAACTTACTTTTCGACAAAAAAGCCACATTTTCTTGCAATGCTCTTGTAGAGCCTTGTAGAACATTGCTCTTGTAGAGCCATCACAGGAAATATGCGACGGAACCTTCTTTAATAGTGGGTCCACACCCATGTTTAAAAACTGTAAGGGCTCCCTATACTTGTGTCTCAGATCAAGACACCAAGCACAAGTGCAGCAGAGGGACGCGGCAAAATCCCTTAGAGGGACGAAGGACTAGAGAGCGAGATACTGACGGGGGGCGGCAGTTCCTCGGTGTTTTAACAAGGTGTCTTCGATGCTTAATAAAATGTTCTACATCTCGAACACCCCAGGGGGTCTTTCGCTGTGACAGTTCGTCTGCATGTCACGCTCTCAAGTTTCGTCCTTGGTCCTGTCGCGCCCCCAGGGGAACAAAATCTCCCCCGAAAATCGAGGTTTTTGAGGAAACGGGCCGACTAAACTTTAGATATTTGTCTTCGACTTGAACTGATTGTAAAAGCACTGCGTTTGGTTGTTCGCTGAGTGAATACAGCATCTATCAAGCTTTTGCGCGTCATTTTCGCGAGTGCAAAAATAATAGAAGTAAAATTTCAGTAGGGTGTTTAAAAACACCCTATTTCTTGCCGCTTATCTTTTTTTTATTATTTAGTAAGTAGATACCTAAGTAAGTAGATACTTATCCGCGAAAGCCGGACGTTTTTGCCCTCGCTGGGGACAGCGGGACATACATCCTGAAAGCGGGACGTATGGTTCTCCGGAATAGTGCTCTCCTGCAGGAAAAGGTTAAAGAATGCTTGTATTTTCTTCAGCAAGAGAAAGCCGCCAGCTTTAATTGCTTCTTCAACCACTTCATCTTCTCCAGGTGCTTTGTTGATTTTCATTTTCGACAAGGCTCCTTTAATTTCCTCGATGGTAATATTCCTTTAGATAGATCGCAGCAAATTCCAATAGATATTTTTCCACGATGTACCTCCTGTATAATTCTGGTGACTTCTACTATGGCTGTGTTTGGAGATTTTCCTTTGCGGAAACCCTGCTATTGTATAGGGATAAGGTTAAATTTTTCAAAAAGAGAGTTTTTCGTCATCAGGTCGACCAGAACGTTGGTGACCTTTGACCGAAAAATCTACAGAACGAAATTTTCTAAACCAACTCTGACAATCGCACGTGTCAGAGTTGGTTTAATAAGTTTCTGTTATGCATTCAGCAGCATAAACTTTACAAATCTTTGCGAGCCTCTGCAGCTTTCTTTCCCTTACGGAAATAAAAAAGTAAAATATACCGAAAATAACCGTTCGTTCTTGCACTCAATCATAAAATGACCCTCAATTAACAGTTACACAGAAAATCACACACCACGTGTTTTTAAATTAACTTGGATATGACTGATATCAAATGTCAAAAGACAAAGAACATCACTCACAGAATTCATTCAAAATAGTATATTTTGTAGCTAGGTTGTCAATTGGACACGAGAGCGAAATTGGGCGCACATTCGCTCGAAAGGGCAATTGATAATACCGCCCGTGTTGCAAACAATATTTTTTATAACTCATGCGAGGGGATGTATCTTACAAGTTTGGGTGCCATGCAACAAAAAATAGAATCAAAAGGAAGAATTTGCTTTTTCAATTGTCTCCGGTTGTGTGGATTCATCAGAAAACTCTCCTCAGTCTCCGGTATCACCATAGAATTTACACTCATTTTAAAACGTTTTCTTTAATTTATATTTTTATTTTGTAATGAAAAAAAAAATTCTGTCACTTACACGTCACTTTTTTAATATCGAGGTCCTTGATTGTGTTTATTTTATTTATTTAATTGTTTTTTTTTAATGAACCTAGTGAAATTGAACATTTTCGTGTCTTACCCAAGTTATTTTAATAGAACCAAAAGTGGCATTTCTCGAACTAAAAAACGTGCGCCAAGATAGTACCTTTAATGGATGTGTACTAACAAAATTATAATAATGCTAACAACAACTTTTTCTTTCGCTATCACTAAATAGCCCACGAAATTAAAAACTGCAAACAAATTAAATTATAAATATTAAACTATGACGTTTAGATTTTATTGTCTCTTATTTCGTTTGCAAAAAAACTTACAACTTGTTAGCAAATAAAATTTAAAGATTCAGCTGTAGGCACTAGGTGAAACATTATAAAAAAAATAACTAGGTGTAAGTTTCACAAATTGATTTATTTTAGACTTTATCGATTTCGGCATCTTATGCCTTTTTCAGATGATTATGTAACACATCACATAATCTTCTGAAGAAGGCCTAAGAAACCGAAATCGATAAAGTGTTAAATAAATCAATTTGTGAAACTTACATCTAGTGTATATTATTTATTATTATTTTTATAATGTTTCACCTAGTGCCTACAGCTGAATCTTTAAATTTTATTTGCTAACAAGTTGCAAGTTTTTTTGCAAACGAAATATGAGACAATAAAATCTAAACCTCATAGTTTAATATTGATAATTTAATTTGTTTGCAGTTTTTAACATAGTTGCTGTTTAATTCCTACGAGCAGACACATTAAAACAACGTAAACACATAAAAAACGGCCTAAAAACTAGTTTAACCAATATGGAGCAGTGATATTTAATTTTCGCTTTAATTTCTCGTTAATAATTCAATAATTTTGTTATTATAAATAAAAAATATCACGATTTCTATTTTAGAACCGGCTGAACCTACACAACGGCCTTTCTTTTTTAAATGATAATCAAAAACTTGCCTTTTAATACGATGCAATCCAATCTCTATAAATAGTGAACGAGAAATTTAATCGCAATCTTATCTCTTTAAATGTCACAAAATAAACACTGCAGTCGATTTAGAAAGAACATAACAAATAAAAAAATAATTCTGTTTTTCATATAAATTGTATGTTTTACAATGTTTTAACAATCATTTAACAACATTTAATCACAAAACAAACAATAGTAATCATAATTTGTTATGTAATAACAAGATTTAGTTTAAATTTAGTTTTTCCAGTCTTTCAAATAAAGTAGGACGAAAATATTCTAGAATAGCCGTCGCCATCCATTAAAACTTTTATGTTCGAAACACAAAAGAATAAACAATCGTGGATATTTTTAAGTATTGTAAAGCTGCACACGGCTTGTCCAGTTTTAATTTAGACAAAATCTATTTAGATAATCTTCGAAATGTAGTGAAAATAAGATGAGCAACTTTTAAATTAATACTTAATTATTAATTTCGTTAGGGCCATCTATGGACCACGGTGCTTGTGTTTTAGCTGTTTCTTGATGTCATCGTCGTTGTTTGCCACGATTGGTGTTCTTAGTTGTGGGTTTAGCAGCTGCTTTCTTGTTGGTACCTCGAGCTTTTCTGATGGCTCATTAGTCCTTCATTTTCCGGCTAAATTCAATCTTACGTTCATTAGATCATTTCCTGGTCTCGTCTTTTGGTCTGCGGGTAACTTCTGTGAGGGTTGTTACGAAGGATTTAGTTTTAAGAGTTGTATGATAGTTACTCCGATCGGCTATGTTATTTTGATTTATATGGAGTTCCGAAAGATTCTTCTCCACTTGCTTCATCCACAAGAATCCAGTAGCTTTGCCCTTGTTAGCAGCCTTGAAGATCCTATGTGATAACCTGTTTCAGTCCATTCTGGCTAGATGTCCGCCTTCTTCTGATGGCATCTATGAGATTTGTCTCAGGAACTTTCTTTCTTGCACCTTGAGGGCTCTGAATCGGGTCTTCTTAGTTGGATATAGGCGCTCCGCTGCATAGAGGACTGAGGGTCTGACTACTGCATTGTAGTGTCTTAGTTTGACATTAATCGACATTTTTTTTGCAGCATATAGTTTTCTACAGGCATAGTAAGCTTTATCTAGTTTGAGTCTCCAGTGTTCAAGAGCCACTGTTTCGCTGAGGTCCTCTAAGAACCATTCACCAAGGTACTTTACACTTTTGACGCTCTTGATGTAGATATTATCACTGACTCAACATTCTAGGGGCATCTTTGATGTTAGTAACAAACTTGGTCTTTCCTTTGTTGATCAGAAGACCCGTTTTAGCCGCTAC
Source organism: Phosphuga atrata (assembly GCA_944588485.1). Taxonomy (NCBI): domain Eukaryota; kingdom Metazoa; phylum Arthropoda; class Insecta; order Coleoptera; family Silphidae; genus Phosphuga; species Phosphuga atrata. The sequence goes on from OX155897.1 coordinate 14,362,146, forward strand.
AGAGTGTTTGGAGCTGAGTAGCAGCCTTCTGTGTGTCTTTTGCCAATAAAGTCAGATCGTCTGCAAAGGCTAGGCATGGTATCTTTAGGTTGTCGGCTTTAATCCCCATCCGTAATCCAGTGTTCTCTGGTAGGATTCTCGTCCACTCTCTATTGATCTTTTCCAGAACGCATTTAAATAATATGCATGAGATGCCGTCCGTCTCCTTGTCTCACCCCTGTTTTAATGGCGAAACACTCCGGGAGCTGTCCTCTAAACTTTACTGTGGCTGTGGTATTGTGCAAGGTGGCTTTTACCAGCCTATTGATCTTGTCGTTGAGTCCTAGTTCTCTTAAGGTCTGAAAAAGAGTAATTCTGTCCACTGATTCGTATGCTTTCTGGAAGTCGACAAAATATAGCTTACCCATTGTCTGGCTCTTGACTTGAAGGATGATCTTCAGATTGTGTATCTGCTCGGTACAGGACTAGATATTCTCCTCTTTATCCAGCTGTCTTGTTACATGGCGTTCCAGAATCTTGGAAAATATCTTATAGGTAACAGGAAGGAGTGATATTGCTCTGTAGTTACTGGGATCTGTTTTGCTTCCCTTCTTGTGGATTGGATGGATAATGGCTGACGTCCAATCATCTGTGAGCCTCTCACTAGTCCATATGTCCAGAATTACTTAATGTATGCTCCTGAAGGTGTGTTCTCCGGTATGTTTTAGCAGTTCTGCTACTATCCCGTCTTCTCCAGAAGCTTTATTATTCTTGAGTAGTTTAATTATTTCTCTGACTTCTTCATATTTTGGAGGAGCGATATGCTCAGTATTAGGGTTAGCTGGTTCTGTGACTAAAAAATAATCCTTTATTATTATAAATTCAATTATTAGTTATATACCTAATAGGAGTATTTTTTTCCGTTACGGCCAGCTTAGGACCACGTTATTTCAACTGTTTCCTTCTTTGAGCTTTAATGTTAACCCAGTACTGTCGCATTTGTTCTCAATGTTTCTGCTTCCGTTCTTCAGTCCAGATCTTGCCTGTTTTGAGCTTGGGCTTTTCCTGGAAACTCTGGAATGATTTCAGCTTCATCTTAAGAGGTTTACGTTCTTGACTATTTGATCATGTGATCCCCACTTCTTTCAAGTCTCCCGTGAACCATGCTCCATGGGTTCATTTATGCCATGTGACCATAAAATGTGATCCTTCTCTTCCGAATAATGTCGGTTATTTTTTCCGATTTTTCGTAGAGTTCATGATTATGCCGATTAAAAATCAAATCTGGTAATCAGGTTATCAGATATCAGGTTATCAGTTATCAGTATTAAACAGGGTGTGAGGACTATGTAACGCCACGTTAAACAGGGTGTTTAGTGTTTTAAAGCTGATTAAAGCTGATAACCTAATTACCAGATGACCAGATTTGATGGTAGACAAAGGTATCTCCGACCCACCAACCTACCGGACAGGAAGAAATGTAAATACAGACTCCAATGTAAATCCTTATGGAATTTTGCGCTAGAACTCTTATAGCCTATCTACTGCAGTCTACTGTTAGTTCCATATTTCTGTATCCCAATCTGATCCCATTTTCCACTCTTTTGTTGTTTATTTCTTAACGCCACTCACGGATGACTTTGTCGAGTACGCAGCTGAAAAACAGAGGTGAGAGCCCATCTTCCTGCCTTACGCCTATCCTGATTTCGAAGGTCTGCTGTTTGCTTACTTAAGGTCTGCTGAATTATCGATCTTGTTTTGTTGTCTAAACCCAGTTCTTTCAAGATTAATTTACAAGATTAACAGCATTAAGGTACATCGATCGATTGAGACGTACGCATTACTGAAATCGACAAAACTTATCACAAACTGTTTGTTCCTGAGCTTGAGATATGAAAGGATAGATTTTAAGTTTATAATCTGTTCAGCACATTCTGAACGCCCTTTCCTGAATCCACCTTGGTATTCTTCCAACTGTGGATCTAGTTGCTCTTCGGCCAGATTTTATAGAGCCTTAGAGAGGATCTTGCAAGTTATTGAGATTCCACGGTAATTGTCCCTTTTCCTATGAAGAGGATGGATCAAAGCTGAAGTGCAGTCTCCTGGAACTTTCTCGGTTTCCCATATCTCGCAGATTATCTCTGTAATCTGTTCAACTGCTTTATTCCCAGCTTGTTTACACAGTTCAGCAACAATTGAATCCTCACCTGGTGCCTTGTTGTTTTTAATTGCCTGGATGATTTGTTTGATTTCTTTCTTTGTAGGCAGGGATGAGTTTGGATTGTTGGTTGTACTGTCTTCAAACGTGAACGCAGATTCTGTAGGTTCGCAGTTGAGGAGAGACTCAAAGTAGGTTGGCAAGATCCGGCAGTTGTATTTGTTATTGTTATCAGGATTCTTAAAGTGTAGACTGTGTCTTAAAGTGTAGACGGTGGAGAGTACTTGTTCAAATGCTGTTTGAATGTTCTGTAATAGTTCCGTTTGTTGTTCTTCCGGAATTCTTGTTCAACTTGAGTTAAATGATTTTTGTCGAAGGTCCGTTTTGCTCCACGAATGGTTTTTGAAGCGTTTTTTCTTGCATTTGGGAAATTGATCCCATTTATCTTTCTTATACGAGTTCCATCTTTGCCAGGCAAGTTGTCTTTGCCTTATGGATAAATCACATTCACTCGTCCACCAGGCATTTTTCGTTCGTTTTGTTAGTAGGACCGTCTCCTGTGCTATTTCGATTATGACCTGTGTCCTCCAGTTTTCAGGTTGCGACCTGTCTCCTCCAGTTTTCTTTGCTCTTCCAGCAGCAAGTCAAATGCCGGGATACCCGCGATGGTCAAGACTGCCTCACTTGATATGGTGCGGCACAGTGGTCTGGATTTCAAAAAAGTTGCCCAAAATAGAAAGAAGCTTTCAGATTTAAACGTGAGTTGGTGTATAGTGATTTTCCAGGCCGCTGATTACGAATTTCGTAGTATAATTTTAAAATTCAAAATGGCAGATCAAATATGGCCGCGTACTTCATTAAAATTTGATCTAAATTTCATATAAATTGGTATATAAGAGTTTTCGAGTTCATTGAATACGAATTTTATAATACAATATTCAAATTCAAAATGTCGGATCCAATATGGCCAACCACTTCATTAGAATTTGATCAGAATTTCATATAAATTGGTACATGAGGGTTTTCGAGGTCGCTATCACTGTCGGGATAATTATCATGTTCGAAATGAAAGTCAATATCATGCTTATCAGAAATTTCTAGGAAACTTGCAGATTCATCATCTTCAGGGAAAAGCAAAAGCTCTAGGGCCTCTGATGACAGATTTTTACCCATTTTTGGTTTCATTTTTCTCAAGCTCGAAATAAGTAGATCCGAAGATACAAGGAGCCAATTAAACACATCTTCAATTGTATTTATGCGTGAATTTTTTTCTAGAAAATCCTATTTTTCGCTTCACGATAAAATGTTCCTTCAAACGCTTACATTAAGTTTCCAAGTTCAAATCGTTCCGTATGATCTCGAACGGCTTTCGACCAGAACAGATTATTTTATCAATACGCGATTCTAAAATGCAGACATAAAGCTATGTAATATTAAGAAATTTATTCACAATAATATTTTCGCGCAGTGTTATTCGAATTATTAATTTAAAAAATGATGAAAATTTAATGATTAAATAAAAATAAATATTAAGATAAGACATCTGAGATAGCAGGTAGTCGCGCACCCCAACTATGTCTGCATATATCGTAGAAACTAACAATTTATCCGGCGCGTCGCCATGCCGTACGGCGCTTCGTATTTCTAATCTCACATGTACAGAGGCAGACATGGGCAAGATTTTCTTCTAGATTCTATTAGAAAACATCGTAATCTATATGTTCTACATCTCAACTTCTTAAGCCCCGCTGCTGTGATATTTTTTTTTGCTAATTTACGGAATTTTTTTTACTAGACACATTTTTTACTTACACATTTTTTACTTGATTTCTAACTCACGCGAGTATAAATTAATGAAAACGTTATATATGTAAAAATTCTACATACATTCCTTACCACCCTCCATCAAACAGAAATGAGAAAGGACACTCTAGTAAAAAGTTACATGCATTTGAATTAACAATTATATTTCGCAGCCGCTACACGTGCTCGCGATAAGCTGACAGGGGTAAATTAAACTAAAAAGATATCCCACTATTCTTTTAGAATAACACACATCAAAGTATTATTTACAAAATTCTTGGAGATAAACCCATTCGGTGACTATTATTATTTCGATTTTCGGCCAACTTTTTTCAGATTCAGATCACTGTGTGCGGTAACCGCTACGGATTCTATAGTGCCATTTTTCTTTGCACTGCAAGGAGCTTTTGAGTATTGCTCTGTTTTTTCAGTGCTCTGGTCTATATTGGTGCTCCATACATCATAATGGCATGTACAGCGTAGCTTAGCAGTCGGCGTTTACTGCTCCTGGGGCCTCCACTGTTGCATTAGTTGTTGGCATTAGTTGCTGTATTGCTGCCATTGTCATCCCCTGCTCATCCCCTTTGCTGCAGCTTCGGCTTTGTGCAAGATAATGCCTTGTTTATTACAATGTCCAGGTATTTTATTTGATGCTTTGGGATTATCGTCAGTTTTTCAATTTTTAATTTTATTGGTTGCACCTTTTTTGTCCTATGAGAAGAACCGCCTCCTTTTTTTGGCGCTAGGTTGAGGCTTTTAGATTTCATCCATTTAATGATTTGCTCTATAGCGGGGTTTGCCGTCTGCATGAATCCTTCTTCTCTTCTGGCTGTTATTACTAGAGCCAAGTCGTCTCCAAAGCCAATCACTGTGGCCCCCCAATGGCAGTCTTAATTTCAGCACATCGTCATATAGGACATTCCACAAGGTTGGGCCTAATGTCGATCCTTGTGGAACACCGCTGCTGATGCTTTTCTCTTTCGTTTTCCGAGTCCTTTTAAGGTTTATCTTTCTATTGCTAAGGTAGCACCTGTAGCATCATGCGTAGCAGATACGGTGATATACCTCTTGATGTTAGGCATTCCATGATCTGCTTCCAGCTAGCACTGATAAATGCGTTTCTAACATCGAAGGTTAGCAGCGCACACAGTTTTCTTGTTCTTTGCTTGCCAGGCTTCGCCTTTTCGGCAATCTATATGACAGATCTTAGCGCGTCAATTGTGGATTTTCCTTGCCTGAAGACAAATTGTTTTTCTGACCAACCATGCCCAGTCTCGAAACCTTCACATTCTGAATCTCTCGGTGTGCTCTCCGTGCGATAGCGACGTGATCAATCTGGAACTCCCCAAGGTTAGTGTTTGGGGATGTCCAGGTTTTCTGCTTCTTGGCAGATGTTTGAAAGCAGTTGATTTCATTACCGGATTGAAGATCTGGCAGAGCTCCGTGAGCCTCTCTCCATTTCGATTGGTTCTCTGACGAGCTAGGTAATCACCAATGATATTTCGGAACTTTCTTTCCTTTCCTAATTAGGCATTGAAGTCCCCTAACACGTTGGTCGTGTGTTTGTCAGGAATCGCACTCAGGATATCCTCTAGTTCTTCCCAGAAATTGTCTGTTTCTTCCGGGTCTTTCTTGTTTGCCGGGCTACTAGAACGTGTACATATAGGGAAAAAAAGATATCCCACTATTCTTTTAGAATAACACACACCAAAGTATTCTTTACATAATTCTTAAATTAGAAATAAACCCATTCGGTGACTATCATTTTTTCGATTGTCGGCCAACTTTTTTCAGATTCAGACCACTGTGCGCGGTAACCGCTACGGATTCGTAGTGCCATATATACATAGTGTATATCTTGTTCATACTTCGGAAGGAGAGAGTAGAGATTTGACTATTAGGAGAACTGAAATCCGTCACAGAATCTAGAATCTTATTGTCTACGATGAATGTTGTTTGCATTGCAAAAGTGCAATGCTGTGCCGAGATGTGGGGTGGTTTTAACTGCACGTTTGCCGGTCTTGCCTTTGAAGATCCTATAACCCTCTGGCTCAAAGGCATGTTCATCTGTATATCTCGTTTCCTGAATCGCATCAATTAATATTTCATGATGGTAAAGAGTGTCGCTGAGTTGTTTTAACTTGCCTACTTTAAGAAGGGAGTTCACATTGAAGGTGGCAAAGTAGTTCTTGCGTTTGTGCTTGATCTTTACTGGAGTCTCCGAAACCTCCAAGCATGCTGGTGTAGGCTTCCCAGAATCCGAATGCCTACTTGCGTCGTCCAAGATGACGGTGATTGGTTACCATCTGGGGTAGTAGCTTCCGCTGAACTTTCCGCCATGCTTTGAACAGTTGCAAAACTGTAGATTGGGACTGATGCTGTTTCACACGAGCTAAGGTACTACCAAGGTTGTGAGTCTTGGAGCAACTAGCATTGATCGGCTCGCCGACCCAGCTTCCCGCTTCCTTCCTTTGTCTCCGGTACACGTTTCTTCTTCGTTCGCTACCATAGAGGCATATTTTGGTCTCATCTGAGAACAGAACCAAAACCCCAATGTCTCAACGTCCAATTTAAATGATTTCTTTCAAAACGCAAGCGAGCTTGACGATGAGCTGAGGCAAGTTTTTGACAAACTGCAGGTGCCTTTGAGGCCAAGTTATTTTCCTCTAGTCCTACTGTCCACTGACTAATAAGCACTCTCCGTACTTCACGGAGCTGTTGTTGGATAGCAGTAAGATGACGACTTTTTAATGATATTGACACAATAAAGCGGTCATCCGGAGCCGTTGTAAGTCTCCTTCTGCCTGTATCAGGTCGTCTATGAAAGGCGTTCAACAGATTATGAACATAGAATCTATCGTCAAATCTCAATCTCAGGAACAAACAGTTTGTGGTAAGCGTTGTCGATTTCAGGAAAGCGTACGAATCAATCGATCGATGTCCAGTCTCCCTATAACGTTGGAACACTCTTCGAACCGCGGCGCGTGTCATATCCAGTTCTCGAGTTACAGCTCGCTGGTTATGACCATTTTTGATTAGAACAAAAAACTTTTTGCAGTCTTTTTGCGATGTAGTATGCACTAAACTAACATTCTTGAAAACCAATAAAATTATGAAAAACGAATAATGTACAAATTTCAATTGGAAAGGCGATACAGTATAATCTCGGTAATTCGGCCGTTACGTAATCGGACGACACGTCCAGTAAACGGGCGCTCTGGAGACCGCTCGCACACTTTCCTCCCACCACTCTTTCTTATAAATCGGCGGTTGTCTGGTTCCTTCCATATGGGATCGTCCATTAATCAAGTGAGGCTCGAAAGGAGGGGAGGGGGTTTGTGCAAAAATAACGAAGCATCACGAGGGGCGAGGAAGGAGGAGTTGTAGTGAGATATCACGTGTATTTATTCTTTCATTCAACGCGCGATTTTTAAACCGAAAAGCGGCGCGCGACTTGCTGCCAGTCACAGTACAAGTCTGTGATTATGTTTTGTCTCAAAACAATGTCTAAACTATTAGATAGTGCTGGATTTACCAGCAGGCTGAGTAGGCTGGAGCCTAGGGCGGCAGATTTTCGGGGCGGCAAATTTGAGGCCAACATTTTTTTTTGTCGTACAGAAGATTCATTTTTATATACCTTAATGTAAATGTTATTAGGTCCACACAAACAATTCAACATGTAATTTGTTTCACCATATCTTGTTAAATTATTTTTTTTCTACAATTTGCGTAGTAGTGGTTGGTCCGAAGCAGGATCGACGGGGCCGATCTGTTAAGGGCATGCGCCGCGTAGTGGCATTGAGTCTGAGAGAGACGGATATAGATCGGCGATACAAACGAAAAAGCCGCCGAAAAGAAAAGCCGCCTCGTTGATTGAGTCATGCAATTATATGTATTAATTTTTCTTCGGTTGTGTGCTATAGAGGGAAAAATGAAAAGTTCTGTGATCCGAATAACGGAAAATCTTGTATGATTTTGGAATTGTTAGCTGAATTCGATCCTTTTTTAGCAAGTTATGTTGAATATCTAAGACTTTTATAAAAAAAATTAATAAAATTTTTATTTAAATTTTTTTATAAATTCGATTTTTTATAATTTTATAATTTTTTATAAATTCGACACACGCTAGCAAAAGTTAATGACTGAAATTGTGAAAGAGATAACGCTAAAAATAGTAAATTTGATACGTTGGTCAGCTAGAGAGGACGCATCTAGAAGTTTGAGTGTTTCTTGGCACGAAGTTCTTAAAAATTTGGATGATTGTACCGAAAAACCTGTAACGCGAAACGAAGCGACTGGAATACTTTTAAGCATTTAAAAGAGAAGCCGATGGAATTAGGCGTGTCGAAGCAGTAACCAAAAGACATGGGAAAAAGACAACCGAAAAGGAAAAAAATATATGCTGAAACACGCGACGATGAAATGAGAGTGACTACAAGTGATACTTTCAGGGTTAATACATTTCTCGTCCTTATTGATAGACTCGTATCCGAATTAAAAAGCGACCTACAACAGGTACAATAAAAAGTTTTCATTTTTGACCAAAATGGGTGAATTTTCATCATCAATCCAAAAAGTTGCTAAAAAACATCACGTGATTAATGGACGATCTCTATGTGTCGGATTATCGGGATTATACTGTAATTACAATCTTTCACAAGTTTATTCTCGTTATAACCACATAAATACGTTCGTTTTTGTTTACCAGTTGCAACGCCTATAAACGGTAAGCATTCTTGACAAATTTAATCTCATATTAAAGCATATTAAATTGTCTTTCAAACGGCCTATTTCTTTATTTCATCTCATAAATAGTTTCCCAAAAACAATAGTTAAAATCAAAAGTTTACAGTGGACTATTTATTACATTCCGCGTATTTATATCACGTGTAAAAACTTTCTGCTTTGAAACCAAACGTTTCCTTGCTCCCGCGAGGAATTCCTGCGGCGGCAACTCAACGTTTTTGTAAACATTGCGATTTGTTTGTTTTCCAAACAGTTGACCCATTTATTTATAAATACGTAGACTTACTATTCAATAAGCGAAATTTCAACAATTCATTCAAATTCAAGGACTTGCAACTTTACGACATCAATCTTGTCGGTCTAAAATAAAATGGTTCGGGGAAGCTCTCACTAAACCCCCAATTTCACTTTGGCTTTTTAGTATGCGCCACCCCGGTATCGCAAATTTTCTATTTCTTCAGGCTGGGCAGCCCGGACGGTTAATGAAAACTGCCCTAGTTGTTGCCTACCCGACCAGGATTCGAACCCGGGTCTCCCGCATTGAAAGGCGGGTATGTTGTCAACTACACTACAGAGGAGGACCAATTTTGTCTGTCCAGTCTTGTCTAACTAGTCTTGCGATTAATACAGTGTGAAGAGAAAGAGAAATATTAAATGTATTATAAATGCAGACGAAGAATCTTGACTGACTAGTTTTCGAAGAACCAGAAACGAGAATTTTATTCAATTTTCTCTTTATAGAAAAGAAATTCATTTGAATTTTTAATGAAACGCCTTTAATGTCTGTGCGTTCGTCGATGAAACATTGACACATTTTCTAATCGTTTTCAATAAATTTTCACCAAAGAAAACGTTTTTATTGAACGAAATAACGTTTGTAAATGTTTCATGAATGGGATTGCATCGAAACCGACAGGAACTGTTTGTTTTGTTTCGTTTGCGAGCAACGAGATTTTCGTAATCCTGCGGTCTAACAAAACACCGCCGATTTATATTTTCACAAACGTAAAATAAAAAAAAAACGGTTGTACGTCGACCTTCACGCAACACCAGCCGCTAATTGCACGAAACCCAGGAATCATCGTTCACAAGAAACTCGCAAGATTTTATTCCACTTTTGCTCTACGCAACAGACAAAACGTTTCATTATTTCGACCGATTCTCCTCTCATTCCGCATCAATCTTTTCCCTCGCGACCAACGGAAACTTACTAGTTATTGCGAAAACAACGACCTTTATCGCTACGCGGAATCACTAAATTATACGCGAACAGATCATCTTTTTAAATTGCCTTTTCACCATTAAAAGAAATTATTGTTTTATATAACACAAACTATATACACAATTCGAATCGATTGACTTCACAGATTTCACGGTTTTCTAGACAGACAAGACGAGATAGAGATTTTACAGACTAGATGAAACAGTCAAATTTCAGTTTATAAATGAAACATATTTAAACAGTTATAAATAGACACAGGAAGATTGCTTTTATCTGTATCTGTATCTTGTCTTGTCTTCTGTAGCTTGTAACTGTATCTCTAGCATGTAATTGAAATTCTATCTGCAGATTGTGTATCTCTAGTTTGTAGCAGTATCTGTAGCTTGTAGCTGTATCTCTAGCTTGTAGCTGTAGCCTCACTTGTAGCTGCTAGCTGACTCTCTAGCTATAATAATAATAATAATCTTTATTTCCCCTACGGGGTTTCTGGATCCCTGTCTGTACATACCATCCCTGTTATAACAAATAAAATTCAAAATATCTTCTGCAATATATCACATCAAAGTCATAAATTTACTCAAACAAGCTTCTCTTGTCCAGCTCCTTCTTTTCCCTATCTTCCCCTCCCTTCTCTTCCATTCTTTTTTCATCCACTGTATCTCTCTACCATCTTCATTTTGTATTTTCTTCTCTTTTCCTTCACTCTCTTTCTTTCATCTCTACACATTCATTAGGGTTCCGTACCGAAAAGGGAACCCTTATAGGATCACTTTGTTGTCCGTCTGTCTGTCAAGACCATTTTTCTCAGGACCGCATAGAGGTAACAAGTTGAAATGTATCAAATACTGGGGTCTGCGGTCTCTTTCAGCTGTGAAAAATTCAAACTTGTAAGTCAACGCGATCAAAAGATATGACCGATTATGTCGCATATTTTGCGATTTCACAAGAGAATCAAAACCTATAGGGTACTTCCCGTTGACCTAGAAGCATGAAATTTGGCAAGAAGCGGTGTCTTACAGCACATGTAAAGGGAAAAAATCTGAAAACCGTAAATATGTAGTTTAATTACAAGAAAAATGCGAATTTACTATTAGAAACTTATGAAAATACACTAATGTGTTGCGTGGTATTGTCAGGCACCAGAAGCATATGGGTTGTATACTGCATACAGTTAGGTCCTCCTAAAGATACCTTACTTACAAGTTTGTACGGAACCCTCGGTGCGCGAGTCACAACTCTCACTTGGCCGGTTTTTTTCCACATATGTTCCACTGTCTCTATCTCCTCGTAGCACATCCTACACATTCTTTCATCTTCTTCCATCCAATATATATTTTCTCTCCTCGTTTCCACGCCTGAACCTCGCCATTATCTTTCTTTTTTCGCACTTTCTCTTCCCAGGTACTTCGGAATCCCTTCTATCATACCGCTCTCATACTTCATATTGTATCCGGATCCCCTTATTCTTTCTCTTCTTTCCTGCATGTCTCAGTCCTTGTGTATTTCGCTTGTCTTCTCATTCATCCACTTGCCTTCCGCTCTTATCCTCTCTATTTCCTTAATCGCGTATCCATTTCTTCGGTAATATTCCTTTCATTTCAATATCCTTTTTTTTCCAGCATCCGGTCAGTAACTTGCAGTCTTCCCTTCTGTTCATTCTTCAAACTCAGTTGCTTTCTTCCCAGCTTTCACTCTTAGTTTGCCCCTCTTACATTCCCCTCTCACTATGTATCCTGGATATCTCTGTTTACCCCTAACACCCATCTTAGGTATTTCTCTCTCAACCTCTTCCTGTTCTTTCCATCCCCAGATTTCTGCTCCATACATTAATATACTCTATCAAACTTTTAAACATCATCATCCTCCTCCCGAAGTCGCTTCCCCATTTTCTTTCTCCTATCCCACAAATGCCCTCCCTTGCCATCCATCCATGCCATCCCATGTTTGATGTCTTGGCTAATTCTCTCTCATGCGATTTATCCGAGGCCCTCTCGTTCATTGTGTAGCCTAGGTACTTAAACTCTTTTACTCGCTCAATTCTTCTCCCTTCCCACTTTCATTCCTTTTCCTCATTCTTCTTCTTTCTTTTTCTAAACACCATCATTTTCGCCATTGTTTTCACATTCACTTCTATGTATTTCTTCCTCGCACAACTCCCTAGGCTCATAGACTAAGAGAATCCATATCGAACAAATAGACTTTCATGAAGCTAGTAAAACTAAATAGTCTACACTAGCTCTTATATTTTCCATGTTTTAGACTAATATCTAAGGTGTAGTCTAAACTTCTTGTGTACTACATTTTGCTTAGAAACTCACAGACTAAGAGAATATAGACTAAACTGTTAGTACATATCGAACAAATAGACTTTCATGAAGCTAGTAAGACTAAATAGTCTACACTAGCTCTTATGGTTTCCATGTTTTAGACTAATATCTAAGATGTAGTCTAAATTTCTTGTGTACTACATTTTGCTTATAAACTCATAGACTAAGAGAATATAGACTAAACTGTTAGTACATATCGAAGAAATAAGCTTTCATAAAGATAGCAAGACTAAATAGTCTACACTAGCTCTTATAGTTTCCATGTTTTAGACTAATATCATCATTTCTTTCATATCCCCTTCGCTCTTTGCCTACACTACTACATTATCCGCGAACGCCAGGTTCCATACTTTCTCCCTACCTATCACACGCCCTCTTGCTTTCGCCCCCTTAAACATTCTTTCCATATCTGCCACATATATCGTAAATAATAAGGGGCTGTGCGGACAACCTTGTCTAACTAATTTTGTCGTTTCGAACGAATCGCTCTCTTTCTCGTAGCTGTATCTATAACCTGTAGCTATATCTGTAGCTTGTAGCTGTACCTCTAGCTTGTGGCTGTATCACTAGCTTGTAGCTGTATCTGTAGTTCTACAGCTTGTAGCAGTATCTGTATAACTTGAGACACTTGGGGACCACTGGGGCCCGGTCTACAAGGTAATACGAGCAAGGAGGCTATAAAAACCTCACAATCCTAAGTAAGAGCAACATATCTCTAGAACTGCACGGCACAGCACACGAGCTCTTACAAGGGGGCCCTGTCAACTCGTCATCACCGATTTTGCCCAAATTTACAGTATATGTAGGGCTTGACTATAAATGAAAGTGACGCAAGCGGGAGGGCCAGATGGCCAAGCGTTGAAAAACTCATAAGCAACGAAAAGTCATAAACCTGTATGTTAATGTACAATTTTTAAAATGACAAATTAATTAAAATTGACAAATTAATATTTACAATTAAAAAGTTTACAATACTAATTCACACAATTCACAAATATTCACAATAATAATAATAAAAGAAAGTCATTTTAAAAATTGTAAATAAAAAAAAGCGTCCCCACGGGGAATCGAACCAGCGATCCTCGTACTATGAACCCGAGCTCTTAGCGCTGCGCTGACCGGCCATTGAAATTTATGCTAACATAGCGGGCTTATGAATTGTCGTTGCTTATGCGTTTTTTAACGCTTGGCCATCTGGCCCTCCCGCTTGCGTCACACTCATTTATAGTCAAGCCCTAGATATACTGTAAATTTGGGCCAAATCGGTGATGACGAGTTGACAGGGCCCCCTTGTTAATAGCGTTCTTTCCGGTTGATAGCGAAATAGATCCAGTGAAACACTTACAGTCTAGAAAACAGCTCTAGAAGGAAAAGGTGGACCTGACGACCCCTTATTCAAAATTCCAGAGATTGTAATGGGGACCTAGAGTATTAATCCCTAAACGGTTCCAGGCATAGATGAACTTTCATCGGAAATCGTGTCAGCGACTTTTAAGGCTGCCCTTAAGTTTTCCATAAATTATTTAACAAAAGTCTAATTTGTGGCGTTTTTCCAGCAATATGGAAAGTACAGTTAGTATTCCCAAAGCACTTAGACAATGCACATCCTTTGAAGAGTTTAGGCCCAAATCTTATGCCTGTCATTGGAAATGTTCTCGACACCTTGCTCATCTCCAGAATCGGTTACCATTTTTATAGTCGCAACTTACTTAGTAGCTACCAATTTGGGTTCATAAAGGACGTCGGATTCACCGATGCCATAAGCGAAGTCATTACATCTATCAAAGACAACATTGCCAAGAAACAATATTGTGCAATTATTGCACTTGACATAAGCGGTGCCTTCGACAACGTCTGGTGGCTGTCCATTATAGAACAGTTAGTTAGCAAACAGTGCACAAATAATCTAAGCAGCTTAAGTAAAGATTACTTCAGCAGCCGTAAAGCCATAATCTCTAAACCAGGCTTATGTGAGCAGTGATCAGTTAGCAAAGGTTGCCCACAGGGATCGAAATCGGACCCTACCTACTGGAATATACTATACGATACCATCTTCGAGTGTGATCTTCCAGTAGGGTGTAATATATGATACCATGCTCGTTACTTTTTGTGGTACTATTATGGGCCTAAAAGAGGAAACCAATCAAGCACTAGAAATTTTACTAGTTTGGGCCAAGAACTACAAGCTAATCTTTAATGCTAACAAGACCTAGGCAATATTCTTTGGCAAAAATCCTAGGCAGCGTAGTACCGTACCGGTAGTTACACTAGCAGGTAACCAGATCAAGTGTCAGGATAATTTAAAATACCTGGGGGTCAAAATCGATAGAAACCTAATCTTTTAACCACACATCAAACTAGCTTGTGGAAAGGCCAAACAGTTAAGCGTTCAACTTGGCCTCGTGGCTAGAAAGGAAGGGGCTTACAAGGGGCCCTGTCAACTCGTCATCACCGATTTGGCCCAAATTTACAGTATATGTAGGACTTGACTATAAATGAAAGTGACGCAAGCGGAAGGGCCAGGTGGCCATTTTTACGCCGACCGACAACTTATAAGCCCGATATGTTAGCATAAATTTCAATGGCCGGTCAGCGCAGCGGTAAGAGCTCGGGTTCATAGTACGAGGATCGCTGGTTCGATTCCCCGTCGGGACGCTTTTTTTTATTTACAATTTTTAAACTGACTTTCTTTTATTATTATTATTGTTTAACTTTTTAATTGTAATTATTAATTTGTAAATTTAATTTTTTTATTAGTATTAATATTTATTATTTGTTTATTACAAGACAACTTCAACGGTAAATTTTTAATTTTTAATTATAATATGGCCCTTTTTCTGTCATCGTCAGGATATGCATGGGTAGTATATATTAATTTTTTTTTTCTTCGTGTTTCTATTGCATGCTGATTTTCGCTATCTTTGAACTCTTTTGTTTTTATATAGAAAAATTAGTGATTCATATAAATATGTGTCCACAACTGTTTGCCTTTTTGAAGACTCCTCGGCATGATTCTCTATATTTTCAACCAGTTTGATTAACCATTATGGTCATTTTAAAAATTGTAGAAAAAGCGTCCCCATGGGGAATCGAACCAGCGATCCTCGTACTATGAACCAGAGCTCTTACCGCTGGGCTGACCGGCCATTGAAATTTATGCTAACATAGCGGGCTTATGAGTTGTTAGTTTGGATCATTTTTTTAACGCTTGGCCATCTGGCACTCCCGCTTGCGCCACTTTCATTTTTGGTCAAGCCCTACATATACTGTAAATTTGGGCCAAATTGGTAATGCCGAGTTGACAGGGCCCCCTTGTTAGGCAAAATAGCGTTAAAACCAATTTATAGCGGAGCAATTGAACCCGGATTACTATACGCCACTGCCATTTGGCGTAAGTCTTGTGGAGTAAGGGAAAAAGCTAAGCTTCTGGGTATACAACGAGTCTGTACACACTGCAGAGCGATCAAAGCTTACCGTACGGTGTCCACCGAGGCTGCCTGTGTTATCTTCGGACTTATACCTTCTGACCTCCGACTAAAACAGATCTCATTGTACTAAACCAGACATTCCTAGAAAACCAGACCCTAGGAGAATCGGGCTTAACGTATCCTCCGACCTTGTCGAAACAAAGACCCATCTAGAGCATCTTATCCATCTCGCCTATTTTCGCTCCCTTGTCTACACTATGTCACCCACCAAGTCCCACCGAATAAAAATATTCACAGACGGCTCAAAATCAGACGCAGGTGTTGGAGAGCTTTTGTAGCGTACAATGAAGAAGAGGAAATTCATTTCGAAACAATTCGTTTGGCCAAGTATTGGTCGATATTTCAGGAGTTAATTGCAATTAACCGAGCGTTAGCGTATATTCTATCGAAGCCTGACGTAATGGACGAATGTTCTATACCAAGGGTCGGCAAACTATATAAACTTAAGAGCCAATTTTTTTATTTAAAATGATTGCAAACTGGATCAAGAGCCACAGATAATTTTTTTCCTAAAGTCATGTTTTTTCATTTTCTTCATAATTGCCGGTGATTAAACGCCCTTGCTATAATATAATTGGTTTGACTACCAAAACCAGCGTCGGACTGGCTATATAGTTGAGGTGGCGTTTGCCAGCTGGGCCCTATCCTGCGCGACCCCCCAGCTTGTGGGACCTGCCGCAAGCCAGACTTTTGACGACGTTTTCAAAGCTGCAAGTTTATTTGCATCCGATGTTCAAGACTGAATGCACGCCAAAAACATTGATATCGACTATATTAGGAGGAATATCTAGAAAACCAAGAAACACGACGAGTTATGCCAAGACGCAGTAGCAGTACTGGCTGCAGACGCAAAAATTCTGTTCTGTTTCTGTCTAGAAAGTCATTAATACAGCTTTAGTTACAATAGATGAAAAATTCAACTGCAACGAATATTTAAGGATGCCGCTTGTTTGAACCCGAACAACTTGAAAACTTCAATTAAATTAATAAAAATGGCATTTCTAAGACGCATTGAAGTCTTTCGCATCAATTGCAAATGTCGATCGGAAGATTGCCATCAAAGGAACTAGAATCTTTTAACGGGGCGCGACGCGACGTAAAGTGATTTGACGTAAACTTAACGGTGAGGCATGTTTGTGAAACGTCCATCGACATTTTCTTTTCATTCTGTTGTTGTAGTTACTGTTACTAAGTTCTGATATGTACATAATATGTACGTAATCGGCCGCATATAAAACAACGTGTTTAAGTTTTACGTCACGTCGCGTCCCGTTACGTTAAGTTCATCGGAATCTGGCAATAAGTCTGTTAAACTTATATTCCCAAAACATGTCATAAATGGTAACAACATTCTTTGCATCTTTAGATAATTATGTTCATTTGTCTAATCAGTTATTATTAACCATTAAAACTACATTTATAATTTCATTCTGTCAAAAGTGGTAATAATCGTAAAATAGTTTATTATAGTATTTATTGTCCAATAACGTTGGAATAACTGTTAAAATTAATAATAACTATCAAAAATGCTAATTACTGTCCAAAATGACTATAGCTGATAAAAACTGTCAAAAATGACAGTAAATTATATTATCATTCCTTTATATCCAGAACTTACAATTATCAATATCCCGTACCGGGCCCCGGGTTTATGGGGAGCCACCCAGGCCCTTCTGGCCCAGTCCGACCCTAACTAAATCCATAATTTTAACCATATCTTCTGGAAATGTTTGTCCGCAAAGTGCTTCCTTGTGAATTATGCAATGGAAAGATAACACGTCATGATCAATTTCTTCTTTTAAAATTGTGACAAATCCTTTATTATTGCCCACCATACTTTTAGCTTCATCTGTTGCAATTGACACTATTTTAATATGATCGATGTGATTTTTATTCAGACATTCGTTCACTGCATTTTCTATATCTTCTCCTCGTGTTTGACCCTTGAGTGGCATTAATTCCAGGAGTTCTTCTTTGGAACCAACTGATGATATATGGCGAGCAAAAAGGACAACTTGTGCCGTATCCTTTATGTCACAAGACTCACCGACAGCTATTGATATGACTGATGCTAATTTAACGTCC
Organism: Phosphuga atrata; assembly: GCA_944588485.1. Taxonomy (NCBI): domain Eukaryota; kingdom Metazoa; phylum Arthropoda; class Insecta; order Coleoptera; family Silphidae; genus Phosphuga; species Phosphuga atrata. Next base: position 14,379,954 of record OX155897.1, read on the forward strand.
TCAACTTGTTGGCATACATTTAACGACTTTGTTTTTGTCCTATATGTTGTAGTTTTGGCATACAATAGTAAGTTTTAAATATATAACTTAATAGTTGTTTTATTCACAATATCTGATTTATTGTTAAAATTGTGAAAAAGAGTGACTGTGAGTTAAGAACTTGGTGGCGGCGCCGGCGCTCTAGACGGTCCTAAGAAAAGGGACAATTCTGTTTCATTTTTTTTGTGATTTTTTTGTTTCGATATGTTTCTGAAGAGCTATAAGCTCACACCAAAAGAGCCACATGTGGCTCGCGAGCCACACTTTGCCGACCACTGTTCTATACTCTTCGATAGCAAATCTGTTCTAGACGCCCTTCAAAACATGGCATCGCTAACCGAGATACAATTCGACAAGTAGCAGCTGTAAAAGGAGGTCTCACAAAATTGGGTGAGGGCACTTGAAGGCCTGACAGAAAGAGCGGACAGTCTGGCAAGACAAGCCTCTGGTTAAGACTCCACAGGCCTAGAACCCGACAATAGTGCAGTAATTTTCAAGTGCCAAGCTAGGCTATAAAACACGGGATTAACGCCTACCTTAACAGCGAGTGGCAACAGCGATGGAAAGCGTTAAGATCTGGTCTTTAGACTAAAAACTTTATTTCGTCAATCGATAAGTGGATTAATATGGATTATTGGCTGGAATTATTGGCCATGGAAATTTTCAGTCTTACCTGCATCGGTTTGGCAAAAGGGTATCGCCACTATACCAGTGCGGTGAGAAGACACAGCTCCACACGTTCTTTTGTATTGCCCTGTCATCTCAGAATAGAGGCATAACGACCTAAGAATGTCCCATGCAGGATGCTCCTGGCCACGAAATGAGGGAAGTTGGAAAAAAACAAGAAATGGTGGCAGGTTTTTGATGAACATGCCAAAAAACTAAGAAGACTGGAGATTGGATCACAACGTAGTCATCACCACAAACTAATAAATGTAAATTAGACTATTGTATGTTCTTGTTTCTTTTTATTATGTAGATTAGAGATGAGCATGGGATCCCATCGTCCCATCCCATCCCATCGTCCCATGGTATGGGATGAGTGGGATGAAAGTCGCGTGGGATGGGATGGGATGGGACGACAATTTTGTATGGGACGGAGTGGGACGGATTTTGATAATGTAGTAAAACTAGTTCGTGCATAATTAATTGCTTCCATATAAGAATCTTTTTATTTTCATTTGTTTGTAGACACAAGTAGGCTTCTGAATACAAATCACTTTATTTTTGTTAGCTATTTCTAGATTTAGTGTTTTTTTTGTTTGACTCGGCGCGGTAGTTTGTCGGTTATCGAATCTCGCTTGCGCACTTCGGCTGGTATTTTTCTGTTGTGAAAAAGAAAAGTTCTATTTTATCCTTGAAAATGGTGCAGCTTTGTTTTTTACGATTTCAACGATTAGACGAATTAACGTTTATCGTGTCAACACGCAAAATTTTATTACATGTCCAGCTCAGGAGATTTCTGGGATAACGATGTAGTTCCTGAAAAATCTTCCGATACGTTTGCGACAAAAAAAGAATTACTCATTGTCGAAAAACCGAAAAGAAAGCCTGCTGTATGGGAAAAATAGGATGAATGGGACGTGCCGCGCGACCGGAATGGGATGGGATGAATGGGATGGGATGGGACGAAAATGTTACGTTTGTGGGATAGGACAGTGGGACGAAAATGTGATTGGATGGGACAGTGACAGGAATACGTCCCACGGGATGGGATCTGGGACGAGAAACTCGTCCCATGCTCATCTCTAATGTAGATGTATTATTATGTATTAATTATTATGTACCAGCATAATGTCCTTGTTGACGGAGTGCTGGCGACAGAGTCGAATAAATAAATAAGCTGTATCTCTAATTTGTAGCTGTATCTGTAGCTTGTAACTGTATCTGTAGTTTGTAGGTGTATCTGTAGCTTGTATCAAAAAGTTAGAGACCAGGTTGTTACGCAAAGAAAGCTGTTTGTAACTTGAAAATTCGTGAGTGCAGAAATTGAAATTGGAATTAGAAATAATTTAGTTAATACAAAATGGGCACCGAAAGTAAAATTTTAACAGTATTCGGAAAGAAATTTCGTTTTTTTTTTTTACTGTGGATGGAACGTTGCACAGCCTTAGATCATGCATTGTTTTAGTTCATATAGCAGATTAGGGTGCGTTTTAGTATTACGTAAGTAATCTTTTATCGATTTTCAACCCCTACGCGCCATGTATAAGCAAAAATCGAAACCAATTTGAAAAATTTGTCGGCAAAGTTTGTTGCAATTTTTGCTCTGACTAGGTTGCTAGTTGCTTTTGTTAGCTACTTATTCTTTTTAGCTACCTATTTTTTTTTTACGATATGTATGTATTTATGTATGTATGTACTTCTTTTGATATGTTTTGTTTTAGTTTTAAAATGACTTATTTATTAATTTTGCCTGTGCTTTGTCCACATAAATTCTAATTCTAAAAATCATAATTTCTAATTGACAATAAAGCAATATTATTATTATTATTATTCTATCTGTTTTAATTTTTCCAAAGAAGTACTAAATCTATTAAATCTCCAGATTTGGAAATATGGAAAAGAAACAAGTCGATGCTTTAGTTGATGTGATTAACTTGTAGAAATCGTATAGCTAACTTGTAGAATTCGTACCTTATGCATTTGAAATTCTAGCGAAAACTCGTTCGTCTCTGCGCTATGAACATAAAATAGTATGATTTTTTTACAAATAGAGAAACTGTCTGGATACAGGTTTGCGAATAAATAAGAAAAACGCGCAAATAAAGTGGCAAATTCTACGAACGGAGGATCGGTGTGCATGTGAAGGTGAATGCACACGTGTGCCGATTCGCAGTAATTTGCGAGAAAAACGCACGAGGCAGAAAAAGGAAACGGGAGGAAAGGATTACTGCTTGACGGAGTTTGTCGTCTAGACCATTGGTGCGCAAACTGTTTTCATTTGCGACCCAACATTTTCTGTAAAATTTTATCGCGACAAAAAATTTACTAAAAATTCCGAAACAACTCTACCAACATCTCCACAAAATTTGAAACAATTCCCCAAATTAGTTTTTGAGAAAATTATGTATGAAAATTTCAACGTTTACAAATTTGATTTTCAAGGTGGAATTTACAAAAAAACTGCAAATCTGCTGAAAAAAATATTAAAATATTGAGAAAATTTGCTAAATAATGCGGAACAGTTCTACCAACATCTCCACAAAATTTGAAACAAATCCTCAAATTAGTTTTTGAAAAAATTTCAATGTTTGCAAATTTGATTTTCAATGTGGAATTTACAAGAATCTGCAATATTTGCTGAAATAAGTATTAAAAAATTAGGAAAATTTGCTAAATATTCCGGAACAGTTCTACTAACATCTCCACAAAATTTATAACTAATCCCCAAATTAGTTTTTGAGAAAATTAAGTTTGAAAATTTCAATGTTTACAAATTTGATTTTCTATGTGGAATTTACAAAAAACTGAAATTTAAAACTGAAAATGAACTGAAATTTATTTGCTGAAATAAATATTGAAATATTAAAAAAAAATCCAGAACTTAAAAAATTTTGCTTAAAAAATCCAGAACAGTTGTACCAACATCTCCACAAAATTTGAAGCAAATCCCTAAATTAGTTTTTGAGAAAATTAAGTTTGAAAATTTCAATGTTTACAAATTTTATTTTCAAAGTGGAATTTACAAAAAACTGCAATATTTGCTGAAATAAATATTAAAATATTGAGAAAATTTGCTAAGTAATGCGGAACAGTTCTACCAACATCTCCACAAAATTTGAAACAAATCCCCAAATTAGATTTTGAGAAAATTAAGTTTGAAAATATCAATGTTTACAAATTTAATTTTCAATGTGAAATTTATAAAAAAAACTGCAATATTTGATGAAATAAATATTGAAGTATTGAGAAAATTTGCTAAATATTCCGCAACAGTTCTACCAACATCTCCACAAAATTTGAAGCAAATCCCCAAATTAGTTTTTGAGAAAATTAAGTTTGAAAATTTCAAGGTTTACAAATTTTATTTTCAAAGTGCAATTTACAAAAAACTGCAATGATTGCTGAAATAAATATTAAAAAATTGGGAAAAGTTGATAAATATTCCGGAACACTTCTACCAATATCTCCACAAAATTTGAAACAAATCCCTAAATTAGTTTTTGAGAAAATTAAGTTTGAAAATTTCAATGTTTACAAATTTGATTTTCAAGGTGGAAATTACAAAAAACTGCAATATTTTCTGAAATAAATATAAAAATATTGAGAAAATTTGCTAAATATTCCGGAACAGTTCTACCAACAACCCCACAAAATTTGAAACAAATCCCCAAATTAGTTTTTGAGGAAATTAAGTTTGGAAGTTACAATGTTTACAAATTTGATTTTCAAGGTGGAATTTACAAAAAACTGCAATATTTGCAGAAATAAATATCAAAATATTGAGAAAATTTGCTAAATTTTCTTGAACAGTTCTACCAATATCTCCACAAAATTTGAAACAAATCCCCAAATTAGTTTTTTAGAAAATTAAATTTGAAAATTTAAATGTTTGCTAATTTCATTTTCAAGGTGGAATTTACAAGAAACTGCAATATTTGCTGATATAAATATTAAAATAATGAGAAAATTTGTTAAATATTCCGCAACAGATCTACCAACATCTCCACAAAATTTGAAATAAATCCCCAAATCAGTTTTTGAGAAAATTAAGTTTGAATATTTAAACGTTTTGAAATTTGATTTTCAAAGTGAAATCTACATAAAACTGCAATATTTTCTGAAATAAATATTAAAAAATTGTAAAAATTTGATAAAAATTCTGGAACAGTTCTACCAACATCTCCACAAAATTTGAAACAAATCCCCAAATTAGTTTTTAAGAAAATTAAGTTTGAAAATTTAAATGTTTACAAATTAGATTTTCAAGGTGGAAATTACAAAAAACTGCAATATCTGCTGAAATAAATATTAAAATATTGGGAAAATTTGCTGAATATTCCGGAAGAGTTCTACCAACATCTCTACAAAATTTGAAACTAATCCCCAAATTATTTTTTGAGAAAATTATTTTTGAAAATATCAATGTTTTTTTAATTTTTGTATATTGACATTTCACTATTTACTGCTACCCAATAGTCACACGCGAAATGCCTCAAATATTTTATAAATTCGACGATCCAAGAAGGTTCTATCGACCCCTCTGGGGGTCGCGACCCATGATTTGCGCACCAGTGGTCTAGACGCAGAAAAATAATCGTGTACACAAAGGAAGAATGTTTATACGATTATAAACTAGTTACATGCTGCCAGTTTATAAATTCTCAATCTATAAACTTAAGTTTGAGTATGAAGCAAATTCGAGATTCACCCCAGATATGCCTAACGTCGTATATATAGGGCGCTTATTAATTATCAATTAATAAGCGCCAGGTTTATTACTATCAGGTTTATGGGGGTTAAAGGCAGACGTTCTACTTTTGTCTGTTCAATGTAATTGGGCAGTAAAGAGATTGATTGACTTACAGTCAAAGAATCTCAGATTTAAACTTTATTTACAGACACAATTAAATTTACAAAATGGACGATAGCCTTGTTTGTCCTAGTCGTAGCTTGACATTTAGTCAAAAATAGTTTTTTCTATTTTGCGTCTGTAATGGACTCATAACAGCATGGACTCATATGCGAGCGGTTATGGCTCGCCGAGTGCGATACAATTTTCTCAATATGTATCGGCAATTTAGAAATGGCATAAAAGGGTGCAAAATAGAGAAAATACTATAAAAAACTCGTTGGTAAGGGCGTTTTTCTGCACTTGTCCATTAGAAAACTCCTCCAAACTTGGACGCGTTCTGTAAAATCGGGCTTACTGAACTCGTCCTTTAATATACTATAACTAAAGGTCGGATGTTTATTTTTTTCTTTATAGGCAGATGCAAAGGATAAGCAAATAAATCCGATTTACATGATTATCGTTTTACACCAGTTTTATAAAACCTATTTTCCCTATTTTGCTGTTTTAAATTTATGCTGCCTAAAAGATACCTAATGAGCTCTTATAGCGCCTATTTGTGACCTAAAATAGTGAAAAATTGTTTCTTCATAAATTCTTAGTCTGTGTGAAATTACGGAAACGTTAAAAAGGTTCTGAAAGCACCTTTAAGAGTTGCAGTTTTAAAAAATTTACTACCCCATTTGACATTGCCACCCGAACCAATTATCACAAGATGGAATACTTGGCTAGAAGCGGCAGTTTATTATTGCAACAATTTTGATGCTGTGAGAAAGGTTTGTTTTTCTGTGTTCCTATTCGGTCAGCCAAACTTTTTATTTTCTTAGGTTGTAATTGAATTTTACTGTAGTTGTGCAGAGTCTTGTGTAAGGCACAACATTGTTTTAAAAATACCGACATTAAAAATTCTTTGGCATATATTTCATCCAATTTTCACATTTTAACAGAAACAATTGGAAAAAAAAACTGGAAACTCCATTAACAGAGTATGTATCATTGGTGGACACTATATTAAACCTGGTGGTTTAAAACTTGATTCCGTTTTCCAAAAAATCGACACTTTTCTATTTTACGAAATGTAAAATGAAAAATATTAAGTGGCGAAAATGTAGAGCTTCCTGAAAACATAACGCCAGAAACAGCGGTAATGTTAAAGTATGTGTTACCGTGAATGACCGAAATTGGAGATTTTGGTGAATGTCAACACATACCAAATACGTCGGTGAAAGATCGAACATTTCATTACTTTGTTGTACATTCGGACCCTCACTGGAGCATGTCGACAATCACAGATACGCTCTGGTGGAGGTCCAAAATGGAGATGCCGACAAAGAGGCGACTGGATCTCTCCCGCCAAATCATTCGTTCTGCTGGGAGTCAATCAGCTTTATCAGTCTTATATTGCAATAAATAAGATTTTAATCACATAATTAAGTAATTTTTGTATTACCATTATTTTCGTTTCTCATTTAGTATGTACTGTGTGTTTTAAATTATTGGTCACTCCTCCCAGAAGAAGCAGCGAAAAAGTTTCGTCACCCTTGTGACGTTTTATAGCGACTGAATTACGGAGAAGAACATATAAATCTCCGACATGTTCAACATTCACCATTGGTGCACGGTGAATGTCGATATTCACCGGTGTAAGTCAGAAATAAGGTATTTAGCAAGTAATTCGGACATACACCAAGCGACTATGTGAATGTTGATATTCACCGGTAAAATTCGACATTGAATCAATTTCGGTCTTTCACGGTAATGTCATGCGATGTTGAACGTTCTTTTTCCGCATATAAAATGGTTTATCTGACAGACGGCACAGCAACACCAGACAAACGAACATTTTTAAAACCTGCCATATCTTTCTTATCTTTATAGAATCTATTAAAAACCTATTTTGTGTTTTTGACAACCTATTCTATCAATTTTTAATGCCTAAAGTTCCGACCTTTAACTATAACATAACTTCTTTAAATTAGATTACGAACTTTGCATCAATTTAATAATTACAGTGAGGACGTTAATAATTATAACAAACTTATTCAACACAGATTTGATCTCTATCAAGTTTCTAACCGAATATAGACCACTTATAAAGCGACTCGGCTTATCAAGTGTGGATTTCTTCCGAATTAATTGCGAAGTTATTTACAACAATAAGCGTCTCGCGCTCGTTTTCTCTCTCGTGGCCCGCAGTAAAACACGAGGAGAAGCTTTCTAGACTTGTTCCGCATTGCCCATCCTGCCGCATTCCTGCCGAGTAAATTGCGGCTCCGCAGCAAATAAACAACAAAATTCTGCTCGAAAATTAACTCCAGATTTCAAATTACCGAAGAGAGTTAAACGCACCAGAATTAGTTTAACTACATACAAATTAGATTTGAAAAACAGTTTTGTTTTGTAGAAAGAGTTCGTTTTTTTTCCCGTGAAATTACAATGTCTTGAGCCTTTCCGTATTTATTCTTTGTATAATCCTTTGAGGCACGGAATTTCTAAAATAAAAAGAATATGTTGCTCAGAAATTTGTATGTGCATGTGTTTTGCAAAAATATTTGTATTGTGCAAACTATTGCAATATTTCGAGGTGGTTCAAAAAATATCCCACCATTATAATGCTTACACCATTGCCGAAACGGCATTACATTTACGCATCAAAAAGGTGGGACACTTTCAATACCACCGTGCCTAGAGGGTTAAGTGTATCTCTCTAGATAAGGTGTAGGCCGCACTACGTCTAAACTAACGCGGTTTTTAATCGCGTGATTTTGTGACTCAAGTAATCTAATACAAGCGGCCTCACTTGCGGTTTTTTTCCCGCGACTGATTTTTCCCATAGTATACTGTCTGTTTCTCGAGCGGTTTCGCGGTTATAGCGGTTACCGCTCGCTAGTGCGGCTTCGACCTAAATCTGTTTTTAAAGTTGGGATACTTTTAATACCGCTGTTCCTAAAGGGTATCTCTCTAGTCTAAATCTGTTTTTTTTTTATAGGCTAAGCAGAAGGCGTTCGTGAAATGGCTGTTATCGAAGGCGTTCAACAACCAGGTGCCGTCGAACCTGCGGGAGCCGTTCTACAGGGACCACGAGAACCAGGAGCACCTGAAGCCGCAGATCGTGGGCGCGCTGGCCAACGCGGACATGTACTGCCAGGCGTTGGGCAACATCTACTCCGACCCCAACTACCACAACCTCAACCACAGCTCCATACTGCAGATGCTGGCGCGCAAGGGCGTCTTCGTCGCCGAGCCCAACGACTCCCACATGACCGAAACTACCCTCATACAAACTAACCCACTAAGAATGGTTCGATTAATTATTATTTCTTTGGATTTGTTCTAATTTAGTTTTTTTAGAGTGCTCATATGGCTGTTGTTGAGTCAATGATGGCGCTCTACGCGAAAGAAGTAGTGACGGCTGACCGGGTCGCGGCAGCTGTGCAGCGGTTCAACGGAGGGCGCGAGAGACCGGGGCCGGTGCCCGAGCATCACGAACAGGGTCTCATCTATTGGGTGAACGCGGCCAACGAGGCGCTGATGCGTCGGATAGAGGAGGACACGGCGGCCGGCCGCGTGAGCAACGGCGGCACGGAGAGGAGGAAGGTCGAGATTCCTCGGGTGCGCGAGCTGCGGGATTTGGGGGACGGGGTCGCGTTGGCCGGACTGATTTCGTTCTACTGTCCGGAGAGGCTGCCCTGGGAGGACATGAAGATCTCCCGGATGCCGGCGGTCGCGGAGAGTCTCTACAATTTGGGCCTGGTGCAGGAGTTCTGTCAGCACGATTTACCTGCCAACGTTTTTCATATGATGCCTGAGGATATTACATATATGAGAGGGTAAAATATATTTAATATAATTTTTGATAGATTTGCTTATTTTACACAATATCACTGATTTTTTTATACAATATCACTGCAACGAATGTTTATATTTTACAGTTTAATAGGATCTTATTATTATTTCACTTAACTCACTGATAAATGCGTATAAATCAATGATTTTATTCATTATACAGGGTGTTTGAAAAAGAACTCCCTAGTTTTAGCGTATTATAGAAACTGTTCAAAGTGATACACACTATTCTAGTTTGTGGTTTTTGATTTATCAACTGTCCAAGTTTTGCTCCCCTGCAGCTGGAAAGCCTACTTGACCTTGAGACGGCGCAAGGGCTCAGTTAGGGCGTGCAGTGCAGTGTAATGGCTACTCCGCAACAAAAAGCGCAGTGTGTTATTTGGCTTGTGCAAACTGAATCTGTTATAACAGTCGAACGTATTTTTAGACGTCAGTATGGTGTTGAAGCTCCTATAACAAAAACATACATTGTATCTATAGAGTTTCCGATCTATTATTGTAGTCCAGCGCTCTGGGCAATTATTGTTCTCAAAAGAGCAGTATAAACATTATGTTAAAAGGCAAAGAATACAGTGTACAGAATAGAGTGAGCATTTAGAAAAATGAACGTTAATATCCTTTTTTACGTTAATATTACTTAATTTATATTTTTCTCTCACAGATAAATGCGTATAAATCAATGATTTTTTTCATTATACAGGGTGTTTGAAAAAGAACTCCCTAGTTTTAGCGTGTTATAGAAACTGTTCAAAGTGATACTCACTATTCTGGTTTGTGGTTTTTGATTTATCAACTGTCCAAGTTTTGCTCCCCTGTAGCTGGCAAGCCTGCTTGACCTTGATACGGCACCACGGCTCAGTTCAGGCGTGCAATGCAGTGTACTTCTCAGATATAATGTCTTCTCCACCCTGCTGTACGGTGTGGAAGCCTGGACCAAGAGCAAGTAAGAAGAAGACGACTTGAAACCTTTGAGATGTGGGCTTACATGAAAATATTAAAAGTTTTATGGTCGGAAAAAGTATCCAACTTGGTAATACTCCAACGTCTGAATAAACCCACCGAAATTCATACCACCATCAAAAGAAGGAAACTGCAATATTTCAAGCATGTTTTGAGAGGCCAAAAATACCGATTACTGCAGAACATCATGCAGGGAAAAATTTATGGTAAAAGAAAGCCGGGCCGCAGAAAAGCACCATGGCTCCTATAGCAAAAACTATCCGTCATTGGCTACATTCCTTCAAGGAAACCAACCGGTAGTGTTTTTAAAGGGAAATCGCCAGGTAGACCGAGAACCGAGAAAAACACTACCGGTTTCCTTGAAGGAATGTAGCCAATGACGGATAGTTTTTGCTATAGGAGCTTCAACACCATACTGACGTCCAAAATTACGTTATAACTGTTATAAGATTCAGTTTGCACAAGCCAAATAACACACAGCGCTTTTCGATGCGGAGTTGCCATTACACTACATTCTTCTTCTTAAGTACCATGTCCTTCTAGAACGTTGGTCAACAACAAGGCTATCCTTAATCTGTCGACGGAATCTGTTGAAAGAATGTGGCATAGTTTTTACTATATGAGGTTCAACACCATACTGACATCTAAAATTACGTTGCACCGTTATGACAGATTCAGTTTGCACAAGCCAAATAACACACTGCGCTTTTTGTTGCGGAGTAACCATTGCACTGCACCGCACGCCTGAACTTAGTAAAGCAAACTGAGCCCAGGTGCCGTCTCAAGGTCAAGCAGGCGTGCCAGCTACAGGGGAGCAAAACTTGGATAGTTGATGAATCAAATACCACAAACTAGAATAGTGTGTATCACTTTGAACAGTTTCTATAACACGATAAAACTAGGGAGTTCTTTTTCAAACACCTTTCCTTGAAAGATGGTAGCCAATCATAGTTAGTTTTTGCTGTAGGAGGTCAAACACCACAAACTAGAATAGTGTGTATAACTTTCTACAGTTTCTATAACACAATAAAACCAAGGAGTTACTATGAATTACACCCTGTTACTATGACATATGAGTTTACAATTTGATAGATGTATTAAATAGGCCTTTTTAGTTATACGCATGTGCATCCGCCAAGTCAGAAAGGCGGGAATATGAAAGTTTCGGGCAAATAATAAGGTTATACGTCAAAAAGTTCGGGCAAAACATGGCACAAATTGACACATGTGCACAAAAAAACTATGAAATGGTCTATTTGCTAGCTATATCTATCAAATTTGACATTTCAATTTGACAATTTTTGACATTTTTAACGTCTTGTCATTTTAGGTCCATGAAACAAAATTTAATTGTCTTCTTGGCGGATCTCTTTAACTTGTTGGAGATCCACCCGGTGGAATGCGTCCGATATCCGGGGATGGAGAAAATGACTTCGGGTGAGTTTCGTTTTTGTGGATAATCTTCCAATTTTGTTATTCGGTTCCCGAATTGTTTTTCTTTCAGTTTTTCCTTTATTTCGTATGATTTGCTGCTTTGTTTTAATTCACCCCTTCCCGAATTACTTAATTTACTTTTATGATTTATTATTATTATTTTAGTTTGTTTATTTTTGGATTGAAAGAAGGTCAAAACCGTATAAATTTTCGGTCGCCGTTTCTCATTTGCATAATATACACACACACTCGCGAGTCTTATGGATTATTTCTTTACCCCCGTTTTATAGTAACGCCGACTCGTGTGCAGAAACATAATTTATTGCGACACGATTTTCACACGTTATTTAATTCAACAACGAAACTTTTACCGGCCCTTAAACTACCACAACTCCTCCAAATTGCAATCTTTGTGTAAATATTTTCGCGATTAACGATCGGTAATTGATAACAAAAAAAAAACAAAATCAACGTTTCGCTTTTGTGTCTAAATGTTTTTCGTGTTTGTTTAAATGAGGTGGTGGTGAATATTAAAAACAAGATTTAGTTGCAGATTGGATTAAATTCCCAGATTAGAAACACACACAATTCTATACTCTGTCCTGTGAGAGAATGAGATGCAGTCTCGACGAGTTTAGCATTGTTGTGCGCATACAACATTCATTAATTTCAACACCTAGACCCGACCATATAAACTCATGTAAATTGAGAAACGAAATTCTATACTCACACAAAATTCTGTACTCTGTCCGGTGAGAGAATGAGATCGAGTCTCGACGAGTTTAGCGTTGTTGTGCGCATACAGCATACATTCATTTCAACACCTACACCCGACCATATAAACTCATGTAAATTGAGAAACGTAATTCTAAGAAGGGGTACCCATTGAAAAAACATTTGCAATTTCATATTTTTTACTTTTGTAGGTAAACCGAATGATTCAACTAAATTTGCAAATTATACTTTTTTGTAGACACCGACGTTTTACATATGGAGATCCGGGTTACAATTTTGTATTTTTAAGCCTTTACCAGGTATTTGTAAAAAACCTTTGAAGCAAAAATAATTCCCACGTCGTCCCCATTGGAGCCTTCAAATGTGCTCAAAGGGTACTTCTTGTGGATACACACATTCAGTAAAAGTTTAATCGAAATCCCACATTTTCTTGCTATTTTTTAATATTTTGAAATTTTCCGTTCGGTTCTCGTCGGAATTTGTGATGTTGAACTGGTCGGGTCTAGGTGTTGATAGTACTGTATGTTGTGCGCATACCTTCACTTTATTTCGAGTGCGCGGTGTTTGAGATGTCCGTTTTATCGCGCGTACCTCGACGCAGTACAGCTGCATTCTCTCGTCGGCCCTAGTATAGATAGACTAGACAGTTGGTTAAATATAGTCTATAGGCTTTATAGCAGTCTATACCAGACAAACAATTCTAGATAGATTAGACAGTTGGTTAAATATAGTCTATAGGCTTTATAGCAGTCTATACCAGACAAACAATTTTAGATAGATTAGACAGTTGGTTAAATATAGACTATAGGCTTTATAGCAGTCTATATCAGACACACAATTCTAGATAGACTAGACAGTTGGTTAAATATAGTGTATAGGCTCTATAGCAGTCTATACCAGACACACAATTCTATAGTCCATTTTTTTAAGAATGCAGTACAGGGAAGATAGGGCTTGTTTGACCTTGTTCTCTGATTGGCTTCAATCGAGGAGAAGTTCACACCACGATATTTACTTCTCCATCTCAGCCTCTTTTCTCTCTTTCTTTTCACATACATTTGCAGCTGTTAGTTGTCAATGGCTGCCATGTCAATTCCCAATTATCATCTGATCTGTTTGTATCATTTAGATTTTTTGCGTTTTTCTCCATTTATTCGTTTGTATTTTATTACTATTGTTGCCATTTTGGAAACCATTAATAAATTACCAATTTTATATACAAGTAACTATATTTGAATTTAGCGCCAAATTTTGTAACTAGATTGAACATTTTTCATAGTGTAAATCAGATTTCTAGTTACTGCATTCTTAAAAAAAATGGATTATAGATAGACTAGATAGTTTGTTAAATATAGTCTAGAGGCTCTGTAGCAGTCAATACCAGATACAGTTCTAGATAGACTAGACAGATGGCTAAATATAGTCAATAAGCTCTATAGCAGTCTATAGTAAAAATCTTTATTTCTCCTACGGGGTTTCTGGATCCCTGTCTTTATATTTAATAAACATAATGTGCCATTTAAAAATACATTATAATCTCGATAATCCGACACATATGGGGCCAGACAACCGCCGGATTATCAGAAAGATTGGTGGGAGTGAAGATCGTGAGCAGTCTCCAGACCGCCTGATTACTGAACGTGTCGTCCGATTAACCAACAGCCGAATTACCGAGATTATACTGTAGTATCATTTTACAAGCTTCTCTTGTCTTGCTCCTTCTTTTCCTGCCCAATCCTTCGCTCCTCTTCCATACCTCTTTCATCCGCTATATCCCTCTTCCATCTTCATTCAGTATTTCTTCTCTTTTCGTTCCTTCTCCTTCTTTCATCTCTACACATTCATTCCACATATGCTCCACTGTCTCTCTCTCCGCGTAGCACATCCTACACATTCTTTTTTCTTCTCCCATCCAACATCTATTTTCTCTTCTCGTTTCCAGATCTAAACCACACCATTATCTTTCTCTCTTTCGCACTTCCTCTTCCCAGCTACTTCGCAATCCCTTCTATCAGACAGCTGTCATACTTCATATTGTATATGGATTCCCTTATTCTTTCACTTCGTTCCTGCATATCTACGTCCTTGCCACTTTCGCTCGTCTCCCCATTCATCCATCTATTTCCTTACTCCCTTATCCATTTCTTCGGTAATATTTCTCTCTTCCATTCATTTCTATAATTGCCGCAGCCACCCGATGGAGTAATAAACTTGCGTGATCTTTACGTGATTGATTTCGGGGGATGATTCCAAACAAACACAAATCGTTTAATAATGAAATTCCATTTGATTTACATTGGACTTTTACGCACGGTTTCTATACTTTTACACACGATTGTAATGGCATACTTCACATACAATAATGTATTTTTAAGGCTTGTCGCACACTGGATCCGCTCCGCTCAGCTCACTTCAGATCCGATCGGGTCCGCTCCTCTCAGCTCCGTCATTTTTCCATATATTGCATCCGCTCAGCTGCGTCACTTTTCCATACACTCAATGCCCTCCCACCTCTCCACTGGGAGAGGTTAATGTGTGCTGCTATCCTGGTTGCATAAATGCCTTAGCGCATATATGAAAACTTTAGTGTTGCGCCTGCGTGAACCATCCGCCAGCATCCGACCTCTGGCCTAGTATTCTTCACAAACAGAGGTTAAGGAGCGGAGAGGAGCGGAACGGAGCCTGGCTGAGCTGAGCGAACGCAGTATGTGCGTTTCTATTTAAATACACGGGTTGTACATTTTTCTGGGCTGAAAGCCTGAGCTGAGCGGACCCAGTGTGCGACAAGCCTTAATGTGTTCATTTTGGTGTGAGAGTAGATAAACGGTTATTGTATTGTCATATGACTGACAAATTGAAAAATTTATCATTTGACATTTTTGAAGTATAGTGTCATTTATAGTTGCCGCAGCCACCCGATAGATTAATAAACTTGTGTGATCTTCAAGTGATTTTCGGGGGATGATTCCCTATTGGTCAGTGCAAACGCTTTTGAAGCATAGGTAACGCAGCCGAAACTTTAAACATGCAACCGGACTGGTCGACTACAGTCCGGTTGCATGTCACGTGCTCTCGAGTTTTCAGTGACTTTGTGACTTCAGTGACACTCTTATTGACTCTGCTATATCTGAAACGTCACGTTAGTATTTCTATTTGGTTATAGTATTGGGATTTATATTTTCCGCACAACAGTAAAATTTGGAAAAGCAGTGTAAATCAGGCTTTTTACAACGTCACTATGAACTATCACGTGAACGCCCCGTGATCACTCCACGTGGTCGCAGCGACCACGTGGAGTGATCACGGCACTCACGGCACGGCACGGTTGCCGCAGCGGCAACTATAGATCCTTTTTTTTTCTTTCCAGCAGTCTTCCCTTCTTTTCATTCTTCATCTTCAAATATTCCTCTCTCACCATGTATCTCAGAGTTTCTCTGTCTACCCCTAATACCCAGCTCGGGTATTTCTCACTCAACCTTTTCCTATTCTTTCCATTCCCTGATTTCTGCCCCATACATTAATATACTCCCTATCAAACTTTCAAACATCATACTTCTCCTTCTGAAGTCGCTTCCCCATTTTCTTTCTCCTATCCCCCTAATACACCGAATTACCTTGTTTGCTTTCCTGGCTAACTCTCTCGCATGCGATTTATCCGAGCCCCCCCTCGTTTATTCTGTAGCCTAGGTACTTAAAACTCTTTTCTCGTTCAATTGTTCTCTCTTCCCACTTCCATTCCATTATATACTTTTCGATTGATACTGAATCACATATTTTGTAAAGTAGATGAAAGCATAATACCAGGATTTAGACCGGGAAGGTCTTGCTATGCCTTTCAAACATCATACTTCTCCTTCTGAAGTCGCTTCCCCATTTTCTTTCTCCTATCCCCATAATACACCGAATTATCTTGTTTGCTTTCCTGGCTAACTCTCTCGCATGCGATTTATCCGAGCCCCCCATCGTTTATTGTGTAGCCTAGGTACTTAAAACTCTTTTCTCGTTCAATTGTTCTCTCTTCCCACTTCCATTCCATTATATATTTTTCGATTGATACTGAATCACATATTTAGTAAAGTAGATGAAAGCATAATACCAGGATTTACACCGGGAAGGTCTTGCTACGCCCATGTTCTAAACTTAACACCATATATTCAAGATTCAACAGGCTTCAAGCACAAGCAAATTACCGGGGTAGCCTTTATAGACCTGACAGCGGCATATGATACCATAAACGACCAAAAAGCAGTAGAGAAATTATGACTAGGATGGTTGCGACAGTTACTACGTGGTAATCCATACTTACATTGAATTGAAAAATTCACTTTGTTTTTTACCTCACTTATATTATGTAAAAATGTTATACAACTTATTATTCACAGTTATATAAATTTCTACACATATCACGACTCGAGTTTCGACGTTTGACGGTTGAACACACTTGAAAATGACCATCAAACGTCGAAACTCGAGTCGTGATATGTGTAGAAATTTATATAACTGTGAATAATAAGTTGCATAACATTATTACATAATATAAGTGTGGTAAAAAACAATGTGAATTTTTCATTTCAATGTAAGTGGAGAAATTGTATCATCTTACCAAGGACTATCGCCTAGCTGGACTGGTGAAAACTCTGTTGCAGAACAGTCGCTTCTATGTTACACTGTAGTATGAGAGGCAAGAGTAACGGTCTATCACAGGGAAGTGTACTGTCTCCTATGCTTTTCAATGTATACACAAATGACCAACCAACTAACCAACCACAGGGAAGTGTACTGGCTCCTATGCTTTTCAAGTTATACACAAATGACCAACCAACCGACCGACCACAGGGAAGTGTACTGGCTCCTATGCTTTTCACGGTATACACAATTGACCAACCAACCGAGCAACCACAGAGAAGTGTACTGGTTCCTGTGCTTCTCAAGGTATACACAAATGACCAACCAACCGACCAACCACAAGGAAGTGTACTGGCTCCTTTGCTTTTCAAGGTATACACAATTGACCAACCAATCGAGCAACCACAGGCAAGTGTACTGGCTCCTATGCTTTTCAAGGTATACACAAATGACCAACCAACCGACCATCCACAGGGAAGTGTACTGGTTCCTATGCTTTTCAAGGTATACACAAATGACCAACCAATCTACCAACCATAGGGAAGTGTACGGGCACCTATGCTTTTTAAGATATTCACAAATGACCAACCAACCGACCAATAGACACGTCGCTCCATCTATGCGGATGACACAGCCATCGCCGCACAGAGAAAAAGCTTCGAAGAAGTCGAGAATAAACTAACTACAGCAGAAGCTGTGCACAGCTATATGGAATCGCCCCAGCACGCGTCAGACGCAAAGTTTCATCCGAAAAAGAGCGGTAGAAGCAGAGCGGAGTTAGGCGGCACCCTCTACACGACCAACAACCAGAAAGGTCCAGTAAGGAAAATCTAGGAAGAGCTTTCTCCAACATACGCAACAACTGCAGACATGCCCAAAACAACGCCGCATAGAACTAGACCCAAACCTGCGGACCGAACCCAGAGAGGAGCTGCCACCAGCAAAACTTTTTCCATACGCGACATGGAAATCCCTGAAGAGACTATTTACAGGAGTGACACGCTGTAAATCGAACAGTATGAGATGGGAAATGCCTGTGGATGACGAGCTGTGTGAATTCGGAGACAGCCACCTTCTCAGATGTACCAACATGGGAGAGGCATGCACTATGGAGGACCTATTTGTGGCAAATAAACGCTGCCAACTATTGGAAAGGAAGGGTCTGAATGTAAACACTGGTGTCTCGGACTCGGAACTGAATGATTGACTTCTCCTCGTTCTGCGTCCTTTTCTTACTAAACGCCATTATTTTCATTTTCTCCACATTCACTTCTATGTTTTTCTTCCTCAAATACCGCCCTAGGCTTTTCATCGTTTCTTTCATCTCCTCTTTGCCACCACTACTACAACATCCGCGAATGCCAGACTCCATACTTTCTCTCTACCTATCCCTCATAGGTGTGATCTACTTATCACACACCCTCCCGCTTGCGCCTTCTTAAACATACTTTCTACCACATCTGCCACATAAATCGTAAATAATAAGGGGCTAAGGGGACAACCGTGTCTTACATCTTTTGTCGTCTCGAACCAGTCGCTCTCTTTCTCTCCCACTCTCACTTTGCTTCTATAGCAGTCTATACCAGACACACATTCTAGATAGACTTAGAAGGGCTTTTGTGCATGAGTTGCGAAGTTTAAAGCAGGAGCCGGAGGTGAGCGGTTTAACCGTAATGAGTGCACAAAGCCTTTTCCACACTTGTGTCATACATTATTACTCATGCGGGATAAGTACTATCATGGCGCCCGTTTTTTAGTGCGACAAATGGCTGTTTGCCAATTCAGTTATTACCACATAACTTGGGTAACGCACGCAAATATTCATTAAAAATCGCTTTTTGCGATAAAAAAAGTAATTGAATAAATAAAATAAACACAATCAAGACGTCAATATTAAAAAAGTGCCAGAATTTTTTTTTTCTTAAAAAATAAAAGAAAACGTTTTAAAATGAGTGTAAATTCTATAGTGGTACCGGACACTGATGAGAGTTCTTATTATTCTTAGACAATTGAAAAAACAAATTCTTTATTTTTTATTCTATTCCATTTTTGGATGCCCCTGGACCCTAAACTTGTAAGATACGTCCCCTCGCATGAGTAATAAAGAATATTATTTGCAACTCGTGCGGTATTGTCAATTGCCCTCTCGAGCGAATTAGCGCACTCACATCGTTTGTGCACCCAATTTTGCTCTCGTGGGAAATTGACAACTTACCGCCCTAGTTGCACAATATACTATTATCTACGAAGCATGTTAAAATACTGTTGAATCTACAGAAAAATAATTGTTTCTTACCGATTAGACTGTAAAAATTGTAATTTTGACAGACAACATACTTACACAGACACAATAAGATTAGAGCGTTCAGCGCCTCCGTGTAAAAAATTGCTAACTAGTAAAAACGCACATTGACGGGAACACTTTGGTCATTGATTAATGGTTACATTAAGTTATATTAGAGCCAGACAAATACAGACTGAGAGGCCGAGACTTCTTGGTTCAAAATAACAAAAATGAATTCAATGTTAATATACGTCAGAAAATTTATTTTCACATCTATGTTTTTTGTTTAGTGACGCAAGTTGTTGCCATAGTAACAACAAACAGAAATCGTTTAATAATGAAACTCCATTGGATTTACATTGGACTTTTACGCACGATTTGGATACTTTTACACGCGATTATAATAATGGCATCCTTCATATACAATAATGTATTTATTAATGTGTTCGTTTTGGTGTGTGAGTAGATAAATGGTTATTATAT
Source organism: Phosphuga atrata (assembly GCA_944588485.1). Lineage (NCBI taxonomy): Eukaryota > Metazoa > Arthropoda > Insecta > Coleoptera > Silphidae > Phosphuga > Phosphuga atrata. Next base: position 14,399,876 of record OX155897.1, read on the forward strand.
TGTCATATGAGGTGACAAATTGAAAAATATATAATTTTACGTTTTTTATAAATACAGTGTGACATTTCGTTAAATCAAATTTGACATATTTGACAAATATGACACCTTTAGAACTGCAAATGTCAAATAATGACACATTATAAGCAATTGATTGACATTTATTATAATCAAATTGTGATCAAATTTTACACACTTTACATGAAATAGTAGTTTATGAAACAAGTGTGTGAAGAAGGGCTTTTTTGCACTCATTGCAACCACGAGCCGGAGGCGAGTGGTAAACTTAGCTAATCAAAAGTGGTAAACTTCGCAGTGGTAAACTCATGCACAAAAGCCTTTCACACACGTGTGACATAGATTATTTAACGTATGAAGCATCTTAAAATACTGTTGAACCTACAAAAAAATAAGACAACATACTTCAAATCATTGACACAATAAGGTTAGAACGTTCAGCGCCTCTGTGGCAAAAATTGCTAACTAGTAAGAACGCACAGTGACGGGAACACTATTTGGTCGGTTAAAATGTGTTTTCAAAGGGATTAATTTTACAGTTCAAATTGGCCAATTTTTATTTGCAAGCGCAACGCGAAAATTGTGTTTTTGTCATTTGGAGATAAATGTAATATTTTGAAGATAAATGTAATATTTTGAAGATAAATGTAAATTTTGCACAAATGAGAAAAATGTGGAAATTGCATTTAAAAGTTCCTTTGCATTAAATTTTTTGTGTTTAACTTTTAAGCACAATTTTAATTTCTAAAAAACAATTTTTCCATTTAACTTGTAACTTTTGGTGACGGTTTTTCTGCACCGGTGTTAGCATTAAAAATCCACACGAATTCTTCCTCTATATTTTAATTATGTTTTCCTTACACTCTTTCTCTTTACTTCAATCCTTACCACTGTGTAATATTTTTATGATTTACTTACAATTATTTGTATATTTATTTTTTATTAATTTAGCTAACTGTTTTATTTTCGGTTATGTGTGTGGTTGGTGTGTTAGAGGGTTTCCCGGCGCGTAACGCCCACGGAGTGGCGCACAAGCGCAACCTGCCACCCACGATTATGACACCCATACCCGATCTGCGGAGTGGTCTCGACGACCACCCCACCGTCGCACCACAACCATTCCAAGGTAACAACAGAATTAGGACATAAATAGCAAACCAAAATATCATTTCGGGATATTTAAACCTCTTCGCAAAAAAAATCACTGTGAAGACACCTTTTTGTTTGTTTTTGGCATCATCTCACAATCATTTTGTGTTTTTTATTTTTTGCAATTTTCGTTTTAAAAAAATCACGAATTTGTAGTCGTTTCAATATGGAACATAGATTTATTAGAACGTAGCTTTTTTTTTTAAGTGGTCAAGACAAGACTAGTAATAAAGTGGTCAAGACAAAGTAGTAAAAAAGTGTTTAAGACAACACTAGCAATGACGCGGTCAAGACAAAACTGGCAATAAAGTGGTCAAGGTATGACTATCAAGAAAGTGATCAACACAAGAGTAGCAGTAACGTGGTTAAGACAAAACTAGCAATTACGCGATCGAGACAAGACTGGCATAAAGTGGTCAAGACCAGACTAATAATAAAGTGGTCAAGACAAGACTAGCAATAAAGTGGTTAAGACAATACTAGCAATAACGCGGTCAAGACAAGGCTGGCAATAAAGTTGTCAAGATATGACTAGCAATACAGTGGTCAACACATGACCAGAATTGGTTTATTAAAAGCAAGACTAGAAAAAAGTGGTCAATACAAGACTAAAGGTAAAATTGAAAATAAGGTGGTCAAGATAAAACTAGAATTAGACTACAAGCAAGATTAGCAATAAAGTGGTGAAGACAAGACTACCAACAAATTGGTCAATACAACACTAGAACTAGACTGAAACCAAGACTAGAAGTAAAGTGGACAATACAGTGGCTTATTAAGACTAAAGGCAGGACTAGAAATAAAGCGGTCAAGACAAAACTAGAATTAGACTAAAGTCAAGACTAGCAATAAAGTTGTCGAGACAAAACTAGTAATAAAGCGGCCAAGACAAGACTGGCAACGAAGTGGTTAAGGCAAGACTAGTAATAAAGTGGCCAAGACAAAACAAGAAATAAAGTGGTTAAGACAAAATTAGCAATAAAGTGGTCAAGACAAGACTGACAATAAAGTGTTCAAGACAAAACTAATAATAAAGTGGTAAGATATGACTAGCAATAAAGTGGTTAACACAAGACTAGCAATAAAGTGGTTAAGATAGGATCACAATTTGGTGGTCATGTGGTCAAGATAGGAAAGCAAGATTACAAATAAAGTGGTCAATACAAGACTAAATGCAGAATTAAAAATAAAACGGTCAAGATAAAACTAGAATTAGCCTATGTCAAGACTAACAATGACGTGGTGAAGACAAAACTAGCAATAAAGTGGTGAAGGCAAGACTAGCAACAAAGTGGTCACGACAACACTAGAATTATACTGAATACAAGATTAGAAATAAAGTGGACAATACAGTGGCCAATAAAGACTACAAAGCAAGACTACAAAGAAAGACTACCAATAAAGTGGTTAAAACAAAATTAGCAATAAAGCGGTCAAAGACCAGACTGGCATAGAGTGGTCAAGACAAGAATTATAATAAAGTGGTCAAGACAAAACTGGTAATAAAGTGGTCAAGACAAGACTAGCAATAAAGCGGCCATGAGAAGACTAGCACGAAATGGCCAAGACAAGACTAGTAATAAAGACAAAACTAGCTATAAAGTGGTTAAGACAAGATTAGCAATAAAGTGGTTAAGACAAGATTAGCAATAAAGTGGTTAAGACAAGATTAGCAATAAAGCGGTCATGACAAGACTGGCAATAGAGTGGTCAAGACAAAACTAGCAATGAAGTGGTTAAGATTAGCAATAAAGCGTTGAAGACATGACTGGCAATATAATTGTCATGACAAGACTTATAATAAAGTGGTCAAGATGAGACTAGCAATAAAGTGGTCAACATAAGAGTAGCAATATGGTAGTCAAGATAGGACCAGAATTGGATTATTAAAAGCAAGATTATAAATAAAGTGGTTAATGCAAAATTAAAAATAAAGCGGTCACGACAAAACTAGAATTAGACTAAAGGCAACACTAGCACGAACGTGGTGAAGACAAGACTAGTAACAAAGTGGCCAAGAAAACACTAGAACTGAACTGAAAGCAAGACTAGAAATATAGTGGACAATACAGTGGCCAATAGAGACTAAAGACAAGACTAGAAATAAAACGGTCAAGATACAACTATAATTAGAGTAAAGTCAAGACTAGTAATAAAGTGGCCAAGGCAAGACTAGCAATAAAGTGGTTAAGACAAGATTAGCAATAAAGCGGTCAAGACAATACTGGCAATAGAGTGGTCAAGACAAGACTTATAATAAAGTGGTGAAGACAAGACTAGCAATAAAGTGGTTAAGCCAAGACAAGCAATAAAGCGTCCAAGACAAGAATTATAATAAAGTGGTCAAAAAATACACTAGAATTACACTGAAACCAAGACTAGAAATAAAGCGGCCATGACACAACTAGAATTAGACTAAAGTCAAGACTGGCAATAAAGTGGTCAAGACAAGACTAGAATTAGATTAAGGGCAAGACTAGAAATAAAGCGGTCCAGACAAGATTAGAATTAGACTAAAAGCAAGACTAGAAATAAAGTTGTGAATACAAGACTGGCAAAGAAGTGGTCAAGACAGGACTAGTAATAAAGTGACCATGGCAAGACTAGCAAAAAATCTGCCAATACAAGACTGTCAACGAAGTGGTCAAGACAAGACTAGTAATAAAGTGGTCAAGACAAAACAAGCAATAAAGTGGTTAAGACAAAATTAGCAATAAAGCGACAAAATTAGCAATAAAGCAACAAGACTGGCAATAAACTGCTCAAGAGTCAAGAGAAGACTAATAATAAAGTGGTCAAGATATGACTAGCAATAAAGTGTACAAGACAGGACCAGTATTGGATTATTAAAAGCAAGATTACAAATAAAATGGTCAATACAAGAGTAAATGCAAAATTAAAAAGAAAGCGGCTAAGACAAAACTAGAACTAGAATAAAGGCAAGAATAGCAACAAAGTGGTGAAGACAAGACTAGCAACAAAGTGGTTAAGACAACACTAGAATTATACTGAAAGCAAGACTGAAATAAAGTGGACAATACAGTGGCCAATAAAGACTAAAGACAAGACTAGAAATAAAACGGGCAAGATACAACTAGAATTAGAGTAAAATCAAGACTAGCAATAAAGTGGTCAAGGCAAGACTAGATTTAGACTAAAGACAAAACTTAAAATAAAGTGGTCAAAACAAGACTGAAATTAGATCAAGGACAAGACTAAAAATAAAGCGGTCCAGACAAGATTAGAATTAGACTAAAAACAAGACTAGTAATAAAATGGTGAGTACACTGTGACTGCCATGAAGTGGCCAAAACAAGACTAGTAATAAAGTGGTCAAGACAAGACTATCAATAAAACGGCCAAGACAAGACTAATAATAAAGTGGTCAAGATACCACTAGCAATGTCAACACAAGACCAGAATTGAATTATTGAAAGCTAGATTAGAATTAAAGTGGTCAATACAAGACTAAAGGCAAAATTAGAAATAAAGTGGCCGAGACAAAACTAGAATTAGACTAAAAGCAAGACTAGCAATAAAGTGGTGATGTCAAGAGTGGAATTAAAATGTAAGCAAGACTAGAAATAAAGTGGACAATAGAGAGGCCAATAAAGACTAAAGGCAAGACCAGAAATAAAACGGTCAAGGCACAACTAGAATAAGGCTAAAGTCAAGACTAGCAATAAAGTGGTCAAGACAAGAGACTAGAATTAGACTAAAGACAAAACTAGAAATAAAGTGGTGAAGACAAGATTACAATTAGATTAAGGACAAGACTAGAAATAAAGTGGCCCAGAAAAGATTGGAATTAGACTAAAAGCAAAACTAGAATTAATGTGGTGATTACAAGACTGTCAACAAAGTGGTCAAGATAATACTGGTAATAGAGTAGTTAAGAAAAGACTAGCAATAAAACGGCCAAGACAAGACGAGAATTGGTTTATTAAAAGCAAGATTAGAAATAAAGTGGTCAATGCAGGACTATATGTAAAATTAGAAATAAGGCGGTCAAGACAAAACTAGAAATAGACTTGGAAAAAGAAGGCAAGAGTGGTAAGGACAAGACTAGCAACAAAGTGGTCAAGGCAACACAGAATTAGACTGAAAGCAAAATTATAAATGAATCGGCCAAGACAGAACTGGCAAAGTGGTCAAGACAAGACTAGTAATAAAGTGGCCAAGGCAAGACTAGCAATAAAGTGGTCAAGACAAGAGTAGTTGTAAAGCGACCCAGACAAGATTGGCAATAAAGCGGCCAAGACAAGACTAATGATAAAGTGGTCAAAATATAGCAATAAAGTAGTCAACACAAGACTAGCAATAAAGTAGTACAACAAACCAGAATTGGATTATTAAAAGCAAGATCAGAAATAATGAGGTCAATAAAACACTTGACTTGTGGTCAATAAAAGTACTAGGCAAGATTAGAAATAAAGCGGTAAAGACAAAACTAGAATTAGACTAAAGGTAAGACTAGCAATAAAATGGCGAAGACAAGACTCTAATATAATGAGGTCTAGAGGTCTAATATAATGAGGTCAATAAAACACTTGACTTGTGGTCAATAAAAGTACTAGGCAAGATTAGAAATAAAGCGGTAAAGACAAAACTAGAATTAGACTAAAGGTAAGACTAGCAATAAAATGGCGAAGACAAGACTAGCAACAAGGTGGTCGAGACAAGACTAGAATTAGATTAAAAGTAGGACTAGAAATAAAGTGATCAACACAAGACTAAAGGCAAGACTAGAATAAAGCCTTCAAGACAAAACTAGAATTAGACTAAAGGGAAGACTAGCAATAAAGTGGTGAAGACAAGACTAGAATTAGACAACAGTTAAAAACTAAGACAATACTAGAATCAGACCCACTAGAAGAATTAGTCTGAAGAAGAGTATTGAAAAAACAAAACTGGAAATAAAATACCAGAGACTTGATATAACGAGGGATATAAAGTGGACAAGACGAGACTAAGACTAAACTGGACAAAAAAAGATAAAGTGTATTGGAGAATTTCTTTAGTATGCTCAATTTTCTAATTATTAGTTGTTTGCCTGCCCCACGATCTCACCGTCACTTGAATTTCATCACGTTTGAGTGAATCACCGGAATTTGTGTGTGCATCCGGTAGCAAAAGTTTTTACAATTTATTTATAGCTTTTCTTGTTCCTTTCAGTTTTTCTCTCTTCCCTTTTCCGTTAATTTTTATCATTTGTCTCCGTGCTGTATCTCGTTGCTGAATCTATGGCTGCGTTCGCTATTTTTCTTTTGCACCACTTGTGTTTGTTTTTTGTGCAAATATTTTGGCCGCCTTTCATTCACGATTTTCAGTTGTCATCCAGGATCAGATACGACAAAACAATGGAAATATGTATCTTAACAATGGTTCTAGTAAATCCAATATTCAAAGTCTATTTTTAGATAGACTTTTAATAGACCTTTTTACGGTTAGTTAAGCGCATTCGCATCCGCCAAGCTTGAATGGCGGTAATATGAACTTTTCGGGCACATTTTGTTATTTTCACTGGTTATACGTCAAAAAGTTTCGGGCACTTTTTGACTTAAACATGGCGGAAATTGATACATGCGCACAAAAAAAATTCAACTATGAAAAGGTCTATTGTAACCAGACAAACCGACTTCGTCCTAGTAATACTGTCAAACTTAGAACTAACTTTAGTCCTTGTAATACCATCAATTCTAGATTAATAGTATTACTAGACTGGATTACACTCGACTTATCGCTAAAGCAAAAGTATCAAACTACATTGAAAGAACTAATATTAGTCTATCAAAGCTAATATTGTAATAATAAAGCGTATAGATATTTCTAATATCTAATTGGGAGTATTACTAGACTAGATTAATCTTATCGTAAACTTATCGCTAGTCCTAGCAAGAGAGTCAACTTAATTTAAATCACTACAACTAAGTTTAGTCCTTGTTTTATCACCAATCTAATATCGAATTGACAGTATCACTAGACTAGATAGGACTCGACTTACCGTTAGTCCTAGCAAAGAGTGTCAAAATACATTGAAATCACTCGAACTAAGTTTAGTCCTTTAATTTAGACCGTTAATACTAGATTGACAGTCTCTCTTTCTTTCAGTGGACAAATAGGGACTGAAGAGAGAGGGGGCTCTTCAGTCCCTATTTGTCCACTGCTGCACGTAGGCCTCCTTCAAGTCCATCTTCCGTCCATCCATAATCCGTCTTTCATGCGCATCTTCGTTTTGCGATTTGATGCCATTCTTTCCCCGCTATTTTCTTGATATCGTTTAGCCATCTTCTTTGCGGTCTTCCAGTGCTTCGTTTTGTGGCTCTTGGTCTCCAGTGAGTAATCCTATAGGTCCATTTGTCGGTGTTTTCCGTAACGTGTCTTACTCTGCTCTACTTAAGTTCTGCGCTTCGTTCAACCACGTCTTTGACTTTGGTTCGCAGTCTGATTTCCTGGTTTGTTATTCTGTCTCTTAAGCTTATGCCGAGCAGAGCCCGTTCCATTGCTCGTTGGCAGGTTTTTAATCTGTTTGCGCTCTTTGCTGTCCATGTCATCGGTTCCAGGCCTTACGTCGTAACGGGCAATATACACATGTCGTATACTTTTCGTTTTAAGCAGTGCGGTATGTCTGGGTTCTTGAGCATGTGTCTGAGTTTGCCGAAAGCAGCCCAGCTCTGACTTATTCTTCTGGTTATTTCTGTTGCCTGATTTTCCTTCCCCAGTTTTGTTTGATGTCCTAGGTATATGTACTCGGTCTCTTGTTCGATTTCCTGCCTGTCCATTTGGTGCGGTTGGGGTGGGTCCAACTTCTTGGGTCATGATGTCAGTCTTTCTCAAGTTCATTTTCAGTCCTACTGATCGTGATGCTGTATTTAGTTGGTCTTTAAGTTCTTGGATGTCTGAGCTTATTAATATAATTTCATCAGCGATACGTACGTGATTTAGATATTTGCCATCTATGCTTACGACTTTCTTCCCAAAGGCATGTTTTTGAAAAAGTCTTCTAAAGCGAATGTAAACAGCTTTGGTGATATAGTGTCTCCTTGCCTAATCTTCTCTGTAGTCGACTTTTCATCTAGTGTTACTTTAAAAGTGGCATTTTGGTATATTTGTCGAATTAATTGTGTATACCGTGAGTCGATTCTGGCTTTATTCATGGCAGTAAAGATTGTCCAGAGTTCGATAGAATCGGACGCTTTTTCATAGTCAATAAACGCTAGATGTATGGGTACATTATATTCCGTACACTTCTCAATTAATGTGCGAAGTGTCTGTATGTAATCCCTTGTGAACCCTTTACTAAATGCAGCCTGTTCTGGAGGTTGGTAAAAATCCAGTTTGTTTGTTAGGCGATTTGTTATGATTTTTGTTAACAATTTATAAGGGTGTGATAGTAGACTAATATTAGGCCTAGGCTGTTATTGTCCGCTTTCTTGTGTATCAGAATTACTTCAGAGTTTTCCTAGGCCGTAGGTATTTTCTTAGGCCGTAGGTATAAGGTCGTTTCTTCAATGCATTTATTTAGTAGAAGTTTTACTGCATTTAATAAAGTGTCCCCCCTAGTTTTAACATTTCTGTTGATATTTTGTCTTCGCCTGGTGCTTTCCCGTTTTTTAATTGTTTAAGAGCTTTGTTTATTTCGGGGATATCTATTTCCGGTATGTCTTCTGGATTGACGTTCTGTATTAGCTCGTTTTTTGTACTTAGTGTGCTTGGTATGTGAGATGTAAAGGTCTGTGTAGAAGCTTTGAATAACTTAGAGACTTTGTTGTTGACCGTCCTTATTTTTAATGTTATGGATTTGCGGATCCTTTGACATTTGTGTTCTTATTTTCATGCTCTTGTTATTTTCTATTGTATCTTTTATAAATTCTGCGTTTTGCCTTCTAGTTTCTCTCCTGATTTCTTTGGTGATGGTCTTACCCTGTCTGTATTCCTTCGATTTTCGATTTAGGTTACTTCTTCGTTTCATAAGTTCTATTGTACCTTGGCTTATCTTTTTATTTTTCTCAGTTTTGTCCTTGTGTCCCTGTGTGCAAATTTTCTTATTGACTTTTTGTGTATCATTTACGATTTTAACATTTAATTCATCGATACTTAGTCTCATAAGGTTTGTATAGTTCATCTTAGTTGATATTTCCTTTATGTATTCTACCTGGTTTTGTTTTAAGAGGCTTATAGTTGGAAAGGGTTTCTCCTCGAGCATTTTCCTTCGTTTTATTTTTGTGTTTTTTTCCAATGTTAATTTCCAGCGCAGCTCTTATTAAACTGTGGTCGCTGCCGGTGTGGAAGTTATTTATCATTTATGTAGATTGACAGTATGACAGTATGATAGATAATAACTAACTTTCGTGTTTTTTCATTTTACAATTTAAAGTATTAGAATGATGGGATGATAGGATTAGATATTGATAAACAAGCAATAAACTTAATAGAGGCTCAATCTGAATAACTACAGTAAATTCGATTACTAAACGATAACTTAAGTAAGGTTTGTATAGTTCATCTTAAAAGGGGAACTTCGACGTCTGGATCACGGATTTTCTTCAAAATTTGTACACTTTTAGTAGTCCATTTGTGGTAGTCCCAATTGCTTTCTGTTAAGATTTAGTATGTAAGACTATTCTAGAAAACTGTTCTGAGAGGGATCGACTGAGTTAGGTAATATTACAATAGATCTATACAGATTTCAAGTCGCCACCAATCAAACTAGTTGAGATTAAGCAAAACTAGACAAATTGCGACTAGAGAAAGCTAGAATAGGCAAGTGTAATCAAGACTAGACTAATAATCAGGTCCAGGCGACAATTACTACTACTTATACATTCAAATCTATCACTTGTATTGTAGTCAATTTCCTGTTTTGTTTCATCTTCTTCATCTTAATCCCGTTTCCGCTTCGTTCGCCCCGTCTGAATATTCATGCGGACGGCTGAAAAGTGCAGATTCGAGATTCTTGGAAGACGTTTTTTTCTAGTCGTCATCTGTTTATGCCACGTTTCCTTTTTGGTTTTGGGCACGTCTGTCCGTCCAGGCACGTTTCCGCACGCTCGTCACGTACACACGGACGGACGCAATAGCGAAATATCCATTACAAATTTATCGTTTTTCACGAATCAAAAATATTTCTCGAAATCAAGTTTGTTTAGTTTGAGACTGATTTCGATAGTGACTCACCATCTGAGCTTTATTAACTGTGAGCGAAGTAAAATGCAACCGATTTCGATTGAGGAGAGAAAAAACAAAATCAGTTGTATTATAGGTGTCAGACTAACCATTTGCGGCACGGCGTTACTGAAAGTTCCCACCTTTTTGATGGGTAACTGTGATGCCATTTCTAAGCCATTTTGGTCTAAGGATTATTATTGTGGGATATTTTTGGAACTAACTCGAAATATTGCCTTAGCTACGTGTAACATGGGTCTTTTTATTTTCTAAAATAGGGAATATGCATGTTTTTTTATATTTTTAATTCACTATTTACACCGTTGTAACATAGTAAAAACATAAATACTGCTTAAAAGTATTTAAAAAAATATTTAAAATAGAAACATTTTGAGCTGTTTAAACGCCGTCATTTTAGCGAGGTCTGTTGATGACATCAATTACATTGTTTACTACAGCTGTTCACGTTTTCAACTTCACGTTTTTAACGTTTGTTTTCTAACCAAAAGACTGCAATGACATACAAATGTAAACAATACGAACTTGTTTACATAGTATGTTACGTCACTTTCGTTTTAACCAATGGTGTTTCACATATTTGAATTTCCCTCGTTTAATTTGCACTTTAATTTATTAATTTTAAGTATTTAAAAGGATATTAATTGCAAAAATAATGGTTTAGTTCAAATGTCCGGTCAATAAAGATTCTGAAAAAAAAAATTAGAACCAAATTTATATTTCATGCATATTCTCTACACGGAGGCACGGAATAGCCTCAAAGGGTTAAATTAGACAATCCCAGACATATTAAACAAGATTGGAGAAGAGTAGATAAATTAAATAAGATTGCAGAAGACTAGACAAATTAAACAAGACTGGAGAAGTTTGGATAATAAAACTGGATTAGAATAGACTATACGTAGACTAAGTAAAATTAGATTGGTGAGTGGATTTAGTTGTAAAGGAATTCATTTTTTTGGAGAGAGAAGAATCCAATCTGGTTTCTCGATAGTTTGTGAAGTCGTCCAAAAATTTGTAGTTTAATAAACTATAATGGATATACAGGGTGTTCCATAAATGTCCGGCAGAAATTCTAGGCCGTGCTCTAGAGCCAAAATAAGAAAAAAAGTCCCAATAAAGATGTGTCCGAAAACGCTTCCTAACTGAGGTACAACAATTAAAAGGGCCCTTTTAATTGGTGAACCTCAACAGTACCTCACACAACATTTTTGCTAATATCTCAGACGCAACTAATGGTAATAGATTCAAATTTTCTGTGTACTCGTTACTGGTGCCGAACTACCGTTAGTGTTTGTTTTCGTCTTGATAGCCAACCAGTGCCTGCCGGTACATATGGGCAACGAACTTTATATTTTTGCAAATATGTTTTCCATCTGCACATATAGCAAAAGCTTAACTAGATGCAATTGTTCGCAATCATAAACTACATTGAAAAGGTACTCTTTGTTTCTGTCGCTCAAGATAACAGTTTTCGAGAAAAATATTAAAACGTATTTTTTGGGAATGATATTTTGATAAAAATAAACAAATCTCTACTGTATTTCTTTACTCCAAATTTGCTATTTTTTTAGTACACATGTGCAAAATTTGAAATGTAATAGAAATGATAAAAACAAATGTTTAGTGCAGCTTTAAAATTTGGCCTTTTGTGTCAGTCCATCGTAAAAAAAACTGTTGTGTCACACTTTTCTGCATTTTTGCAATGGTTGCTTTTACTAATGCCGAGTACACAGACATGCATCTCATGTATTGTCTGGCTGAGGGAAACGCAAGGCGACTACCAAGAAAGGTACCCTGATAGAATTTGAAGCAATCGATCGGCGTTTGAGGGAACACGGTCGATTAGAACCAATACATCTTTTTGCGGTTAGTTAAGCGCATGCGCATCCGCCATGTTTGAAAAGGGAATGCAAAAGCTAAAAGTTTGAATTCCAGGTTTGAAGTTGAAGCCCAGGTTGAAAGTTTCGGGCACATATTTAGTTATACGTCAAAAAGTTCGGGCACTTTTTGATATAACATGGCGGAAATTAATATATGCGCACAAAAAAATTCAACTATGAAAAGATCAATTGCGTTTGGGGGACAAATAGCCCGCAATCTTAAAGTAGTAGAGCAGATGGAGATAGTTGAAGCAAATCCAGCGGTCAGTACACGAAAAGTTGCTACTGCTATACGTATCCTATTCGAATGTAGAGTATCCCATACGATTTTTTGCGGGTTCCTACACGAACAGGAGTTCCATCCGTACCGCAATCAAAAAGTGCAAGTAGGGAAAGATCCTATGTTCTGGAACCTCCTTCACTCCTAGACCCACCACCACCATCGCCACCACGAAGAACCAAAAAGCCAAAGAATATTCAGTATTTAGACTCCCCTTCTTCCCACTAGGAGGTCTAGGAGTGAAGGAGGTTCCAGAACATAAGATCTTTCCCTACTAGTGCAGGCATTGACTCCAGCAGATTATTCTAATCGACAAAAAATTAGTCCATAGCTGCTGCTTCATTTTGCCAAAAATGCTGTTTGCGAGTCGGGTGCTCTTCATAGATGAAGCAACCTTTGCACGAGATAGAATTATGGATTCCCATAAGATGCACTGCTGGGCGGACGAAAATCCTCGTACTGTTATGGTGAGAGCTCACCAACAACGATTCTCCGGTTAATGTCCGGTGTGGTGTTGTTGGCGATGTATTAAACCAGGGGAACATATTCTACTAGGGGCTCTAATCGGGCTCCATATTCTACATTAAAGACATTAAGAACTATAGACCCATTGGTGCTATCACACCTTTATAAATTGTGAACAATTGTTAACAAAAATCATAACAAATCGCCTAATAAACAAACTGGATTTTTAACAACCTCCAGAACAGGCTGGATTTAGTAAAGGGTTTAGCACAAAGGTTTTAGATCACATACAGACCCTTCGCACATTAATTGTGAGTGTACGGAATATAATGTACATCTAGCGTTTATTGGCTATGAATAAGCGTTCGATTCTACCGAACTCTGGGCAATCTTTACTGCCACGAATAAAGCCAGAATCAACGGTATACACAACTAATTCGACAAATATACCAAAATGCCATGCCTTTTAAAGTGATACTAGATGAAAAGTCAACTACAGAGAAGTTCAAGATAGGGGGAGGAGTCAGGCAAGGAGACACCCTTTCACCAAAGCTGTTTACACTTGCTTTATAAGACGTTTTTAAAAACATGCCTTAGGAGAAGAAAGGTATAAATAAGCATAGATGGCAAATATCTAAATAACTTACGTTTCGCCGATGATATTATATTCATAAGCTCAGACATTCAAGAACTTAAAGACATGCTATAACTAAATAAAACATCACTATTAGTAGGCCTGAAAATGAATTTGGGAAAGACCAAGACCCAAGAAGATCATGACCCAAGAAGTTGAAGACCAAACGCATCAAATGGACGGACAGGAAATGGAACAAGTGACCGAGTACGTATACCTAGGACATCAAACAAATCTGGGAAAGGAAAATCAGGCAACAGAAATAACCAGAAAAATAAGTCAGAGCTGGACTGCTTTCGGCAAACTCATGTGTCTGAGAACTCAGACATACCGCACTGCCTAAAACGAAAAGTATACGACATGTGCATATTGCCCGTTACGACCTATGGCCTGGAAACGATGACATGGACAGCAAAGAGCGCAAACATATTTAAAACCTGCCAACGAGCAATGGAACGGGCTCTGCTCGGCATAAGCTTCAGAGACAGAATAACAAACTAGGAGATCAGACTGCTAATCAAAGTCAAAGACGTGATTGAACGAAGCGCAGAACTTAAGTTGAGCTGGGTAGGACACGTAGCACCAGAGAAAACACCGACAAATGGACCCATAGAATTACTCACTTGAGACCAAGAGCTACAAAACGAAGCACTGGAAGACCGCAAAGAAGATAGCTCGACATCAAGAAAATTGCGGGGAAATAATGGCATCAAATCCTAAAAAGAAGATTCGCATGGAGCGGCCTGAAGGAGGCCTACGTCCAGCAGTGGTAAACACGGGCTGAAGAGGGAGAGATTCCACCAGGGCGGTTGACCGGAGAAGTTTATCTACATTTTTTAACAGAAATTTTGCCAGGGTTGCTGGATAACGTGCCTCCTTTGACTAGATGCCAAATGTGATTCATGCACGGTGGTGCAGCTGCATATTTTACCGCGTTAGCGAGAGCTCACCTACATTACGCCTACATTCAAGTGGATAGGTTGAGGAGGTCCAGTTGGACTATTTTTTTTTGGGTCACTTAAGAAACTTCTATTCTAAAATCTATGATTCGGAAGTGGCGGATCTCGCAGAACTGCAGCGTCGTGTGAAAAATTGATGTGGAACCCTTCAGGCCACCGCAGGAATTTTTGAACGTGTTTGAAGATCATTGAGGCGAAGTGGTGAAGCTTATGTTGGGGTTGAGGGACGGCAATTTGAACAACTATTGTGAATTAACTAGTACGTTTACGTGCTAATTCAAAACTGAAATTAATTTTTTGTTTTGTTTTCTATTACTGGATTTTTAATATTTACCACCGATTTCCACATTCATCAGACTGCAAAGACTAAGATGAGCAGGACACGTGCTCAGGATGGACGACAACCGTCTGCCACAAAGAGCACAGAACGCAAAAATGTAAGGCTGGCGGTCGGCAGAGCGGCCAGGGTGGGAAGAGACCCGGGAAGACTCATACCAACTACTCGGAATAAGTTCGTGTAGAAGAACAGCAAAGGATAAGGAAGAATGGAGGACAACAATACAGGAGGCCAGGGCCCGATTTGGGCTGTAGCGACATATGAAGAAGAAGAAGAAGCATTAGCGAAATGTGATGCGAAATGTATTTTCAAAAATACAAAGGTCGTTCCCGTATGTACCGCCACTGGTTGGCTATCAAGGCGAAAATAAGTAGAAACGGTAGTTCGGCACCTGTAGTACACACAAAATTTGAATCAATTATCATTAGCTGCGCCTGACGTATTAGCAAAAATGTTTTTGTATGAGGCCTTTTTAAGGGCTATTAAAAACCTACTAAAACCTCAGTTAGGATGTTTTTAGGAGACACATTTTTATAAGAACTTTTGTTCTTATTTTGGGCTCTATCTAGAACACGCACTAGAATTTTTGTCGAACATTTATGAAACACCCTGTTTGAGTTTGTAAGCTATGTTTTTGATACTATTTTTTTGGTTTTCGGTTTATTTTCGTAGTTAGAGGTTTGGTTTGGTTTTCGACGATCTCATGATTAGCATTAATGGTTGGGGGGATAAAGAACACTAAAATTTGAAAAAAAAAATGTAATAAAATGTTTGTTTTGTGATGAATCTTGATAAATAGACCTTTTCACAGTTAGTAAAGCGCATGCGCGTCCGCCATGTTTAAAAGGCGGGAATTTTAAAGTTTCGGGCACATTTTGTTATTTTCACTGGTTATACGTCAAAAAATGCCCGAAAAACATGGCGGAAATGCGCACAAAAAAAAATCAACTGTGAAAAGGTCTATAAGTAACAAAGAAACGAGTTGTTTCCGCTGTGAATTATAATAACAGTAAATTTAATTCCAGTGAATGTTTATAGAGGTGCAAAACACCTGTACATAGAACTGGAATAAAACTGGAATTAGTTTTTAATTAGAATTTAAGCAAATAAAAAACAAGACATCATAATTTTTGTCAGTTTAGCGTCAGTTTTACATCAAATTTGACAACTTGCACACACGCGTTCAAGTTCGAGAATCAATTTTTTTTTTGTTTAAACAATGTTAGTGTTCTTTTATCCTCTCGTTCATCATTTGCATGTTTATTTTAACACCTTTTATTGATAACCGCTCACGAAACTCTGCAAAAGCATGGCTTGAACTGTCTCTTCCCCACAATAACAACAATGGAACACCAGAAACAACTCCCAGTAGAAATTAATTTTATTTTAACATCTCCTCCAGTTCTAAGAACGCCGACGCACCAGCCGCTCCGCAAAGCCAACTCGCTGCAGCAGAGCGTCTCGGAGATGAGCGAGGACAGTCTGCGCCGCGGCTCCGACGACTTCGTAGTCCATCGCGGCAAGAACATCCCCACCCTCAGCTCGATGATCCACGACGAGCCGCCCGTCCCCGTCCGCATGCGGCCCAACAAGGAGAAGCTCAACGCCGACACCAAAGCCGAGGAACGCGGCGACAGCAAGGCCGCCGGCAAACCCAGCAACTGGAACGAGAACAAGAGGACCTTCGCCGGCAGGCGCTCCCGCAGGAACTCCACCTCCGACGACTCGCAACTCACCATCGAGAACTTTGGCGGCAGTCAAGATAACATCAATTTTATTGGCAAAAATCCCGACAAAGAAGTAAGTTAATAGGTAACAATAGTTAGCCAATGCTAATAGCTAGCTAATTTTGGTATCAATAGTTGATAATGTTTGTATCAATTGTTGGTAAACTATTGATAGTTGGTAATTAATGCTTTTATCAATAGTTGGTAATGTTGGTATCAATAGTTGGTAATGTTGGTATCAATAGTTGCTAATTTTGGTATCAATAGTTGATAATGTTTGTATCAATTGTTGGTATCAAGAGTTGGTAATGCTTTTATCAATTGTTGGTAATGTTGGTATCAATAGTTGATAATGTTGATATCAATGGTTGGTAATTTTGATATCAATAGTTGATAATGTTTGTATCAATTGTTGGTATCAACAGTTGGTAATGCTTTTATTAATAGTTGGTAATGTTAGTATCAATAGTTGGTAATGTTGGTATCAATAGTTGGTAATGTTGGTATCAATAGTTGGTAATTTTGGTATCAATAGTTGATAATGTTTGTATCAATTGTCGGTATGAATAGTTGGTAATGCTTTTATCAATAGTTGGTAATGTTAATGTCAATAGTTGGTAATTTTGGTATCAATAGTTAATAATGTTTGCATCAATTGTTGGTATCAATAGTTGGTAATGTTGATATCAATAGTTGGTAATGTTGATATCAATAGTTGGTAATGTTGGTATCAGTAGTTGGTAATGTTGGTATCAATAGTTGGTAATTTTGGTATCAATAGTTGGTAATGTTAGTATCAATATTTGCTAATTTTGGTATCAATAGTTGATAATGTTTGTATCAATAGTTGGTAATGTAGGTATGAATAGTTGGTAATGTTGGTATCAATAGTTGGTATCAATAGTTTGTAATGTTGATATCAATAGTTGGTAATTTTGGAATCAATAGTTATGTTGGTATCAATAGTTAGTAATGCTAATAGTAATGTTGGTATCAATAGTTGGTAATGCTAATAGTAATGTTGGTATCAATAGTTGGTAATGCTTTTATCAATAGTTGGTAATGTTGGTTTCAATAGTTGGTAATGTTGGTATCTATAGTTGGTAATTTAGGTATCAATAGTTGATAATGTTTGTATCGATAGTTGGTAATGTAGGTATGAATAGTTGGTAATGTTGGTATAAATAGTTGGCAATGTTGGTGTCTATATATACAATCACGTTTTCGTATTTAGGTCGGTGCTCATGTGGGCAGGAAAGTTTCGGCGCCCTGCGTGCCGCTGGAGCGGATAGAGAATCCCGCGGTGCGTTCGACGCTGCAGGACGCCCGCGGGTCCATCCAGCTCGGCTACGACAACGGGTGCGAGAAACACGAGACCGAGCGCGAGAACTACAAACTCAAGCGGCAGCTCAGCAGCGACGAGATGACGCTGCGCACACTCATGCAGGACCGCAACAAGGAGAACATCCTGCAGGACGTCATCGACGGCGACGCCACCAACACCAGCCGGATGTCCTTCGCCGACGTCAACAAAAGAGATCCAGGAGGTAGAAAAAATAGCATTGATAAGAGTTTATAAATTAGTGATTTTGAGTTTGTAATAATTTAGTGATATTTTATTGACAGTTGGTAATTAATTAGAGATATTTAATTGACAGTTGGTGATACTTCTAAGAGTTACGAGAGATTTCTGTTTAGGTATTCAATTGGTTTATATGCAGCAGGAGGGTGAGAAGGCGGGCGGTTTTCCGTCAAAGTCTAGTTTCAAGTCGAACGGAACGAGTGGTGTGGGGATGTCGGAGAAGAAGACGACGACGTTCGCGACGTTGCCGAACACGACGACTTGGCAGCAGCAGAGCAGCCAACACCAGGCGGAGAGCAGCCGCGGGGAGACTGAGTCGGTGCGTTCGTCGGACCACGTCGTCGCCTCGCAACTGACCGACATCCGGATGCAGCTGGAGGAGAAAAGGCGGCACATCGAGAACGAGAAGCGGAAAATGGAGATGGAGCTCAACAAGCAGCGGCAGAAAGTCGGCAACGCGGCTTTTCTGCAAGCGGTCGTGAAGGTAATTTTAGTTGATTCCGGTGTTTTTCTTTCGGTGGTTGGTATAATTGGTATTTGAATTTTCCAGCTCTCTGAACTGGTAAGGTGCTGGTTGCACTACAAATTTTCCTTTTTCTTTTAATTTCCTCATTTTCGTTGTCTTTGATAATAATTCTTTATTGAAGATTTCTTTATTTTGTTACAAAATAGACTAGATAGATATTTTACGAAATTAGTTTCTGTTACGGCTTTAACAAAACTTGTACAGGGTGAGCGAAACGCTTTGTGTCAGCTCTGTTATAAGAAAAGGAAAAACAATAGAACAAATCTGAAAAGATGTTCTTAAATAAGATTGAGTGTTAGATCCATGTTCTTAAATAGGATTCAGATTCAAATTTAGGAGGAGTTTCAGCACGATTGACGGAATAGACGAAATACAACTTCTCCATATGGCATTTCTGGACTATCAGAAAGCCTTTTGACTCGATAGAAACCTGGGCAGAACTTCGGGCCATGGATAGTTCTCGTAGAGACCCGCCCGCGTGCAATTTTGTTTAAATTTTCACATTTTGAAATGCTGACATGACGTGGCAAGTAATTTTTCAATGAATGAACCTTCCAGATTGTGAAAATCAGTAACCGTATTTACCTTAATATAACACGTCTCATATTTTACACCTTTGATGTTGCACGAGAGTAGATTGAGAAAACTTTTTTAAAAATTTCGTTTCGAAAAGTAGAAGTTAATGAAGTTTAGAAGGCACGTGAGAGAACTAGTTCGCGTGCCAATACAATTTTCATGCGTGTCAGCTGTGACACGCGTGCCATAGGTTCGCCACCACTGCTCTAGATACTTGAAGCTTGATTCAATATATCTACGAACATGCTACCTTGCATTTCAAGCTGGAAGAGGATTGGATTACGGGAGAAATACCAGTCCGGAGGGGCTTCCGATAAGGCGATACTATCTCACCCAAACACTAGCGTTTTTACACTAGCGTTGGAGAACGTATTTAAAAATCTTTCTTGGGAGCGAAAGGAAGTCGACATTGATAGAAGCCGTCTTAATCACCTACGCTTTTCCGACGATACTGTACTTACCAGCAGCTACTCGGATGAACTAGGGATAATGCTACGTGAACTCGAACAAATCCCGCAAGCGGTGGGGTTAAAAATGAATCTTCAGAAAACTAAAATCATGAGTCAATATAATGGTCACCATCGGTAATCATACTCTTGAGAAAGTCGATGAATATGTGTATCTGGTACACATAAAGTTGGGAAAGGACAATCAGGCAGCCAAAATCACCAGACGTATCGGCTTTTCCTGGGCGGCGTTTGGCAGGCTCAGCTACATTCTCCGGGAATCATGCATCTTGCCAGTCGCAATGTATGGACTCAAGACTGCAACTCTAACGATGATCGACGAGCCAGTGTTATCGCATTCCAACCAATACTTGGCTTCTGGCGGTTATCACTATCGATGGAAAGATCAAGACCCATATCGTATCCGTTTATGCACCAAACGAGACCTCCCGGACGCCAACGAGGATGAATTCTACGACCAGCTCCAATACGATACCTCGAACCGAATTAATTATACTCGCGGGCGACTTCAATGCGCATACGGGCTGCAGATTGCACCTGATTGGAAGAAATAATGGGAAAATTCGGAGCGTCGAACATCTTGACCGTCGGCAACAGCATCTTTCGATACCGTAGTTTCGACAGTAGGGAAGATGTCATGTTCTGGACCCATCACCGCCTCTGAACTTGACCTTGACCACTTCTGGTGACCTTGGCAACTGCCGGTTACCATGACGACTTACTGTCCCCCGTCCCACTTCCGGTACCGCGCCCCCCGCTTCCAACGACCTTGACGACTTCCTGTCCTCCGTGCCTACGTCCGCTTCCCCACCTCCGCCACTGCTTCTGACGACCTTGACCACTTCCTGTTTAAATGAGAAATATTACTTCTCAAGGGGATGATAAGGTTGTAAAATAATGAAAACTACATACAATTTATGGTCTTATTAAATTGTAATAATAATAGTTTGACTTATCAACTGTCGGCTCGGTGTAACTGGATGTCTGGCACTGATAACAATTTCCTGTAAACTTAACCGGATGTCTCGCACTGATAACAATTTTCCGTTGACGTGACCGGATGTCTGGTACTGATAACAACTCCCTGTCGACGTGACCGGATGTCTGAATTGTGGGATAATGAGAAACGCTGCGTAATCAGTCTGCTGCGGAATTGCTCTGTTTATCCTAATAAGCATATTAAGAGTTTAACCTAGTTTTGTGATTCTGTGAAATTTGGATGAGTTATTGAACGTGCAAGTATGGAATGTCTGAGTTGTGAAATATTGATAAGAACTGCTGAGTCAGAATTTTCGTATTTCAACATGTTTAATTTTAACCGGAAGTCGTCAGGGTCACCGGAAGTGGCCAAGGTCACATGAAGTGGCCAAGGTCACCGGAAGTGGCCAGTGTCAAGGTCAGAGGCTGAGGTGAGTCCAGAATATGACATCTTTCCCTACTCCGGACTACGTATTGATCAACAACAGATTCCGATCGACACAAAAAGACGTGCGTGACTGTGGATCGGATCCATTACCTTGTCCGAGCGAAATTACAAGTGCGATTACAAAGAGCAAAGAAAACAGCGCCACCACCAATCAGGAGGAACTGGGCCTGTCTACGAGACCCGGCAACCGGGCGAGAATTTAAAATGCCACTATCCAACAAATTCGCAGCACTCGCTATATCGGACGATATCGACGTAGAAGAAAAGCAATTATCGGGGTCGATTGTGGAGTTGTGCCCACCCATCCGTCGACGGACTCGTCCGGCAGTGGATTTCGGACCACTGTCTTCTTCTTTACGTGCCATGTCCTCCGAGGACGTCGGCGATCATCATAATGATTTTTATTTTATCAGCAGCGGCACGAAACAGGCTAGTAGAACTGCCACCATACCAGACAAAGACGAGCGTCTTCTTCCTGGACGATTTCGAGCAATATCGTCGATTGAGTAAAGAAGTGCTACAGAAAATGAAATCGGAACGGGAAGCATATTGGAATAACGTCGCAGCTGAAATAGAAGAAGCAGCGTCGAGGCAGGAGTACCTGACGTTGTATCAGACAATCCGACGGCTAGGCGGCAAAACAACTTCAACGAACGAAAACATCGGAAAATTGGACGGAACCCTCGTGATCTGTCCCTACGAGTGCCTGCAAAGGTGGAGAGAATTCTTCCATCAACTGTACAACTACGATCCGCCATAAAGTCCAGCGCCCGAACCACCGATTATCGAGCAGTTCCCCGACACCGTATCGACAATTACCGAGGTAAAGAAGGCAATAAAATCGTTGAAAAACGGTAAAGCGCCAGGAGATCAAGTAACGGCCGACATGATAAAAGCCGAAGAAGACGAACTACCCGTTCTCATGACGAATATATACCATTCGTATCGTATCCCGTCGGCGTGGAAGAAAGCGATCGTTGTGCCAATTCTGAAGAAAGGAGACAGTCCAGAATACAAGAACTACCATGGTATTAGCCCCCTCTCGATCGTCGGTAAAGTATTTATGAAAATCATACAATCGAGGCTAAAGAAACATCAAGAGCAAAGGAGCCGGGAAGAACAAGCTGGATTTAGACCACATCGATCAGATATTGGCTCTCCGTCAGCTAACCGAAGAAAGAATTCGATGCGACAAACGAACCGTCATCGTCTTCAAATCCGGCTTTGATTGCATCGACTGGGCCAGTTTGTGGAGAGCCCTGGAGACTGAACACGTGTCGCTGAAAATCATTCAACTTCTTCCGGCATCGTACGACGGCTCAATCAGCAGTGTTCGTATCCGAAATGAATTCTCCGAGGAGTTTCCGATTCGAACTGGAGTACGACAAGGAGACGTCGCCTCGCCACTACTTTTTAACGTTATGGTTGACGCGATTATGCGGAAAGCATTCGATGAACGGAGTCCGATACGGCGACGGCGACGACTTCATAACCGAACTGATGTTCGCCGACAACAACGCCGACACGGATTCTGAAGCAACAGACATTTTGCGCGACATTTCCAGCATCGCCCAATCATACGGATTAAAGATCAATGCGGATAAAGCCAAAGTGCTCACAACGGACGGATCGCAAACGAGGGTTTACTTCGGTGAAACCCAAATTGAAAAGTATTTGGGGTCGCTTGTGAAAGAGAAGGAATTGGTGTCGACGGCCGATGTTCATAGCCGGATCGGTCAAGCAACAGCAACATTCGCCTCGCTCAAGTGGTGCGTATGGAAGGGGACGAATATAACCATCAAAACCAAAATACACCTATACCGAACGTTAATCCGTCCTATTCTTCTTTATGGATCAATAACGTGGTAACTGCTCAAACCGGACCTAAACAAGCTCGAGGTCTTCCAAATGCGATGCTTGAGACAAATACTCCGCTACTTCCGCGACTCCGAAACGAGACGATTAGAGAAAGCTGCGATCAACAGACACCGATCCAAGAAGAAATACAAACACGAAGACTACGTTGGTTTGGGCACATCTACCGGATGAATAACACCCGGCTTCCACGCAAACTCCTTTGGCGGAAGCGACCGCCAGACTGGAGGAAACGCGCCAAAGAAGACATGGTTTGAAACAAGTGAAAGAAGATTTGAGAAACCAAAGACTGGATCAAGCCAAGGACATTCCAATCGATCTTAAAGAGTTGAAACGTATCGTGAATGGAGCAAGAAATCCTGCTGCACCGGCAGCAGCATATTGGTTCCGAGGGCTACCCCGTCCTCAATCTGCTAAGGATTAAAACAAACAAAAATAACGATGTACAGCGCAAATCGACTTCGAGTCTGCCAGCGAGCGATGCTGGGAAGCAGCCTCAGGGTCAAAATTCTAAATGAAGAAAACAGGGGTCGTGGATGTGGTGGAGCGAGTGCATCATAACTGGAAATAGGCGGGTCAAATAGCGATAGACAACAAGATAGACTAAAATCCTATTACAGTGGAGGCCGGGAACATCGAAGAGGAGTGTTGGCTGGTCTCAGGCAAGATGGCGGGACGACATCCGACGCAGCGCTGGATGAAACTGGATGAAAGTAGCTCAGGAAAGATCGATGTGGAAAAAATTGGAAGAGGCCTATGTTGAGGAGTGGACGAAAACAGGCTATAAGAAGAGGTCCATTTGAAGCCGAATTTGCATATTTTTCCATATTTGGAAAATGAAGTAATCACGTCATCGAATTTTGTTTTCCTAGAAAATTTCCCAAAAATGCCAAAATATAAGCATGTTTCTGGGAAAACTTTCACGAAATATACCAAAATACGCCTTTTTCCGATATTTTTGTTTGGAGTGGAAACATGAACCTTGCGGATGAAGGATCGACGCAAGATCGACGCCCTAGAAATGTGGTGTTGGAGGCGTATGCTGGGAATCAGCTGGACCGCTCACCGGACTAACGTGTCCATACTCAAGGAATTAAAAATTGACCAGCGTATCTCGTCGTTTGTTCAGTTACGAATCCTCAGATTCTTTGAACACGTTACCCGCAAAAGTGACTCAATGGCTGGTGATTCAGGGCAGAGTGGAAGGTAGCAGACCTCGTGGCTGATCACCAACTCGATGGACAGACACCATCAAATATGTCACTGAGAATCCTGTGGCAGTATGCGCGCGCCATGCGACCAACAAGAATCTATGGAGAAGATTGGCGAAGGCAACAGTGAAAAAAGAAGACGACTCCCCATGATCACGACCACTCTGCAAGAGTGAACGACTCAGAAGATTCGGGAAAAACAAAATTCGATGATGTCGTTATTTCATTTTTATTACTCATGCGGGAGAAGTACTATCTTGGCACCCGTTTTTTAGTGCGACAAATGGCTATTAGTCAATTCAATTATTTCCACATAACTTAAGCTCTCGAGCGAATGAGCGAACTCACTTCGTTCGTGCGCCCAATTTCGGTCTCGAGGGCAATTGACAACTTACCGCCCTAGTTGTACAATATACTATTTCAAAATATGGAAAAATATGCAAATACGTCTTAAAATAAACAAAACTCAATCCCATTTAGGAACCTCTTTTCAAATTTTCCTTTCGCATCTCTCTCTCTACTTCAATTCCTTCCCTTATAATAGAGCTGACATATTTAGTTTCGCTCAGTCTGTATAATGAGAAAAACTTTGTCCGTCGAGGTATAAACATTGCTAATTAGTTTCGACAGGCGAAAGTTTTTTAGACTAGATTAATAGACAACATTTTCACATGGACTAGACTAGATCAATGGGTTTAAAATATAAACAATTTTTGTTAACTGGACCAAGTCTGTGCGATTTCAATTAAAGGTAGACTTCCGAGCAAAGCGGCTCTGGCGTTTCTAACGCAGTTAGAGCGCCATTCGAGCGCAGCGACACTGCTGAACACGTCAATGTTGTCGCGCTCGAATGGCGTCTCATACATTTCTATAGTGCATAATATTATCGCTATGCCGCGGCGGCTTTGACGCTCCGTTAGTGACGCAAGAGCCGGTTTGCTATGAAGTCTAGCTTAAATTGGAGTTGTAATGAACAAGTTGTAAATGTTCGTGGAATGGCTAAAATTGAATTTACAAAAAAAAAGAGAAAAATGTTTTTCGCATGTCATTTCTATTCCAAATTTATTTATTTTTTGGGTCGACATAAATTTATATACAGGGTGTTTCAAATTGTAATCGAAAAACACGTAATCGTAAAATTGAATAATTTTACTACTAAGTTTGTCGGTCTCTCGCAAATTTCAAACTATAGTCCATTTTTTTAAGAATGCAGTACAGGGGAGATGGGGCTTATTTGACCTTGTTCTCTGATTGGCTTAAATCGAGGAGAAATTCACACCGACGATATTTACTTCTCCATTTCAACTTCTTTTCTCTCTTTCTTTTCACATACATTTGCAGCTGTTAGTTGTCAATGGCTGCCGTGTCAATTCACAATTATCATCTGATCGGTTTGATCATTTAGATTTTTTGCGTTTTTCTCCATTTATTTGTTCGTATTTTCTTACTATTGTTGCCATTTGGTGTATTTAATCAATAATAATAAGATATTCAATGAAACCATTAATAAATAACCAAATTTATATTCAAGTAAGTATATTTGAATTTAGCGCCAAATTTTGTATCTAGATTGAACATTTTTCATAGTTTAAATCAGGTTTCTAGTTACTGCATGCTTAAAAAAATTAACTATAGAACGAAAGTTTTTCAAAATATTAAAAATTTGATCTTAAAATCCGTGTTACTATTTCCACAGTAAAAGAAAGTCCAGGGGGGTTTAAACCGAAACACCATGTATATTATATTTCCGACTTTGTTTTCTGATTGGCTATTTTATCCCGCTAGAACTATCTGTTTCGTTTTGTTACGTTTCTGATTGGCTGTTTCTCTGCATCTTCCTCACACTTTCAAACCAATTAATAGTCTATAAAACCTGTAATAAACCATACATATATTTTTGCCTGTTTCTATTTTCTGTTCTATTTCTCTGTTAAATCTCTATTTATTTATGTTTTTTATTTTTGTTTTAGTTTATGTTTTGTTTTGTGGGTGACGGTTGTTTTTGTTTTCGGTACGTTTCAGGGCAAGGGCGGGCTGGTCAAGTCGTCCTCGGACGCTATGGTCGACAGTTTGATGGCCGGTCCTGGGGGCGTCGGCGCCGGCGGCTCGGTGCCCACTAGTCCCACCGACGCCGCCGGCCCCAGCGTCGCCCCCAAACAACCCACAGTCAGACCCCTTACAGTCAAGGTACTACACATAGCAAATAGTAAAACGACAACAAGAAGTGATAATAATATCTGGGTTTCTTGTAAATAACACACTAACACGCACAAAATAATCTTATTTGTTCCTTTTGTTTTTGGGGGGTTTACTCTTTAGTTATTTGTATTTATTGTTTTGTAGAGTCGAGTAGATTGCCGTAGTTTTTTTTTGCAGCTTTAATAAATTTGTCTTAAAGACAGTTTGTAGGGGCGATTCTGTAAGAGAAACGTTAAAAGTTAATTGAAAACACGCAGATAAGTTTCCTGTTATTTCCGCTAATAATAAAAATAAATAAATAAAATACTAGAGATACTAGTGGCTACTGGTATCTCTATTATTTTTTTCTTCTGCGCGAATGGATCTCCTAAGACCACGCGGAACATTTATTGGCCCTGATGTTTGCCCAATAACTCTCCATGCGCAACGATTGAGCGAGTCTTTGTTGCTGCGACCGGACGTGTCTGGTAGGTCTTTTCTCTTCTCGCTCAAAACCCCGTATATGAGTAAATTTCTTAATTTCCCCTCGGTCCTTGAGATTGGGAAAACCTAATTCAGCCAAGTCCTTTTCCGCCTGTTTGTAACAATTGGATCTTGTTGCCGTTTTCTGCAAAAACGTATAGATTTTATGTGTTAACCTAGTTGGGTCCATTCTGTCCAAATGTCACATGAATTGGATCCTTCTCATACGGATTGTGCCTGCGATTTTAGTAATTTTCAAATAGACGTCAGCATTAGGTTTTGGAAGGTGAAGTCCATCTTTGATTCTTGGTCCCAAAATTTTTCGCATGATTTTGCGTTCCTTAATTTCTAATTGCTTTCTCACTGTTTTATGTTATAGATTAAGTGTCTCGGCTGCATAAAGGGCTGCAGGTAACACTACTCTTTTATGATGTAGAATTTTACAATTCCAAGAGAGGCATTTTTTTGCTTTAAACTTGTTTTGTCAAATGGAAAGCAGTTTCCATTTTCTGTAGTCTTGCTTCTATAGGTTTTCTTTCGTTGCCAGTTTCATTGATCCATTCACCTAAATACTTGCAGTCTTTCTCTCGGGAACCCTTCCAATTACCAATGCGGAGTTTATTCGGAGTAATTTTAGTATTCGTTATAAATTTTGTTTTGTCAAAAGAAATCCGTTAACCGATTTTTGATGTTCTTGGAGTAATTCAAGTTGTTGCTGGGCATCAGAAATGTTTGGAGCAATTAACGCCATGTTATCCGCAAATGCCAAGCAGTCGAGTGTTATACCTTTGAGTTTTGGTCCTTTTGGGATGGTGCACCAGCTCGTCTCCATTCTCTGACGATTTTTTCAAGCGCACAATTAAACAACAATGGAGATAATCCATCTCCTTGACGCACTCCTGTATCAATTGAAAATTCTGCGCTCAGTCCTCCCATAAATTTAACCTTTGAACTTGTATTCAAGAGGGTATCTTTTATGATTGATGTAGTCTTGCGATCTAATCTAAATTCAGAGAGTACCGCAACAAGGGATTCACGGTCAATGCTGTCATAAGCCTTTGCAAAGTCAACAAAAGGAATGACATAGTTTTTGTTTGAAATTTTACGGAAGTCAGACATTGAGTTTTTCAAATTGATAATTTGCTCTGTACACGATCGGCCTTTCCGGAATCCATCTTTGTATTCACCAATCCGCGGATCTAATTGAGATAGCTACGGTTCAAAAGGGCTTTGTACAAAATTTTGTAAGTTACCGAGAGTAATGTTTGCCCTCGGTAATTGTTTGGATTCGTTTTGCTACCTTTTTTATATTTTGGATGGATGATCGTTATCTTCTAATCTTGAGGTTTTTTTTCAGTTTGCCAGATTTCATCAATAATTTGTTTGAGTTTGTTGATGAAGTTTTCACCTACATTTTTCCATAGTTCTGCAACGATCTGGTCCTCTCCCGACAGTTTGTTATTTTTCATGGATTGGAGTGTGGGTGGGGACAATGGTTGAAGGCGTCATCGTAGAGGTTGTTGTTTGTCGCAGGGCGGAAGCGGCATCATGAGGCGCACGAGAGGCGGTGTTCGCACCTTGCACTTGCTTGGACGCCCTGGACTTGAGTCGGGTTGATAGGAGTTGAAGGCTCTGACCTGGGGTCGGCTTGCTAACCGGTTGCGCCTCACTGTGTGGATTGAACTGAGTCCGTTGACGTCTGAACTTCTAGATGGATTGCGCTCGACTGTTGAACTGAACTGGAGTCGCTTCGCTGACCGGGTCCACTGGCTGGACTGGACTCGTTGGTTGGTTGCCCCTGACTGTTGAACTGAACTGGAGTCGACTTTGTGACTGGTTGCGCCTGATTGTGCTGCTTGACTGTCTGTTTATTCGGGGGTCCAGGTATTTATATTATGTCCAGGTATGCTGGTCCCTCATCTGGGGGTGATTTTTTTTCTATATTCGGCAATTTGTTGTTTTGGCGATTACCGATTACCTTTCCCCGGTGATTACACCATTGACCCTAATAAAATATTTTCGGAAATTCGTCCGAAAATATTTGGGTAATCACCGTAATGCCCTCGTAAAACTAAAAATACAAATATTTCTTTATCTGCTCGAGAATTACATTACCGACCCTAATAAAATATTTTCGGAAATTGTCCCAAAATATTTGGGAAACTATTGTAATGCTCTCGTAAACTAAGAAATAAAAATGGAACGGCTCGTTGCCGCTACAGGATTATTTCCCGAATTTGCTTTAGATCCGGTGGTTCCGAGTCAGGATTTCGTAGGCTATGACAAAATTGAAATGTTTTCTGGGGCTTATTACAATTGAGTAGTGTATTAAAATAATTCGCAAGAAGTGAACAATTTTCAGAGTTGGATTGGGCACACAGTTGGTAATCCAAGATAGTTTTGTAACTGGAGAGAGGGGGGTGGTATATTTAGTTAATTTCTGCTTGAATTTCTAGAATGATGTTTTTTGAACTCTTCTATATTTTTTAATTTAGTGTTTTCATGTTTTTTACGAATTACTCTTAGTGATTTTGTTACTGTTTTTCTAACGTCTTGAAGTGATTGTTGCGTCCTTTCATTCTTGTTGCACATCCTGACTGGTTGGTTACTTGTTGGTTTTTATGTGTTAGGTTTATGAGGTGGTACCTATAGTTCGTACCCTGGTTAGAGGTGCATTTTTTTAAGCCGTTTTTAGAAGTTCGACTTGAAGTTGCTGCCAATTCTGTGGAGTTAACTTTTGTGTCTCTTGCCTAAATTCCTTACTATTTTGAATAAGATGGACATCATAATGACGGGGTGGTAATTTTGGAGCGAATTTCGCCCTTTCTGGGATAATGTCCAAAGAGAATTTTATGGGGTAGTGGTCAGAGACCAGATCTAATCCTTTGAGAACTTTCAAGAAAGTTTCATGATATCCGCCGTGTTGGAACGAGAGATCAGTACGTGGTCCAACTGAAATTCACCCAATAGTGGGTTTGGTGAAATCCAAGTCTTAGTTGTCCAAGGCTTGTCTCCCCTCAAACTAAGTTGATACAAGTCTTAGTCTCCCCTTAATTTGAGTTTTTTTTTCTTGAAAAAATGTTGATTAAAAAATAAATCATGGTTCCTGCATATTTCTATTAGTCTCATGCCATTTCTGTTAGTTTATGACCTGACCATTTACCATCCCAGTATTTAAACTCTTTTTCTTTGCCAATCTGGGCATTGAGATCACCCATTAAGATCTTAACATGGTTTATTGGGATTCTCTGAAGAACATCGTCTAACAAGTTCTAGAACTTGTCTATCAACGCCCTGTCTATTGGTAATATTGGTTGGTGTATGTATATCCATTGACTAGCGTGTAGATCTTATTACCTGATTTAACTGTCATGGTGGAAAGTCGACCTGATAAGGATTTAAAGTTCACAATAGAATCAAGTACTGTCTTGTCTACTATAAATCCAGTACCGAATTGAGGACAATTTGGCATAGTTCCTATGCATAGGTCCACCAGGTTTTACATTATATATTCTGCACCCGTCCGAGACAAAAGGGTGCTCATTAGTATACCTTGATTCTTGAAAAGCGATGATTCTAATTCTCCGTTCTCGAGATTTGTCAAGAATATTTTTAAGTTTTTCCATTTTCAAGAGGGAGTTGACATTAAAAATCATTAACCATAGGTCTTGAATTTTGTCTGATTTTGTCTTTACGGGGTTTTGAGGCACTCCGATTTACCTCTTGGCACACTACTGTGGTCTCCCCTGAATCTTACATTATTTTATTTATTTATTTTTAATACTTTTATTAAATTAGCGAACAAAAAAAACTAACTATATATTTTCAATTAACTTTTAACGTTTCTCTTACAGAATCGGCCCAATAAACTTAAACATAGTTATAATTTGACATATTGGAACATAAATACAGTTTGACATTTTGGAACATAGTTATAGTTTGTCATATTGGTACATAGTTATAGATTGACATATTGGAACATAGTTATAGTTTGACATATTGGGACATAATTACAGTTTGGCATTTTGGAACATAGATATAGTTTGACATATTTTGTACTTAGTTATAGATTGACATATTTGGACATAGTTATAGTTCAACATATTGGAACATAGTTATACTTTAACATATTGCGACATAATTACAGCCATTCACAAGCAGTGAATTAAAATCCGCCATTAGCAGCTTAAAAAATAACAAGGCTGGAGGACTAGATGATCTAAGAACAGAACAAATGAAACATTTTGGAACTGCAACCATTGCATGGATCACCAACTTAATGATAATAACTGCTGTGCAAGGAAGGTGCAAATCCCAAAAATGTGGAGGAAGGCTCGAGTAGTCGCGCAGTTAAAACCGGAAAGATCCTGCAGAATCTAAAAGTTTTGTACCTGTATCATTAGTATGTCATCTCTTCAAGGTCTTCGAAAGATTGATACTGAATCGCATATCTGGTAAAGTAGACGAAAGCATAATACCAGAGCAAGCAGGGTTTAGACCGGGAAGGTCTTGTTGCGCCCAAGTTCTAAACTTAACACAACATATTGTCGATTGCTTCGAGCTCAAGCAAATTATCGGTGTAGCCTTTATAGATCTGACAGCGGCATGTGATACCGTGAACCACCAAAAAGCAGTGGAGAAAGTATATCATCTGTACCAATATATACCAAGGACTATCCCCTAGCTGGACTGGTGAAAACTCTGCTGCAGAACGGGCGCTTCTATGTTACACTGCAGGGAAAAAGGAGTCGATGTAGAGACCAGAGGAATAACGTACCACAGGGTACTGTACTGGCTCCTATGCTTTTCAACGTATACACAAATGACCAACCAACCGACCAACAGAGACGTCGCTTCCTCTATGCGAAGTCGAGAATAAACTAACTACAGCCTTAGAAAACATGGCACAGTACTACGACATAAACCAGTTGAAGCTGAAGCCCAGCAAAACCTAGAAATAAGGAGAAATAAGGACGCACGCAAGAAGCTGCAAATCACATGGAGAGAACAAGAACTCGAAACATGCGACTCTTCAACGCACTTGGGCGCAACACTGGACCACACACTATCTTTCCAAAACACTGCCAGAATACAAAGGCGGAAGTTTATGCTAGGAATAATATCATTCTCAGCTCACAGGCACAACATGGGGAGGGTAGCCTGACGTGCTCCGTACCACGGCCCACGCTCTCTGTTTCTCCGCCGCCTGAGACTGACACCTGTCGAGAAGTTGTACCATCTATCTGGAATTGCCCCAGCTCACGTCAGGCGCAAAGCAGTATCAGAAACAGATCGGCAGAAGCAGATCGGAGATAGGCGGCACCCTCTACACGATCAACAACCAGAAATTCGACTACTCAAATGAAGGAAGAGCTTTCTCCAACATATCCAACAACTGCAGAAACAACGCCGCATAGAACTATGGAAAGAACAACACCCAAACCTGCGGACCGAACCCAGAGAGAGGAGCTGCCACCGGCAGCTCCTTTTACCATACGCGACATGGAAATCACTGTACAGACTCAGGACTGGAGTGACGCGCTGCAAATCGAACATGATAAGATGGGGAATGCTTGTGGGTGACGGGCCTGTATGAATGCAGGGGGCTTCAGGGCGACAGCCACCTGCTCAGACGTCCTAACATGAAAGAGGCATGCATGATGGTGGACCTAATTGTGGCAAATGACAGGGCGATAGGCGCTGCCAACTATTGGAAAGGAAGGGCCTGAATGTAAACTGGTGTCTCGGACTTGGAAATGAATTGATTATAGTTTGACATTTTGGAACATAGTTATAGTTTGACATATTGGTACATAGTTATAGATTGACATATTGAAACATAGTTATAGTTTGAAATATTGGGACTTAATTACATTAACAACATAGTTATAGTTTGACATTTTGGAACATAGTTATAGTTTGACATATTAGTACATAATTATAGATTGACATATTAGAACAGAGTTATAGTTTGACATATTGGAACATATTTATACCTTTACATATTGGGACGTAATTACAGTTTGACATTTTGGAACATAGTTATTGTTTGACATATTCGAACATAGTTATAGTTTGACATAATGGAACATAGTTATAAATTGATATATTGGAACATAGTTATAGATTGACATAGTTGTATTATGGTCCATTCTATGACAATTCATCATTAATATTTATTGCTTATATTTAATTTAATTAGATAAATAGATTGTAACAATTAAGTAATTTTGGATTTAAACACCAATATTTTATATGGTAAATATTTGATATTTGATATTAAGTAATTTTAGGCAGTATGTAGGATATCCAGTTTGACATTTTTTTTTGCAGCAATTTTGACACTTGGCACAGTTTGACACGGTTTTCGACTGTCCCGAGAAAACAATCATTTGTATAATTTTCTGTTGAAGGAGAAGCCGGAAGAGTTGAGCGTCGATCGGAAGTGGATGGACGACAGTCAGCCGTTCGTCGAGACCCGCAGAACGCCGGACCTCGACAACATGAACCTCGAAACGTACCAGCAGTCAATAACCGAGTAAGTTTGACGCAAGAGACGTCGCTTTGACATTCTGTCACACATTGAAATGACACTTTAATTCGGAATTAAATCGCGTATCTACGTCCACAGTATGAATTCTAGTCTACAAGATATCCAGGTCGAGATGCAACGTCTCGCCTCCAAGCAGAACCAAATACAACTCGCCCAATTCTACGCGCAGCAACAGAAAATCATGCAACAACAGCAACAGCAAACCTTCGGTCATCATCTACCATACAGCCAAGGTATAACACCATAATAACTAATTTTTCAATTTTTATTCACTTAATTTTGTACGCAGGTCCTATTTATAATCCGCTTCAATCTTCGGCGAGTGCGCCGCACATACCTCAATCGCTGTACCAGCAGCCGCAGCGGTTGCAGCCCGAGCCGCAGTTCTTCCTGCACGGCCAGGAACCTCCCGTCCCGCAGCCGGTCGCCCCGCAACGCCGCACCTGGTCCCAGATGACCCCGCCCATGGTCGTGCCCACCTCCAACGAAAGTTACCAGCAAATGCAGCAGTCCCCGCAGCCCCATCCCGAAATGAGGACCTGGGGCAAACCGCAAAATCCCGCCGCTTTCATGTTACACGACGACAGTTCAGACCGGTAAATAATAATAAATATGCGATAATTTAAAAAAATAATTTAAAAATTTGCTGTATACCTCCGAAAATGCGTGAATGAGTAAATGTGTGAAAAGACTTCGCATATGCATTGAGAACTTGGGAGTACAGGCTAAAAGACTACTGTAGCTTCATTATTGTGTGTTCACTATATAAAAGTCAATAGACCTTTTTGCGATTAGTTAAGCGCATGCGCGTCCGCCATGTTTAAAAGGCGGGAATATGAAAGTTTCGAGCACATTTTGTTATTTTCACTGGTTATACGTCAAAAAGTGTCCCGAAAAACAAAAGTGGCGGAAATTGACGTATGCGCACAAAAACATTTCAACTATGAAAAGGTCTATTCTATTTACCTGGTAAAATTTTTTTGGTTAACAACCCTGTATTTACTGAAAATTTAAGGTGAATAAATGTTAACGTATTTTTCAGTTATGATAGATATCAGGATAACAGGTATCACAACGGTAGCGGGGATCACAGTATGAACCACAGCAACAGCACCGGTGCGGTCGGTTTCACGCTTAGCCAGCAGCACCAGCAACACCAGCAGCAGCTGTTCAGCAGCCACAGCACGCCGAGCACGTCGCCCCAGCACAACCGCCAGCACCGTCAAATCTCGCAGCTGATGGACCTGAAGCGCGCCTCCCCTGTCTCGCTGCAGAGCATGGAGCCCGTTCGGCCTGAACGCAAGACCAGCGTCACGCACGCCCCCATTCCGGCCCCGCCCGTCGACGACATGGAACCCCAAAGCATCTCCTTCATCGGAAAACCAGACGAACAAATCAGCGAAGGTAAACAAATGATTGATTTGTAATTATTTTGATTGGTGACGATTTGTTAGATTGGTGTCAATTTGATATGTGTTGTATTTGACAGTTCAGTTAATTTTTTCTTTAGGTGTTAGTAGATTAAATATGACATCAGGGAGTAGAACATATAGGATACCATCACCAACCAGACCATTGATAACCAGAAATTCCTTCCAACCTCTGCCGGCAGCCCATTTGGAGCGGGAGCGTGTGGCGGCGACGCCGTCTCCGGAAGCGGCCGACGACGCCGTCAACCAGAAAGGTTTCTACATCAGTTTCGACAACGAGGCGCCCAAGAGGCCCAAGCCGCCGCTCAGAACGAAGAAGGGCATCGCGTCCCCGAAGAAGGAGCGCAGTTACGTGGAGGATGACGCGACGGAGCGGGAGCGGCAGCGGACGCAGCAGAGGCGGTTGCTGGAGAAGGAACTGGAGCTGGAGAGGGCGAAGAAGGATATGGAGGACCGGCGGAGGCACTTCGAGGCGGAGAGGCAAAAGCGCGAGGCAACTAGTCAAGAGATGGAGAAGGTCAACGCGGCTTCTGCTATTATTATTGGAAATGAATTAAGCAATCCCGATCCTGTAAGTTTGACTGTGTAGACTAGATGATAGAATAGATTACATAGAGTACATTTGACTATGTAGAGTAGATTAAGATTAAGTGTGACAGGTCAATTTTGACAATGTTTTATTTGTCAGGTAAATTATGATAATGTTTTATTTTTCAAGTCAATTTTGACAATATTCTATTTGACAGGTCAATTTTGACAATGTCTTATTAGTCAGGTTAACTTTGACAATGTTTTATTTGTCAGGTCGATTATGACAATGTTTTATTTTTCAAGTAAATTTTGACAATATTCTCTTTGACAGGTCAATTTTGACAATGTCTAATTAGACAGGTCAATTTTGGCAATGTTTTATTTGTCAGGTTAATTATGACAATGTTTTATTTTTCAAGTCAATTTTGACGATGTCTTATTAGTCAGGTCAATTTTGACAATGTCTTATTAGTCAGGTCAATTTTGACAATGTTTTATTTGTCAGGTCAATTATGAAAATGTTTTATTTTTCAAATAAATTTTGACAATATTCTATTTGACAGGTCAATTTTGACAATGTCTTATTTTGATAATGTTTTATTTGTCTGGTTAATTTTGACAAAGTTTTATTTGTTAAGTAAATTTTGAAAATGTTTTATTTGCCAGATCAATTTTGACAATGTCTTAGTCAGGTCAATTTTGGCAATATTTTATTTGTCAGGTCAATTATGACAATGTTTTATTTTCAAGTCAATTTTGACAATATTCTATTTTACAGGTCAATTTTTACAATGTCTTATTAGTCAGGTCAATTTTGACAATGTTTTATTTGTCAGGTCCATTATGACAATGTTTTATTTTTCATGTCAATTTTGACAATATTCTATTTGACAAGTCAATTTTGACAATGCAGAGAGACTGTGTCACATTTGACGTGTTTTGATGCATGTTTAGTTATATTTTGAGCACGTATTTGAAAATTGTCTCAATATTTTTATTTATTTATTATATTTTATTTATTAGTCGTTGTTTAAATAATTGTTGTTATGATTTCCTTATTTTTTACGTGTGTGTGTTTTGTTTGTTTGTCTCTTTTGTAGGATTTGATTGATGAGAGGGAGAGGAAAAAAAAACGAATTTTGCAGTTGTCATTGGAGCGGCGGCAGAAGCAGGAGGAGGCGAAGGCGCACAAGGAGGCGGAGGCACAGGCCAGACGCGAGAAGGAGATGGCCAAGGAGGAGGAGAAAACGCGCAAGAAGGAGGAACAGATCGCCCGGCGACAGGCCATCCTCGAGCAGCACAAACTCAAGAAGGCCATCGATGAAGCCGAAAGAGAAGTAATTAGATCATTATTAATCATTATCATCATTATTAAAATTTACTTATGATATTTGAGAGTTTAACACGTTAACGCCGGCGTGTACCACCGGTGGTACACGTTGCCCGCTAAACTAAAACACAAAACCGAGCGCCGGCGTCAATATATGCGTGTTAATAACTATAACGTTTTCTGTTTTAGGTTGATAATTTATTTTGACGGTTCAGTTTATTTTGACAATTTGTCAGTTTATTTGACATTTGTGTGTCGTTTAATTCTTCTGTCATTCAAGCATTTCTAAACGAAATTCTTTGTAGACGTAA
Organism: Phosphuga atrata; assembly: GCA_944588485.1. Taxonomy (NCBI): domain Eukaryota; kingdom Metazoa; phylum Arthropoda; class Insecta; order Coleoptera; family Silphidae; genus Phosphuga; species Phosphuga atrata. The sequence continues at coordinate 14,436,987 of OX155897.1, forward strand.
CGTTTTAAAGAAATTCTGAACATCCTCTGCCAATTAGTCCACTAATTGATCTTAAGACTTCTTCTTCTTTTAGTGTCTCGCATGTTTTATTTTCGTCGGCTACTAATCCCTTTTTTTGTTTGATTGCCACTCGGGGAAATTTTATTTTTGGTTTGTGCGAAGAAAGTAGTCGTTTAGGGTGGGCTATATTTAGTCGGCGACTTCCTCGTATTTTAAGCGCTCGCACTCCACTCGCACTCGTCCGCGTTTTTATTTCTTGTTGCCACCAAGTTTATTAACTCTCGAGACTCACCTGAAACACTCATAAACGACAAACATCCGTCTCATTCATTCACTCGCAAATAATATCCACAAGTTTGACCATAAAATAAGAATAACTAAATAGTGGGTAAATAAAATAATAACAAGTTTTAGTTTTGGAAAATGTCTTTTATCTATTGGTCATTGGTAAGTCTAACAGTATGCGAAATTTATTTGCTATAGTCTTTGTTCAAACAAAGGGATTAGCGCATTGTCATTAGTACGCCATAGAGTAGATTTAGTCAGTTTTAAACTAAATTTAAACTTTCATTATTTGATTGTCCATGTTATATTGATGCTGTTTTTGTTTAGGGTAAAGATGTTGATAAGTCGCTGTTGAATTCGTTGAGGACGGTGCCGAAGCTTCGGGCGAAGGGGTCGACGTCGAGGCCTCGTCCGAAGACGATCCACATCGACAGCGGGTCGGTGGAGATGGCCGAGGGGATGCTGCAGCCCTCGCGCGGCAAAAAGGGCTCCAATTCCAACTTGACTGGTAAGTCGAAAATCGTTTGTGTGTTCGCAACATGTAGCCCTCCACGACAGAGCAGTACAAGTTTTGTAAATATTGCAAAATCGAGTTTGTTTAAGCGATTTAGCCCAAACTAATCCATACTTAGCTAAATCTTTTTCAAATGGTCGAGAAGCACTGTTTTAAATGACACTATATTTTTGACATTGATATATTTTTCTGTGACAAATGTTATTATAACGGAACAATTTGTGCTAACATAAGACAAATTTGCTTTAAATTTAGTTGAAATCAAATCCACGGATCACAGGTTGAGAAGCACTAGTTTCAATGACACTATATTTTTTACATTGACATATTTTTCTGTGACAATTGTTATTATGACGGACCGATTTGTGCTAAGACAAATTGGACAAATTTGCTTCAAATTTAGATGTTATCTAGTCCAGTGGTGCGCAAACTAAACGGTTCGCTTTGGAAAGATGAAAATTACACAATTTTTAGATGAAAATCTGCTCTTTAAAATAGTGTTAAATGCATGTTTGGTAGACTTCGGAGAGTTGGACAAAAAATATATTTGCAAGTTTTCAATAAGTATTTCTTTATTAGAAAAAATCCTGTGTCAAGTCTATCGGCACCGAAGGTACCAAAACGGCAATTTCAATAGAAGAAAGTATAATCTATATAGATCTGAAAGAAATTTCAATATATCTGTTGCAGTTTTCAATTTATAGTTATTTGAATTTATTAAATTCTGTTATGTCCGTGTTTGAGGGGCGGCGAGCGCCGCCAGATAAGGATATCATAGACTGACTAATTCTCTACAAATGTGTAAAATTTTATTGTTCCACGTTTTGTGAAACTTACTAAAATAATTTTTTTATCAAATTCAGACATGTCAATCACGAATTCCGATCAAAGCCGAAGACGAAAATTTAAAAATTATCAAAAATTGCGAAAAAATGTATTAAGGCTGTAAGGATTTCAATGAAACTTTTTCTGAATGTGAGTATCCACCAGAAGTATCAGTATGGACAAATCTGTTTGAAATTTAGTTGACATCTAGTCCAGTGGTGCGCAAACTATTTTCATTTGCTACCTAATACCCAAGGGGTACCCCATCTCTGAATTTTGTTTCTCAATTTATATGGGTTTAAATGGAGAAAACGTGATTGGAAGTTTGCAAAAAAAAAATCTTCCGCCAAAACGGTTCGCTTTGGAAACATGAAAATGACATAATTTTTAGATGAAAATCTGCTCTATCAAATAGTGCTAAATGCATGTTTGGTAGACTTCGGAGAGTTGGACAAAAAATATATTTGCAAGTTTTCAATAAGTATTTCTTTATTAGAAAAAATCCTGTGTCAAGGCTATCGGCACCGAAAGTACCAAAACGGCAATTTCAATAGAAGAAAGTATAATCTATATAGATCTGAAAGAAATTTCAATATATCTGTTGCAGTTTTCAATTTATAGTTATTTGAATTTATTAAATTCTGTTATGTCCGTGTTTGAGGGGCGGCGACCGCCGCCAGATAAGGATATCATAGACTGACTAATTCTGTACTAATGTGTAAAATTTTATTGTTCCACGTTTTGTGAAACTTACTAAAATAATTTTTTTATCAAATTCAGACATGTCAATCACGAATTCCGATCAAAACCGAAGACGAAAATTTAAAAATTATCAAAAATTGCGAAAAAATGTATTAAGCCTGTTAGGATTTTAATGAAACTTTTACTGAATGTGAGTATCCACCAGAAGTATTAGTATGGACAAATCTGTTTGAAATTTAGTTGAGATCTAGTCCAGTGGTGCGCAAACTATTTTCATTTGCGACCTAATACCCAAGGGGTACCCCATCTCTGAATTTTGTTTCTCAATTTACACGGGTTTAAATGGAGAACGCGATTGGAAGTTTTCAAAAAAAAATCTTCCGCCAAAACGGTTCGCTTTGGAAAGATGAAAATGATACCACTTTTAAGTGAAAATCTGCTTTATAAAATAGTGTTAAACGCATGTTTGGTAGACTTCGGAGAGTTGGACAAAAAATATATTTGCAACTTTTCAATAAGTATTTCTTTATTTAAATGGGGTTTAAATGGGGGTTGGAGAAGAATGGTGGAGGTTGCAGGTTTGTAAAAAAATTCCTCCTCAAAAGCGGTTCGCTTTGGAAAGATGAAGCTGACAAACCTTTTAGAAGAAAATCTGCTTTATCGAACAGTCTTAAATGCATGATCGGCAGAGTTCAGTAAGTTGGACAGAAAAAATACTTTCAACACAGAATTTCAACACAAATTTCTGAATAAAAAAAAAATCCTGTGTCAAGGCTATCGGTCACGAAGATTCCAAAATGACAATTTAATTAGGTAAATGTATTCGCAACATTTTCTTAAAAATTTTATCGTGACCCCTGGATAGAAGTAACGTAACGTTGTAATTCCCAAACAGTTCTACCAACATCTCTACAAAATTTGAAACAAATCCCAAAATTGGTTTTTAAGACAATTAATTCAAGGTGGCATTTACAAAAGACTGCAATATTTGCTGAAATAAATATTAAAATATTGGGAAACTTTGCTAAATAATCCGGAACAGTTCTACCAACATCTCCACAAAATTTGGAACAAATACCCAAATTAGTTTTTGAGAAAATTAAGTTTGAAAATTTCAATGTTTACAAATTTGATTTTCAAGAAGGAATTTACAAAAAACTGCAATATTTGTTGAAATAAATATTAAAATATTGGGAAACTTTGTTAAATATTCCGGAACAGTTCTACCAACTTCACTACAAAATTTGAACAAATCCCCAAATTAGTTTTTGAGAAAATTATATTGGAAAATATCAATGATTTTTAAATTACTTTATATAAACATTTCACTATTTACTGCTACCCAATACTTACACACGATATGCCTTAATTTTTTTTAACACGAAATGTCTTGAATTCGAAGACCCAAAAAGACTTTCTATCGACCCCTTTGGGGGTCGCGACCAATGGTTTGCGCACCACTGATCTAGTCCACGGATCACAGGTTGAGAAGCACTGGTTTAGTGCACTAGTTTGAATGACACCATATTTTTGACTTTGACGTATTTTGCTATACCAATTGTTATTATGAAGGAAATATTTGTGCTAGGATAAGACAAATTGTACAAATCTGCTTCAAATTTAGTTGAAATCTAGTCCGCGGATCCGGACCGGATAGTTCGAATGACACTATATTTTTACATTGTTATATTTTTCAGTGACAATTGTTAATATGACGAAACATTTTGTGCGAAGATAAGACAATTGTTAAATATTTTATGTAAAATATTTTTGAGCACATTTTTATTTGTATATAAATCACGCGAAACTAGAAAACTATTAATTGCTTCTCGGGCTACATGTATATATATATTTTCAAATTATTTTTGGCTAAGCTTTGCGCACATTTTTTCTCTCGCATTTTATTTAATTTATATCAAATTTATATTATTTTGTATTTGATTTATATTAATATTTTTATTATTTTTTGTTTGTTTTTTGTTTATTTTCTCTAACTCTAGCTAACTCGTATACGCCATCGACAATGAAACGAGATTATTATAGAGGCTCCCAAGACAGTTTAGCTAGTAGTGGACTTTTATACAAAGGTTTGTTTTATTTATTTTTTTAATTTTTATTTAAATTTCGTTATTTTCAGACAATCTTATAAGATATTATTTATTGTTACTTTCAAACGTAAATATTATTTTTCGGTTGGTTTTAATTTCAGGATTCATTTTTCAGCTCATTTTTATCCTTCATATTTTGTTTTTGTGCATTGTTGCTCTGCCTTTTCCTTTTCTTAGGCTCTGTGTTTGTTGACTTCTAATCTGATTATTGAATCTAAACACGACTTCAACTGCTAATTGAGACAAATCAATTAATATTGAATTTCAAAATAATTAAATCAAAATTTGAAATTGTTTATTCATAATTTGATTTTGTTAATTTTTACAATTTGAGAGATTATTTAGATTATTCTCAATTTGATATTGATTATTCTCAATTTGATGTTGATTAGTCCCAGTTTGTAGTTTAAAAAATATAATATTATCAGTGCTTCTAAAAATGTCGATAGTGTTCATTATCATATTTTGGGTTTGGTGCAGAATACGGTTTTTTTGAAACTTAGTGTTGCCGACATTTTACCTGGTGTAACTGTTGTTAATCGTCTTTGGTACTGTTTAACTAGAATCGGAAAGCAAAAATCAAGCTTTTACGTTGTCTGGTTCAATAAATATTCCTGTTTTTGTTGTCCTAAAAATTGACATTCGACACAATGGCTATTCAATTTCTGGTCACGTGACAAAAAGTGTGCGCATGCAATCATCTCGGCGTTGTCACTTTAACTTCTTTTATTACAAGAAACCGAAAAATGTGTTGCGGAATTAGTTGCACGTTTACAAAATAACATATTTACCACCGAGAAAGATCGATATATCCTTAAAAATGTATCGATATTTTGATATACATATGGAGTAACATTTTTCTTAAAAAAAAAGAATAAACGTGGCAATGTCGAGGTACTTGCGAGCGCATCCCCCATCTGTTACGTTGAAAATTTCAATTTTTAGACAACAAAAACACGAATATTTATTGAATCAGGCAACGCACTTCATGTTTGCTTTCCGATCTTAGTTAAACAGTGCCAAAGACGATTAACAACAGTAGCCCCAGGTAAAAAGTTCACAACACTTAGTTTAAAAAAAAAACCGTATTCTGCACTATACCTTCATATTTTACTTAATTGTTAAATACCGAGTGGCTATAAATGATTGAGAAATATTTTGTTACGTTGGTAATGTATTTGAATTCGGATCAGTAGAAAAGACAGACCCATAACTAGTGGCACCTCCGTGGTATAAATTGAACTAACGTAAAACACACAGTGGCGGGTACACAGTTTGGTTCTGAACTACAAATTAAAGTGGTTAGATTAAGTTATATTAGAGTAGATAAATCTAGATCACATATCGCGCGACAGTGCGACCTCCTGATCCAAAATAAGAAAAATGGCTAAATTTTCTAGTTTCAAAGTTTCCAAAATATGGTGGTTAGATAGGATTAAGTTAAAATAGATAAATCCAGACCACATATTGCGACCTCCCGATTGAAAATCAGAATAAATACCGCACTTTCTACTGATAAGGTAGACCCTTCTAAAAATGTAATCAAATTATTTTTTAAAACGCCTATGTCCTTCCACTACAATGCACATAAGCAAGAATTGCAAATAGATTTGTAGTTGCAAACGGGCCTGTCTATTCTTCTCTTCCTTGAATTCTTTTGTAGGCAACATCGTTGGCATGGCACACTCAATTTTCAAAATTCAAAACAAACGTCAAAAAAAAAATTATAATAGTCAGTTTCAAACTTTGTAGAGTAACTTAGTGGACCTTAGGTAAGATAGGTTGATTGATACATCTAAATTCATACGTACAATTTGAAACTAGTAGGTATTTTCTATTCCTTATACCTATGTAGGCATAACTAATTATACTCCCTCACATAGCGGTTCCCCGACGCGGCGACGCTCATCATCAAAATATTAAAGGCCGATTCTCATATACGCGACACTCAGCTACGCGATGATGCGCGATGAAGTGTCGCGTCGCTGCTAGCAATTCTCATATATGAGATAATACCCGCTACGCGATTCTTTGCAGCAAGTGTCAAATCTGCGGTTTCTCTACATTTCAGGTTAAGTTATATTTTCAAAACTACGGTTTTTTCCCGCGAGTGGTAACCGCTATAACCACTCGAGAAGACACAGCACGCTATGGGAAAAATCAGTCGCGGGAAAAAACAGCAAGTGAGGCCGCTTGTATTAGCTTACTTGAGCCACAAAATCACTGCATTAAAAACCGCGGCAGAGTAGCCGTAGTGCGGCCTAGGCCTTAGCCATGTGTTATGAAAATGTGAAATGAAAAGAAAAGAAGAGAAAAATAAAATATTGGGTGCATCAGATCTTAAGAACAAGACTAGTAGAAGGAGAATTCCATACTCTCTTAATTTTAAAGAAATTTCTTTCCAAATTAGATTTTTATTTTGAAAGTCATACGGTTCAATATATTCGGCCATAAGATTAATTCCTCTGCTTTTTCGTCGTTTATTACACTCATTTTCAACAAAACGCCGTTTTTTATACAATCCGGCATTCAAATCACAAACAAATTGGTCAAACGTCGTCATGCGACGTCGAGCGACAAAAGAATGCTCACGAAATAATCCCAGCGACTGCGCGCGGCATAGCGACTTGTAGCAGCTGTCGCGTAGCCATAGTAAAAACGTGTCCATTTAAAACAATGTACGCATTATTTGACAGGCGATGTCGCGCGGGCGTCGCGTAGCCGAGTGTCGCGTATATGAGAATCGGCCTTTAATGGTACTTTTAATAAAGACAAAAGGGCAAAAGAGAAATTTTATTTTTTACTTTTTAGAGTTTTTTTGTTTGTGTCCCGACACAAACAAAAAAACTCTAAAAAGTAAAAAATAAAATTTCTCTTTTGCCCTTTTGTCTTTATTAAAAGTACCATTAAAGGCCGATTCTCATATACGCGACACTCGGCTACGCGACGCCCGCGCGACATCGCCTGTCAAATAATGCGTACATTGTTTTAAATGGACACGTTTTTACTATGGCTACGCGACAGCTGCTACAAGTCGCTATGCCGCGCGCAGTCGCTGGGATTATTTCGTGAGCATTCTTTTGTAAAGTAGCCCCCGGGCTACTTTTACATTTTACATTTTTAATTTCATTTTATTATACGAACTTTTTTCGTCTCTTTAATAATCTGTTACCTCTTTGAAATTTCGATCTCAAATACGTGATTCGTGGGGATTCTTTACAAAAAAGGATTAAGTTTTTTTGCTTAGATGATAATAGTAATTAGTTTATGTTTAGGTGATTATTATTTCGTAGAATTAATTTTAAATTGTATTTAGCATTATTATTTTTCGAATTAAATTCATGTACACACATTACCTAAACTAACCTTGAAACAAGTTTATATATACGGAACTAGACAAACACCAGTGTCAAATTGGTTTCAGATTTATTTTGTCAAATAGGAAATGAGCTAATGATCATCAAACTCCTGTACAGCTCTTCATAAATTATAGCTAAGAACCTTCTCGATCACGTCAGCTTTCAAACAAAAAAAACCGCATCAAAACCGGTCCATTCGTTTATGGGCTACGATTCCATAAACAGCCACAATAATAATGCGGACAGACTGACAGACTGACACACAGACACGTCAAACTTACAACACCGCTATTTTTGTGTCGGGGGTTAAAAATGGTTTTTACAACAGAGTTTTTACAATACATTTATTGCAATGGCCTTTAACATTTAATACACATAATACATACACAATATAATACACACTACATTTATTCGCTTTGCATTGCAAAATGAAAGTGGCCATTGTCTTTATTCATTTAGATTACGCGAACAATTTGTTTACCTATGTAAAGACGTTTGACAACTGACAGGTTGCACAACCAATACAGAAAACTACTACCAACCCGCTGAGTGTTGCCAATGTATTGCTGTGCTTCAATTATTTGTCACTCGGTACTAATTAAGAGCAAATCTTTTCAAATGTTGGTACACTTGTTTGGATATCTCTATTGCGTTGTAGAATTTACAGCAAAACTCTTTCTAATGTTTGCGAAATAATGCGATCAGTGCTTCTTAAAATGTCTATCGTGTTTATTATGAACACTTAATTATTAAATACTAAATTTACCGCAAATTGTTTATAATTTTGGCAAACTGATTTGGATATTTTTATTACGTTGCATAATTTACGGCAAATCTCTTTCTAATGTGATCAATGCTTCTTAAAATTTGAATTACATTGAATTATTAATTCTTAAATACTAAATTATCGGGAAATTATTTCTAATGTTGGCGAATATGTTTAGCTATTTCTATGACGTTGTAGATTTTACGGCAAAACTGTTTCTAATGTTTGCGAAAAAATGCGACCAGTGCTTTTAAAAATGTCGATTATAGCCGCCCAGTGTTGCCAATGTATTATTTTGTTTCAGTCATTTATAGTCACTCGGTACTAATTAAGAACAAATCTTTTCTAATGTTGGCAAATTTGTTTGGATATCTCTATTACGTTGCATAATTTACAGCAAAACACTTTCTAATATTTGCGAAATATTATGATCAGAGCTTCTGAAAATGTCGATAGTTTTTATTATAACAAATATTGAACACTTAAATGTCAAATACTAAATTAACGGCAAATTGTTTAGCTATTTCTATGATGTAGCATTTACGGCAAAACTGTTTCTAATGTTTGCGAAATAATGCGATCGAGACTTGAAACACGCACATACTTATAAACGACAAACCGTCTCATTCATTCATTCACAAATAATTTCCACAAGTTTGAAAATCAAATAAGAATAACTTAACGGTATAAAAATAAAATAATACATTGTTTCTAATGTTGGCGAACTTGTTTAGCTATTTATATGACGTTGTACAATTTAAAGCAAAACTGTTTCTAACTTTTGCGAAATAATTGCGACCAGCGTTTTTAAAAATGTGTTGATTATTACGTTGCTCTTGACTGTTAAATTCTTCAAGTTCTAATGTTGGTGAACTTTTTTTCTATATCTTATTAGTTTTCGCTCGCGGTCAAATTAATGCAGGTCAGCTATGTTTACCAAATCTAGTTTATCTTCTCTTCCAAATTATTTTTTATTTATTAATTGTTTTTTAACATGATCCAAAGTGTTTTTATTTCATCAAAACTCATCAAAATCTTTAAACTAAACAATAAATTAGATTATCTTGTCAGTAATATGAAGATTGACATTTTGAGAAGCACCGACGCAGATTACATTACAGGGTGTTTCAAAAAGAATATGCATATTTCGCATGCATATATTTATTAAATTTCAAGAAATACGAATATGAAACTTTCCACAGTTATTTACGAACCTCTCAAGTTTAGATTTCAATTTTTCAATATCTGTGTTCAATATGTCTTCCATCAGCGACTGGAACAATATCACACCGATACTCAAATTTCACCCATACTCGGGCAAGCTTTTCTTTTGGTGCCGATACTGATATTATGCCAGTACGGATCCGGTTCTTCAACTCTTCCAGATTCGGGGAATGGTGGTGGTACATAAACGTTGCCTTTAACGAAACGCCACAGGAAGAAGTCACAGGGTGTCAAATCCTGTGATCGTGGAGCCCAGCTGAGACATGCTAAGTCGTCAGCTTTTTGACGAGAAACCAATGGTTCAGTAGAGTTTCATTCAGATATTCACGCACTTGGCGACTCCAGTGTCCTCGTCTTGTTGAAAAATGAATTTGTCTTCGCGCAGCCTCGGAAACAACGAGTTTTGTAACATTTACCGTTAACCGTGTTTCCTTCAAAGAAGAATGGGCCGTCAACTGATGATCGGGATATCGCACAAAACACATTGACTTTGGGCGAATCTCGTACATGTTCTATGACTGCATGTGGGTTCTGTAGGCTCCAAATTCTAATATTGTGTTTGTTTACGTGACCACTAACATAGAAAGTCGCTTCATCACAGAACACGATGCTTTTGCGAAAGTGTTATCATTGTCAATAGCATCATGAATCACGCTACAAAATGCCAAACATAAAACATAGGAAAAAAAATGCTATGTGAATTTTCATATTAAAAGATTTAGAAGTTCTTTAATAAAGTATAAAAGTTCTTTAATTCACATATTGATTAATAACATAATTAATGTATAATTATTAGTACGGTGTGGCTCCCGCATTTTACTGCTAAGGGATACTACAAGGTCCCCATAAAAAAGCCATAACTTGATAAATGAAAATAATTATGAGCATCCATAGACGCGTTTCTGCCTTTTGGCTTCATCAGTATGGACTTGTTATATTATCTCAAATTTAATCAAAATTAAATGTAAACTAACAACTTACTTATAATTTCATTTAAGAACACGACATACTGAGTAAGTTGTTAGTTTACATTTAATTTTGATTCAATTTGAGATTATATAATAAGTCCATACTGATGGAGCCAAAAGGCAGAAACGCGTCTATGGATGTTCATAATTATTTTCATTTATCAAGTTATGACTTTTTTCTGGTGACCACGTGGTATCCCCTACCAGTAAAATGCAGGAGCCACGCCGTACAAATAATTATATTTTTTTATGTTATTAGTCAATTTGTGAATTAAAGGACATAGTTTCCTTAATTCTTTTCATATAAAATTCCAAACGTTTGGGACACAAGGACATGCTTGCCCGAGTATGGAAGGAATTTGAGTATCGGTGTGATATTGCTCGTGTCGCTGATGGAGAACATATTGAACATCTGTAATCTAAACTTGAGAGGTTCGCAAATGTGTGTGTAAAGTTTCATATTCGTATGTGTTAAAGTTTATTAAATATACATACGAAATACATATATTCTTTTTGAAACACCCTGTATTTTAAACTCGATTTGTTTCTCATTGTCACAGTTATCCTGTAGTTGAGTGTCAAATTGAGTGTCAAATTTAGTAGTTTTTTACAGTTTTTTTTTAATATAGTTTGACTCGTTCTCAATCGATATCAGTATGCCTACTAAATTAAAACGTAAGACCAAGTTAAATTAGACCATCTAAGCATGAACTGTACTAGACGAAACGTTAACTCTCTACAAGACTAGATAAGATTGTGCAATGAGTTGAGGTTTAGTAAACCTAGACAAGTTTTGCTAAACCTCAATTCGAGACTATTCAATATCTCAAAACTAGGAAAGTTCTAAAATGTTCAATGTCTCATGACTAGAATGTTCAATGTCTCAAGATTAGAACGTTCAATGCCTTGAGACTAGAATGTTCAGTGTCTCAAGATTAGAATGTTGAATGTTCCAAGACTAGAATGCTCAATGTCTCAAGACTATAATCAGCAATGTCTCGAAACCTACAACGTTCAATATCTCAGGACTAGAATGTTCAATGTCTAAAGATTAGATTGTTGAATGTTTCAAGACTGGAATGTTCAATGTCTCAAGACTTGAATGTTCCATATTGACTGGAACTGACATCAAGACTGGAACATATTATACACGACTATAACAGGCTACACAAGACTAGACAAGGTTATACCAGACTAGACAAGCAAACTTAGGCAGGACATAACTAGACTAGAGTAGAACAGACTAGATTAAACTGGATCAGATTAGGACGTTTAATGTCTTAAGACGAATGTTAATTGTCTCAAGATTAGAATGTTGAATGTTTCAAGACTAGAATGCTCAGTGTCTCAAGACTAGAATCAGCAATGTCTTGAAGACTACAACGTTCAATATCTCAAGACGAATGTTTTATATCTAAAGATTAGAATGTTGAATGCTTTGAGACTAGAATATTCAATGTCTCAAGACTAGATTGTTCCATATTCACTCGAACTGACATCAAGACTGGAACATATTATACACGACTAGACAAGACTATACAGGACTAGACAAGGTTATATCAGACTAGACAAACAAGCTTAGGCAGGACATCACTAGACTAGAGTAGAACAAACTAGATTAAACTGGATCAGATTAGTATGTTCAATGTCTTAAGACTAGAATGTTCATTGTCTCACGATTAGAATGTTGAATGTTCCAAGACTAGAATGCTCAATGTCTCAAGACTAGAATCAGCAATGTCTCAAACCTACAACGTTCAATATCTCAGGACTAGAATGTTCAATGTCTAAAGATTAGAATGTTGAATGTTTCAAGACTGGAATGTTCAATGTCTCAAGACGTGAATGTTCCATATTGACTGGAACTGACATCAAGACTGGAACATATTATACACGATTAGACCAGGCTACACAAGACTAGACAAGGTTATACCAGACTAGACAAACAAGCTTAGGGAGGACATAAATAGACTAGAGTAGAACAGACTAGACAAGGTTATGCCAGACTAGACAAACAAGATTAGGCAGGACATAACTAGACTTGAGTAGAACAGACTAGATTTAACTGGATCAGATTCGACCAGGCTAGACAAGACGACAAGATTAGATAAGACTAGAGAAGTTTAGACAAGATTAGACTAGGCAAGATTAGACAAGCATAAACAAGATTAGACAAGACTATAGAGCTCGGAGACCGGAGACCGGTGAAGACTGGACAAAACTGGACAAGACTGGACAAGACTAGACAAAGCTAGACAAGACTAGACAAGACTACACTAGGCTAGACAAGACCAGACAAGACCAGACAAGGTCAGACAAGACTCATCAAGACTTGACAAGACTCAACATAACTAGACAAGACTAGTTAGGATTAGATGGACAAAATAAAATAAGAGTAGATATGGATGAACAAGACTGTAAAAGCTTAAATGAAACTGGACTAGACTAGAAAGAACTGGACATGGCTAAGAAGACTGGATAAGACTGAACATGACTGGACCAGACTGGACGAGATTGGATAATCCCACCAACAATACTGGACAAGATTAGAAATTGACTGAAGAAGATTAGACATGTCTGAGCACAAAAGGATAAGACTGGATGAGATTGGATAAGACAGAACAAAACTGAACAAGACTGGAGCTAAACTGGACAAGATTAGTTAAGACCGAACAGAACTAGAGAAGACCAGAAAAGAAACTAGACGTGAGTTGATAAGACTGAACAGGACTGATTAAAGTTGAATAAGGACGAGGCCGCATTACGGTTTTTTCCCGTGAGGGGTAACCGCGAAACCGCTCGATAAACGCACAGTACGCTATGGGAAAAATCAGTCGCGGGAAAAAACCGCAAGTGAGGCCGCTTGCATTAACTAAGGCCGAGGCCGCACTACGGTTTTTTTCTGCGAGCGGTAAAACGGCTAAACCGCCGCGATTTTTAATCGCGTGATTTACTCAAGTAAGCTAATACAAGCGGCCTTATTTGTAGTTTTTTCCCGACAGTTTCGCGGTTATAGCGGTTACCGCTCGCGGGAAGAAACCGTAGTGCGGCCTCGGCCTTACTTGACTCACAAAATCACATGATTAAAAACCGCGGCGGTTTAGCCGTAGTGCGGCCTCGGCCTAAGTCCAGAAAAAATTTAAAAAAAAAATGACAAAGCTAAGACAACACTGAAGAAGAGTGGCCAAGACTAACAAGGGGGCGCTGTCAACTCGTCATCACCGATTTGGCCCAAATTTACAGTAAAAGTGGGGCTTCGCTATAAATGAAAGTGACGCAAGCGGGAGGGCCAGATGGCCAAGCGTTAAAAAACCGGTAAGTTACCGACAACTCATAAGCCCGCTATGTTAGCATAAATTTCAATGGCCGGTCAGCGCAGCGGTAACAGCTCGGGTTCATAATACGAGGATCGCTGGTTCGATTCCCCGTGGGGACGATTTTTTTTTATTTACAATTTTTAAAATGACTTTCTTTTATTGTTATTATTATTTATTATTGTTTAACTTTTAAGTGGTAGTGAAAATATTAATGTGCCTGGAACATCGGTAGAACAAGAAGAAGATGTGATGTGCGCTGATAATCTCCACAGCGAATCGTCAAAACAAATGTTAAAAACAAATTAGGAATTACAATTAAAAAGTTAAACAATAATAAATAATAATAATAATAAAAGAAAGTCATTTTAAAAATTGTAAATAAAAAAAAGCGTCCCCACGGGGAATCGAACCAGCGATCCTCGTACTATGAACCCGAGCTCTTACCGCTGCGCTGAGCGGCCACTGAAATGTAACATAGCGGGCTTATGAGTTGTAGGTAACTTACCGGTTTTTTAACGCTTGGCCATCTGGCCCTCCCACTTGCGTCACTTTCATTTATAGTCAAGCCCTACATATACTGTAAATTTGGGCCAAATCGGTGATGACGAGTTGACAGGGCCCTTGTAAGCAAGATTGGACACAACTAGACTAGTTTGAACTATGCTGAATATCAGACTGAATAAGATTAGACAATATTAGATCAGTTTAGACAAGATTAGAGAGTTTTGCTGTTATATAGGGTGATACGCACTGAGTTTTAGATTAGTTGATAATCATAGAGTAGCAATTGAAATTGATTCTGATTAGGCCCAAATTAGTAGTTAGTTTTAAAACGGGATCTACCTCTACTTTATTATCTTTGCAATATGTAATTAGAGTGTTAGTAGACATTTCTAGTGGGAAAGTGTAATCATGAAATGCATTGTATCCATCTGTACAAAGATCTGTCTGTGTGTCTAGAAATCTCTATCCATTTAGTGTTACTGTTGCTTGTACTTTGTGTATTGTCCGTTTCTGTTCTTGCACTTGTGTACTTCCCGTTCCAGATTCCCCGGACGACAGCAGAGGCATGTCGCCCTGCCACAGCGCCAACCAAACGTTGGGCCGTCGCAGTTCGTACAAAACTTCCCGAGGTTTGTATCTCACATTAAACACACCGAAAAACCCACATCCCCACAATATTAAAAATCACACAATTTGCACGAAAGCAAAAATTTTAGGCAAAAAAAAAACGAAAACTATTTTTTATATTTAAAAAAAAAACTCCCACCACCTCTGTTATATCCACCTCTTTTGATATGTGTGTTAGTAGCAAATATTTTGTTTATTTATTTTTAAATGATTTGTTTAGTAATTTTATTTGGTTTGTTTGCGCGCAGCACGAAATATTATTTTTCCTCCGCCGCCCGCCCCCTACCCTTTATATATTTTACCTTCTAGTTATTCTAGTGTATTTATTCTGTCTGTCTGTCTTTGGAAACACCACCCGTCCAGCCCCCCATTTCATTCAAAATCATCACATTCAAGCTGAAAATTCTGAAGAAAAATAAATACAGGAATTTTTAAATTCGTGCCAAAAAAGTTTATGAATCAAATTTATTTTCCGTGAAATAATTAGCTTGGTCAGATTATGGAATGTATTTTTTGATTTTTGATTTATTTCTTTTTTTTCTGTTTAGAGATTTTTATTTGTTCGTATCAAAAGAGATGTGTTTTGAGTGGAATGTGGAGGTTGTAGGTTGTATGTGTATGTTGAATTTGCAGACCCGTCGCCGGCACAGACCCGAGGAAGACCTAAGTATTCCACTTATCAAAACTTTAAAGGTCGCAAGTCAAACTCTATGATGAATCTGTACGGTAAGACTACCACAACAACAGCAAAGAACTACTCCCAACCGTAAAAAACAAACTTTTTTTCTGTCTTGTCCATTAATTTCTTCTTTATTACTCTTTTCTTGTCTGCTGAAGCCTGCCGAAATTTAATTTTATTTGGTTTGTGGTTGCCTTCCCCCAGTTACTTTTGTTAATACGTTTCTTGCCCCCATTTTTTATTTACTATTTTTTGTGGTGGTTGTTTACCGTAGCAATTTAGGTGGTGATGGAATTTATTTATTTTTTAATATAATTTCTGTACAAATATTGCTTGTGGACAATTCTGGTTTAATTTGTTACTGTTTTAATTATGATTTTCAGGTATTTTTTTTTTTGCACTGTTTTAGTGTATCTTAAATGTGGAAAATTTAAATTTTTGGTTTTTCCTTTGCCTTGCAAAGTTTTGATTTCAAATTTTATGTGAAAATTGATGATGAATTTTAGTTTTTTTATACAAATTATTTGTTTGATTACAACATTTTAAACACTATTAAGCAGAGGTCCCCAAACCGTGGTCCTTTAAATCCCGGTCGTTTACAATTTACACTAAATTTCTCAAATTTAAGACTAAATAGTTTTAAATAACTAGAAATATAGATTGAATGAAATACAGACTAGATGTCTTAAGTTTCAGACTAGATAGACTAGATAATTTAACCCTTTCACCACCAGTCCGGGCGATGTGGCCCGGGGTCCTGAATTTATACAGCGCCGTCTCGGGCGATGTTTCCCCGGTGTTTCTTTTTTTACCAGTGCCATCTAGTTCTGCGCTGGATTATTAAACAAGTTACGAGAATGGTATGATACCACATCCCAAGAGTTATTCCGAGCTGCCGCTTCCAAGGTGAAGATAGCGATGATGATTGCAAACCTCCTGAAAGGAGATGTCATATGAAGAAGAAGAACTAAACGAGTAACGAGTCGTCACTGAACTTAAAGGAAGAAATCGCGATTTTTTGTAATTTTTTTTTTAAATATTGAAATATTATACAACGATTGGAAATCTCCCACAACCGATTTGCAAATGAATCGGGTATTTTTTTTAAATAATTTCATCGACCTGCCGTCTCCGGGGGCGGTTTTTTTACACAAAACTCGGACAGTTTTCGTAGCACAGACGTGGTTCACGTCCGGAACGTCGCCGTCCATCCGACTGTCGACTCACTTTTCATAATTTTTACTTAAAATTTTTTAGACGTGCGAAAAATTCACATATTCTTGAAAAAAAATTCGTCATTTTTGGACGCGCAAATGACGCGATCCGGAAGTATTATCGAAAATCGGCGTGCGTGGGGTCTTTCGTCTATTCTTTGGCTACAAGAATCTGATGCACCGCCGCCGCGGACGGCGTTTGAGTCGGAGGACCCGGATTCGCAGAAAAATGTGAATAACGTCGCCGACAAAAATCGCGTAGCGACGAGAGTGGTGTCGGAGGTCGCGTCTCAATGTTTTCTACCGGAATTCTTTCCTGAATTTCATTTTGCCTGTGGCCTCCGTCATATCAAAAACGGTAATTTTTGAAAGGCAAACTTTTGGCGTCCGTGCAGAAAGCGTTCGGCCTGAATCGCCAGGTCACGACGGAATCGCAAATTTCGATAAATTCTGAGGTTTTTGAAAAGGTCAAATTTGGCTTTGTCATGCCGCCGAAGGCGGCAGATCTCCGCTGGTTTAACGACGCGTCTTCGATGCTTTAACTAATTGTGCTTTAGCGAATGGCCGTCCGCAAGTTTTGCGCATCTCCAGGTTTCGTCTTGCCGCGCCCCTTCAGAGGATCACCCCCCCCCCCCCCAATCGAGGTTTTTGCGGAAAAGGTCCGACGGAAGCGGAGGCGTCGGAGCAAAACGGGATTGTACATTTTTCTGGTGTAGAACCGAGAGTCGATAGCAACTACCCCAGGTTCTGACTAACCAGAGCGAAACCTAAAATCACGAATTTGTTACCTTCGAGGCGCATTTTGCTTCTGATCTCGAAAATTCTTTCCGGACGCTTTAGCAGCCGCCGCGCGTTTTTAGAGCCCTCGCTTGCCGTCCTGCGCCGCCCCTTTTACCTGGTGCAAGAGAAAATGCAACTTTTTTTGTGCCGATTTTACAATAACTTCCACGGACGCCCTACACTTATTTAAAGAGTTCCAGGTCACTGGTTCGGTTCGTTGTCTTCAGAACACTTGCCTCCAGCTATTCCGGTAGGAATTTTTAGGCTGCGATGACTTTTTGCAAATCTGCGGCAGTTTAAAGAGAAAAATGCGCAAAACGTAAAAAAAAACCAGAGGCGGTTTGCGGCGGTACCTAGAATGACCGAACCAATTGACGGATAAGTTCGGGTCCGGCGCCGTTCGATCGGGCATCGAACCTGTTAGTTTACCTGGGAGTGTAATCCAGATTGCGTTGAAAATGGCGTAGCGACGCCATAAAACGACGTCTTTTGGACGTCCAGGAAAACTCCCGCAGAATCGCCAACTTAAGCTCTGCGGGAACAGTTTCGCGCGATTCCAGCAGATAATTGAACGCTTTATCTTTTAGTGCAAGCTTTTAGTCGTTTGAAACCGTCGCGGCGCTCGCCGGTATTCGCCGTATTGCAGGAAACAAATTACGGAAGTAAAACATTAATATTTTTACAGCCCCCCGGTGAATGTTCTAGATTTTTCATTGGATGATTCGCTAGGCCCAGAAGATGGTTCTGGCAAAGTCATCGCAGTAAAAATCTGCCTGCAAACCCCCTCGATTAGTGAGGGTTAAACACGTTAAAAACTATAAGGGCTCCCCTTCACTTGTGTCTAAGATCAAGACACCAAGCATAAGTGTAGGCTGTGGGAAGAGGCCAAGGCCCGTCCTGGGCTGTAGCGCCATGGGTTTGTTTTTGTTTTTGATTCGCGTGGCCCACTTATAACTGTTAATCTACACAGAGAAAAACTTGAATGTCGATTTGGGGCACTAGGATTTCGCGTTTTTGAAATTCCAAGTTGACCGGCACGTGGTTCCCGACGAGCCGCGCCCGCCACGGTTCGAAACGTATCGGGTCTCCTTCGCCGGAAGTGCGGTCAGTCTGACCGCTGCAGTTTCACTGTTTCGAAACGTAGCTTCTCGAAACTGCACGTAATCGATTCGGAACGGACGCCCGCGCCTCTTTTGCATTTATGGGTTCGCGATACGAGCCGTCTCCGTCGAGCTATCGACGTTGCCGAAAATATCACTTTTTTTGCACGATTTTCTGACATTCACTCCCCTCACCGCGCGGCCGAATCCGACTTTTGCGGCACGAGGCGATGTCGTTCGCCGATACGCGTATTTCGGTATCACTCGCGGCTCCTGCGTCGCTCCCTTCACCAGGTGCATCCGAAATGCCGAAAAAAATCCGCAACCGCTTCTTTGGCCGGCAATTAGCGAGTTCGGCGGTCATCGGCGAAAATTTAGGTTCGCATCGCGCAGGATAGATTCGGGTATCTAAAAAACCGATAGGCACTTCTATCGGGCCCCCCGATTCAGAAATATCTCCATAAATGTGCAGGGTGCACAGTAAAAATCTGCGAGTTTGCACACAGTCAAGTTTGCACCTTCTGCGTTCAATGTGCCTCGACCGACTCGCGATTTTTCGACGCAGTTCTTTAGATTGAAACTATGGCTTTGCGGCGGTGTAACCGGCGCCGCCGCCGGACCCCGAGTTATGGAGGAGCAAAGGATTATATAGGAGCGCTATTTTCCGCTTTTGATCAATGTGAAATCAACTTATCAATGTGAAAGGGGTTGTATAGTTAGCGGCATTTTTATAAATATTGGCGCTGTGGGTTATTCCTTAAAATTGACATGGCAGTGAAAGGGTTAAAGAAATCTCAAATTTAAATTTAGATTTCTGGAGGTATAACTTTCCCTTTCACACAAAAACGGTTTTTTATACCACTGTTATAAAAAAACACGTCAATTTGACATTTATCACATGTAGATTTGCTAATTTTCGGTAATAACATGAAATATTGTCAATTTGACATTTATGATTGGAATTATTATCAATTTGGCATTTATGACATGAACGATTTTCTAATTTAATGATAATAACATGAACTATGGATCTAGGAACTGGAACTAGGAATCATTATCAATTTGACGTTTATTGTCGATATTTCGATGATGAAGATGTCGATATTATTAATTTGATATTTAGGACTTGAACGATTTGCTAATAGGATGGTAATAACATGAACGGGGGAGGCCAGTCCGATGGTGTCCTGGTCCATCTTGAAACAATGGAGGTGATATATTGGAGACAACGGGTATTAGCCAGGACCAGATTCACGCGGAAACCTTTAAATTGTTCGTCAATGCAGATGCTAGGGGCATAAAACTTCTTACATCCTTGTCCAAATCAATATACGAAACTGGGAAAATACCAACGGACTAGCTGAGGTCGACGTTCATCACTTTACCAGAAGAACCGAACGCTTCTCAATGCGAGAACCACCGAATGATATGCCTAATGTCTCATGTCCGTAAGGTCTTTCTCCATATTCGCACATATCGTCCACACTCGCATATACGTTAGATGCGAGGGACAGGCTGGGGAAACGCAATTTGGATTTAGGAATGGAGAGGCCACGCGCGAGGCTCTCTTCTCTCTCAACGTTCTCACACAGCGATGCAGAGACATGAACATCGATATATTCGCCTGCTTTATTGACTACCGAAAATCTGTCGACTGGGTCTCGCACCAGAAGCTCATTGAGATTCTAAAATACACAGGGAGATCTGAACATCATCACTCAGCTGTACAGGCATCGAACTGCAGAGCTTAGGTTAGAGGGTATAACTCTAGAAGAAACAGAAATCCGGAGGGGTGTTAGACAAGGGTGTCTCCTGTCCCTTCTCCTCTTCAATATATCCTCGGAGGTAATGTTTCGAGAGGCACTGGTGGATGTGAAAGAGGGCATTAAGATCAACGGCACCCTTATTAATAATAAACGATTCGCTGACGAAACGGTCGTGCTCGCCGGCAGCCTCCCACAACTCCAGAATATGATGGACCTTATCATTGAACATAGCACACAGTATGGTCTACATATGAACATTGCCAAGACCAAGGTGGTTGTGTTCTCCAAGACACCAAGACGGACGATTCCTCAAATTAACAACCAGGTCGTGGAACAAGTCATCATTCATCATCATCATCCTTTATGTCCCACTGCTGGGAACTTACCTCTTCACTGACACATATCCAACCTCAGCACTAAGATTTGAATATGGGGGACCAACAGTTTAACATCGAATCCGAACGACAAATTTGCAGAGGTGTTAGAGCGAGGCCACACTATGCGGTAACGGTACGTTGCGGCACCGCACCGCAAATAATTCGAGCTATAGGGTGCCACATGGTCGGTGCGGCACCGCAGTCGAACGCTGTTTACCGCGGTGCGGCGCTGCGCCCAAACGTCAATGACTCAACTTATTTTTAATGTAATCGTGTGTTTTATCCCAAAATGCAGGTCTTTCTTGTACTAAAGATATAAGGAAATCAATATCAAT